>OX387422.1:61206883-61895008 GCA_947563755.1 Lochmaea crataegi | reverse complement strand
TTATATTTGAAAAATCCTGATGATACTGTAAAAACGCAATCTTTCTGTACTCTCTCTGATAATAGTCGACATGACTCAATAGCAGTGTGGGCTCATCTTAAACCAATATTCGATTGGCTTAAAAATCAAAGACCGAACATCCATACTGTTCACATTCTAAGTGACAGCCCAGTTAACCAATACAAAAACAAATTTGTTTTTCACATTGTTTCTCATCATTTGAAATATTTTTTGCCAGGTATAAACAATTTTACTTGGAACTATTCTGAACCTGGTCATGGTAAAGGAGCACCGGATGGTGTTGGTGGCACCTTAAAGAGGTCAGCCGACCAAGCCGTGGCTGAAGGGAAAGATGTGACAGATTTAAATGAGTTGAAAAATATTCTGAGTTCAAACTGTCCCTCAATAATGCTTATTGAGGTAAGTACAGCGGAAATCAATAATACGGATAACTTGATAAAAAAATCTAAGTCTATTTCAACTTTTCCTGGTACTCAAAAAATCAGACAATTTGTGTTCTCAAATGATGTGCTTGAATTTAGAACTCTATCTTGTTTTGACTGCGTTGGAAAATGCCAACATTTTCATCTTGGTTACTATAAAACTTTTGAAGTATCGGATAAGGACACACCTGCAGTATCAACGAGACGTATAAGACAAGAAGTTAAAGTAGAAAGTAATGTGAAGATATCGAAGATTACTCCTTCTGAAAAAAATACCTATGGATATAAAGTTGGTGACCATGTCCTTATAACATGGAATAACGAAGTCTATCCTGGTAAAATTCTTTCATTATCTGATGATGGGGCTTTAGTACGGTGTATGAAGAAAGGATCAAAATGCTGGATGTGGCCGACAGTTAAAGATGAAGAACTTTATGCTTGGCCTGACGTTCTTCGAATGATTAAATCCCCAAAGTTACTCAATCGAGGTTGTTATTTTGTTAAAGAAGTCGATAAGAAAAAATAAAAACTTTAAGAAGGTGAAAATAACTAATGACAACTGCGATTAGATTGCAGAGAGACTGATAACTGATAAATAATATTAGATTAGTAAAATTACAATTTATTTTCTCTTTTCATTAATTCATTATGTATTTATGTATGTTAAAAACGTAAGTCAAATTTTAGACTGATTACTTCTTAATTTCGTTCCTTAAATTATTCCAACTAAATTAATATTTAATATTACTTTTATGAGTCAACGTGTTTTGTTTGTAACAATTAAATTGTTAGAGTATGGATTTAATTATTATATTTTTGTAATAAAATTATTTAATTAAAACAAATGATTGGTGCATTATAAAGTTTTTAATTATTGTAGAATCGTATTAAGAATCATTCCCTCACGAATCTGTCATTCCCTCATTTTCAAATTTTTTTAAAATTTTATATTCAATTCAAACTCAAACCAGTTGGGGACTACGATAATATTTTCCTCAAACAAGACATATACTACGACTTGAGCAGAAAAAAATTCGATCACGAGTTAAAAAAACTGATCAACTCGATAAAGCCATTTTCGACTTTTTTTCAGAATCATTAATTAATGTCTCGGATCCATTAATGGACCTCGACAATAATACCTCACTTTTCTACCTTTGCGCATAATTACTATTATTCACAATCTGTTAGTAATATAGTCATTTCTGACCTTTAAACGGTAGGGAAGTGACTCATTACTTACCTTCACCAGCGGGAAAAGTACTTTTTCTACAGTCGCGCGTAAAATGACAAATTACTATATTCAAATGAAATCGTAAAGTCGACAAATGCCGATTATTGTTACTTTACGCTCTAGAGCAAAAAAGAAATTTTTTTCGCTCGCTTATTTAATCAAACTACGCCCTCCGAATGAACTCAATTGGTGAATATTTAACAATTTATCAGATTAAAAATCAAATAAAATTATAAGAAAATTGTCAAAAATTTTGAAATATGGTCAAAAATGGTCAAAAATTGTTAAAAATTGTTAAAAATGGTTAAAAATGGTTAAAAATGGTTAAAAATGGTTAAAAATTGTTAAAAATTGTTAAAAATTGTTAAAACTTGTCAAAACTTGTTAAAAATTGTTAAAAATTGTTAAAAATTGTTAAAAATTGTTAAAAATTGTTAAAAATTGTTAAAAATTGTTAAAAATTGTTAAAAATTGTTAAAAATTGTTAAAAATTGTTAAAAATTGTTAAAAATTGTTAAAAATTGTTAAAAATTGTTAAAAATTGTTAAAAATTGTTAAAAATTGTTAAAAATTGTTAAAAATTGTTAAAAATTGTTAAAAATGGACAATTTTTTTCAAAAACTGTCAGAAATGGTCAATAATTGTCAAAAACTGTCAAAAATGGTCAATAATTGTCAAAAACTGTCAATAATTGTTAAAATTTTCAAAAATGGTCGAAAATTGTCAAAAATTTAAAAAAAAAATTTAAAAATAGTCAAAAAATTCAAAAATTATCAAAAATGGTCAATAATTGTCAAAAACTTTAGAAAAAATTTGAAAAATGGTCAAACATTCTCAAAAATTGTCAAAAATGGTCAATTGTCAAAAATTTTAGAAAAAATTTGGAAAATAGTCAAAAATTGTCAAAAACTATCAAAAATGGTAAAAAAATATCAAAAACTGTCAAAAATGGACAATTATTATCAAAATTGGTCAATAATTGTCAAAAATTGTTAAAATTTTGAAAAATGGTTGATAATTGTCAAAAACTATCAAAAATGGTCAATAATTTTGAAAAATGGTCAATAATTTTGAAAAATGGTTAATAATTTTGAAAAATGGTCAAGAAATATGAAAAATGGTCAATAATTTTGAAAAATGGTTAATAATTTTGAAAAATGGTCAAAATTTTCGAAAAATTGTTGAAAATTTTGAAAAATTGTCAAAAACTATCAAAAATTGTCAAAAATGGACCATTATTCTTGAAAATTGTCAAAATTACGAAAAATACTTGATAATTGTCAAAAATTGTTGAAGTTTTTGAAAAATTTTCAATAATTTTCAAAAATGGTCAGAAATTTGGAAAAATAGTCCATAATTGTCAACAATTGTCAATAATTATCAAAAATGGTCAATAATTTTGAAAAATGGTCTAAAATATTGAAAAATTGTCAAAATTTTTGAAATATTGTCAAAAACTTTGAAAAATTGTCAAAAACTGTCAAAAATGGACAATCATTGTTGAAAATTGTCAAAATTCTGAAAAATAGTTGATAATTGTCAAAAATTGTTGAAGTTTTTGAAAAATTGTGAAAATTTTTGAAAAATGGTCAATAATTTCCAAAAATGGTCAGAAATTTGGAAAAATGGTCCATAATTGTCAACAATTGTCAATAATCATCAAAAATGGTCAATAATTTTGAAAAATGGTGTAACGAGTTATTTTGTGGGACACCGATTTGGAGTTCATTTTTAGTTTTCACTGTAGCATATCTTATTTTTATATAACTCGTTACTTACTTTCCGATCCTTTCTGCTACCACATTGATTTTTTTTTACCGCAGTATTATATTTTCTTAGTAATTCAAAACACATGAATACGAAACTAAAAATATAAAATTTATTAATTTTGATTCTCAAAAATTTAAATTATAACAAAATCCGTCCAGTCTAGTAAAAACTTTTTTGTAGTTGAAAGTAAATTAATTTCACGTATGATTCCGATAAGGCAAAAATTTTAGGTAGGAATTGGGATATAAATTCGAAAACCGAACGATTTTGGGCCTCTCTGCTACCGGTTGTTTTCAACAATAATCGCGCTCGGCTACCGTTTGTTTTCGAAACTCCGCTGTCGTTTGTTTAAACCAAAAAAAAATCTCTCCTACCGACCAAAAATTTTGGAAGTCCAGTTACAGTGAATCCGTAGTATCCAACCGTTTCTGCGTAAGTAAGAAAAATTGTTTTATTAAAGCCAAAGAATATAATTATTTTGTTCCGCTTAAAAATATTTTTCCGTTAGCAGTTTCGATATTCTGATTGTCGAAATTTAGTACAGTATTCTAGTGAGTTTTTTTTCGCAATAGATAAGAAAATTTATTTTTCAGTTTTATTATTGTTACATTTTTTTAATATTGGGTTGGTTATAATTCTTAATTGAATGCTCAATACATCAAGTATTTTATTTTAGATTTTGTTTTTCCCGAATTAAATCCTTATACCCATTGTCCGGTCCTAAAAATTTCCCGAATATATTAAAAATTTACATTTCGATTATTTGAAATAAAAACTGATCGTGGGGCAAGTGCGAGGACTATTCCATGCGTTGTCCAACCTTCAGCCGGTAAAGTTACGTAAATACCTTAATTTTTTATTCATTTATTTTAATTCGTTTATGATATTCAAACAAGTCTGAGGCCGATGCCATTGGTTGATTGAATATCTAGTTTAATTCAAAGTCTTCATTATCAGTGGTTGATCCGTTTTCCCTGCCTTCCCAAATTAACAACCCTTTTGTTGTAATATTTGATTATAATTTACATTTCGATTATTTGAAATAAAAACTGATCGTGGGGCAAGTGCGAGGACTATTCCATGCGTTGTCCAACCTTCAGCCGGTAAAGTTACGTAAATACCTTAATTTTTTATTCATTTATTTTAATTCGCTTATGATATTCAAACAAGTCTGAGGCCGATGCCATTGGTTGATTGAATATCTAGTTCAATTCAAAGTTTTCATTATCAGTGGTTGATCCGTTTTCCCAGTCTTCCAAATTAACGACCTTTTGTAGGTGTGGTTAAATGGTTAATTTTGTACGATAATTTGTTTTTGCTCACTACTGTAATATAATTTTTTTCCTTTAAAACTGCTCACTGTTTGCTCACGCATTGCTTATATCGCTTTACCTGTTGCTAATCGCTTAAATAACCTGCTTATATCTCCGTTATCGTACCATTGCTTATGCACGTTCTACCGGCAAATTTTACATAACCCGAATATTTTTGACGCATTTGCACACTGTATTATATTTATTTTGTTGGGAACCGCCGAAAATATTTAATTTATGGTATTTCTAAAATATAAATTACTGTAAATATTTATGTACTTATCCCTGTGGAAATTAAATATACCTGGTAATATACAATTCGACCCAATTAGTGTTTTCTTAATAACCCGTAGCATAGTCGTCTGAGGGTTTAGGGTGTTTTAGAAGTGTTGAATTCAACGAGACCCCTGGAATTTTCCGTAACCTCCATCTGAGGCTATCTGGAACTCTTGACGCGAAGGGTCAAGGGGCCGTGGAGCAAACCACGTAAAAAATCTGGCGCCCGAGCATTCGTTTATAAGATTTTGCATCGAGGGTGACCAAAGTGACGTGCCCTGTTGGTAAAATCCAAAGGGTAGGTGAAAAAGGCGTCACAATGGTCTAAAATATTGAAAAATTGTCAAAGTTTTTGAAATATTGTCAAAAATGGCCAATAATTGTCAAAAACTATCGAAAACGGTCAAAAACTGTCAAAAATGGACAATTATTTTGGAAAATTGTCAAAATTTTGAAAAATAGTTAATAAAAAAATTGTCAAAAATTTTTAAATATGGTCAAAAATGGTCAATCATTGTCAAAAATGGTCAAAAATTTGGAAAAATGGTCCATAATTGTCAACAATTGTCAATAATTATCAAAAATAGTCAATAATCTTGAAAAATTGTCAAAAAGGGTAAAAAACTATCAAAAATGGTTGAAAATTGTCAATGATTGTTAAAAATTGACAATTGTTGTCAACAACTGACAAAAATGGTTAAAAATTGTCATCATTTTGAAAAATGGTGGAGAATTATCAAAAATTTGGAAAAATGTTCACTAATTTTGAGAAATGGTCAATAATCGTCAAAAGTTGTCAAAATTTAAAAAAAATAGTCAATAAATAATACGAGCTGTTTCCGAAAATCGATTTAAACACGTAATTTATAAAATCGATTTACCAAAAATCGATTAATATTTCCATAAAAATCGATAACTAAAAATCGAATATAAGAAAATAATAATCGATTATTTTTTGTCATCCCTAGCCAGTAGATCTTTTTGAGGTTAATCATGATGAATAGCGAAAATGACGATTATTCTAGCACTCCTATTATAACTATAAAATAATATGAAAAACTGTTTTAATTATTACTCACATAGGAAATAGACGTCTATAGATGATGGTCCATCTTGTGAAATGGTCTAATAAATATCTAATAGAGATCTACAAAAAAAAATCAGTTTAATACCGATAACCACCCTAGAAAATGTCTAACTTTGTAGATACTTCTATAAAAACCGCATGTGAAAACAATTAATCGGTATTTTCCTTGTAAAATAACAGATCTAATTGAAGTATATAGTTTAAAATAATTAGACGTCTGTTAAACAGATCTAATATACATCTAAAAAACGTATCAAAGATTTTGGTTTTATCTGGGTTTCATAGTAATCAAGTTGTATTCCAATCAAAATAAATCTCTTCACCCTGTATGCAAAAATTAGAATTTTACGGTCAATATAACTGCGAAAATAAAAAATTAATTTTTGACCTACACGAGATTAATCTAATAGAGACCTATGAAAAAATAATAATTTGGTAACAGTACCGAAGATTATCCGAATAGCGACCTTTTAGGTAACACACCTTTAAACATTGAATGGTTTCTCGTAAATTAATTAATTAAAGTATATATAAACCAAAAATGATTGAACGTCTATTATACTCATGTTAGACGTAATATCGAGCAATAGAGACGTTGTTGCTCGCTATAATTATGTGAAATGGTCTAATAGACGTCTAATATAGAGGCCTACAAAAAATAAATTCATGGCATCATCAGTTAAGAAAATGTGTATTGTTGCAAATGATTCTTCAAAAACCAAGGCAAATCAAATAGTAAACTGAAAGCTAAATTAAATGGTATTATTGTCTCTTAAACTAACAAATATATTATTCAAGTATATAATTTACAATTGTTACATATCTCTAATTATCTCTATTATAGGGATTTAATACCTACATCTTGTAGACATATTAAAGATTAATTTTTGATCTACACAATATATACTGATCTAATAGACATCTATTTGAGATCTGCGAAAAAAAATTAGTTTACTATAGAAACATGCGCAACTAATGGACATCTAAAAGACGTATTAGAAAATATATCTATGTCTGATATGTGTGACTCAATCAATTTAAAAATTAGAATTTTATAGGTACATATTTATTTATCTCTAGTGAACTGCAAACATTGAAGAGTACCTATAATTCTCATTATACACAAACATACTAATGGACAAGTGTAAAGTCGTCGGAAAAATCAATTTATTGATGATATAGGAATTTTCCAATGTTCAATAACTAACCAATATTAATTAAATGTACCTATATCTAATATATACCTACCAACATAGGTAATTAGATATATTGTGTACTCTACACACA
Source organism: Lochmaea crataegi (assembly GCA_947563755.1). Lineage (NCBI taxonomy): Eukaryota > Metazoa > Arthropoda > Insecta > Coleoptera > Chrysomelidae > Lochmaea > Lochmaea crataegi. The sequence goes on along the minus strand of OX387422.1, from coordinate 61,887,598 downwards.
TCTAATGGATATATAAAAGACGTACCTATAATCTATAATCAAAACATTTGCATTTTCATGTGAGTTACGGAGTAGTCATATTTTATTAGTAAATTAAATCTCTTGTCGCCAGAGTTAAAGAATCGAAAATAAATTGCTCTAGTCTAAAACATCTAAAACAGGTCTATGAAAATAAACTAAATAGATGTTAATAGCATAGATAACACGTTCATAGTGAATGATATTTAAATTTAAGTACTCCCCCTTATTTCTCTCTGAGGTTATCTATGGTTCAACCCACAGACATACATGTATGTCTGTGGTTTAACCCAGTTCGCGCTTCAAGTTTTGCTCCCTAGAGGGGACGTTGCCAAAATTATATAATGAAAGTTTAAGAAAGTAGTGCTTTTTTAATAGTGAGTTATCATCTTTTAATTATACTGTTTGTTATGTGTCCCAATACTCCCATTAAATTTTAACCATTTAATAGGTACAATAATTCCGATAAGACAACAAATACACCATTGCTTAGTATTACCATAGTGTCCTACTAAAAATAACTCTGTCTATACTGCGTATTTTACTCATATGTGGCAGCGCCGCTTTGACGGCAAACCAAAAACCAACTACCTTCAACTACACAACCTCAAATCTAACATAATTTTACCGATGATATGTGATGTGATTTTACATTTTACGGTTCTCTCTGATTTTACCTCCATTTTCCCAACGCCTTTTTCTATGTTATTTCTCATGCAGATTTATAGGTATGTTGGACCGGTTAGGTGGATAGTTTAGATTTAAGTTCGGATTGTTTAACTATCATTAAAATTGTGAGGAACACCAAAGTTAGGTGGATGTGCTTAGTGTAGATTTTGGTTAGGATTGTTTTATTATCATTAAAATTGTGCCGAACACCAAATAGCTATAGAGAAGTAAGTTTTTTTCTAATTTAATTTTGTTCATAGTTGGATGCATGCTATTTTACAATTAAATGTGTTAAGTATCTCCCTGCAGCAGTCTTGATACAACGGCAAATAAGTATAGAAAATCATGTGTTAACATTGAAACGGCATTTTTCGTACTATTTGAGTTTTTTAAAGCAATTTCTTTTTGCAAATCTTTTTTCTGTTTGGTGATGTTACTTTCACAAATGACCCATCTACTACACGGAATGGGGATAATCCTATAGTAGATGAAAAAATTAGTGACATCGCTAAAAAAATGGCTGAATTTAGTAAGCTTTTAGACTTGCTTTCTTAGATTAACTTTTTAAGCAACTGCCTTCTATATATCCTTATGGATAATTGTGTTTTTTACTGTTTCGTTACATTTTTTTTATGACAGGCAAATAATTTTCATTTCAGAATTATGAGCATTTGTCATCGATTGGCAGAAAGAACTTCAGAATAAAAAAGGAACAAATAACAGTAGCAGAGATAATGTTTTCAATGTTAATCAGCAACTTCTGAATGATGTTCCAATATATACCACTGATAATATGACTGAATGGGATTGGAAACTAGCTAACAAGGATTTTTCTGAAAAAGTGGTATGTTTTATTTTTTATACTTGAGTGTCTGCTTTTCAATGCAATTTTGTTTTTTTATTGTCTTTTGTAGACCTTATCTCTTGCTCAATTGGGAGGTGAAGATTATGCCAGTTGCACCAGAGACATTTTGACCAAAGTCATGTCAAACTCATGTGCCGAAATGTATAGTTATTTTGGCTCCAGAAGCAAAAAGATTCCCTTTCATAACCTAAATTTCAAGGATGTTTTATTTTGAAAGTTTAAAGTTAACCTAAACTTGAAATGTTTGTGCTTTAACCCGCTGTTTGCATTTTAAAATATTTTTTTAAATTTTTTTAGCTGACTTCAAATGGAAAATTATTTGGCTTGGTAACTGATGGACAGCTGGCAGCTGTGGTGAAGGGTTGGCTCAGATTGGCTTCTGGGAGAGCTGGCGGAAGTGCGACTGTTATAAGGTGAGTAATTTGGAGCAGCCAAAAAAGTAAAAACCGTTTATTGAAATTAATAGTTCAAGGCTTTGTGTCCAACTTTCTGAATGTTTTGAATTCAATGTTTTCCGTTTACTATACTTTGTATTTTTTTTTTAGTAAAAGGCGACTGAGAAATATAGATAGAAGACATTTCGGGTCTTGCTGACGAGTTTAAGACATTTGATGATTAAGTAAAGCACACACTCGCCTCGCTTCGCAAGTTCACAAACGTTGGCGAGAATTTCCTCGAATCGAAATATGACGTTTGGCTGTAAACGAAGCAAAACAGTAGTATTCAAATATTCTTATTGGATTTTAAATTAAAAAAAAGGAGATAAAAGTTTATAAATTGCACATACAAGTTCTTGCCAATGTTCAAACAAAGTATAATTTTTAAATCTAGAAAACTTTCGCCAACGTTCGCAAATCTGCCTGTAAGTCTATCGTAAAAAGTTTAATAATATTGAACAACAATTATGGGAATTGAAACCCTGGTAATTTTATTACTCACCTCGAAGTGAGCTACTAGGACAACTAATTGTTTCAGGATATTGTGGTCTAAACCTTGATTATCTCAAATCTCGTTAGGCGTTACCTTAATTAGTATATTCTTTTTTAGTATAAGCGAGAAGAATATCACTGACTCGCCTTCAGAGGCAGATGATGAGCGAGTATTTATAAAGCGCACCTTGACTTTGAATTATCATTGATTTAATTTTTTTTAGATCTTCAAGCAAGTCATCACAGTGATCATCAATATAAATTTAGAACTGTTGAAATGGAAAAATAAAAATTAGTTTAGAATTTCTGTCTTTGATTGTTGACAATAAGATTCGTTAAATGTAAATTTTAACTTTTAAACAATTGTTTAGATATTGAAGGTATTTTTTGCATAGCTCAAAATTTTCTATGGTATGTTGACAAATGAAAGTTTTTTTTTCAAAACATCTTCGTAGTTGGGTAAGATACAAACTTAATTTTAAACTTTTAACATCCTGTAATTTGAAAAATTAGGGTTTTCTTCATCTAATGTAAATTGAAATACCAAGAGTGGATGTTAATAAGATGTCTAAAAGACGTAGTGAAATATCAACGTTACGATACGGTCGATACGTCTATTTGACGTTGTAAGTATTGATGTATAATAGACGACAATAATAGTTGATTTAATGGACGTCTTGAAGTAGACATATAAAAGACATAGCAAAAAACAGACACTAAGACCTCTAACAGGTGTCTATAGAAGACATCTTTCAGACATCCAGTCATTAATTTGTAGATGTATATTCGACAAATAAAATACATCTATTTCCTATATGGGTAAAAGGGCTACTGTAGAAAAAATTGTGTGTGTTTTTCGAGCGTAAAGTAAGAGATTGGCAATCTGTTACTTTACGCTCTAAATACACAAATAACTATTTCCGTCTAGAAGCATGTGTCACTTTTCCGAAGAATGGCAATATCATGTTTTGCTGGTTTAAAAAAAATTCAATACAAACAACTGATATTCATTTTATTAAATTATAACATAGAGAGAAATATTAAAAATCAAAACTAATTTCAATTATTGCGAATATTAATTTTAACATTTGAATTCTCATTATGTGAACCGTTAATGTAAGTCCATGTTGTTGACAAAGAGGCCGACGTTCCCGGATTTTCTGTATGGGATAACATATTTGCAATTTTTAATTGACCATGTAGTGAGTTCTCCACGTATCCTTCGGCTACAGCGCTGGATTGCCATCCTCCTAATTTTTTTAACTGTAGGATGTCTCCACCTGTATTTGCTAGTAATGTAGCTGAAGTACGTCTAAAACAATGTCCCGTAAACCCATGAACATTTTCTAATTTAAAATAAAGCCGCTATTTTTTGGGAAAACCTCCAATAGCACTGTGGCCACAAAGCTGACATGTAATCTTGCCATTCCTTATTTGTAAAAAAAAACGAACGGAACCAATGGGCTTGTGAAGATCATAGTATTGCTTTATTAGGTTTATCCATTTCGATTTTGTAATTGCAAATGTTTGGGAAGTGTAGGTTTTTTTTTACAGGCAGATCATCCATTTTCATATTTAGGAGTTCATCGCTTCTGCAGGCGCCAGATACGCCAATAATTAAAGCAACCTTAAAGTAAAACATACCATTAAATAGTGGAAATATTACTTTTTGAACCAGATATTCCTCTGGATCCTTATTTAAGAAAGTGCTGATATTTTTTTCTGAGAAAACATTGGATTTTTTAGGTATATACCCAGCATTCTGCCTTTTTAAAAATGCTCGCAATTTGGCATACTGGCTAATGTCGATATTTTGCTAGATATTAAGTACAGCTCGCAACATCGAATATCGAGACCATAATCTTGAAGCTTCACTTTATTCACTTATTTCAAAAAAATATGCAAGCAGTATCGTGTCTGAAGTATGTTGCACACTCTTAATTGCGCACCATTTAATGTAAGAAAAAGAAAAACTTCTCTTTTTTTGCTTTTCTTCGAAATTATTTCGTCAACCGCAGTGTCCGCAGCTTCTCGGACTTCCGGAGAAGTACAGGTTAATTCAAAATTAGACATTATGTACTTGTTTAACCAGAAAAATTAAAATTTCGTAACGGAAAGAATATTTTTTAACCCAATTGTCAAAACCAATAAATATAATAGAATAATGCTGTTGGTGCGTGCAAAAGGGATATAAGGAATTCTTTGGTTATTTCTGCCAAGTAACAGAAGCACATGCGCACTTACTTCTGCCTTCCAATGAATTGTTCCAGTGAATGCAGTGTTTGTGCATTATTGTACAATCTTTGTTTAGGATAATCTGTGCTAAAATTAGTATGTTTGTGCTAGTTTCTGCAGTAAGCAACGGATGAAAATTCAAGAGCATACAAAATGCTTGGACAATGTGGTGCTGTATTTAGTAAGTATTGAAATTTGTCATGTCATTTTGCAGCGATTGAAAGAATATTTTTATGATCGATTAATAAAAAATATCAGTCGCAACGGAGGCGTAGTTTTTTTAATTTTCATCTTTTCAACGTTAAATACACAGTTTTTCTTCTTTCTGTGTCAAGGTACTACTCGTGGAATAAAAAATTATGCAAGCTCACCTATCACTGATGTAGCACAGGAACCTTGCCTGGGCAGAGATGTCTTGACGCCGATAGGTAATTTTTGCTTCAAGCTTTATTTGCTGTGTTTAACTTGAAGAGTTTATTTCAGAACATGGGAACCCAGCACGTGACAATTTACTTCCAACTCATCCGTCTTCTGCAACAAATGCAGATTGGGTACAAAATCTGTCCATTTTTAGTGACGATGGACTGAACTTAACTGAGCTATCGACTTTAAAGAAAACTGCTGCACAAGACACCTCTAACACCAAAGAAGACCGTGCTCGAATCATTCACAATGACTTTGAAATGCCGGACACTAACCATGAATCTGTTCTAGAAAATTTTGGATTCATTCTAACAGATATTATGAATTTTCCAATAAATTTGGATATCTCTACTATCACTGAAGAACACATTGAGTAAAAAGATATATACGAACCTAAAAATCCTATTAAAGCTACCGTTGATGGGGTAGTTCAAGAAGATGAACCTGACAATCCTATTACAGCTACCGTCGGCGGGGGAGTTCAAGGAGAAATAAATGAAGCAAGTTCAGGAGGTATGAGTAATGAATCTGGCAGTAACTATTCTTCTTCACCCAATAAATGTGTTTGGTCTCTAAATAAGCGGAAACATAGACAACATAGAAGAAATACAGACCAGGAATACACAACGGTCAAAGGGAAAATTAAGAAAAGTAGATCATTAAAACTACTCGGAATCTGCAAACTGAAATGTAAAGATAAAGTAACGGAGGAACAAAGGCTGACCATTTTTTCTGAATATTGGACTCTTGGGAAGTAGGACAAAATAATGGAATATGCCGCAAAGTGTATTATAGTGAAGAAAAAAAATATCTAGAGTAAAAGAAGAGGGAAAAAACACAAGGATAGGCAATTTACATTTGAATATAGTCTGATATGCGGACTTGATAGGAACTTGGTTGGCAAATCATGCTTTTTAAAAACTTTGGATGAGACTGCCAGGTTTTTAACATTTGTTGTTAAGAATAAAAACAATTGTGAACTTGGCCTTACAACTGATGACAAGCGAGGCAAAAACAAAAATCATAATAAGATCTCTGAAGATGAACTGAAGAAAATCAATGATCACATATCGTCATTCCCGGCCTATGTATCACATTACACGAGAAAGTCAAGAAAACAGTGTATTCTGTGTAAAATAATTTAATTTTTGAAAAATTGCAAAGCGCTTTCGGCTGTTAAGCCATCATCAGTGCGATACCTGCAAGTAAGTAAAAAATAGTTGAAATTCTATCAATAGGGAAATTAGTAAAGTATTACTTACTCGTCAAGTATGTACAAGAAACCAAATTAAAAAGTCGACAACACATTGATTGAACAATCATAAAGAATTTAAAATTTACATTAAATTCAAAATTTAAATTTTCCCCTGTTTGGGACACCCTATTATTAACTTTCAAACATTTTCAAAATTTATGGTTTCTAACTACACGTGTTTGTGGAAACGGAAATTGAAGTGACATTACATTAATTTGAAGTTGACAAACCAATCTAAGTTAAATTATGACAAATGACAGTGTTACTGAACATAGAACTAAAGATATCATAAGTGAGCATAGAACTAACACAAGTAAATATCACGGAACAATACCAAACAATAAATCGTGTATCTTGGTAATTTCTCAAAACTAACATGAAAATCATTTTTAAAAATTAAATTATTTTACACAGAATACACTGTTTTCTTGACTTTCTAGTCATGTGTACGCAGCTATAAAGATATTCACATTACACGAGAAGGCACACAAATAAAAAGTATTTAGCAGCACACCTAAACTTAAATAAAATGTATCACCTTTACTTTGAAACAGTTAACAATTCAGTTTCAAAAACAATTTACAAAAGAGAGTCCAAAAAAAACTAATTTAAAATTCAAGAAGCCTTCGTTGGATATCTGTGGTCAGTGCGATAAATTTAAAATATTAATGAAGTCTGACATTGGAGATTGTAACGGTAAATGGCTGCAACCTCACAGGGCTCCAGCTCGAAGGGCTCCGGCTAGAGACTCCTCTCAAGGGCGATTCGACCCCAAGTTTATGCTGCACAAGTGTTACAGGAAGGATGTAAAAGTTGAGGGCTCCACTACCTTTTTGACGATAAAAAGTACTAAAAAACTAAGGCGGAAAAGGTAGAAACGCCTTATGGAATTTAGATAAAAGTTAAAAAATTACTTAAAAACGGAACATTAAAATTTTACACCCGGGCGATGTCTCCCTCAACTTTTATAGTTGAGGATTTAAAAAAAAATAAAAGATAGAGTTAAAAACAAATTTATAATTTATTCTGCCACAGGAAATCAACAGAGGAATTTTTACTTTTATAGGTACTTAGCTTAGATGAAGTGGTTTCCTGGAGAAGATAGTCAGGTCTTGATCTGAACCGATGTGTCCTGGTCTAGGGCGGTATTTTAATCTAGGGCTGTATCCTGGGGTTCTATCCTTGGCTAGGGCTTATATTATAGCCTAGGTCTTGGGGTTATATCCTCGGGTTATATTCTTGGGTTATGTCCTTGGGGTTATATCCTCGGAGCTGTGCTTACCTAGAAGTACAGGTGGATCAGGGATTTATAGGAACTTGAATGTAATGGCACATTATGTTGGTCAGCTTTTCAGGTTAAAAAAAGGAAGGCAGTTATTTGAAAGTAAAAGAATTGATTTAATTTACTGAAAGCTTCCCAACATTATATGTCCCATGTTAAAACAGTAAAAATAGCAATTATCGGCTAAATTGAAAAAATATACTAATGATCCGAAAGAAACTAGCAAAAAGTTATTTATTTAGTTATATGAAAAAATATCGTGCTTAGGAAATATATCAAACCGGCACTGGCGTTACGAAAGAGTATTTTATAGGTTGACAGATTATAAAAATGTTATTTTATAATTAAAAGAGTTATTTCGCAACTGAAATAGCTTGAAAATGTTTGTATAAGAGTGAAACAGTGAATTATAAAAAAATATTTGGTTTAAAACTACCATATTAGTATAAAAGAACAGTTTATGACCACGTGTTGAATTAATTTAATTTCGTCTATCTCTGTAAAAAAATAAAGAATGCATACGAAAATTATATCAGACAGTACTTTAGAAGAAGCTCATTAATTATAAATTATGATTTTGAACTTACCACAGCAAAATTCATAAGATACTTAAGATATGAAAGATAGCGAAAGATGGTGTTTCCCCGTAGGCGGTCGATAACGGAAAGGGGTGTTTCACGTGGCGTTGGAAAAAATGGAAGCGTCCGTTGGCAGACGTCAATTGTCTTTTGGTCAGGGTTGAAGGATTTGGGATCACAGAACTATAATTGGAAGTGGCTAGTGACGACGAGCGCTAATTAAAAGGATTTATTCTGTAAAATCGAAACAGGTCGATAGACATGTTACAAGATGTAAAAACAGAGGCTGAGCGAAAATTGACCATGCATCACACCGATGCCGATTTTGCATATGTCTGTAAAAAAAATTATAAACAAAAGTCAAAAAAATACAGCTTGGTCTAAGGGTATTAACTTTCGACTTGCAACAAGTTTTACAGACACCACTTTTAACTTGTGAGGAAGTGTTTTATAAGAGACAGTTGTCAGTATATAACTTGACCGTACATGATGGCACCACTGAGAAAAGTAAACATTTTATGTGGCATGAATCAGTGGCTGAAAGGGGATCCAATGCGATACAGATCATTCATTGATTGAAAAGAAGAGTAAGCGCAGTCCATTCCCCATATACCACCCTCGTGATTGGTACCAACTAGTAAGAATTGCAGGCAAAGATAAAATTTCTGTTATTGTGATGGAGCAGGGTAACATCTTAGATGTTGGAGATTTATTCAAAACTTTTTTACAGAAGAAAAAGGTCAATTCAGGTGGTTGAAATTTTCAAATAAAAATTCTTTTGGGCTGTTTGAGTACAAAAATGATATGAATGGAGATGACTTTTTTGAAATGTCGTTTCAAAAGAAGAAAAATAATATTGCCTTGCCTTCGTCGTTTGCCCTTCCAATGGCATACACTGAGCCACTTCCCATTTCTTCAAAAAGGAAGGAAAATCTTCTTTAATTTCTGGAGCACGTTGATTCGGATGTGAGGGGCTTTTATCAAGCTTTACCCACGGAAGATGTCAGTGATGATGATGATCCAGACCTCGACAGAGGAACAATAAACGATCATTTTTGGTGAAAAGTCATGTTATTTTAAAATTGATCCATTGTTTTATATAGAATACCTTTTATTTTTATTATTTGTTTGTTCTGAAGGAGACTCATTTTATTGTTGCTTATTTCATATGTTTATAGAGTGCCTAATTTTGTTTTTGGTTAACTTTCACATATTCGAATATGTTTTTTTTTTGTTTATTTGAAATATTTAAAATTATATGTTCATATTCCATAAAGTGGTTTTAGTATTGACGCCGATATACCCACGTAACACCTTTATAATTTTTTGTCATCAAAATGAAAATATATTAAAGGATCTACCTATTAAGGTACTAGTAAGTAAACTTATACCTTATGATATTATTCATGTGTAAGCAATTAGATTTTGCAAAAAAGGTGTTCACTTAGGTATGTTTATTTAATGCTGATTATTTTTCAAGTGAGTGAATTACAGTGATTTGCAAAAAAGGTATAAGTACTCGTAGTTTTGTTTAGCTATCACGGATGTCTATTGATCGTGAAGTAAGTGAACATATACCGAATTATTTTATAAATGTTACAGTTATGGAGCATATTACATCAAAAAAAGTTAAGCAGATATATACAATACATTTATATATAAATTGTTCAAATATAACAAAATTATAAAGAAATTTCTTCTAATGATATCATGAAGTAGAAAAAAGTGTCTCCTGAAAAGTGATGGTTTCTGACTTATATCCCTTTTGCACGCACCCACAGAATTTTTATTGCATCTCTAATACAAATTGAATGTATAATGCTAGAAGTACAATCCTGAATAATGTTAACTAAGAAGTACAAACCTGTACAATTTTAACTTAAAATACCTAGCTATTGCTGTAAAGAAAAATTCATTAATATACAAATAGATAACTAACTGAATAAAAATTTAAAGTCCATAAAATATTTACTCATTCATTATGAATGATCTTAATTTGGGGAAACTTGAAATAAAATTAAACAATACTTTAACATTTTTTATATTTAGATTATCAATATAGGAGACAAGATCGGAGATGCTATTGAAATTTCTAAACTCTAAAGGTCTTAGTTGTATATTGGACAAATGTTTCAACGTTTCTGTTTGATGCAGATTACGGATAGTGCACAGTTCTTGCTGATTAATTTTGTAAGAATTACCGTTCAAGAAGTACTTAATGTAGTATTTAAAGGAAAGTCTGGTTTGTGCCACAATTCTAATAAATTTTATTGGACATTTCAAATGCAAGTAGGTACATTTGAGTACTTCTCATGGTCAAACAATTATATATCGTTGACTACGTGGATAGTGACAATTTCATTATATCATTGTTATGCAGTATATCTCTATACTTGAGAAGTAAGTTATCTGAAGAGTGAATGAAGAGAGATTCAGGCTGTTCCAGGTTTCCAGTGAGTTAATTTCGATAAATAATTTTTCAGCCTGAGATACCCAGCTGTTTTGTAAATTCGTTTAAAGCTGCTTTAATCTAATGAAACATATTTTTGGATACCCATAATCACCCATTGCAAGTAACTGCTGCAGCCAGGATAGAGTCAGTTTGAAGCTGATATTAGCCACTTTGACAATACCAAATTCAAGTCTGATCAAAATATTTGGTGTATTTTGTGGTAGGAGTAACAACCTTTTGAAGAATTGTACTTGGGATATTTCCTATGCATCGGCATATCGAATGGGCCAAGCAGGACAACACTGTATGAATGTGTTTACAAACTATTGAATTATGAAGCTCAATTCTTGACTCCCATGAATTCAACTCAGTCAAGGACAGCACCAATAGCCTGTGTTTGATTTTTCTGTAAGCTGCTTCCGCCATCTTACAAAATAAGGACCAGAAAGTGAAGTTAACACCAAGGTGTGTAAAGTTATTGACTACATCGATTTGTTTTTGATTTAAAGTGAAACTAGTAATATTGACAGTTTCAATCGAAATAGTTATTTATGTACTAATGACGAAAGACTGTCTATTATAGTTGATTCTGCAAATTGAGAAAGCAGGCGAGACACTTATTCGCCGAGGTTCATATTACATTTTTTCGTCGATCTTTACAAAAAATTACTAATTCCCGAATGAAAAATCGACTATTTTTGAAGGCATGTATTTTTCGTCCGCAGACACTTTTCATCCACATACTCTTTTCGTCCGCTGTGCAAAAGATAGCTTTATCTATCACTATCCATTCTTGATTATTATGAACACTGATCTTCACACCACGGTCTTATTCACACGTAAAATCTAGCGGATATCGTAAATAATTAATTTGACAACAGCAAATGACAGTCATTCTCGCACCGTGCCATATCATAGTGACAAGTGTGTGTGTGTGTGTGTGTGTGTGTGTGTGTGTGTGTGTGTGTGTGTGTGTGTGTGTGTGTGTGTGTGTGTGTGTGTGTGTGTGTGTGTGTGTGTGTGTGTGTGTGTGTGTGTGTGTGTGTGTGTGTGTGTGTGTGTGTGTGTGTGTGTGTGTGTGTGTGTGTGTGTGTGTGTGTGTGTGTGTGTGTGTGTGTGTGTGTGTGTGTGTGTGTGTGTGTGTGTGTGTGTGTGTGTGTGTGTGTGTGTGTGTGTGTGTGTGTGTGTGTGTGTGTGTGTGTGTGTGTGTGTGTGTGTGTGTGTGTGTGTGTGTGTGTGTGTGTGTGTGTGTGTGTGTGTGTGTGTGTGTGTGTGTGTGTGTGTGTGTGTGTGTGTGTGTGTGTGTGTGTGTGTGTGTGTGTGTGTGTGTGTGTGTGTGTGTGTGTGTGTGTGTGTGTGTGTGTGTGTGTGTGTGTGTGTGTGTGTGTGTGTGTGTGTGTGTGTGTGTGTGTGTGTGTGTGTGTGTGTGTGTGTGTGTGTGTGTGTGTGTGTGTGTGTGTGTGTGTGTGTGTGTGTGTGTGTGTGTGTGTGTGTGTGTGTGTGTGTGTGTGTGTGTGTGTGTGTGTGTGTGTGTGTGTGTGTGTGTGTGTGTGTGTGTGTGTGTGTGTGTGTGTGTGTGTGTGTGTGTGTGTGTGTGTGTGTGTGTGTGTGTGTGTGTGTGTGTGTGTGTGTGTGTGTGTGTGTGTGTGTGTGTGTGTGTGTGTGTGTGTGTGTGTGTGTGTGTGTGTGTGTGTGTGTGTGTGTGTGTGTGTGTGTGTGTGTGTGTGTGTGTGTGTGTGTGTGTGTGTGTGTGTGTGTGTGTGTGTGTGTGTGTGTGTGTGTGTGTGTGTGTGTGTGTGTGTGTGTGTGTGTGTGTGTGTGTGTGTGTGTGTGTGTGTGTGTGTGTGTGTGTGTGTGTGTGTGTGTGTGTGTGTGTGTGTGTGTGTGTGTGTGTGTGTGTGTGTGTGTGTGTGTGTGTGTGTGTGTGTGTGTGTGTGTGTGTGTGTGTGTGTGTGTGTGTGTGTGTGTGTGTGTGTGTGTGTGTGTGTGTGTGTGTGTGTGTGTGTGTGTGTGTGTGTGTGTGTGTGTGTGTGTGTGTGTGTGTGTGTGTGTGTGTGTGTGTGTGTGTGTGTGTGTGTGTGTGTGTGTGTGTGTGTGTGTGTGTGTGTGTGTGTGTGTGTGTGTGTGTGTGTGTGTGTGTGTGTGTGTGTGTGTGTGTGTGTGTGTGTGTGTGTGTGTGTGTGTGTGTGTGTGTGTGTGTGTGTGTGTGTGTGTGTGTGTGTGTGTGTGTGTGTGTGTGTGTGTGTGTGTGTGTGTGTGTGTGTGTGTGTGTGTGTGTGTGTGTGTGTGTGTGTGTGTGTGTGTGTGTGTGTGTGTGTGTGTGTGTGTGTGTGTGTGTGTGTGTGTGTGTGTGTGTGTGTGTGTGTGTGTGTGTGATTTCCAATTTCGACGATTTCCGGAAGCTGTGTCGGCCTCCTGCCTCCTGCAGGAACAGTCTCTAGAAAATACTCCTTCCTTACGACAACGAGAACAGAATATCTTCTGAGGGTTCTGACAATTGTTGCGGTAGTGTCCAGACTCCCCACAACGGAAACATGTGATTTCACGGGAAGATGACCCAGCCGGGTGCTGAGTAGTAGTAGGCGGCGGCCTGCGAGGACAATTGGTCGGTGACGATTGGCTGGAACCGGCGATGGGCTCTCTGGATGGGCCCGGAGTCGAATGGGGAGAAGGTCCATACCTTGGTGTACTCATTGGCTGGGGACGGGTTGGTCCACGGTTCGGTCCACTGGGGCCGGGTACATTCTGGAGTTCCTTCCTGAGGAGCTCATATTGCCTTACCACTTGACAAAATGTGGAAAAATCATCAAAGTCCCCTTTTCGAATTTGCAGACGGTATTCGGGCAACAGGTTACGGTACAGCCATGCTAACTGTTGTTCGTGAGTTAGCTTTCCATGTCGTCGCATCAGAGTTTGGAGTTCGGTCATGTAAGTAGCGGCGGACTCATTCCTTCTTTGCAAACGTCGGCCTATCTCGGCTTCTAAGTCAACCTCATAGTTGACGGGATAAAAGAAGATTCGGAAATCTGCCTCAAATTCGTCCCAAGTAGTGTACCTGCTGTGATTGTTACGGTACCAAAATGCGGGTTCACCTGACAGTAATTCCGGTAACACAGGAAGCAGATTATCTTTCTGGACATTCCTTGCGGTACAGATTTCATCAATTCTTTCTATGAATGCAGCAGGATCTCCCCGGTTTCCAAAAGACACTTTCCAATCGTGTACGTTTATCGGAGGAGTTGCCATAGCGGTCGGAGATTCCTCTTGGTCTCTGGCGGATCGCGGAGCAATATTTCTTCGTCTCAAAAAGTTGACGAGTCTTTTCCGTTTGAGAGGAACGGTTCCAGCAACCGATAAATTCCTCTTTACTAGCTCTGTATTTAGACCCTCGTTCTTCAGTAAGTATACCCAACTTACTCGATTGTCGGTTATTTCTCCAACGGAAGTTACGGTCGGTACTGGAGGAACGGATTCGGTTTCTACAGCTTCTTCTTGATCAAATAGGGAAGAAATGTCCAATTCCTCAGAATTTCTTCTAGACATCTACCTTTTATGAAACGGTGCCCTGTACTAACCAACAGTGCTGTAATAAGTTCTAATAGTTCGGGTTTAGGATAAACTGCTTCTAATATAAAACTATTATACTACAAATTACTTTATTGTTCACTAGGATTATCCTACACTACATATATCTAATTTAAGTATTATCCCAAGACATCATGACTGGCCCCAAGTAGGGCAGAGGTTGACTCTAGTTTATGTTAAAAAGGAACCTCGTGAATACTAACAAATATCTATTTATACTTTCTTTCATCACGTATACTCGATTTGTTGTAATAACACAAGTTGATGTTTATTAATAAAATAATAAACATACTTTGGAATTATTATACAAACCACTATACTGAGTGTTAAATATATTTGTTAGAATTCACTTCACACCTTCCCCCTTTACAAGACGAGGGAAGTTAGTTATTACAAAGTCAGGTAACTGACCGAGTTGAGTCGTTGAGTCTGCAATGTTGTAACCTACTTATTTGCTGACTGTACTTTGACCTTGTCATTATGTTTTAGTTTTACAATATAATACTATGTTTACAAACCAATGGCCTGTTATCACAACATTGTTATTGCTAAACACTTACAAAATTTAAAATTAACTTATGTGCTCGTACTTGGATGAATAAAATATAAATAAAAGAAAATATAAGTAAAGTAAAATTCAAATTTTCTGCACTATAAATATGTATATACTAATTCAAAAACCTAAAAACCTAAAAATAAAACACTCCTAAAAACTACCATGACAATAAATCATTTCTTAAAACCGATGATATTTTTATATACAGACTGTCCTTCCTAAAAATAAATTGTTAATATAGTTCAGTGAGTAAGCACATTGAATAACTTTGAAATGTGTTCTATATTAACGGATAGTGTTCACTGAATTTCACTGTCTTCACTTGGTGCACGGGGCTCTGCCCATCATACGGATATATTCTATTCTTATGAACAGTTTCTACCTTCCCTTGAGCTGACTAAATACTGCAATTGACCCCGTCTGTTTTGACAATTTTATAGGTACCTTTATACCAAGTATCTAGTTTATTTCTATGTTCATTTGTAAGTAGCACTAATTCTCCGATTTTTAATTTCAATTCCCTAGTTGTTAAGTCTAAATTTTCTTTTCTTTTTTCCTTATATTTGTTAAAAAATTGTCGAGCTCTTTCATGTGCCACCTGCAGCTTATACCTTACCTCCTGTTCATAAGCATCCCTGTTGTATTATAACAAAAAGCATACAACCTACACCATTTATTCCAGTCAATCTTACATTCATTTGTGAAATTTCTCAACTACTCATTTAATACTCTACGGTTTCTGTCACAACCCCCTATGGTTTGTTTAAATCTCATTCTGTTTTTCTCATTGTATACCTTTCTTCTCTCATCTTATCGTTTTCCGTTGGTGTTCTTTCTCTTGCTGTTCTAGTTTTTATTCTTTCCCCTGGAGTTTGTTCAACATTGCCTCCGGCTATGTAGGGTGTTTCAGTTTTCCATCGCTTTACATCCTCTATAGAGTATTCCGTTCCGTTTATGATTAGTTGTTACGGGACAAAGAATTATTTGTGCCTCTCTTTCAAACATCCAAAAATAAACTCTGTACCTACCAACTGCTATTTTATTAAAAACAGATCCTGATTGTTTTAAGTAGGATTAATACAATTAATGTCTCAGGAATCCTTTCAATTTTCTCAAGCGTCTCCATGAAGGGCACCTAAAAATAATAAATAAGTATTTACCACTTATTTTTTAGAACAGTATGAGATATAATAGGTCAAATATTTATATTCTAAATTTACAGAATATCTTATTTGAACATAGGATGATCACCAGATCATAAAAGTTAGTAATTGGAAAATGTAAAAGGCTTAAAGGTTATTTTGTTTACATGGTGTACAAAATAGATGACAATCTTGTCATATCTGTCAATCTTAAAAATAAATCTTCTCAAAGTGATTTCAATCTTTCATCATAATGTCACTTTTCTATTCATAGATCTACTGATTAAAGATCATTGACCTTCCTTATCAATTGGTAGTTTCTTCTTTTAATTTCTGTTATCAGAGCTTATCTCTGGTGTTAAGTACTTTGGTAATAAAGAAGTAAATGAAAAGAACATACCTTTTTTTCTAAGACCATCCATACGTAGATAGGAGATGGGTTTTCTTTTTTCTTCCATGTGAGGTTCGTGATAGACCACATGGTTTAGCAATTTTGCTGATTTTTTTTGAAATTTATTTAAGTGAGCTTAAATTTTATTAGAGTGATCCTGTTGGAGCTCTACCATTTGTATAAGTGGATATTTATTTGGCTCAGCTTAAGTTCCTGTTTCCACATCCGTAGGCGAAACCACTTTGAGGCCACACAACTTCTACGGTGAGTTTAATTTGTCAGTGTACTATACTCAACCCTCATAACATTTAATTATTATTACCAAATACTTACACAAGCTCCTTTTTAGGTCTCTTCCTTTCTTTCTTTCTTTTCTTCGATCTATCTTCTTTCTTTGGCTTTATTTCATACATCGATATCTTCATTTCGTTCCTGCATCGACATCATCTACACCCAGTCATCATATCGGATACACCTCTACCTACAAGATATAGTAAGCCACCATCAGTTCTTTTGGAGGGACACACCAGAGCACCCGATTGTAAACAGGTAACCTTCATACCTTACTCTTAACAAGGAATCCACGGGTTTGAGTAGAAAACACATTTGGCGGAAATAACAATTATCTTTATGAAAAAGTATTGTGAGTAGAGTATTTTGCCATACCTACTGAGGAACTTAGTTTCCTGGTGTCTTCACCCTCTGTTGAGGACAACTTGTATATTAGTTAATTTAACAATTGCACAATCACTAGAGTTTGTAAGCCAATGTATGCATACAAGGTAGTTCATAATATAATTCTGTATCCAACCACCCCTAAGGTAAGATTGGATAGTGTAAAACTTTTCTTTTTTTATAAATCTTCCCATGCTGCTATTAATATTAACCTAAATAATTTGTGAAAGCCAACTTCATATAAATCGTGAGGTACAGGGGAACTACTTTAGGGAGTTTTTAGCGTTACCACTTTTTAGGCAAGGCCTTGTGATTTTTTGAGTAGTCACATAACAACCAACAATATTTTATATTAAACCAACATTACATCTGTATCAGTTTTTTATTTCGAATCCCACCCTGAGATTAACAGGACCTTTTAATCAAGGTAACATAGTTTATTGTATTTAATTGTCGCTAAGTGTCCCTGTTTTCTTGCTTGCCTCATGTGGTAAAGCAAGTGTTTTCTTTGTAACTTTATTTCCTTGGGATAGTCTTCGCTAATTATCCAGTTTGTATCTTTAAGATTCCTTGTTGTTTTTAAAATTTCCATTCTTTTGTTTCCGCTTGTCATCTCGATTAACATTGGTCTGTCTTTATTTTTACCTTTTCTCCCTACTCTTCTTATGTCCGCTATATCATGTTTTGTTTCCAATCGTATTCCAGTCTTATCTAGTACTTCTTTAACCTTTTGTTCCTAAATTTCTGTGTCTTCCTTCTCGGTTTCCTCTATTCCAAATATTATTAGGTTTTTCTTTCTTAGATTTCTTTCAAGCATCTCTATTTTTTTGTTTTGTAGGCGTATTTCTGCTTTTAGTTTTTCATTTTCTAGTTTTCTCTCCTTATTTTCTGATTTTAATAAATCGAGTTCATTTTTAATATAATCTAGCTTTTGCTCTATTCTTTTGTCTCTTTTTACCTCGCTTTCGCACATTCTTACGTTCCTCTCCGTGTACCTACTGTTATTCCGACCACCACTGGAGGTCCAATTATTCCTATTGTACCTATTATTAGGGTAACTACGTTCCACAAATTCACGGCTCCTGCCATATTGATCATTGTCTCTTCTATTCTGCTCTCGGCCTCCAGGCACCCCATAATTTCTGTAATTTTTCACATCACTAGTAACTCTCCAGCCTGGTCCCTTATATTCATGCCCTTGTCTCTGTACCTGATACCTTAGTACATTTCCTACATCTGACGTCACATCAACAGATACCAATTTTGTCAGCACCTCCTGCGTCGTCGTAAAATTACCCGCCATCAGGACTAGCTTTGCTGCCTCTGAGCTAACATTTTGAATCAAGGATTTTGTGGTCATCTCGGTAGTGTATTTTTGTGCCAAATTAACGGGCATGCCCTCAGCCACGAAAGCCGCATATAATCTATCCGCTAACTGCTCCACATCCGACACGTAACTAACTAGATCCATATTATTCTGCCTATGCCGCCCTAACTTTGCTATCAATAAACTGGAACTATCTCCTTTGATGCCCTGCTGTAAAGTAAAAACTATCTCGTCCAGCGAAGCCTCATTAGTGATCAGTGTTCTCGCCTTCCCTGTCAACCTAGTCTTAACAAAAGAAACTGCATTTAACTCCTGTCCTGCTGCATTTGCCTTGAGTAGAACCAATCCATCAATAAAACTACGTAATTTATTCGGTGTCCCGTCAAATTCCATGGGGATCACATTGCTAGCCAGATTAATGAATTCTTGTATGTTTAGCGCCATATTTTCTACACCGTCACTCTCCTCGCTGTCACTCTCTTTCTCAAACACCTCAGTCACTATTGATTTAACACGCGAAGTAGGTATCAAACATTTGCAGGATAAAACTTGAAATACCCTTACTACCTTATTCCTCAAGCAATCAAAATTTACTTTACAGAATTTCCGTTGATTTTCCTCTAACTGATTCCAACATTTATTGACTACAGATGTGTGAGCATTGAAATTATTAATCAAATTGAAAATGATATCTTCCCTAATTTCCTTACTTTTTGTTACCTGTTTTTTTGCTCTTCTACTATACTAGTTTTATTTATTTTAGCTACTAAATAATTCAATTTTATTTCAACTTGATCCCATGGTATAGGCTTTGAACTTATTAATAGTGCAATCCTAGCAATTTCCAAAACAAAACACAGTCTATGCGATATTCAGCCTACTCATCACAACAATATTTTATTTATAGAACATAAAAATCGACGGTAAAAAATTTTGCCAACAAAATTACTGTTCATCGGAATAAAATAAATCAAAATGTAGGCTTACCTCTTTACACTTCCAATGTACTTGTAGCTCTTCTCATTAACTTTTTCTTTAACTGCCTCCATAGTATACGAGCTTCACTGCCAATTCTTACTGCCTTCTTGCACTATAAAATTAGAATTTACTACTCCAGTTTCCATTACGTCCTGCTTTGTTGATTCATATACATATTATCCATTAAAAATAATATACAATTAGACCACCATATCTTGAACTTTTTCCTCCTTCATGGCCCTCAACGGCCCATCCATTTACTTCACTATCCGAAGAGTCCATTTTTACCATTGAATCTCTCCAATTCGTCACGGTCGCCATGTAATAAGTTCTAATAGTTCGGGTTTACGATAAACTGCTTCTAATATAAAACTATTATACTACAAATTACTTTATTGTTCACTAGGATTATCCTACACTACATATATCTAATTTAAGTATTATCCCAAGACATCATGACTGGCCCCAAGTAGGGCAGAGGTTGACTCTAGTTTATGTTAAGAAGGAACCTCGTGAATACTAACAAATATCTATTTATACTTTCTTTCATCACGTATACTCGATTTGTTGTAATAACACAAGGTGATGTTTATTAATAAAATAATAAACATACTTTGGAATTATTATACAAACCACTATACTGAGTGTTAAATATATTTGTTAGAATTCACTTCACAGTGCGGAAAACAACCAAAATCGAAATGAAACGGTCCGTGCTCAATCAACAATACGAAGAAAAAAAAATTTTTTAAACGGAAAAACGGTTCCTGCTCAATCAACAATACGGAAAAAAAATTTAAGACGGAAAAACGGTCCCTGCTCGGGCGCCAATTTGTGACGTCTAATTCACCTACCCTTTGGATTTTACCAACAGGCCACGTCACTTTGGTCACCCTCGATGCAAAATCTTATAAACGAATGCACGGGCGCCAGATTTTTTACGTGGTTTGCTCCACGGCCCCTTGACCCTTCGCGTCAAGAGTTCCAGATAGCCTCAGATGGAGGTTACGGAAAATTCCAGGGGTCTGTTTTTCTTGACCTCGACGTAACACGTAGTGGGAAACGGGCTTTACTTGTTTACCACTATCGGGAAAGGAAACTACCAGTTGCTTAAGAAATTATAAATTTTATTTCAACCCCGAAATAATTGACAGTTTAGGGATGAACCCAGAAGCAATATATTTAAATAAATAAAGGTGTGTTAAAGTCAAACAGTATCTACAAATAACTAACTACGTTATTCCTCAAACCAAAAGCAATACACCAAGCAATAACTAGTTTGATTTTTATTTACAAAATACGCAAAAGCTAAAGTGCAAGGCTTTACTAGTATAGCCCGTTCAGTACAAAAACACGTCATCAAAGTGTCGAAAAAGAGACGTTCGTTTATATCATGTCATTCGATTGCTGCTGTCAATCCTCTGTCAATCACTATGTTAAGCCTCTCTAAACTCAATAAATATTGAAGTTTGTAGGTCGCATTGTATTAAAGAATATGAATATATGTTTAAAGAAAGGTTTCGTAATTAATTTCATATCAAATACAGCTCGTAGGTTAATTAAATATTGAACTCAAACTAACGTCAGTCTTAATAAAAACTTTTTATGTTGGCAAAAATGCGCGCTGTTGCCGCGATTAAAATGGTTTATTTCAGGTTCAGTTCACGTCTTGACATTTTTGGGGTTATGTTGTGACAAAAACTGCAAAGAACTGTGAGTAATTTTTCACAAGCAGTAATGAGTTATCAAAGTTAAAGTCACATCCAAAAAAACGAATAAATGAAACTTAATAATACTGCAATAGTTGATGCATTTACTCCTGCTCCTGATACTATTTACAGCGTTTATGAAGCAAGTATGTATAAGTTCAATATTATACCCAATCAACAGTATTTATTATATTCTGTTACATTATTCTTAATACTTGGCAATTATACATGGACATTTTTTTATAGATAATCATGTCACTTTAGGAATGTTACTGCAGTAATTGAAGGAAGAACAATAATTATTCAATGTAGAATGTTCCTGAGTAGTTTACTAAAATATGATACATCCACAAAGAGGACTTATGGAACTTTCAACAAAAATAAACCACTGTATACATTTGTTTTTATTAATGAATCCCGAATTTTCCAAAATGGTTTATGTCAAAAGGTATGTTACAATGATTATGTAAAATTTTAGAATGCAAAATTGTTTTTATTCTAGATATTTTGTATTACATGCTGAGAATGAAAATGGTTATATTGATGGAGCAGAAAGTATATTTTTATATGAATCTCAGTTGAGTTATTATCATGGGAAAATGAATGAAGAACATGTTTTTAAATGGTTTGAAAACCTATTACTTACTATTGAATCTTTCTGAACCTCTAATAAATTATGGACAATGCTTTTCGATAATATTAGGTTAATGACACAATATAGAATTCAATCAACGAATGTTGAAGCTGAGCTCATTTATATTACAGCCTAGTAAGTAGATACAAACTGTATTTGAACAGTGATATAGCAAATTATATGTTAGAATTCAGAAGACTACACAACTAGTTTATTACATTCAAAATTCTTACTTCAAATTATACCTAATAGACAATAAATGCTGTTTTACTTTTATTTTCACAAAAATAATAATATAGGTTATTTGAATACTGCCCTTTCAATAAATGTTTTTTTCAAAAACAAACCCCCCAACAAAATACATTGTGGATATGATAGAACAGTATAGTCACAAAGTATTACCTACCATCTTTTTAAAAATCCTATTGAGTTAATACTGGCTACTGCCAAGCAAGCCGATAGATGCATTCCAGAAGTTGCGGGTTGGAATTGGTTTGTCCGTGAACCTCTCAAATTTGAAAGATTTCTATTTGACAATTATTGTTCTACCTTATTTAAAAAAATAGTATTACAAACTTTTCGGTGTAGTAACTAATTTATAAATTTGCAATGTTTTTTTTTAATAAAACAATACCATAAAAATTGGGGTGGCATTATTTATTATTTTATTTTAATCATGATATTCAAAAATAAGTAATTCAGGCAGCATTTTCTAAGGGTACATGTGTATATCACAAAGTTTTATAAAAACTACAAAGAATTAATTTAATAGTTTTTATTGAATTGAAAGGCCTGATTCGCAAAATGGTAAATATAAATTTGGATTGATTAGAAGATGATGGAGTGATAAATAATTCACCAATATACTGATAATTATAATATGTATTTATTTCAGTGCTACGATTTAGTCAATCATTTGCATATACCTTCACTCGGAGAATAGAATGGATTTGCTCTCCTTTCCTGAGCTGTGGTGGTGCTTGCTGCACAATTTTCTTTTGCTATGATCAATGATCATATATCTCAGGATTATTTTCCTTGTTGAGAATGACCTACACACTAAAGCTTCACATCCCGGCTTTTCTAAAAAAAATTTAAGATTTATTTCAACAAAATATAAAATAAAATTGCCTACCTTTAAAAAGGATGTAGATCCAGGTTATCAGAACTTTTTTATTGAACCTGTAAACCTTACATCAATCTTTCATATTGTAGTGACAACATTTTAGAAGCCAACATGTACTTAGGTAATTGTAACCTAAAAATTATATTAGATAATATTTTTTCCTTGATACTATATATACATGCATTTTAAATACTAGAATAGTTCCATAACTTCTAACTAATTAAGTGTGTGGTATAAACATACAAATAAAAGTGTTAACTATTCCATACATACCTTTTTAGTGCTAAAAATAATTCCATAGTTTTTGAAATAAGAATTTCTTAGTGCTGTACGGTTAACATACAAGTTGCACGCAATAACCATCAATAACTAAACCTAACCTAGAATATTTGATAAACTTCATTTGACATATACTATATTCTCATATTATTTCAAGGGCTTGGCAACATACAACAGTACAGTTATGACAGATGTGACGTGCAACGGTTTTAATACTGAACGGGCTATATGTCTAGATGCGGGTGAAAATGGTGAAACTTATCTAGCGGTCAGATGAAAAATACACAGAGAAAGCGTTATTAAGGCACTAGTAGATTTTAATCAAACAGTTCTTTATATTTGTGTACCGGTTCAAACAAAATAAAGGTAATTTATAGATTACCCTCGGTTACTGATATTCTTGTGTACTGAACACACAAGAAAGAAAAAAAAACGGAAACTTTATCAATTCGCCTGGAAACCTCCCAAATTTTGTACCTGCCTTGGCAGCGAACATGTACGAGATTATTCCAGGTTATTACGGTGATCGTAACCCCTTTTAGATTGACGTTGCCACGGCCGTTGGTGCTAAATCAATTACTTCAATAAAAGTTAGATGACAGAATCCGAAAACCTCTCCTTTGTGATCCTGCTAAATGCAGCGAACACGCGTGAGAATATTTCGCTCCACGCCTTGGAAAACCCTCGAACTTTTGCACCTGCTATGGCAGCGTACACGTGCAAGACTATTCCAAGTTGTCTTTTTTTTCAAATATCCTTGTATATTAGAATGAATTGTTTCCTACGGCCGGGTTTCTCTTCGATATTTTCAGAGCCACTCAAGAATTCACCTGCTAAATGCAGCGATCAGACTTTGAGATTCTTGAAAAGATTTTTCCCGTCAGATAAACGGCTGCAGTCGGGTTTGAACGAAATAGTTTGAGAAATTCTCAAGAATATACCTGCTAAATGCAGCGACAATGCTTGAAATTTCTCAAAGATATCTCTTTTCCCGAAAAGTAAAGCCAGAAAATAAAACAAAACAATTTATTTCGGAATCGTACACAAATACGCAGAAAGTTTTCCTAAAATTTTAAACAAGCAATATGCAAAAATAAATTCTATTAATTCTAAATCAAAAGAAGTCAGTCACCAGTGAATGTATAACGGGAAAAATTATTTACAACATTCTTAAATTCGCTTACCTCGTCCGCGAAAATCAGTCGGTCGGTCGGTTGACAACGGCTGCAATTAAACGGCCCATAAGGGATCGGATGCAGGACAAACGGTCAAAAGTGAATAAGCCGCTCCACCCGTTTTATCCATTTTTCTCTAGACCCCACTCAGGAGGTCTCCTACATTCAAATCTTAAGAAATGCGCGGACTGATTTGCGCGAACGGTACCGTAAATCAGACAGGTACTATATACCAGATGTTTTAAAAGTACTACACATAATATATCAAAATAAATATTAATACTCCAATTTAATAGCTAGCTACGACAGAGGGGTGAACTTAATAAGAACTGAAATATATACTGCCGGATATCGGGAAAAAATAGTAACAACGTTACTACAATGGGCGTACGCAATTTCTTTTAAAAGTGAATAATTTATTCCGTACGGGCGTATGATGAAATTTTCAAAGAAGGTTGAATTCCCATGAAATTTTTGAAGGAGTTTCGTTTATTTGCAAAAATTCTCATTTGCTATAGGCGCGAGATGAAGTTCTTGAAAGGGGTTCATTTATTTGCAAACATTCCCATATATGTTATGGGAGTACGAAAAAACATTTTAAACGGGATTTATTTATTTGTGAAAATTTCTAAATCCTGGGCGTACGATAAAACTTTCAAAAAGGGTTTATTTAGTTGTAAAAATGTGGATCTACCATGAGCGTACGATAAAATTTTCAAAGGGGGTTGAATTATCAGCTAAAAAATTCCCATGTGCGTACGCTGAAATTTTTAAAGAGTTTCGTTTATTTGCAAAAATTCTCATTTGATATAGGCGCGAGATGAAGTTTTTGAAAGGGGTTCATTTATTTGCAAACATTCCCATATATGTTATGGGAGTACGAAAAAACATTTTAAACGGGATTTATTTATTTGTGAAAATTTCTAAATCCTGGGCGTACGATAAAACTTTCAAAAAGGGTTTATTTAGTTGTAAAAATGTGGATCTACCATGAGCGTACGATAAAATTTTCAAAGGGGGTTGAATTATCAGCTAAAAAATTCCCATGTGCGTACGCTGAAATTTTTAAAGGAGTTTCGTTTATTTGCAAACGTTCCCATATGCCATGGGGGTACGAAAAAACATTTTAAATGGGATTTATTTATTCCTAAAAATTTCTATATAATGGGAGTACGATCAAATTTTCAAATGGGTTTGAATTATCAGCTAAAATTTCCATTTACCATGGGCGTTCGATACAATTTTTCAAAGGTGTTTGATTATTTTTAAAAATTTCTATATCCTTGGGCGCACGAATTTTTCTCAAAATGATGAATTATTCCGAAAAATTATCATATCATGGGCACATGTTAAAATATTTAAAGAGTGACAATTTATTTGTGAAAATTTCCATTTACCATGGGGGTACGATACAATTGCTTGAAAGGGTTAATTTTTTTGCAAAAACTTTTATCTAGCAGGGCCGTACGAAATTTCTTTTCTTCGTGTATATCTAGCAAAATTACTCATCCTTTTTAGCAAAATTAGCTGGTCTGGAATTGCCGGCTATGTAGACATTTTAGATCGCCAAGAAACTATGTTATCACCTTTCAGTCTATCGGACATAAGCAAGGACGATACAGAGATTTCTTGCATTTGTAAATGGCAAGCTCCCGAAGACATTAAAATTATTCAGTGCGACTCTTGCAAGAAACCATTCCACGGAGTGTGTTTCGGTCATTTTTCCGGAGATCCCAAAACTTTCATGTGTAACGATTGCAGTACGAAAGATGGACCGCGAAAGAAGAGAAACAGGATTATTACTGCTAGGTTACGGTAAGTTTATTATGGTCCGATTTTTTTTTGGCTACTCTGTATATGATAAATTTTTATTTCCAGGTTGATTATGGTTTGCATAATGAAAAACGGGTGTATACCGAAAGAAATCATAAATTCCATAAGCGAAGTCGATGATAAGGAAATTTGCGAGCGAATGAAAGCTTTGGAGTTGCTGGAACGCGAATCGACATCGTTATCAAAATGGTAAGTTTTTGACTTCTTCTATCATAGGCGTACGATACATTTTTAACTTCCCGCTAAAAAAATCATTGATTCTTCCTAATGATTTTCGGAAAATCGGTGTGTGGTGTGTGTGTGGTGTGTGTGTGTGTGTGTGTGTGTGTGTGTGTGTGTGTGTGCGCGTGTGCGTGTGCGTGTGCGTGTGCGTGTGCGTGTGCGTGTGGGTGTGGGTGTGCGTGTGCGTGTGCGTGTGCGTGTGCGTGTGCGTGTGCGTGTGCGTGTGCGTGTGCGTGTGCGTGTGCGTGTGCGTGTGCGTGTGCGTGTGCGTGTGCGTGTGCGTGTGCGTGTGCGTGTGCGTGTGCGTGTGCGTGTGCGTGTGGGTGTGGGTGTGCGTGTGGGTGTTTGTGGTGTGTGTGTGAACCTCTCGAAGAGCTCAAAAGCATCGAATAGCTTTATCTTTGAGCTCGGAGAGCTCAAAATAACACAAAAATTGAATTTTTGAGCTCCAAGAGCTCAGAAACATCGCAACTAGCGACAAAATCGCATGCGTTTGAAAATTGAATTTAACGGGAAGTTGCAGGGATGGCCTTTAGGGCCTTTAGGGCCATATTTTTTGTTATTAATTCACTCGCAAAAATTTTCCATGAGCGTACGGTGAAAATTGTTAAAGGAGTTTCGTTTATTTGCAAAAATTCCCGTTTGCCATCGGCGTGAGATGAGCCCGAAGGGCGAGAGCCGCAAACACACGAGTGAGAAAAGTACTTTCCTCACATGTTGCACACTATACTTTTTCTACAACTGCACAAATTTAAAGAATACAAGTAAAGTAACATTTATTTTTATGGTTAGTAAAACAAAAATAACACTAAAAAGTCCTATCCTTAAGCTGTTAAACAATTTTATTTAAAATTATAGTTGATGGTGAAATTTGTACAATTTTGTATGGTCAAACCCGGAACGTCATTTCTTTTCACTAAATTCTCCCTTATATTAATGGTAGAAGTTGAGGGTATGAGAAATACGTCACTTCCCATAGCAGTTGTAGAAAAAACATTTTAAACCGAATTTATTTATTTGCCTGGGCGTACGATAAAACTTTCAAATAGGGTTCATTTAGTTGTAAGAATGTCCATCTACCAGGGGCGTATGATATAATTTTTTAATGGGATTGATTTATTTTTAAAAATCTCTACATCTATCTAGCATGGGCGTACGCAATTTCTTTTAAACGTGAATAATTTATTCCGTACGGGCGTATGATGAAATTTTCAAAGAAGGTTGAATTCCCATAAAATATAAAAAAAAGAAGTTTCGTTTATTTGCAAAAATTCTCATTCGCCATAGGCGCGAGATGGAGTTTTTGAAAGGGGTTCATTTATTTGCAAACATTCCCATATATGTTATGGGAGTACGAAAAAACATTTTAAACGGGATTTATTTATTTGTGAAAATTTCTAAATCCTGGGCGTACGATAAAACTTTCAAAAAGGGTTTATTTAGTTGTAAAAATGTGGATCTACCATGAGCGTACGATAAAATTTTCAAAGGGGGTTGAATTATCAGCTAAAAAATTCCCATGTGCGTACGCTGAAATTTTTAAAGGAGTTTCGTTTATTTGAAAACGTTCCAATATGCCATGGGGGTACGAAAAAACATTTTAAATGGGATTTATTTATTCCTAAAAATTTCTATATCATGGGAGTACGATCAAATTTTCAAATGGGTTTGAATTATCAGCTAAAATTTCCATTTACCATGGGCGTTCGATACAATTTTTCAAAGGTGTTTGATTATTTTTAAAAATTTCTATATCCTTGGGCGCACGAATTTTTCTCAAAATGATGAATTATTCCGAAAAATTATTATATCATGGGCACATGTTAAAATTTTTAAAGAGTGACAATTTATTTGTAAAAATTTCCATTTACCATGGGGGTACGATACAATTTCTTAAAAGGGTTCATTTTTTTGCAAAAACTTTCATCTAGCAGGGCCGTACGAAATTTTTTTTCTTCGTGTATATCTAACAAAATTACTCATCCTTTTTAGCAAAATTAGCTGGTCTGGAATTGCCGGCTATGTAGACATTTTAAAAAACAATGAGGGAGATTCACAATATCTATTAAGCTCAAACTGAAGGCTCAATTCCTTTTCGGATTAAAATTAAGCTGAATATTTCGTTTTGTTTTATGTTAATTTTGTTAGTTTCATCGTTCTCGTGTTTGTGAGTTAAAATAAACGTTAAAAAAATTTTTTTATTTTTTATTTTCCGAAGTTATGAGCCAGTCCGGACCTATATCTATCGATTAGACGTAGAACCGTAATTAAATCAAAACACTTTTAATACGAAAACATGATCTATATTTAAATAAAATAGATATTAAATAAAATATACTACTAAATAAGTAAATATTGGTAGAAATAGGTACAATTTCATTATAAACTATGGTGGTATTTAGGCCAGCTGACAGCATGACGTTCTTTGTACGCAATTCTCCCGTCACCCATTACGTCGTTTAGACTTCTTGGATGACGTCGAATCGACTAAAATATGACGTGAAAATGTCATAGCCCAGAGACGTCACCTAGTCACGATAAATGACGTCACCGTATGACGTAGAATAGATATGTTTTATCGACGAAATTGTAACGTATAATTACGTTATTTCACGACGTCATTTTATCAACCTATTTATGACGTATGTATCGATTTTGGGACAGCTCAAAAACCAAAAATATTGATACAACTTTATTTGAATTAAATATAAGTTATTGCACACATTCGCAGCAAAAGTTAGCTCAAATTTAACAAAAGGAACTTTTTAAAATAAATTATTCTCATTCATAAAATATAAGTTTAACAAATATATGTGTAACAACTAACAAACATAAAAGATATTCATCAAATAATAAAAAAACAGTAAAAAATAGATAACATTTCTAGAAAAAATTCTTATTAGAAAAAAATAATTGTCGTATTTAAAAGAGCTGTGGAGAATTATGCTCCGTTTTTATGGGAATGCAAAAGTGGAAACGCACAACGTTTACATGTTTCAACCAATTTTTAATGGCATCCTCAATCTCTGCTTCTTTGGTTCGCTGTATATTTGTCAAAACTGCAGCTAAAAACAATTTTTTTTAATAGCAGCACTAAATAAATCGTAAGATGATACGTACCTACTATACAGAACTTCAACTTCAGAACTCCATATGCCTTTTTATAGTCACGTATGCCAAAAAAACTATAGCCACAAGCTAACTTATTTGTTAATGTTCGCCGTAAACAATTGTTTGTTTGAGCAATAAGATCCTTTCCTCCAAAAGAACTCAAATATATTATCTACAATAAATCAATTACATGTTATTATATAAAAAATACTTTACATGTTATTATATAAAAAGTACTATATAATCTACAATGAGCCAATTACATGTGAACTTGTTTCATAAGAAGTACTTACAAAATGATTTGAATTTTGCTCTCTAGTTAAAAACTCTTCTAAGTTGATTAAATCTTCTTCTGATGAAAGCGGTAATTCTATTGGCAAATCACTTAAATCGAATGCAGGTGTTGGATTTACAGCACAGTTCCGGTTTAAAAGTGATAATATTTATTTGTTCTGTTCTTTAATAAGGTTGCGTTTAAAAGACTGAGTTCATATTCTAGAGAGAGAGAGAGACAAAGCTTGTGATAAATCTAAATAATTAAATACTTTTATCATGATAAATTACCTGATAGGTTGAATCTCTGCTTGGATGGCGTTAATGTAGAATATGATTTCGATGCCTGACTTCTAGCTGATACCACTGTACGATCACTATCTAAAAAAAATTTTCAATGAAAATATGCGAAGAAATGTCTACACTACAACCAAACATTGAAAAAATTTACTAATATGGAAGTAATACAAAAACTACATTACTATGACCTTTTAGGCTGATAGAGGGTGGCCGTGACAACTGGTTCTCAATGTCATCATCACTACAGGAGTCACTTCCGCTACTGTTATACAATTTTCTTGGGGGAAAACGATTTCTTTTGGCTCGTCCCCTATTACCATTCAAGTCCTCTATATCACTTTGCAGGTCTGATGTAAGCTCGGCTAGTTAAAGTTTTTTACGGGCCTTCTCTAAGTTTTCTGCAATTGCGTTAAGTATTAACATTATTACCTATTCATTTTTTGGAGCTGTTTTATTAACACATAAAGGACTTTATTCAGCGGCCAAATAGTTTTTCCTTTTATAAGGTTTGTGAAAATCATTAATTTTTAAAGGAAAACTTATTGAATGAAATAGCGATAAGCAGATATTTGATCTGTCCTTTCAATTTATATAATCAAAACACTACCCAAAACAGTTTTTTATTTAAGAACGCGTGTTTTTGATGTGCTTGTTTTTCAATTTATTTTGGACTTGTAACTTAAAAACTTAATGAACAAGACAACATTTACGCGAATTAAGGAGGGAACCCGGATGACATTATACAACATTATCCATTGTTTATTGAGTTGTTCACATTTTAATATAACGAAATAGCAAAATTTTGCTCACCTAAATTTATCTACAACGGATACTGATACAAAATTCACAAAAACATTTACAAACAAATCACAGCACACACCAGCACACACTAAAAACAAAATATTATCTATGTATATCTGATATGCCTTATGTCAGCCCTATCCAAAAATGAAAGAGGAGAGGCGAGAAAGGACGAAGACGTTCGACCCGGTGAGCCTCCCAGTTGTAAGGAGAGTCTGGCGCGAATTTTAATATTCAGTGGAAATCATTTTATTATTGTTAGAAGTTGAAAGAATACTTTGAATTCCAAAGGTAGGTACCTGTAATAAATATTTAGTAATAAACAAATATTGGAGTTCGGCCCTGCATCTAATGTGAACGGTATACAGTTAAATCGACGGAGCTATAAAATAAAATTGTGAGTAAAGTTAAAAACTATAATTATCAGAAAGTACATAAGTACATCGCGTAAGTGTAGATGATTACATATATTTGGTGAGTATTCTCTAGATATTGAGATAATACGAAAATTTGATATAAAACAATCCAATATTGTCAAACTAGAAATCTACATTGTGTTAATTACCAGCAAAAACAAAAGCGATTATTATCAATCACCAAAATACGAGAACTTGATTAGAATACAGTCTCGGACTGACTGCAAAAAGGAAAATAAGATAAGATAATAATAACGCAGCGAAACGTGTTCAGCCAGCCCGGGTAAGTGTTGGTAGCTGAACTGAGTCGGTCACTAACGAAGCTGAACGGGACGCGGAACTCGTTAAGGTGCGTTAAGTAATGAACATCGATAAATACGATATGGAAGAAATTAAAGGAATTTTCTCGCAGATAAAAGATAGTCTTAGAAATATGGAAGAAAAAATAGACAGAAATGCATATATTATAATGGAATTGAAACAGGAAAATGAAAACCTGAAAGAAAAAATCGCTGATCAAGAAGAAAGATTAGACTACGTGGAAAGAGAGATAAGGCGCAATAACATAGTAATTCAAGGCATTGAAGATAAGGAGAATGAAAGCCAACAGGACATACAGGAAGCAGTCCAAAAAATAATGAGAAAAATAGAGGTAGAGGTAGATACAGAAAAAGATTTGATTGAAATCGACAGGATTGGAACGTTTGGAACAAACAAATGCAGACCACTTATAGTTAAATAAAAAAATGGAGTTAAAAATTAGAAATCATGAAACAAGCCAAAAAACTAAAAGGAACTAATGTCTGGATTAATGACGACTACTCGAAAAAGGTCCAAAGAGAAAGAAGAATTTTATTGCCTCAGATAAAAATTGCCAGAGAACAAGGACACAATACTGTACTTAGGTTTAATAAACTAATTATAAACAACAAAATTTATGGAGCAGATGAATAATTTATGGATGAGAAGCAAAAAGAAAATGAAGATAAGAAACGTACAGCAGCCGATCGTTCTCCGGAACATGGAGGAGGTAACAAAGAGAAGAAGCCAAAAAACTAGTAGATCAAGCAAATTGTAGATATGCAGCAAGATAAAGTGGGCTGACCCCCCACAAGATACAGGGTCAAAAGAGCTCAAACTGAGCGGCTACAACTCCAACTGGAGTGTATAGCCTCGTATATATAATAAACAAATAAGTACTTAAAATATACGATACTATCCATAATTATTAGGTACCACTTGGTATAAATATTTTCAATTGCATATTATAGTATATATTGAAGTGATATATTTTACTTGTTAGTACGACTTATTGGGAAATGCAAAAAAGTACACGATATAAAATTTTAATTTACAAAATGCAAATGCGCATGTTTTATTGTTAAAAGTATTACTGCATCACTTCAGGTCGACGTTGGCAAAATGACTTAAATGGTTGGTCTTGGTTGTCACGCCGTAGAGACGTCATTTGCCAATAATTACCTAATATCGACGTTTATATGACGTGACCATGTCAGCTGGGAGAATTCAGTGCAGTCAGCGGATTTTAAATTACGCTACGTTAGCGCTGGTACCGAACTTGTTTCTCTGTCCACTGATTGCGACCCGTACTTCATTTTCAATCTGAATACTACTATACAGGGTGAGTTACGAGGAACTGTACATACTTCTACCATAAGTAGAGGCACGTTAGGGGATTATCAAATGACCATTAAAAATGTCTTCTTGTTTTGACAGGAATGTCATGATATCCTGTCATTCTGACGATGATATGTCAATATCAAAATAATTATCAATATCTTAGATTTTAAATAATTTTTTCATTAAATAGTGGAATTAATTAGAAACACTTAGTTTCATTTAAAAAGGTAATATGAGTAGATTCCACAAAGTAAGGGTCCAAACAGTAAATTCAAAATAATATTTCAATAATTATCGTCGTTTCTCTATATTTTGAAGTTTTATATATCAAGATTTATAATTTTCATTTATTGAGAAGTAGGTACCTAATGATAAAATACAAAGCAAACCAAGCCGACAATCGAACAAAAATCTATTGAGATTATCTGAATGCAAAACCACTGCAAAAAGCTAATCTTGTGAATATTTTCACGAGACATAACCTATAGATATAATATTTACAACACAACTTACAACCCATTATTAACTATTACGCAACATTTTTTATTTTTTTTTAAATAATTTATTGAATACGAAATAAAGTATGTATAGCAATATATACATTAGATATCAAAATTTAAATTAGATGTGATTTTTGCTCAAGAGTCTCAAGTAGGTAGGTATAGTTTGGCAAACATAACTGAAGCTGTGAAAGGAATGCGGTCGAAAACATTCGATATTGCCACGTTTATCTATGAAAATGCTAATGTGCTAAGTTTGTAGTGATAATAATTAGAAAATGGACTTTTTATTATTAACAATATGTCCATAATGATTAAACGTTAGTTCTCTAATGTGCTTGTTGGATTGGATTTTGTCTATTATCATTATTTTTTCAATTTATGAATATTAAAAGATGAACACTTTTCCAAATATGTTATGGGTTTTATTCAAGCCGGCAACGTCGTGTGAAAATCATAATTACCACGCCCTCCTACTAACACAATTGGTGCATATTTATCAAACCCCCGTTGCTAAGTAACCACCTGACTTCCTATTGGCAAGCGCGTGCGTGTGTTCTTCCCTCTCACTTCGACTATTGACTGACATTGCTTATCCAGTGGCGTTGGTCAGTGTTTACCTTCGTATTTTCAGTTTTACTTGGTATCTTATTATTTCGTATCCATATTGAATTCAAGTACGATTTTTAACATTATTTGTTTTTAACAAATACCGTGTTTTGAGAAATACCTTACCTCTAAAGCAAAGCATAAATCAGTTTCTAAATAGATATACCTATTATATAATAATAATTATTATTTTTAATACTTTTATAAAATAGGTACCATACGCCATTGGTACGTTTATGGCAGATATCGGCCATGTTTCCTCGCCTTTTATTTATTTTGGACAATTTCAAAAATTATTATAGAGAAGAGATGTTTAGAATTAAAAATAACTTCCCATTATTCAACATTGGTTTACATCAAAAAAAATTTTTATTTCACAGAAAATGTCGACAAAATTATTTTTTTGATCTAAATAAACAATGTTGACTATTTGAAAGTTATTTTTAATTCTAAACATCTTTTCATTTCTAAAAAGGCAATCTATATTTTTTAAACCTGTTGGGTTTCTATTCACCCGCATATCCATAAAACCTTGAGACCAACATCAATTTTTTCAAATGCCAGTTAGATTACTTATTTTAAAATATCTTTATACAAAAAGGAACTGAATTTGACCGAGCTTTTCGCTAGAAAAATTTATAAACTTCAGTTTTTTTACCCATTCTACGGAATTTCAAAAATAATATTGACGCCACCTAACTAGTACTGATAAGATAAGAAAACAGATTGAAGGAAAAAATAAATAAAGCTCAGATATACCAACTCTAGGTACCAAGTCTATGACCAAAGCGATTCTAATGAGAAGCGCTATTGCCATTTCTGGAGTAGGTAGAAGAAAATTATTTTTTTAGTCCGATTAGTTTTTAATATCAATAACTAACACTATTACTAAATCATCCTTTAATAATTATTTGGATCCTTATTTTCTTTCATTGTTTTAAATGCTTTTATAATCAATTAATTTGCAAGGTAATTTCGACTATATTGACAAGACAAAGTTACAAAACATTTTTGCATCGAAATTTTTTAAAATGTAATGTTACCTACCCCATTCATTAATTTTATTTAACAATTATTATTACCTATATATGGCAAGCTAAAAACTAGATAACCATCCTCATCTCTTTTTATCGTCATAATGAGAGGATTATATAAATTCTAAGGATTTCTAGGGATAATTTTTACATTTGGCATCGAAGCTTCAGAATCCGAAAGAGCCAAGTAAAATACAGAATACTACATTCACAACAGATGTTGCCATGTCATACGAAAATCCTCAAACAAGGAAAATAAACAAATTATTTTTAACAATACAAATTATGCACGTCATAAGATTATAAGGTATATTTAGGTACTTGCAATATCTATATAGTGGCCATTTTACCTGTATGTTAGTTATCTTATGTTTTCAAAAATCGATTTCGATTCGACTTCGTATTGTATTTGTGTATTAGTCATAAGGCAACGCCAAATTGTGATTAATTATTGGGTTTCCAAAATAGAAATATATCAGGTAAGTATGTGCTTATATTTTGTTATTGTTTCATTTCAGATGATTGTACGTTTGTAATTATTATTTTCTCGTTACAATAACTAGGTTAGTAAATTAAACATTATTTTTATACTTGTGGCAACTATGTAAATTCTAAACATTTACGTTTTTTGATTGTGCAAAAAACGAACAAATTCGACTGGGTAGGGGTAGCAGATAAGAATATTGGGTGGAGGCTGACCAGTCCAATTTATTTCATTGTTTGAGATTGCGATTGTTCCAAGCTGCTTTTTTACGTTATGCTATCTAGTTCCTAGATTTATATTGCCTATAAGGTGAAAAGAACACCATAAATATGTATTTTTAGATCCAGGGGCAATTGAATATAACTAATAGGAGCAGATGTTACTTTGTTGTGTATGTCCGCTATAATATAGATCTATATATAGAGGAAATTGAGATAGATAGAAAAATATGGGCCAAAAAAATGCTTCCGAAACTGAAGAAATTCTATAGAGAATGTATAGCTCCTGAAATAATCAGAAATCAAATAGAAAAAGGACAGAAATGCATTGACCCCCCTTATATCAAGCAAGCAAAATCAGAATATAAGAAAAAGAAAAGTCTGGCAAGACAGAATCCAGATAATTAGGGCTTTATTAGGGCAAAGATATGAATGCTGATACTAATGCGTAAGTGAAAACACTAACAAGACTTACGTATTTACAAAAATCTAATTATTTTTCATTTTCAGAACTGACAATTTCACTAATATGGAACCTGCTGCAACTGCCCCTCAAATCCATTAATCTTTCATAAAACAGAGTTTCCTGATACTATTCCGTAAGTAAAAACACTAACAACAATGTCAACACCTATTTAGAAGAAACATCTAATTTTTTTATTACATTTACAGTTCTGATTATGTAATTGAAATGAAGTATGATGTAACTGCCCACATAGGCCCAAATAGTTTTCCATATAGCAGTGTTCGCTATAACTATTCAGTAAGTAAAAAAATATCAACACCTATTTAGAAGAAACATCTAATCTTTTTATTTCATTCACAGTTCTGATTATGCAATTAAAACGAAGCCTGATGTAACGTTTGAAATAATTTTGTCAGTAAAAATATTTATTTAGAGTATCTAAAATTAATTTTTTTTCTGTCTTTATAACTATATGGATCAAGACTTCAGTATGTCGATGGGTGTCACCACCCCTTTGAGAGTAGGTATAGAAACGTAAAAAATGGATAATTTTATAAACTTTTTATTTTATTTTGATTCTGAGGAGAAATTGTAGAGAAAAATGGAAGATGAACTTCAGTTGCTATGTATTAATAAATATGAAAACAAATACATTAAATGTAATGTAATAATAATTTTATTTATTTTTATAGAATATTTTTGATTTGTTTCTTTTCAATAAAAACATACACCTATTTTTGCTGTGATTTTTTTGAATAATTAATAAGGGTCATTGAAAAAGCAGACATGTCAGTTTATTGTTATAATAAACATTTTTATAGTTTACCTATTTTAATTGGCATTTATTTCTGTATTATAATTAATATAAAAACTACCTACTTACTTTGTACTTCAAATTTGTTATACTACAATTATTAAACAAATAGATTGCCTAAACAATTACTTTTCGTTTTCAATAAAAGAAGACATTTTTGCTATAATTTACTTGAATAATTTTAGATAAGAAAGAGTCAATGGAAAAACAGACATGTCCGTTCATTACAAACTAGAGGAAAACTGCAAAAGGTATTTATAATAACATTTCGATGCATCACCTGGAAAAATTGAAGATCAAAAATATATAACATTTTTATTCCTGTGTTTCGAAAATAAAAGATGACAACAGTATAGAATAGAAGACGAAATGTCTATTTTGGTCAATTAGTAGAATGCATTTATTACTATCACCAATGTAGTTTTTCTCACTAACTCGGGTGGCCAATGTATGTATGCTGATGAAGTCTATGGTTGTGTACAGGTCCCCGGAGGAACCAAAAGGCCCCGATATGGGGATCAATAAATATAAGGCACTTTGTGTGGGATCACTAGCAATAGCTAAAAATATTTTTGGTTTATTTTACACCTATAGGCACTAAACACGTTACTTGTGATGGAGCACATGTGGAGTAAATATAAAGAGCATTTACGAAGCACAAATTTACTTTTTCAGCATGATTATTATTTTATTATAACCACCTACAAATACTAACAAGCTATGCTATGAACAATAATAAATAATTTGAAATACCCATTTTAATGGACACAAAACCGTCGTCATCTGTCATGGAAGTTCCATACAGCACCATCCATCAAGACGGTGGAACGGCTGAACTAATGCAGAAAGTTGTTCGTTTCCAAAATTTTGTGTGCAACAAATCTCCAAAAATACAATGATTTGAGATATATATTTATTTTCAGAATGGAATTCTCTAGGATTTCTTTTGGGGATCAGATTTTGGCGTTCAAATTGGTGACCACAAATTGTCAAAACTGTCAAAATCACACCATCACTTAATGGCTAATATCTTTTTTATAACAATATAAAACTCAACCAAAATACCTGATCCCCAAGACAAAGGTCCAATTTATATTGTGTCAAAATTTCAATTCTTAATTTTACTGCGTTCTTTAGATTTGTTGTTTATAAAATGACCTAAATTTTGTTGCAAGTCCGGGGAGTCAACTGTTTTGAGGTGTTTAAATTGTGAGGCCCCCCTTTAAGTTACACATCCTACAGTATATTATTTATTTGTAGCTCCTAGCTCAAGTCATTCCGAAACTTCTTCAGAAAGATCCAGTGTCCGTTCAGTAAGTCCTTTTTTCCGTAGAGCACTTATGTATGAAGATAACTCCCAAAGGAAAAAAAAGCTAGATGGGGCACTAGTAATCATGGTTTCTTAAAATTATCAACCATTCAACTTAGTAAGAGATGAAGGATTTAAAAAATTTATCAATTTGTTAGACCCTAGATATAATTTGCCAGACACCTTTAAAAATAAATTATTAAAAAACTATTTCGACAAAGCTTCAGCTAAGCTAAAGGATATATTAAAAAATGTTAAATTTGTGGCCATAAGCTCAGATATTTGGACCTCGGTTGCAAATGAATCTCACAATATTATCTGTATCTTGTCATTCTATAGATGAACAGTTTGAACTAAAAAGGACAATTTTAGCCATAACAAAGTTGAAGAGAGCAAAACTTCAGAAAATATTGCCAAGGTCTGTAACGTTCCTCCCTTCTTACACGTGGCTCCTGCCACAAGAACACGTCACTATGGACACCCTTGATGCAAAATTCGGGTTTTTAAATCTCGGGCGCCAGATTATTAACGTGGTTTGCTCCACGGCCCCTTGACCCTTAGCGTCAAGAGTTCCAGATAGCCTCAGATGGAGGTTACGGAAAATTCCAGGGGTCTTGTTGAATTAAATTTAACTAACTAGTGAAAATCCGGAAAAGCCAAATCTTGGTTCTCCAATCAATAAATTGCGGTTAAAAATGAAAATAATAGGAATTCAAAACGTTGATCTATCATTACTCTGTGGTCTATTTTACGAAGAATTCTTTAGTGACAAACAAATTAACCGGGAAAAGAAAATGAGGTATGTATTACCCATATCTGGGATTTTAACGGACTTAACGGTCAGGTTATCAAATACGGTTCAAATATACCGGGTTTAACGGGGTCCCTAATGCACGATTTAGATCTGCCGGGTAATCAGACAAATTGTGGCCAAG
Organism: Lochmaea crataegi; assembly: GCA_947563755.1. NCBI lineage: Eukaryota > Metazoa > Arthropoda > Insecta > Coleoptera > Chrysomelidae > Lochmaea > Lochmaea crataegi. Next base: position 61,848,349 of record OX387422.1, on the reverse strand, counting down.
CCTCTTCCAAGTCTGATTAGCCCTTGAATCCAAATGAAACCGGCAACTATTATTACGACAATAAGAAAAAAAACAAAATATAAATAATGATTTTACGAAACGGGAAAAGAACGATTTAGATCTGCCGGGAAATCAAACAAATTGTGGCCAAGCCTCTTCCAAGTCTGATTAACCCTTGAATCTAAAGGAAACCGGTAACTATTATTCCGAAAAAAAAATAAAATTTAAGAACTAATTAGATCTGCCGGGAAATCAAACAAATTGTGGCCAAGCCTCTTCCAAGTCTGATTAACCCTTGAATCTAAAGGAAACCGGTAACTATTATTCCGAAAAAAAAAAAAATTTAAGAACTAATTAGATCTGCCGGGAAATCAAACAAATTGTGGCTAAGCCTCTTCCAAGTCTGATTAACCCTTGAATCTAAAGGAAACCGGTAACTATTATTCCGAAAAAAATAAAATTTAAGAACTAAATAGATCTGCCGGAAAATCAAACAAATTGTGGCTAGGCCTCTTCCAAGTCTAATTAACCCTTGAATCTAACTAAAGCCGGTAACAATTATTCAAAAAAAAAATATTTTCCCACGAGTTAAACGGTACCCAACTATTGACACACAGAGTAAAAATATTCGTACTAGCATAAAATTAAAATATTATAATCCACTTGGATATCAATTTAATATAAAACTACTGACAAGCAAAAGCATAAAATAATTCGAGAATCCACTAATAACTCATATCAGTTATTTAATATATAATAAACGCAGTAAATAAAATTCGAAATCAAATTACGGTTGACAAATCTTTATTTCCAGATAAGAGAAACAAAATAAAAAAAACCAAATTTCAGTTCAACAACATAAAAAAAAATGCCGGTCGGAAAATTTTCAAAGAATACATTCAACAATTTAATAATAAGCGGCGATACGGAAAGTTTCGAATACACAGTTTATTTGTCAAAATGATTTACCTTGTTAAATACAGCTTACACACAATCGGAATACGGAATACACAAAATTTTCGCACTACGGTTTTTCGGGAGAACGTTGAACGGAGAATCACTACTTTAGAGCCGGAATAAATCAGAGCGCGAATAAGAAGAGCCCCAAAAATGAATTGTTTCCGAATTTATATCCAAAATTTTAGTTACATTCTTCGGCCGTAATTCTGGTGTGGGAATTAAAACGTGAAATCTATCTAGTTTCGACAAAAACTTGTAAGTATACTAGATGGCTTTCGTTTTAATTAAAATGTTGTATATACCGGGCGTCCTTTCAGTTGAAAAATTTAAATATCGGAAATGAATAAATTGTGTATGGTAGAATTTGGATTTGCGTAACTCGGACTTATACTAAAATATACAACGGTAATAACAACAACAAAAAAAATAAATCAATGCGGTAGTAGAAAGGGTTGTAAAGTAACGAGTTATATACACCCTAGTGGTAAAATAAAATATATTACGGAACAAAATAAAAAATTAAACTTGCAACAAAAAATAACTCGTTACAGGTCCTTCGGGAAATATGTGAAGAGTGGGGTATTTTTGATAAAATTTCTGGTATTGTTACGGACAATGCTGCAAACATGATAAGGGCATGTGAATTACTGAAAAAAATATGTTCCATGCTTCGCATATTCTATGAATCTTGCCATGCTAGAAAATTTAAAAAAAGATTTAGTTCAACCTTTAATGAAAACATGTAAAGGAATTGTAAAATATTTTAAATATAGTCCTGCAGCAACAACCAAATTTAAAAAAGAACAAAAAGTTTTATGGAAAGGAACAAATAATGAAAATTAAGAAGCCGACAAATTAATTCAAGAAGTTCCCACTAGATGGAACAGCAGTTTTTATATGATTGAAAGAATTTTATGAACATCCAGTGCATTAAATAACACCCTGCTGAGTCTACGCAATGCACCACAACCGTTATTAGCAGAAGACATTGCTGTTTTAAAGGATTTTGAAGTATGCCTCAAAATCTTTGAAAATGCAACCAAAAAAGTATCTGGATATAAATATGTTACTTACTATTTCTATGCTAATTCCAATTACTGTTGGAATATATAATTATTTAATGTCTGCATCTGCAAGAATTTCAACAGAAGAAGGGACAAAGTTCTGCCAAGGTTTATTAGAATCTGTAAAAACACGGCTTTTTTCATATGAGCTTCGCACTATACCTAGAATTTCAGCTATTTTAGACCCGAGATTCAAAAAAGACGGATTTAGAAACAAAGAAAATGCAGATCAAGCTTCATGTTTTTTGGAGAATGAAATGTCACTCATACTAAATGTCAAATCTGCACTTCAAGACCAAGTAAATCATGTTGAAGATCTGCAGACAGAGACACCAGAAAATGATTTGTTTCTTTTTGGGTTTATGAAAGAGAAAATTAAGGAAAAAAGCCAAATTGCCTGTTTAAATTTCATTTTAAAACCATTATAAACTTTTATGGTGACACATTGTATTTGGGAATTATAAAGTTGAGGCGAAAAGGATATGTTTGCAATATTCTCCGAAATTATGGTCGAACAAAAAGTGCAATAAGAAATGGTTCGAACTCTTAAAAAAATCCATTCTAAAATATTACTATTATTAGACTTGCTTTCTAACATTCATACCGTTAAGACATATAGTTTGTAGATAAGTAAAAATTTCTTTCAAGATAAGAATTTTGAATGTGTAATATCATTATCCGATATACTTTGCTATACATCACCGTCAGTAGAAAAGTTCATAGTGGTTTATTAACCATAATTTGTAAAGCGTGCTACGTGCTAAAACGTAGCTGGTCCTTCGAACCTTAAATGTGTGTATTCATGTTAAGTAATTAATATGGATGTAATAAAGTGGAAAAAATTCATGTATTAGTGTTTTCTTACTTTATTTCAAAATTAACCAGCGACCATTGAACTCCAGATAGAAAACTAAATAGTTTATAGACAAAGTTTGGCCACATTCGAGCCAGGTCTTTAAAAATAATTTTGAACAAACAAAAGTAAGAAAACAAGTTCCTGTCCAAAGAATAGTAAAAGTTCCTGTCCAAAAAATAGTGAAAGTTCCTGATGTAAAATTAAGTTCCTTGTATGACGTTCCAGAGTTCCTGATCAAGAAAAAATAAGTGCGTGCTAGTGAGTTCGAGTGAAAAAGTCGATTGAGTGTAAAAAGTTACAGTTAACTTAATTGCTTAATTGGTGCAGGCAAAGGTCAGATAAAAACATTAGTACTTAATAATATTTTTTTATATCTCTTTTGGATTTTTGTAATTATTAAGTTAATAAAAAATAATGGAAGAACTTGAGCTTCTAATTAAAAAACGAGCCGCAGAAAAAGGTAAAATCACTAGAATCGACACTTGGTTCAATATTAATTAGTAGAAAGTGGAATATTTGCTTATAAAAAAAGAGAAGACATTTTAATTAAAGCCTTTGAAAGTTATTCCCCAATTCAAACTGAAATTGAAATAAGTGATAGATGAAACACAATGAACTAATATACCTTAAATCATACTTACAAGTAGCGTTAGATTCCCTTAAAAATAGATACGATAATCACCTGAACATAATCTATGCTTATATCAGAAACATACTTGAAATTCCTTCTTTAAGCAAAAAAAGTCTTAGGGAATTCCTTACACAAATTAATCAAAATTTAAGAAATCTAAGAAACTTACAAGTAAACATTGATGATTGGGGTTTATTACTGGTATCTATATATTTTTTCAAACAAACTAGATAGTAGCTCTAAAAATTCATTCGAATATGACATTCCTACAAATGACAGACCCAATTTTAGAGTACATTCCGATTTACGCATAAAGCGCGTTGACTGCATAGAAAATTGTTCCGATTTAATTAATGCGCGCATTGATAGCGCTGATACTTCTGCGATGTTGTACTAACCGTACTGAATTTTTACGCTCCTTCCAGCGCATTGACTGCTTCTACTATCGACATGAGGCAGTTGATGCGTTTATGCAATCTATGCGTCTCATGCGAAATTCGGAACACATTTTCAGCTTGACTTGACTTTAAGTGAACACAGTAATGGATACCGGCTTGACAATGGAAACAAAATTGTATAGGTTTCCAGTTTTAATAGAAGAAACGAATGAATGAGATAATAACCTTATTTTTAAGAGAAAACGATATGGAAGGAGCAAACCATGGTAATATTAATATATTATTTTACTTTCATTCATTTGATGCTTAGGCTAAGTGTTGGTCGTGTTTCTTACATTAGTGATATGCAAATATCACCCTGTATATATTTTAGTTTAGTAGGTTAAGTTATTGATTGTATGTAGACATAAATTATTGTTATTCAATTCAGCATGTTTATATTTTATATTTATATTTGACATAACAACATTTTTGTTACTTGCCAATATTGGGGTTTTAGAAGTAGAATAATAAAATTACATCTTAAGCCGAAAGGTTGTTTTTTAGTTAATTATAATATCTAACAACCAGCCCTTTTCCCATTTAATAGAAGAATACCACAACGCAGTATTTTTGCAAAACCTTGTTGCAAGAGAACAAGCTGCACCTGCACATGATAATAGTGGTGAATCAGTAGCTGACAACCCTTAGGTTATCTAAGTATGAACCCTATGACAGAATGCGCAAACAACCGTTCCGAATAACTTCAGCGCTTCGTGCACATCAATAAAACGGAACGATTTCGAAGCGCCGTGAAATAGTAATAGAGCCTATGCGTTACATGCGTAATTCGGAACGCACTCTTATACTCATTTCTGCGATTTTTAGAAAAAAGATGTACAATTGTAGAAAGACAAATAATTCCTGATTTAAATTGTAACCAAAAAAGACATCAAGTTTAAAAAAAACTACCCAACATGTACATATTTCACAAAATTCACAGAAAAATTCAAATTATAATAATGAAGTACGTTCAAATTCACAAAGCGTAAATGGAAAATGTTTGTGCTGTACCTTAAACAATCATAGAATTCATAATTGTATGAAGTTTAGTACGTTCTCTCATGAAGAGAAGCTTCAATTTGTTAGGAATAATCAACTTTGTATTAATTGTTTAGCATATAATCATTTTATTAGCGAATGCACTTCCCGCGGGTGTGGTACACATGTCAAAAAAGGCAGCATACGTTATAACACAAAGACAATCCATACACTAATAGAAATTTCAACTATAAATACCCACCAACAAATATGCCAAGAAACGCCTATAGTAACAGTAATAGTAATAATGACAATAGTAGTTATTCAAGTAGTAGTTCACATTCGAATCAACAGCCAAACTCCTCTAATAATTCTTATGGACAAATAGAAAATAGTGACCCAGTTAATTGACAATCTCAAAATACTTAATTCTCACACTCAAGATAGTCGAACAACCCTGTCAACGTTTTATCCTCAAGCGGTGAGGCATTGTTGGCAACAGCCTTAGTAACCATGTCCTACTGTTCAAAAAGTTCCAATACAAGTTAAGGCTGCTTTAGATCAGTGTAGCACAACTTCATTAATTACCGAGAATTTAGTAGAAAGACTTCAATGTATTCCAGAAAATTCAAAGAATGAAATAAGTGGAATTGACGGGATAGTAAGGAATTCTTGCAAACGAGTACATGTCACGTTTTGGTACAACGTAACCAAAAATATTAGTTTTAATGTGGCTTGTTCTCAAAAATTACCTCAGTTTTCGCTACGCCGAGACAAAATTTAAATCCCGTCTAATATATCTACAATTATAAATAGCCGACCCCTCGTTCCACATTCCTTCAAAGGTGGATTTGTTAATAAGGACAGACATATATTATCTATAGTTTGATTACAGGTGGTATAATTAAACTTCAAAATAATTTCCTTTCTTATTGGAAACTAAGCTAGGCTGCATTATTGGTGGACCTATTCCTCAATATGCCATTTCTTATTACTCTAATAACTGTTTCTTCCTCCAAACTTCAAATCCAAATGATGTATTGGCAAAAATTCTGAGAAATAGAAGAAATCCCCAACAAGGAAAAATTTCTAGTTCCAGATGAAGAATTAGCTGAAAGGAGTTTTGTAGATACTTAGTATCCAGGTTCTAGAAGATAGCTCATTTCAAGTAAAGTTACCACTAAAAAGTCCAAAAGAGCATTTAAAGTAGGGTCAATCATACGCAATGGCAAAAACTAGATTTCTTAACTTAAAATAACAATTTAAAAAAATCCAAAATTGTTTGCACAATACAAATGCTTCATAGATGAGTATGTATCCTTAAATCACGCAAGAGTTGTTCCTTTATCGTTTCATAATAAATTCCAAGATAATAAATATTTTATCCCACACCTTTGTGTGATTAAGAAAGAAAGTGCTTCCACAAAATTGCGTGTAGTATTTGATGCAAGCATGAAAACAACATCAACTGTGTCTCTTAATGATATTATGCTCAAAGGTTTTACCGTTCAACCAGAACTATTCGATATTCTTTGTAGGTTTCGAACTTTTAGATTTGTATTAACGTGTGACATTCAAAAAATGTATAGAATGATTAAAATACATCCGTCACACACCTTCCTACAAAATATTTTGTGGCGTGAAACACCCTCTCAACCTCTAAAATGTTTAGAGTTGTTAACTATTTCTTATGGCACCAACAGTGCCCCATATTTAGCTACACGGACGTTAAATTAATTAGCGAACCGAAGCAAGGCAATATTCCCTTCAGCTTCAGATGTTATTCTTAGGCAGTGCTATGTAGATGATATTTTGAGTGGTATTAATTCTTTAGCCACTTTGAAGGAAACTTATAATCAGTTACCAAATTCCGCAAATTTTTCTTTGCATAAATGGGGGTCAAATAAGTCTGAATTCTTAAAAAATGTTCTCAAATATTCTTCGCAACAAAATGTAAATTTGAAAACAGAAATAAATTCTAACAAAGTTGTAACGAGGTTTTATTTTCTCGTTAAGAATTCTTTTCATTTTAAAATATATTACTCATTTAATTTCGTTTACAACTCGTTATACCCTCTGACTATAATTAGTCCAGGAAATATAGCCTGAATATGACCATTTTACAATGTTTCCCACAGAGTGGCTGATTTTGTTTGACAAGAGGGCAAAATCGATGTAGAATAAGATGCACTCACTCCGATCTCTGAAGTCATTGTGGAAAATTTTTTAACGAGGTAAGAAGGGCGTGATTTCAATAAAAATTACGTTTTTCGTGAATATCTTTTTTCCCTTCAATTTTACAGAAAAAACGTAGAGACCTTTTTTTTTTCTCCTCAAAAGATCTACAAATCTAGACTTTGCACGTCAAAAAGTATCGATTAGGTTCAAAGTTATGAGCAAAAAAACGTTATTATTAATAAACAAATTCAAAACCCGATGTTATCATTATAATGACTTTATATTACACCTAATTATACCCTCAAATTCGCAAATCACGTGTACGAAATCTGGAATCTGTAACTTAATTAATTTGCAAATTATGACGTAATATACAAATGTTCGTTTTGTTAGTAGATTTCAATGTTATAAGTCATGTGTCGTTAATATTTTTCAGAAATATGCAATTTCGCAACCGTGGGAATGATTATTTAAAACGGCCTTAGTTGGAAAATGCAATATACCGCATGCTCAATGAATTTTGCAATATATTATCAGGTACATTGATAGAGTACCTATGAAATAAGCTTTAATCTGAAAAAAGATTCGTCTAAATTCCTTGAAAAACAACGGAGTGACAAACCGTCAAAGTTTAAGGTTCATTGTTCAATAATTTCAGGGTGCAGCGAAAAAAAAATATATTTATGATCGGAATACGGAGTACTTTCTCTGTTTAAAATATTAATTCTAAGGGGAACCGATAACTAAGCTAAAAGCCATTTCCAAAGTTCATGCTACGCTTCGCTTCGACTCACTCGAGAAAATTTCTCGCTGAGCGCCTTCAAACTCGACCCTGGAGCGGCATTGGAACGTTTATCGGAAACTATTAAAGATAAATTGATGATTTTTTTTTAATTTCATACTACTCGACGAGAGGAATCCATTTTTATTATCTAAATTATAAAATTTCACATCCCGAATCGTCAATGGCGCTTTCATGAAATATCTAAAGTGTGCGGTATTTTTTCCGCTGTCATTTATAATGTTTATTTGAAATCTTTAAAATTTCTCTTCTAAACAAAATGAAAAGATTACTTTTTAGCAACTATCTTTTGGTTCCATATACATATAATAATTAAGTATTTTCATTGAATTATGTCGAGGAGTTAACCACGTTAAAAATCTGGCGCCCGGGAAAGTGTAAGGTTTCGAAGGTGTCAAAAGTGATGTGCCAAGGTGGTAAGGAGAGCAAAATCGCGTCACAAAGTACCTGGGCATATCTTGGGATCCAAATTTGGATCAATTTTTAGTAACTCTTCCGAAAATTATAGTTAAAAATTCGTCTACTAAACGAACCGTACTTAAAAATTGTATTGTGCTAGCTCAAAGCACATCCTTCAAAATCGTCGATTTTTGTGTCAAATAGAGTATCTGAAATTCAACAGTTAACTTTAAATTACCATTGGTTGCATGTTAGCTCAGAAAATAATCCAGCAGATTATGTTTCTAGAGGAAGAACCCCGCAAGAGATTCATTCATATATTTGGGTTGTGCTCATCAGCCCAGGCACTTGAACTGAATCTTTGTACCATTTCCCATGTTATCTACTTCCATTCCAGAAGCTTCGTGTCTTCTATAAAGGCCACTAGTTTGACTAGAGGGATTTTCAGTAGTTGTGATGGTTGTATAAATTCCTCTCCAAAGTGCTTCCGTCTAAGTTCTTGTTAGTCCTCACAGAAGCAGAGTATGTGGGTAGGTGTTTCATCATCAAGTTCACATTTTCTGCACATAGGTTCACTAACTTTGCCCATTTTGTACAGATGTTTCCTCAGGGTGCAGTGTCCAGTCACCAGGACGGTAACTATCTGCAAATGTCTCTTACCCAGTTTCAATAGCCTGGTTGAGAGTTCCTTGTCTACCTTGTTCAGTAAACTCTTTGTATGGAGGTGCCCTTGTGTCAACCTCCAATTGAATTGGTGTTCCATATCTAGCCAGTTCCCGATTTCCCCTGTTATGCAATCTTTTGTGATTCCACAAAACGGTTACGGACCTATAGTCTCCTTTAGAGCCTTCTTTAGCCAACTGGTCCGCCATTTCATTACCTGCAATCCCCTCATGTGCCGGCACCCACATTAGAGACACTTTGTTGTCTCTAGCCAGCCTGTTCCGGGATTCTTTGCAGTTTTTCAAGAGATTATTCATTGTCCTTGTTGGTGGCATGGCATGGGCCACCATTGTTAAATTGTTCAGAATTAGATTTCAATATTTTTAGTTCAAAGGATATAAATTTAGAAAATATTCCTGAACAAAGAGAAACTGAAACTTCGTTGCATAATTTGAAAAATGATCCTTGTTTAACGTTTTGGAATACATTGTTCTCAAGTTTTTCGTCAATTGTTAAATTAAAAAGAGTTGTCGCTTATTTACTTCGTTTTGTAGAAAATTCCAAACATGGTTCTATCAAGTTTTTAGGCCCATTATGTGTACAAGAGTTACAAAACTTACAATTTATTATAATAAAAAACTTACAGCAGCACAATTTTTCGAGAGAGCTTTCCGAAATAAAATCTAACAAAACAATTTCAGATAGGGCTATCCTGCAATTATCTCCCTTTATAGATAACTTGGGGCTCCTCCGGGTGGGAGGTAGATTAAAACATTCCAATATACCGTATGATCAAAAATTTCCAATATTGCTACCATAAAAAAACTCTAAAAAACTCAGATTCTTTATACTCAAGTTGAAACTGCGAAAATCAATTACTATATAGTTACCACTTAAGGTCAAATGAACAATTAACTAACTTTTTGACAATTGTAACAATATGAATGCAATACAAAAATTCACTATAATTATAAAAGATCAACTTATTCTTGTTGGAATCCTTTCAAATGTCTTCTTTCTGATATTTCCTTTTCTATTGCTTGTCCCATTGCTCTCAAAAATTCTTCGAGACTTGTCAAGGATCCTCCTAAAAATAATGCATGAGCCAAGAATAGTATATTCTGTAACAAGGTTAGAATGAAAATTCGATGCGAGTGGAAATTTCCGAGGGCGAGCCGAAGGCGAGCGTGAGGAACCACGAGCATTACGAATTTTCATTCTAACCGAGTAGCCGACCATACTTTCTCCACGATCAAAGATTTTCAATGGAAATGAACAAAAGATAATTTATATTACAGAACTCAATCACAATTATATTAGGTAAACACTCAATGTGACAGCAATAATTTTGACACTTACTCAAGATTTGACACTACGATGACAATCAACTGCGTCAAGGCTAATGCTTTTATTGTTAACCAGTGTGAGAATAGTATTCTATCACTAGAGAGAGAATGTAAATACATTTAAATTGCATGGGGGCAGAGGTGTTGCAGAATATTTCTTCATTCTCAAGAGAAAGAATTCCAGCATTCTGTAATCAATTTTGATTTCAGAATTAGCAAACTCTGTGATGATCGTGGAGAAAGGTATTTTTCTCAATGATCTTCCACTTAATCCCAGACTTTTCTTACATATTTCTAATAACAGTTTTGTCTCTGAAGAATGTGATTCAGCATTATTAATTATATGTTCAATGGGTTCCAGCATATTACCTTTGATAACATTCACTTTTATAAGTTCACTTATACAAGTATAGTATACTTTGTAAATTGCATGTATCGAAGGGTAGTTTAAGAACTGTTTAATATCAGCTCTATCTATGAATGCCAAGTCAATTTTTTCAGTAATATTGGATGTAGCAAATATCAGTACATTCGAGTGCCTTTTAATCTGATCTATTTGGGTAAGAAGTGCAATAACAACTCTAATTGAATCTGATGGTTCTACACCCGATAGACACTGATTTCTGGCATGTGCTAAAGATTCCACTTCATCTAGTAACACACAGACTAAAATATTTTTATTTTCTATAATATCATTGATTCTAGCGAATACTTTATTAACTAATTTTCCACATTCTGAAAACCATTTGGAAAATAAACTGTGGCTATTGATTTCTATAAGTATACCAGATCCAAATCGGTGTCCCATTCTACTTGTAAGTTTTTGTGCTAAAGCCTTACAAAGTGAAGTTTTTCCAGTACCTGGGGGACCATGAAGTAAAATTACTCTGTTACAGCTGATGACATTGGTATCAACTCCTTTATCAGAAAACTCCATCATTGTCTGTGCGTATTTGAATAAATTTTGTTTAATGTTGTTATCAAAAAACAGATTTTCCCACATATTTAACAGACAAGAAGATGGTAGAACTAATTGAGTGGATATGGTTATTTCACTATAACTTCCATCTTCTTCGTTTTGAATAAGAGGTCCTTCAGTATCTAATGTGTACACAAACCAATTAATATTTATGCTGCTAAAATCCACGAAACATTTATCATAGTTTGGAATTTCCCCAACTATAATGGTATGGACATATCTATAAAGACAAGTTTTTTCTTCCTTTTTAAAGGTTATCACACTATTTGGACGATCAATAATATCCTTCAGATATATTTCTACTAATGTTATTATTGCCTCTCTTTGAATAACTCTATCTTGAGTTAAAACAATTTCTATATCTAAGTTATGAATACGAAGCATTTTTGTTTACTTTTATTTTCAATTTTGAAACCGGTTAACGTCTTCTTCTTCTTCGTTACAATGAGATCGCGTCTCTCCTGAAACGTCCACCCAGCTTTTTCTTAATGGAAGGTGTACCTCACAGTACATCTGGATTCATGTCCATGCCCTCCATGAGTAGCTTTCACAAAACATAGGGTATGTTTTGTGGTAGCTTTGGCTAAGGAATAAGGTATTAGACACTCTTCTCGCTCTGTGGCTAAATATTTCACCAATAACCTCAATTCTTCTTCTCGCTTATAACATTTTGATTATATTTGGTCTGTGATAACATTGCTTGAACACATTTCTTAACTGTTTCCAGCCAGTTGTATAAGGGAATAATTAACAACTAGGTATTCTCTGGTTGGTTTTAATATAGGGCATCTGCTTTTATCGATAAATTAGTTAGAAAACGACAATTTTATTAAGTACTTTACTTTGGCTCATTATTTTATAATTTAATTTATTTGAACGACTTTAAAGGTGGATTCATGCAAATAAATATTAATAACTTAAATTAGTTTTAGGTAATGTGATGTAGATGTTCATGCAAGAAACTAAACAATTAAAATTTGAATGAAAACTAAAAAAGATGGCCAATTTTTAAGTAAGAAATTAATTTCTTCCGTGAATTCGAAACAACGCATACGCCAAGTCTTGACCACAGATCACCTTCTGGCCCTGACCTTGTCGATGCATGTGTTACATGTTTAAATTAAATTTTTTATCCTACAACCACTATGCAAAACACGCTTTTCTACACAACTCGCTGGAAACAGTTCAGAACTGTGTTCAAGCGAGAAGCGGAATTGAGGTAATTGGTGAAACATTTTAACGGTTAACCGGTTACAAAATTAAACAAAAATGCCTCGTATTATTCATAACTTAGATATAGAAATTGTTTTAACTCAAAATAGTGTTATACAAAGAGAGGCAATAATAACGTTAGTAGAAATATATCTGAAGGATATTATTGTTCGTCCAAATAGTGTGATAACCTTTAAAAAGGAAGAAAAAACTTGTCTTTATAGATATGTCCATACCATTATAATTGGGGAAATTCCAAACTATGATAAATGTTTCGTGGATTTTAGCAGCATAAATATTAATTGGTTTGTGTACACATTAGATACTGAAGGACCTCTTATTCAAAACGAAGAAGATGGAAGTTATAGTGAAATAACCATATTCACTAAATTAGTTCTACCATCTGCTTGTCTGTTAAATATGTGGGAAAATCTGTTTTTTGATAACAACATTAAACAAAATTTATTCAAATACGCACAGACAATGATGGAGTTTTCTGATAAAGGAGTTGATACCAATGTCATCAGCTGTAACAGAGTAATTTTACTTCATGGTCCCCCAGGTACTGGGAAAACTTCACTTTGTAAGGCTTTAGCACAAAAACTTACAAGTAGAATGGGACACCGATTTGGATCTGGTATACTTATAGAAATCAATAGCCACAGTTTATTTTCCAAATGGTTTTCAGAAAGTGGAAAATTAGTTAATAAAGTATTCGCTAGAATCAATGATATTATAGAAAATAAAAATATTTTAGTCTGTGTGTTACTAGAGTGGAATCTTTAGCACATGCCAGAAATCAGTGTCTATCAGGTGTAGAACCATCAGATTCAATTAGAGTTGTTAATGCACTTCTTACCCAAATAGATCAGATTAAAAGGCACTCGAATGTACTGATATTTGCTACATCCAATATTACTGAAAAAATTGACTTGGCATTCATAGATAGAGCTGATATTAAACAGTTCTTAAACTACCCTTCCATACATGCAATTTACAAAGTATACTATACTTGTATAAATGAACTTATAAAGGTGAATGTTATCAAAGGTAATATGCTGGAACCCATTGAACATATAATTAATAATGCTGAATCACATTCTTCAGAGGCAAAACTGTTATTAGAAATATGTAAGAAAAGTCTGGGATTAAGTGGAAGATCATTAAGAAAAATACCTTTTTTGGCTCATGCATTATTTTTAGAAGGATCCTCGACAAGTCTCGAAGAATTTTTGAGAGCAATGGGACAAGCAATAGAAAAGGAAATATCAGAAAGAAGACATTTTAAAGGATTCAAACTAGAATAAGTTATTTTATTATTGTAGTGAATTTTTGTATTGCATTCATATTGTTACAATTGTCAAAAAGTTAGTTAATTGTTTATTTGAACTTAAGTGGTAACTAGTAATTGATTTTTGCAGTTTCAACTTGAGTATAAAGAATCTCATAACACTTGTATTAAATTAATATTTATTTATATTTTCCAATGTTAGATAGTGTGAGAATCAATATAGGTATAACCAATTCTAATGATATGTTTAAATTTATTCATACAAATTTTCAACCTAGAGAATTGAGAACAAAGTTTAATATTTACTTAATTACAGTTAACTGTAAATAATTGTCATATTAGTAAAGCGTGATATATAGACGACAAAAAATAATAGTTCAATAATATTAAAGGCTTTACAAAATTGGAAAAATTAATTTCCAAAGAGCAGACCGTCCACTGAGAAGCAACAACTACTTCTCGGGCTATATGCCCCGACAGACATTGAATTACACTTCTAAAGTAAACGGGGTTGGTATATCTGTTAAGATAGAACCAACCATTCTGGTTTGCGATTAGAAGGAATAACATCACTTGTGGACCGGTTTCGGCGTTTTTGCGCCTCATCAGCACAAGGTAGATGCTATTAAACCAGAAGCTCTGAGAGCATAATCCTGGTCTAGAGACTACGTTGATACCACACCAATACATTAGCCTTAGTAAAGGAAATGCTAAGAGTGCGATATCAGCGACATCCCCACATCTAATCACAAACCAAAATTCTATATCGACAAAAAACCATCTCGGTTTTGTAGGTATTTACTTAATTACAGTTAACTGTAAATAATTGTCATATTAGTAAAGCGTGATATATAGACGTCAAAAAATAATAGTTCAATACTATTAAACGCTTTACAAAATTAGAAAAAGTTTAACATTATTTTTAGAATGTACCTAGTTATCTACACCAGTGCCTATGAGAACCTAAAACTATAGCCCCTTTTTTATCTCAGATTTAACATTTCATATGGTACAAAAAGTTTATTTGTTTCTTAGACACAACTAAAATTTAGGTGAAGAATTTTGTATTGTCAATATCTAATTCATTTGACCATCTGAGCCATACAAAATAATCTTTCATTCTTCTTGTAAACAACTTTACGTTTTTTTTACAGAATGTCTAGCTCTTTTTGAGTACACTGAACAATTTAAAAACTTATTTACCAATTCTGTAGATTATGTTGAGAATTTACCTTCTCCAAGATGTATTAAAAGTCACTTTCCTTTAAAACTACTCCCTATAGGACTGCAAAAAACAAAACCCAAGGTGAGACACTTCATTAAATACTCCTACAGTTCCAGAAAAAATCCAAATTTTTTGATTAAGATAACCACAAATTGCAGTTCTCAATGAGGCAAAATATAATGGTAAAACAATTTTGACCTTTCCGCCGCACTCAACAAATAAAATGCAGCCTCTTGACATAGGTTGTTTCAAAACATTTTCAACAGCATATATAATGCAGCCATAGATAATTGGCTGATGCAGCATCCAGGCAAACCTTCAAGGTGCACGCTCACTTAGGCGGCACGACGCGTATTTGTCGCCACAGTAGTTTATATACACAAAAACCTCCGTACTTGTACAATTAACTTAGATTTAGAACTGACTTACACAATCTAAACCTGAGACAAGTTGGTCGCTTAACGATGCCTAAACATTCAACCGCCTTATTTGAGGGCTGCTTTTCATTTAATGTAGTTAGGATTTGGAACTGGATACCCGATTATTTAAAAGTACTTACATTGAATAGATTTAAACTTGAAATTAAGAGTAATTTGCTTAATGGTAGCTTAAAAGTGTAATGGAAGATGGATACCTATAGTATCTATATTAATTTTATTTTTCTTTGAATTTTCTGTTTTGACCCTTACTTTGTGGAATCTACTAATATCATTATTTTGAGTGAGGCTGAGGGTTTCTGAGTGGTTCCACTTTGATGGGGGGTGTTTGGGAGTTCGGGGTTGATGGTGGTTCCGATATTTTTAATGTCGAAATAATTATCAATGTTGAATTTTTGAATATTTTCTGCTGGGGTGGGGCTGCTTGGAGACTTTTGGTTTCATTTGAAATAGTATTATTCATTTTCTTTTTCATAAAACTTGTAATTTCTGGTTTCAATCCAAAATGTTAATATTAAATCATAATGGATTCGTAATTCTCTTCTTGGTAAAGGATTTCTCACTATTTTATTTTTTTATTATTATTTTTTTATTGTTTTTGTAGTTTGTCTTTATTTTGAGTTGTATTCATAGGTATAGTGTATAGGTATTATTATTTGGTAACTGGTTGAGTGGAAGAGCAATTTCTTGATTTATTCAAGAAATTTGAACCCTGCCATTTGGCAAACTGCTGTGTAACATTATGAACCTATTTTTTTTGGTTTTTTATTTGTATGCATTGTATGTTTGGCCAATAAAAGCATTTATTATTATTATTATTATATGTATTTAAACGAGAGTCCGCACAAGAGAAGCTGCGCGGCGCGTAAGCAGCAAAATTCATCTTCGGAGCATTTCGTAACCTCCGGTAATGTACGAAGAGGCATAAAATGATTTTATTACCTTAAGCAAACAGCAAGTCTCTCTTCACTGGTCACAGCCCATCGAAACTTTGTGTTTTGGGAGGTAATGTCATCTTTAATAAAATCTAAAAGTTCGTAAGACATCCTAAAGTATTTAAAAAACTTTTTTTTATCCCGCTTCAAATCTGAAAATAGGTGGTGGAATTCCCCAAGCTCTTCTCTCCTTCTGTTGATTTCATGGACCCAACAAGACCTCTAAACCTAACTTTATTGACTTTTGTTGAGGTAGTAAAGTTGTTTCTTATTAACCAAGGTAGAAAAATTCAGAGCCTACTTGATTATAACTAAATCTCAATCCATTTAATTAGGCATTCCAAACCACGTGATCCAATATGGCGGTTGATGGCACACAACCCACATATAGTGAATAATCTTTGTTGTAAGCACGAGATTTTTGTTATTTTTAAGGTGTTTTTGATAGTTATACCGAACATTTTTGTGTTATAACCATTTTTGAAGAAATGTCTTTGATGGAGAGTGAATATCTTCGCAGATTGTTGCAAGAAAGCAGCGATGTTGGTGAAAGGTGCGTTTCATAACCAAACTTCTTTTATTCCTATTTTAAATTGTTTATTTTGTTTTGGGTACCGAATGAAGACACAAATGATTGGCAGTGTAGATCCATTTACGTTAACTGCCCAAGAATTGTGTTTTGATATTGCGGGAGTACCCTCTGTAACGAATATGGATATTGTGGCATATTTAGTATTAAGTCACAGCTTCTACACCAAAGAACAAATGAAAGCCTTCAAAAGTCTTCAAGCTTATAAATATTTTGAGGGTGGCTTTGTTGTCAAAATAAGAACTTAAATATAATAAATGGTTTCTACGTCCTAGTTGCCAAGGTAAGCTTTAGCAATGCTTAATTAGTTAAGTGTTATCTAGGGAGGAAAATATTAACCACCAGCATGACTTCATTTATCAAGAAAAGGAAATTGTACCTATTTTACTATATTTTTTTAATTTCAGGTAAAACATTCTCAAAGGTCAAACATTAAGCCTCTCGATGTTTGGTGTATCATAGCCAAAGACGGAAGTGTATGTACAGCCCATTGTACGTGTATGGCAGGAAATGGTGAGGTCTGCAGTCATGTAGGGGCCATATTATTTTCTGCGGAATATGCCCATACAAAGAAAGAAAGTATGTCGTGCACAGACATACAAACCACATGGCCCATGCCATCGTCATCTACCCCAGTACCTGCTGTTCCCATTCGTGAAATAGATTGGGGGAAAGTGACTACATTGGTGCCTTCTGGCATTTCCAATGCAAACATACCGCCCATTTCAGGTGACGAACTGAATACAATGCAAAATTGTGGAATTGGGGAATACTTGTGTTATAATGCGCATCGTAGAAACATTCGCATCTCAAATGGCCAAAGAAGCTACAAAAACGCTTCCTCTATTGTTTAATATTTTTTAGGAAAACAATATTAACAAGAGTTACAGTGAACTCATGCAAGAGGCGAACAAAATACAATTTTCGATAAGTGATGAACAGAAAGACCAAATTGAAAAACAAACAAGAGAACAATCCTCCACTCAAAACTGGTTTTTACAGAGGGCTGGAAGAATAACCGCTTCCAAATTCAAATTGGTTTGTAAAACCGACAAGATCAAACCATCCCTGTCATTAATAAAATCAATTTGTTATCAGACGCAAATGTTTAGTACCAAAGCAACGGTCTGGGGTATCAACAATGAAAAAAATGCAGTTGCAACATATGAAAGATATATGTTGGAAGAAAATCATTTGTCATTTATAATAAATAAAGTGGGCCTTCTCGTAAATTCAGAATGGCCACAGTAAGCTGCCTCTCTTGATAGGATAGTTTATTGTGAATGTTGTTTAGGAGGAGTCCTCGAAGTAAAGTGTCCATATTTATTATATACAAATAACATACAAAACATTAATGAATATATAAATATGAGAAGCTCATGTTTAGTGTTCGAAGACAATGAAATTTCAATGAAAAAAAGCCACAGCTACTACTACCAAGTACAAATGCAAATTTTTGTTGCAAATTTAAAATATTGCGATTTTGTAATTTGGTCTCCCAATTTTTTTTTAAACTACGGGGTTTCCCCGATTTTCTATTTTGGGAAAGAGAATGCAAAATTACATTACAATTCCATGCACATGTGATAATGCCAGAGTTGCTAGGCAAATATTTTTCTCGGCAGTCAGGGGCTGCCGAACTTAATTACTGGTGCATTTGTGAAGGTGTTGATGATGGAAGACCGTTGATCCGATGCGATGATGACGACTGTGGTTTCATTTTGAATGTGTTGGATTGTTAAACCCGAACTCAGAATGGTATTGCAACAAATGTAAAAAAACGCAATCTAAATAAAAACTAATTTCTATTTTATTTTTCCAATTTTTTTTTTGTGATTTATTTTGGTTTGCCGCAAATAATTTGTAATTATTTCTAAGCAGACATGTTATATGTACATTGTAACTTAATATTTAGGTAATAATTTAAAATAATTCATCAGTTTTAGAAGTTTTTTTTAAAGGATTTTACATGCATGACTTATGTACATTGTAACTTAATATGTAATAATAAATAATAATTCATCAATTTTACAAGTTTTTTTTAAAAAGGTTTTTACAGGCATGTTTTATATACATTGTAACTTAATATGTAATAATAATAATTCATTAGTTTTACAAGTTTTTTTAAAGGTTTTCAGAGTTTAGTAATACAAAATTATTTTTCTTAATAGTAGTTTGCAACTATTATACAGGGTGGGGCACTATGAACGAACTATTCTCTGGCGTCTTAACGGCAAATGAAATTAGAAAAAATTAGACGTAGAATTAAGTAGATTACTTAGGACTATAATTTAAAAATATTTTGGAATATACAGGGTGCTCCAAAAAAGCGTGCCGTATCAAAGTTAGGTTCCTTTAAATGGAACACCCTGTATTTTATCACATTTTTGAATTGTACTATTAAAAATAATGTAAGTTCATTAACATTTCCCTATACCTATCTAGTTCAGTTTCCAGGATAAATCGATTTTACATAATTTGTAGACCCTCCGAAAAAATACAATAACTTCAAAATAAAAACGAATAACCACATTTGCTTCACACTATCTCACTAAAAGCTTTTAACATTCTGTTTCCAATGTTTACTGGTATGCTATAATATACAGGGTGTTTTCAATATGACAGTATAACACTAACCATTTAATACATAAATTTCTGGCTTAATTTAAATGGAACACCCTGTATCTGTTGGGTCTGTTAAACGTGGAAATTTATTACCTTTCAGTTGGTATTAGGGTTGCCTATATCTAACTCTGATAGTTTTCGAGAAATTTTAAATTTGTTTTTTAATATTCAATTATTTGCTGACATCTAGTTACCTATGACATGATACTCCGATGGAAAGTTTTTAAAAATTTTAAATTTGTTATTTTGACAGCAAGTGCTTTGTTGTATGATAAATTAAAGGTCTCTTAAATCAGAATTTTATTAAGGGTACACAATCATTAACTTTGCATTAAGATTAGTCAAAAAACTTAACTGTACAAAAAATTTAAAGAAAATATTAAAAATCATGCCTATCGTGTTAGATACAAGCTTGAACTCTTTTAAAAAAATTATTGTTTATTTTTTTTTTAATATTTCTGGTGTTATTCTTTAAAAAGCTCGCATTATCCTATTCTTCATGTCCTCTGAAGTAGATGGCTGTGTACTGTATTTGGTTTTTAATATTATTCACTTATCTGGTTACCTATGAAATGTCATTCAAATAGATATTATTTTAATACCATTCCATCTGTCAAATAAATTTATAAATTTGTATAGTGTATTTGTGAATTGTATTTGTGTAGTGTTGATGTATTATTAAGTTTTAATAATTGACATAGTTATTAATCCCTGGTTAAACATGAAAAAGTACTATAACGAAGAAAGAATAGATATGATCTTAATTATTGGTGAGTGTCAGGAGAACTGTTTTTTGGCAAGTAGATTATACGCTCAAAAGTATCCAAATAGAGATCAGCCTAACAGAAATGTTTTTAAAAGACTACTGCAAGTATTCAAAACTACTGGAAGCGTGCAATATACAAAAAATTCTAGACGAAAATCTGCAATTAGAGTTGATTCAGAATTTGAAGTAATGGGTGCGCTTGTTGAAAATCCACATACTAGTCAAAGATGTATTAGTGAGCAAGTAGGTATAAGCAAGAGAAGTGTCGCTAGGATAATTAAAAAACACAAATTTCATTTCTACCATATTCAAATGCACCAGCAACTATTTGATAGGGACTTTGAAAATCGTATTGAGTTTTGTTTATGGGTTATGGACAAAGTGGCAGGGTCTGAAGATTTTTTTGATGTTGTTCTGTTTACGGATGAAGCTACGTTTCATAAAAACGGTTTAGTAAACAGACATAATTTTCATTACTATAACGACGAAAATCCGCATTACTTCCGAAGTGTTGATCATCAACATCGTTGGTCATTAAATGTATGGGCAGGAATCGTTGGAACCCACATAATAGGGGCGTATTTTTTTAATGGAACGCTAACTGGAAGAAAATTTCGTAAATTTTTATGTAACAAACTACCCGAACTTTTAGGTGACGTTCCACTAGCTACAAGACAAAAAATGTGGCTGCAGTTAGATGGTGCGTCTGTTCATTATAGTGTAATTGTCCGGCGTTACCTAAACAATATTTTTCCACAAAAATGGATTGGGCGCGGGGGTCCTTATCCTTGGCCGGCAAGGTCCCCATGCTTGACGCCATTAGACTATTTTCTTTGGGGTTACATAAAAAGTATTGTCTACAATACAGAGCCAACCACTCCTGAGAACATGAAGGATAGGATAAGGAGAGCGTTTCAAACAGTAACACCAGAAATGTTAAAGAAAGTGAACAATAACTTTTTTAAAAGAGTTCAAATTTGTATCCAACAAGATGGGCATCACTTTGAACACCTTCTTTAAATTTTTTGTAGTTATTTTTTTATAATTTTAAAGCTTATTGTATCTGTATGCCCAATAAAAGTGTACTTACCCTTAATAAAATTCTGATTTAAGAGACCTTTAATTTATCAATAATAAATCATACAACAAAGCATTTACTGTCTAAATAACAAATTTTAAATTTTTAAAAACTTTCCATCGGAGTATCATGTCATAGGTAACTAGATGTCGGCAAATAGTTGAATGTTAAAAAACAAATTTAAAATTTCTCGAAAACTATCAGAGTTAGATATAGGCAACCCTAATACCAACTGAAAGGTAATAAATTCCCACGTTTAACAGACCCAACAGATACAGGGTGTTCCATTTAAATTAAGCCAGAAATTTATGTATTAAATGGTTAGTGTTATACTGTCATATTAAAAACACCCTGTATATTATAGCATACCAGTAAATATTGGAAACAGAATGTTCAAAGCTTTTAGTGAGATAGTGTAAAGCAAATGTGATTATTCGTTTTTATTTTGAAGTTATTGTATTTTTTCGGAGGGTCTACAAATTATGTAAAATCGATTTATCCTGGAAACTGAACTAGATAGGTATAGGGAAATGTTAATGAACTTACATTATTTTTAATAGTACAATTCAAAAATGTGATAAAATACAGGGTGTTCCATTTAAAGGAACCAACTTTGATACGGCACGCTTTTTTGGAGCACCCTGTATATTCCAAAATATTTTTAAATTATAGTCCTAAGTAATCTACTTAATTCTACGTCTAATTTTTTCTAATTTTATTTGCCGTTAAGACGCCAGAGAATAGTTCGTTCATAGTGCCCCACCCTGTATATACTTCCCTAACTTGTTAAGAGAGATCAGGTGGGTAAAAAAAATCGTATTGATTGCTTTTTAATTTATAGCGGAATAATGGGTGGAGAAATATTTACAAAGCACTACAAACCACCACTATTTTGTCAAGCGTATTAAATATTTCATTGTTACCTTTTTTTAATAAACTTATTGGAATTGTGCCTTTAAATATATTAAACTTATTTTTTAACATTCCAATCAATCTCTCAACATGTATTCTTACTTGTGCAATATGTCTGGTGTCTTCTATTTCTATAGGGTTGAGCTGATTTTTTCCTCTGGTAAAGGCAGGTATAACTAATTTTGCTCCCAGTACACCGATTGACTATTTTATTAAAAATCCCCTGTCAGCTAAAACAACATCTCCTGGTTTAAGGTAATCACAAAACTTACTGCCCTCAACAATTTGTTTATCAGATGTCCTCCCACCCCAAGCTTCACTAATATAACATATACTGCCCTGTGGAGTTATCCCTATTAAAAATTTTACAGTGCGATGGTGCTTGTAATTAGACTAACACTGTTGTTGACTTAAAAGTGAAGCTGGTTTTTCAATAAAAGCTTCAAAGCAGTCTATAATAACCGTAGTTTTGTTCTGAAAAGCTTCCAGAAAACAGATTGGTATATTTTTTGGCCTTTCAGATTCATCTGGCCATATAATTAATGATTTCAGTCTTTTATATAAAACTTCTAATACATTAATGAAGTACGTGGAAGCTGTTGATCGAGCAATTTTAAATTGAAAAGCTAGGTTTCTAAAGTGAAGATCTAACCGTAACTTAATTAATGTCAAAATCAACTGGTTGAATGGACTCAGAACAGTGGTACTCGTAGAAGGAATATATGTCTCTACAAGGGGAAAGATAATTAAATTTACTGCATCATAAGTGAACCCAGTATAATATTTCCATTTATCATCATTTCATTGTTCGTCCCTTAGCCCAAAACTCCAAGAAAATATAGGAAACCTCAATATACAACTTTTTCGAGCAAAACACATAAATCACAGATAACCTACTTAAGATAAATGTCAATTTCATCAATCAGCTGTACCAACTGAGAACCAAACAATTTCGCCTGTAATTGGTACTTTACGTCATACCGGTGACGTAGGACCTACCAATTGGTTAACCAAAGACCCTACCAACCAAAGCGTGCCGAAATCGCCTCTTATATTGGCAAATGTCAGTGGTTGGAAGGCACATGTACAAATACATTTTAGGTTAGTAGCAATTTCAAATGTCTGCGATCAGAAGTTGTGTAGCGTTTTGTCATCTAGTTGAGTTCTATGTTGCAGTGCTGGGATGTCCATCAAAACTGATTTATTGAAATGGGTTATTCTATTTGTCTTTTATATATTTATCTTTACGGCTGGCAGTAATTATGAAATGTAATAAATCCAGCTAGTTTGTCGAGTTGTTTTTGAAATTCGAGTTCCTCTTTTATGAGCCATGGAGACTAGATAAGGAGATCGAGCTCATACGGGAAAATTGACAAAACTGCGGCGTCGCGCATTGTAGATCTTGCAACATTTTAAAACTGTCACGACAATAACCTTACTTTTTCAATTTGACAGTAGGTAAATAGTAAACATTACTTTAAAAACTAGAAAATTGAAATTGTTATAATAAAAATTGATAATGGGCGTTGTTAGAAATTGTATTAGTGGTATTGCTGGTGGTATAAGACGAAGACGTGAGCTGAATTAAAAAATCCACGATTTTTTAAAGTACCAAAGGTACTTAAAAATATTCAAAGATAAATGAAGTAGGAAATAATATTTATTGTGATGACTAAAATTAAATACCTTTGTTAAAATATAAATACATTCAGCTAATTATTTTACCACCAAACGATCACAATTTTTGATATTTTTGAAAACGAGGACAAAAAACGGATTTCCTATTCACAATATTTTCCATTTCTATGACCTAACCACACTTACCACACACGCAAACCGCGAACTGTCGAAGAAGCTAGCAACCAATAAAACATCATGAACTCGAGTTTTATGATTGGCTGTTATTGTTCTGCCCTCAGATGTTTTGGTGCAAGATTTTAAGTGGAGCCCTCTATCATGACCAGAAATAGGAATACATGGAGTTCGATCTCCTTGTATAGTCTCCATGATATGAGCCAGAAGCGCTTTTCCAATTCCGATTTCGGGGTCTGATTTTGGACTTAATTGCCTAGGAATAATTAGTTCAAATTTGTATACTCCTTTTCAACAGGGATCAACTCTACAGCCAAAAAGTGGTCGAGCTTATCAACGCCGTCGATCATCTCTTCAGAGAGGTCATTTTGAGAAGCCGCCAATACAGCGTTATTTTTGATTACTTTGACGACCAATCCTTTTACGGGTCCAGTACATAAGGAAGAGTGTCTGGACATTTGTTCGTGTTCCAGGAAGGTTCCTGTCCCTTGTCGTATAGAGGATTTATGATGAAACCACGTGGATTCCCCCATTTTCTGCGGTTTTTCAACCCAGTTAATGCTGCTGCAGATTTCTTTGCGTTCCAGAGGAGCCAAAAGATGATACCTAAATTTTAATTCCACTCCACTTCACTACCAGGTACTACACCACTGCCATTAGCATTTTGGGTTAAGTTACAAGGATAGTTCCACTTCCAGAATACAGGTTTAAATTTTTATGACATTTTTATATGTGAACTTTTAGTTCTTATAATTAAGTATATACTTTTTCTATCAGTTAAAATTATTCTTCTGTATCTACTGCTATTAGAGTTATGCGTAGATAAATGTTTTTATTATTAAATTTTTTTTACTTAATATTGAACAATTCTTAATTTTTGATAAATATTATATTACATATTCATGTGAACAAATTATAGCTACAATCTGGGGTGAATTCTAAGAACTTAGAATTTAAATATATTTAGTCAAATACTTAATTTATAGTGAATCAAGTATTTGAATGTTGACAAACTTGACCTGAGTTCAAGTGTTCAAATATCCTATTTTTGTTAAAAAAAAATCTGTAATTCATATTTTATATAGAGTGGAAGGTGATCCATAACTATTTTTTAGTTTGTTTAATAAAATATTGAAAACCAACTGAATTGTGTTAATTCTTCAATGTCTACACTTTTAATATTATTATATATATATTTTTTTAAATTTATTGGTGATCTTTTTTAATGACAATACTTATGCTCACCGATGAAAGGCTGTTGTTCGCACTTATCAATCTTCAATCTTCCTAGCAATGTGACTGATCGCGCTTTGCCAAATGGAAATGAAAATAATGAAGCTAATATTTCTTGCCCCAATCCGTAGTCATTAACACACATAATTCCTCATCAAAACGAAGCTGATGTCCGTAGCGAAGATTCTAAAGGTGGGTACAGACATATAACAAAACTTCGAATCGTAACGCCGTCGCGTAACAAGTCTGGACGGCACTGCGTAACAGCGCAACACCGTATCATCAAGGCGTTCCATCGGTTGTCGGTTTTTTCGCGCCGCATCAAAGAAATGATACGCATTGATGTTGCACCACTTGTCCAAAACGATCTACTGTACTACTATATTTGTTGACACGCCGTATCTTCGATGCGTAACAAACAATTGTTACGCGACGGCGTTACGGTACGAAGTTTTGTAATATGTCTGTACCCACCTTAATGATGATAGTGTAACATGATGCTCGGCTTGTTACGTTTTTTCGTTGTAAAAATATTTCATTTTACTTATGTTTGTAAACTTCTAAACATGCCGTTTCCTTGTCGCCGCATTAGCCACAAAATAAAACAAATTAATATTTATCAAATTCCCCTTCCATTTTTGTCTTTAGATATTCGAAATTTCAAATTGTCGATTGGACTCTTTCTTTTCCGCATTGAAATCTTTTTTAATTTATTGTTGGTGAACAATTTTTATATCGTCTGGTTGGCAAGTTAATTATTTTGAATTTTCCCTAGGTTATTTTCTTGTGTAGTGCTTACTGCTTATTTTTATTGCTTTATTTGCTGATTTTTTTTTATATATTTAAGGAACAGAACGAATAGAATAAAACATATTACTGTTAAGTTCTATTTTAAAACGTGGAGTTCGGGTTTTGTATGCGTTAGAGCATAAGTTCCTTTTTACTCGATCTGATTTATTTATTCGTTCCTTCCCAAATAATTAATTCTGGTTTCTTATCCTTTCTTTTTTCTATTTTTTCCGCAGCCGGCAAGTTTACGATTAAGTCAACTTTAAGGCAAGTTCTCGTTCCTGTTCCCGTGGTTTATAGCCTGTTGGAGTCGGTCGGCGATCATCGCACTAAGAGTTTAATATAATTTCCTTCGTCTTATCTTTAGCGTGTATAAGCTTTGAATTTAGCGTGTTGATCATTATAACTTGTTATTCTCCAAGTTTGGTTTTTTAGTATGTTCAATTTATATGAATGTTTGAATAATTCAAAATCTTCAACTTTTGTATTGATTATTCTTTATTAAATTGGACACACGTGTTCGGGGATATCTAGTTAAAATTTGTATTTTCAAGTTTTACAAGGTCTTTCCAGCTTTTGATTTCGTTTGGATTAAAAGCTGGTGGCGTCCAATTTAATATTATTTGCACACCCCATCCCAGTGTTAGTGTATAAGATAGTTTTTCTGCTCCTATACTATAAGTTGTTAATTAAATGCCAATTTTCAGTTTCCTAATGACACTGATTCTCATTATGAAACTGAAAAATTGACCAATAGATTTTTAAATAACCAAGTAGGCAGACCCAATATTTTGTGTGGAATGTTTACAGTTTCTCAGAGATTCGTGTTTTATGACAGTTTCAATTTTTTGCGTTAGTCAAAAAGGTAGATTCCTTCCACTTTTTAAAAGAAATGTTTAAAATGTAATTTATAATTTATCTTGTTTAATGTTACATATGAATTCACTTATGTTTATTGTTAATAGTTAAATTAAGTTCATAGTTATTATAGTGGTTATTTTGTAAGAATAAAAATTAAGTTAAAGAACTTATTTTTCTTTCATATTTTATTTCTTATTGTTTGTATAAAAAAGTATTAAAAAATTAAAAAAAAAGCAATGTTGTTCAATTCAAATAATATTTCTTGTTCGTAGAAAAAATAGTGTATGCAACTCTCATGTAATGGTTATTAATACACTCGCATTAACCATACGAAACTCGCCTTCGGCTCGTTTCGTATCCCGGTTAATGCTTGTGTATTAATAACCATCATTACATGATCGTTGCATAATATACTATTAATTGGTGCTGAAAACCACTTCCTCAGGTGGAATGCTCTAGCCTGGGGCTTATTACGTTACAATAGCCTTTCTGAAAGTGTCGCCATTTTACAAAAAAATGCTACAGAAAAACAAGAAACTGAAGATAAATTACCTAAAATTTTCATAAGTTCAGCAGAATTTAAAGGTTTTCCAAAAGCAGGTTCCCGTAAATCTAAAAACACACGAAGACGTGGAAAAAGTATAATAGCCACCGATACGGCAGAAAAAAATGCAATAGAAGAAATAAGCATAACGAGAGTAACAAACACATGAAAAGAAGACGTCAAAAAATAATAGTTCAATACTATTAAACGCTTTACAAAATTAGAAAAATAGATTTCCAAAGAGCAGACCGTCTACTAAGAAGCAACAACTACTTCTCGGGCTATATGCCCCGACAGACATTGAATTACACTTCTAAAGTAAACGGGGTTGGTATATCTGTTAAGATAGAACCAACCAATTTTGTAAAGCGTTATAATAGTATTGAACTATTATTTTTTGACGTCTATAGATCACGCTTTACTAATATGACAATTATTTACAGGTAACTGTAATTATGTAAACAAGAAAAGAAGATAAAACGCAGTTATTAAAAATTAAGAAAGCAAAGAAACAGGTGTTTGATGATAATTCTGAACCCCCAGACGACGACCCAATTTTAGATTCATCATCAAGAGATGAGTGCTTTGTTACAATCCATCCAGATGGAATTGAGAGCTTAAACAGGAGTCCAAAAATAAATGATTTTGTGCTTGTCGAGTTTACAGGAAAATCGGAGAAGAACAAGATGAATTACGTAGGACAAATTCTGAAAGAAAATGACTTGGGCCAAAGTTTTGATATTACCTACCTGAGGAACCAAAAGAAGGGAAGAAACAAATTTGTATTTCTCGATGTTCCTGACGAGTCCGTGGTTTCAATATCTGATATTTAATAATTATGCCACCGCCAATTCTATGCGGATACACCAGTCGTCAGAGAGCCTCATTTTCCTTCCTTTGTTAGATATTCGATAAATAAGTATTTTTTAAATTCAGCTAAAGTTTGTTAATATGTTGTTGGTATGTTTAACCAAGGCGAATAATGATAAATGTCTGTTCTAATAAATATTTTTCAAAATAAAAATGTGTTGCCTTTTCGTTTCTGCGACATTCGGCACTAGAATATTTCTTCCAAATGAAAAACTACATCTTTAAAAAAAATAACTTAAGAACTAATAAATAAATACTACAAGGTTAAACAGTGCAAAATTTATACAGTTTGGTCAATTAATAAGAAAATTACATAGGCTGGAAAAAAAAGTGTCACACTGATGCTCCCCTATGGGTGCATAATTACAACGTAAAGTGAGTTTTTTAAAAAAGAGTTATATATTTTTTATTAATGTTATAAATGGAACTAACTGTTTCTAATTATTTCCACTATTTAATGAAAAAATTATTATTAATATGAGTAGATTCCACAAAGTAAGGGTCCAAACAGTAAATTCAATATATTTTTTAGATCATATACTGCTTGGGGAATCCAAAGGATACATGCGTTTAGTTTTACTACAATGTCAAACTAATGCATAATTTCAATGTGGATTTTGAAACATTTTGTGAACTTTTCACTAATGGAGCTGTAATCTATGGCGACCAAATTGAACACAATTTAAAATTTTGGAATAAGAAAAATGAAGAAAACATTTTAATGATTATTTATGAAGATATGGAAGAAGATACTAAAAGAACTATGATTTTTACAGTATTTCAGAATGAAGGAAAATAGGAGCTGCAATTGTGAAGTTCTTGGGGATAAGATATGGGGAAGGGATTATTTTGAAAAATCCGGATATCATTTTATAAGAAAAGGAGAAATAGGAGATTGGAAAAATCACATGTCTAATGAAGTTGTTACAAAATTTGTTGATTGGGTAAAACAAAAAACAACTGAAACCGACTTTACAATCAATTAATCGTTATTATGAGTTCATTAATAATTGTCTCAGATTACATATTATAATATCTGTAAAAATATTTCATTTGAATACAAGAAAATACAAAATTAAAATGTCTTGTTCCTATTTGAGACACTCTAATATTGATTTATTTACGGTTATATCATTTTTACAGAACTATAATTGCAAACTATAGAAAGAGTTGATGGCAACAACACACGTATTATACTTAGGTAAATATTTAGATGCTCAACTGATTTCTTAAACGTTGTTGTAGTTATTCCAAATAAATCTAAACTACCACCATGTTTCTTTGCCGATTTCAACATTCTTGTTATTGGTTCATTCTGTGCAGTCGTATGAAATTTTTTTTTCAACCATTAGATGGCAGTGGATAAAACCAAAAGACCAGGCAAATGTTTTACCTATATTGGCTTTTTTCTTTTGTACTTTCATTATACTATCGTTTTTTTTTCAACAATGATTGTTAGTAAATTACCTGAATATTTATATTATTTTTTCAATTTAGTAAGTTTTTTTTATTCATTTTTTTCATCATTCAGGTGTACATATTTTATTTTAGAGGTAGCACTGCTACTCACAGAATTGTGTTAGTTGTTTTTATATAATGTTATAAGATATTATAGATTGAATTCTAGTGTCAGTAGATTTATTAAATTTATTGGAAACTGTAATAGGGTATTCAACTTCAAATTTGGACCCCATGTCTTATTAGGAAGTATTAATAAGTGACAAATGGGATATACAAAAATAAAACTATTTTGAATTTAGTCTTTAGATTAACAGAAAAAAATGAAAACAAAAATTTTAAAATTGAATAGATGAGGCTTTTACTTGATGAAGATCCATACTAAATGATGGAATAAAACAATTTAATTTGTTTAAATCTCCATTTTATTTTGAACTGTTCAATTTAAAATTAGTGGCGAATTTCGCTACACAGTAGCTTTATCAAAAATTTACTAAAACTATGCAACTTATAATGCAGATACGTCACTAGTTTAAATGTGAACTTGTCGATAGTCTTCCTTTGCTGTTCCATGTTTCAGCTTCTTCTTACTTTTCCTACATTGAATT
This sequence comes from Lochmaea crataegi, assembly GCA_947563755.1. Taxonomy (NCBI): domain Eukaryota; kingdom Metazoa; phylum Arthropoda; class Insecta; order Coleoptera; family Chrysomelidae; genus Lochmaea; species Lochmaea crataegi. Next base: position 61,817,808 of record OX387422.1, on the reverse strand, counting down.
GTTCAGGACAAAAATGTTGACATCTGACAACTATCACTCTGTTGTTTACCTTGTTCAATTTGAATTTGAAGCATTTTATTAATAAAAGGTATAAAGCTTCAGCTCGAACTAATCAAGAATTTAAACCAAGATGAAACCACATGCGAACAATTCACTGTCACTCTAACCTAAACTTCTTCTTTTCTTCGTCAATTCAACTACCCTCTCTCATGATTATTTTGTTCCATGTCAAAATATATGACTAGCTTCAACTTATACTAGTGACGTCAAACTCTAAAAGGCGGATTTTAAGAAATTTTTAAAATAGAATTTTCTAAATTGGGATAAAAACAAAACAACACTATTAAATTTGATAAAATACGGTGCGACGTAGTTTATTCTCTTAGAATTAACTATCTGCTAATCATTAACAAGAATCTATTTTTAGTTGAACACCTTATTGTTGCATACTTAAGTTTTGATAAAATGTATTGATTTCTAAATTTTTAAATGGGCATTCTAAAGAATATGTTGCGAATCGGCAATTTCATCACATAAACAATATTCGCTAACTAATAGACTAATTTTTTTCCTGTAAGCTGGATAGAGGGCATGATTACTTCTTAGTCGCCAGATTGTTTTTATCAATTGTCTATTTGTACTATTAATCAACCATGGCTTTCTTCGCACTTTTGGTTGAATGGCCATGTAATATTTTTCTTCTTCACTTTGTAGTAACGTTGTTACCAATTACGCGATAGATTTTCAGTAGTATGAAATGGAATGGTAAATATCTCAATATTACGAGTACTTCTGGTATTAGTATTAAAACTTATTAAACGTAATATCTCTAGAATTTGAATAGTTCGATTTTAAATTTTATGAAGGAAACACAAATCTGCTTCTAACCATCTGTGATGTAGTGTCGAGATAATAAGTATTAAAAGTAGGTGTATTGTTATCTAAAACCCATTTTGTATACTCCAAAAAATCTATTTTGTAATTTCTCAATGGTTTTGATATCAGTATTATACGAAGGAGGCCAAATAAAAGAACCCCATTCCAAAACTGATTGAACTAAATTAAAATACAAAACATCTTTAAAGTTTGCACAGAAAAGTGATTGCTATTTCCGTTTCGTTAATATGATATTTAAATGTTAATTTAGAATTGAAATTTATTCCTAGACTTACTTAATTACAGTTACCTGCAAAAAATTGTCATATTTTATAACGCTTTACAAAATTTGAAACATATTTTTCAAGGAATAGACCGTTAACTAAGAAGCAACAACTACTTCTCGGGCTATATGCCCCCGACAGACATTAAATTGCACTTTTAAGTTAAACGGGGTTGGTATATCTTCAAGCCAGAATAAACCGTTCTGGTTTGTGATTAGAAGGAACAACATCACTTGTATACCGGTTTCGGCGTATTTGCGCCCCATCAGTACAAGGTAGATGCTATTCGTCCAGAAGCCACGAGAGCATAATCCTGGACTGGAGACTACGTTGATACCACACCAATACATTAACCTCAGTAAAGAAAATGCTAAGAGTCCGATATCAGCGACATCCCCACATCTAATCACAAACCAAAATTCTCTATCGACAAAAAACCATCTCGGTTTTGTAGTTATTTACTTAATTACGTAGTCTCCAGTCCAGGATTATGCTCTCAGATCTTCTGGACGAATAGCATCTACCTTGTACTGATGAGGCGCAAATACGCCGAAACTGGTCTACAAGTGATGTTATTCCTTCAAATCGCAAACCAGAATGGTTGGTTCTAACCTCGTTTACTTTAGAAGTGTAATTAAATGTTTGTCGGGGCATATAGCACGAGAAGTAGTTGTTGCTTCTTAGTGAACGGTCTGTTCTTTGGAAATTTATTTATCTAATTTTGTAAAGCGTTATAATAGTATTGAACTATTATTTTTTGACGTCTATAGATCACGCTTTACTAATATGACAATTATTTACATGTAACTGTAATTAAGTAAATAACTACAAAACCGAGATGTTTTTTGTCGATATAGAATTTGATTAGATGTGGGGATGTCGCTGATATCGCACTCTTAGCATTTCCTTTACTGAGGTTAATGCATTGGTGTGGTATCAACGTAGTCTCCAGTCCAGGATTAAGCTCTGAGAGCTTAGGACGAATAGCATCTACCTTGTACTGATGAGGCGCAAATACGCCGAAACCGGTCTACAAGTGATGTTATTCCTTCTAATCGCAAACCAGAATCGACAAAAAATTATCTCGGTTTTATAGTTATTTACTTAATTTTTACTTAATTACAGTTACCTGTTAATGTTGTCATATTTTAGTAAAGCGTGATCAATAGACGTCAAAGTTAAAAGTTTAATACTATTATAACGATTCACAAAATTTGAAAAATGGTTGGTTTTATCTTGAAGATATACCAACCCTGTTTAACTTAGAAGTGTAATTCAATGTCTGCGGGGCATCTAGCCCGAGAAGTAGTTGTTGCTTCTTAGTGAACGTCTTTGTTCTTTGAAAAATATTTTTCTAAATTTTGTGAGGCGTTATAATAGTATTAAACTATTATCTTTGAATTAATATATCCCAAATTTGGAAAAAAATAACCCCAACAACAAAAAACAATTACAATTCATCTGGATGCCACTGCACTGTATAATTTAACTGGTTCTTCTGAACACCATCTTTTATAGAATCTGCGATCCAATCATAGGAAACATGTCTGGAATTAATGGGACACTTGATAATAAGTTCACGAATAATGTTGTAATAGTGAAGAACGTGTGTTGCTTCTTCATGTTCCTCATGTAGCAGGAGCTCTCCTCCATAATCAATAAAATTCCTGTAACAAAATAAGATAAAGTCAGGAATGGAATGATTTTTATAAATGAATGATTCTACCATATTACCAAAATTTGTAATTTAAATAAAATAGTGAGATAAACATATTGATTTCAACTCTGAAATGTTATCAAGAACAATGACGATATATACAAAATTTCAAATCCTACTTACTTTATATCATCTGCATAATCGTCCTTTTTGAGTTCATCTTCCAAAACAGCTTTGACACCTGAAAATATACTTTTGTTTTCATTGATGGAACCATTTGAAGAATTTGCAGTTAAGCTGCTATTAATTTCATCATTTTCTACATTTTTGCTTTTTTTATTAGGTGATGGGGACTTGCTAGACTGGTCATCTGAAATCCTCTTTTTTTTTGGTTTTCTTAATGATCATTTGTTTGTCATTTTGACTCTGCGAACTATCCATATCATCAACAAGTAAACTTATATCCAAGTTTTCCTTTGAAGCAGTGTATAATTTTTGTAACTCATGAATGTTTGTAGCAGTCTCCCAGTTTTTATCGTTTCTTATCCTGGTAACTCTGGGAAAACGAATTGAGATGCCATTGGCATCTTGCTGAGTAAATTCTGCTCCTGTAATTTCCCAGATTGGCTGAACTTTAGGATATCTGGCAACAAAGTCTGGAATCATTGTTTTTGTGCATTTTAACCATTTTGGTACCTTATTAGGATCGTGACTTATTTTAATCATGTCTAATTCAGTCTGCAATTGTTCTAAAGTTTTATCGTCATGTCCTGTGTGGACTTTGGTGACTGTACAAAAAGTAACTTTGTCAGGGTTGTAGCAGCCCATAAGAAAAACTGACATCATACCTCCCTTTTTACCAGTACCATACCAAGCACCTAGCACTATTAAATCTGCACTATCTGCCATTGCACCATCAAATAAATAGTCCTTTTTAACTTTTAACCAATGGCGTTTTCCAGGTTCATATACACTTTGAGTATCCTTCAATACTAAACCTTCTAAACCTAATTTCAATACTTTTGCTATCATTGTGGCTAATTCATTCTTCTTGTGTATTTCTTGCATTTCAGAAAACATTATATGGTTAGGGATCTCTGTCATATTATCTTGTAGAATTTTTTTTCTACCACTGAGTGGTTTTTTAATCAAACTTTCTCCGTTAAAATAAATGCAATCAAAAACAAAAAGACATACAGTAGCATCCTTAAATTCAGTTTTTTTATGAACTCCCAAAGTCCCAAATGGTAAAGGTTTTCCACTTACCATATCTATCATCAAAATCTCGCTGTCTAAAATTAAATCATTTGCATTTGGAAATGCTTTTGGTATGTACTCCTTAAAATGTGCTATTTTGTGAGGTAAGACTGGTTTCAAAGCTCGAGAAAAATACTTAAATTCAGATCCATGCTTATGTACCTGTTCTCTTTCACCATCATATTTAATTTCTGAATACATCCCATGTGGACACTTTTTAAAAGCATAATCTACAGATTTGCAAGCTTCTGCTAACATTGGTAAAACAGGAGTCATTATCAATACATCTGCAGTTTTTCTCTTATCATTATTGTTAGTTTTACTTGAGCATTTCTCAATAACCAAAGCTAAATCCCTTGAAGTCTGATAAGATTCATAAGCATCACTATTTATGGCATCCAAAACATGTTTAGCCCCTGCTCCCATTCTCAAATCTCCTTTAATCAACCTTATTACAATTTTCAAGTCATTTGATGTACATTTTGGTATAAAATATTTAAATAGTTCAATTTGATCTTCCTCACGAGTAAGATCAGATAGTTTACTCAAAAAATTATCTCCCTCATTCACAGTTAACAAACTTTTTTTGGCAGGTTTTGCTTCAACACTTCCTTCAAAAAATGTTTGAATTGTTTCTCCTATATCACCTTGTTCTAAATGCTCTAGCATCTCACTTTGATCTGCCACAAATAATCTGCTAAATAATTTAACCAACTGCTTACTCTGTGAATTGTAAACCCTTTTTACTACTCCAGGAAGCAACAATCTACACCAAAGAATTATATCTTCTTCAAAAGATGAAGCATTGTGGAAATTTTTACCAAATGTTGATCTAATACAGTTTGTTTTATCAAGGTAACTGTCGGTATTACTAATTTCTGCAATTAATTTTCTAAGTTCTTTAAATGACTGTGTTTTATTTTTACTTTGCTTACTTAGACTAGAACTAACTGAATCTTTTTCATTATTAATAGCAGCTTCATATTTAGAAGAATTTGGGTTCTTTTTGGGTTTACTAGGGAAATCTGGAGGCTTGCCATCAAAATTGTCACATTCTTCTATTAATTTACAAATATCTTTTTGTACATCTTCATCCAAAGTGTTTTTCGTTGCTTTAAAAATATTTCAAAGAGACAGTTAATGTGGTGCCAGGCTTTCATTTTTCCTGCACCAAAAGGATTGTGGATTAATTCTGCCAAACGCCATTCTCCTTGCAAACATTTTTGCTTGCATTTTTTACACACTGCACGTCCTTGCTTGGCTCTTTCAATTGCAAATAGTTTCTCGTCTACGTTTTCTTCCGTATCAGACATAATAAAACGGAATACACCTTAAGAATACAATATCACTAACCATCACCACCACATAATATCACAATATGTACTATGACCTTTGTAGATTAAAACATAAACTGTACATACAATTAAAAAATAAATACTTAGATAAATAATACGCCCAGCGAAAATCCTTTGATGTTGGAGGGGCAAAAATAAATAACCTTGAAGGTGACAGCTAACTCTGGCATACACTGAGAACCATAACAAATGCTTACAGCTTTACTCGAATCACACTGAGAAAAAGTATTTTAGCATAAAGTTGTGTTTTATCAAATGTATTATATAGGTATTTTTCCATCAGTAACTATTTCTGCACTTTTCGTTGACAATATAGACGTGAAATACATAATTTAAGAAAATAATTTCAACCTACAAGCAAACTCTATTCTAATTTGGGTCTGTAAAGACCATAAGCAAGAGGCCTACATGTGATCGCATGACATATAACGACTAATTTAAAACATGGCGTCTGTGAACTCGTTTTTATCCGAAGCATGATCCGAAGTTTCGCTTTTTGTTAGATGGGTATTCTTTGACTAGAATTTAGAATTTTGGAAATACACTACAGTGATACCACAGAGTGACATACATTTACAGACTGAATCTGATCATAGATAACTTACATCATATATATAGTTCATATATAGTTCATATAACAGCCTTTTTGGTGTGCGTCATCGTTTGTGACGTATATCCGGGTTTTGGGTATGTCGATATTTAATTTGTTATTTTGACATATAGCTAACCTTCAATTTGATAAATAAAATCATCAGGATGGTGTTCAGCCAAATTCGAAAAGGCTATGAAATTAATAATACTTGGGATATCAAAACACTGCAAAATAAAACAAATTGTATATTCAATTTACATAATAAAATAATTTAATACTAGTAAGTATAGTCCTGCATTTGAATAAATAAAATGCTAACAATAAGATTAATATTCACTTTTCATAAATAATAATTGACCGTAAACAACAAAGTACAGACCTGACGAGAACTGTCAGTGGGACATTAGAAAAATACGTAAGTCACATTGCCGCTACGAAAGGAACGTCTGCATCGTATTTTGAACGATGTAATTTCGCCCGATTGATAGATCGCGTTTGCGCGTAATCTAAACATCAACCAATCAAATTTTTGTGAGTCAAAGATTAGGGTTAACGTTTGTACTACGTTTAAACGGTTCATTATTGTGATATTTTGATTAGGAATAATCACAGACCTGCCTTTTTTTCCATTTCTTCCAACGTAATGTGATAGAAAGACATTAACAATCAATGACGCACACCAAGAAGGGTATTATATGAACTTTAACAGCCTTTTTGGTGTGCGTCATCATTTGTGACGTATATGCGGGTTTTGGGTATCTCGATATTTAATTTGTTATTTTGACATATAGCTAACCTTTAATTTGATAAATAAAATTATCCGGATCGTATTCAGCCAAATTCGAAAAGGCTATGAAATTAATAATACTTGGGATATGAAAACACTGCAAAATAAAACAAATTGTATATTTAATTTACATATTAAAATAATTTAATATTGGTAAATATAGTCCTGCATTTGAATAAATAAAATGCTAACAATAAGATCAATATTCACTTTTCATAAATAATAATTTACCGTAAACAACAAAGTACAGACCTGACGAGAACTGTCAGTTGCGCGTAATCTAAACATCAACCAATCAAATTTTTGTAGGTCAAAGATTAGGGTTAATGTTTGTAATACGTTTAAACGGTTTATTATTGTGATATTTTGATTAGGATTAATCACAGACCTGCCTTTTTTTCCATTTCTTCCAACGTAATGTGATAGAAAGACATTAACAATCAATGACGCACACCAAGAAGGGTATTATATGAACTTTACATACAATCAGATTTAATCCCCCATCAAAATCGATGATCCCGCTCTCTGACAGAAAGGTGCAGGGTCTCAACTATATATGGGGCTCAACCATGGAGACTATAGATTCGTTCCAAGATAGAACCGTTCTAGGTATCGTTCGCGCAAGTGTTGTATTTCTTTCACGTTCCAACTGATTATAGTATCGTTCTTGGTACGGTATAAAAACTACCTTCTGGGAGAGGTGATGAAGTCGATGTGTCCATAGTCATAGTCCATCCCTAATTCGAGTTTGCGCACTACAGAGTACTCGATACGATTCCAGAACGGTTCCTAAGTGCCAGTTGGAACAAAACTAACTTCTAGCATCTAATCATGGCCACCTCTAACACAGGGCCGGAATCCTAGATGTGGCAACCTGGCGTTGACACTGTCCATTGACGTTGACACTTGACAGGGTGGTGTTTACATTTAAACTCTGTTCCATGCCATGCAGAGATATTTGCACTTACTAATCTGTACTAAGATGAAGGAAGAACTATTTAAAACAATTTACAAGTGGCATGTTCATATTAATTTGGTAAGCAAATTACAATTAGTACCTATCATAACATTGAATTATTTAGAATTCGAGACATAATTTCGACACCTATTTAATTGGATATCTCTATGTATTTTCATAATTTAAAACTTAACCCATTAATGGCCAAAGTTGCGTAAACGCAACTTTTTAAAAAACATTTTTAAATTGAAAACGGAGTCAGTATCTGGCGAATCTAAATTTATAGTAATGTAAACTAAGAGTTTATAAATTAGAAATAAATTTATGTAACTTAAAATATTAATTTATCTGAATATAGTAAATTTCTGAATATGCTTAATTGTAGTTATTTATGTACCTCTATAAATTTTTTTTAGGTAGCAATTTTACCATAACTGAAATTTGTTTGGGCTACTCATAAATGAAGAACATTCAAGATATTTACTAAATATTTATATTTAAACATATTTTCAAAATAACCTTGCTGAATTTGTAGAAATATGATGGATGCGTTTACGCACCTTTGGCTAAAAGCGGTAACAGCGGTAACCGAGATTCATTGGATTGAAAAGTTTATTTATAGTGATTTTATTTTTCTTTAGCACATAATGAGGTGAGGTATACTATTTTTATCCTAGGTTATTGGAAGTACTAGTTCGATTTTTATTATTACAGTCGATTTTCGAAGTGGGCAAGCAAAAGGGCACTAACCACTGCAGAAATGCTTGCTCTATTGGAAGTGAACTCAGACTGTGAAAATGCTGAGTGATCTTGTTTATGTGCCGCCGGAAACAGATAAAATTACCGACGAGGAAGACATTGACGAAAATACAGTCGGGGAGGGGAATGATGCAAAAGATATTGCGGGCACTTATGAAATACAGCCAAATATGAAAGATAATATAGAAAGCGATGATTCTAATGATGATCTACTTCTTAGCGAACGAGTCAGAGTAGATCCTCAAAAAGTTGCTGTTCTACCCAAGTGGGTAAATACAGATACACCTACTTATTCTAGTACCCCTCCACAAAGTTCCAATCGATGTATTGAAGACATAAAAGCACAGCATGGCGGCAAGTCACCTTATGAAATTTTTCTCGCTATTGTTTTATAAGGAATTAATTGATGCAGTTATTACGTTTACTAATGTTTATGCGTCCTAGAATAATCGCTACGATTTTCAAATTAACGAAGTACTTCTGAAAAACTTTATTGGTATTCTTGTTTTATCAGGATGTCACACTCTACCACAGACTGATATGTACTGGTCTAAAGATGAGGATATATATAGATATATATATATATAGATATATATATATAGATATATATATATATAGATATATATATATATATATATATATATATATATATATATATATATATAAAAGGAGCAGTAGGGTAGTTACGGCTGACTAGTTGAAAAATAAACTATAAAATTTTCATGGGGCACAGCCAAAATGATTTGTGGATGGTAAAGAAGACTCTTTTTTACTAATCCAAGCTTTCGATAATGTTTATTATCATTTTCAAGGCTAAAAGTATAAATTATTTGTTACAATTTGGATAAAAAATATATTTTTTATAACACAACTTACTAGCAAGTGAGTTAATTCCTTTGAGAATGTGAATTCGTGTGTCAAACATGGAAACTAATCTTAACAAACTATTATTGAAAATTTTCACATATTTTAAAAAAATTAAAACTACTAAAATTGTTAAAAATGACAAATTCAGTCATCTTGGTTCCATTATAAACTACACAAAACAAGTAACTGACCAAGTTTTTCATAGTGTAGAAATAATTTAAAAAGTCATCAGCTCGAAAATATAAAATACCTGTTTTAAGAAAAATACATTATTACCAACAAAACTAGTACCAACTGAAATCAAGGCACCAATTTTTGAATAATTTTAGATTTAATTTGTATTATTTTAATTCAATATTTTTGAAAATAGAAAAAAGATATTTATATATCTGTTAGTGTTAAATTTGAAATCTACATAACATTTCTTACTTTTGTTTTTATTTGGTTTTATAAATCCCTTTTTGCAGTTGCCAATTGCAAAAGTCCTACTAGTGGAAAGAAATTGAAAAATTAGGAAATTCACTCAACCAACTCACAGTCACTAACCTATCTCATCAGAAACTATGAGTTGTCAAAGTGAAATGGAAGTTTGGTTATAAGAAACATCAGTTTGTTAAATTGGAGTCAACTCTCAAAAATTGCAAACAAGTGATTCAAACACAATAGGTAGTTGCTAATAACCTATCCTCTTTTTTATTATTATTAAAATTTTTTAGATGTTGTAAAAGAAAATTCTGCAAATTTCATCAAAACACTGTCTGCCACCCAGTATCTCAAGAAAACTTACGAAAAATCGTGTTATTTATGTGACATGGTTACAAAATAAGAGAGCTGTTAATTTTGTATATCTGTTAAAATGAAATTTATAACTAATTAAATAGAATTATAATGTTATAATGTTAGGAAGATGAAATTGTAATATTTCAATCTTCGAGCTAAAAACTGTCATTACCATCATCATCAGAAATGTAAATTAGATAAAAAGAAAAAGAAAGAAAAATATAGTTATAGTTATACGGGACAAACCTCACGTACTCTGAAGCATCGCATAACTCAGCATCGCAGTGATTGTAATAGACAAAAGAGATCATGTGCTTTAACTGAACATGTCATTGATACAGGTCAAAAGATGAACTATGCAGGTGCTAAAATACTTGACGTTGAAATGAATAAGACTAAACGCGAGTTCATCGAAATGATTCATATCAAACTAAACCAACCATCTATTGATAAAAAAATTGAAATTTCCACTGTTAGTCCTATTTACACTTATTTACTCACTTTTCATAAAAAACAATTTGATGACACTAACCGGACTTCATCCAATGTTTTTTAAGCTTCAGTGGCTAAAGATTTCATATTAAAGAAAAACATCCATCATATTAATTTAAGTAGTACAGTTTTCATAAATGCATCAGATATGGCATCATATTATGACATCTTTTTTAGATAAACTGAAAGAATTAGCTCCCATAGAAAAAAAGACAGACAAATGTCAACAGTGTGATGCTCAGTTTTTTATTCTTAAACAGTTAGTACAAAATAAACGTTCCCACTTTAAAATCAAAGTTATAACTGCTTATTTATGTTCCTATACTGGTAAATCCACAGATGTTTTGCTGAATCACTACAGACAAGAGCATTTTTTGGAAATCAGTAACAAAATGATGGAATCTGAAGCATTTCAGGTGAGTGTAGATGGCTGTTAGTTTGCTAACAATAATTATGATTATCTTTTTGTTTGGAAAAAATCAATCTAATTGGCATTATTTTTTATGACATACCTATTTTTGTATGTGTTACATTCTACATGATACTATAAAAGTGATTTTGAGGGAAAAAATTACTTTAAATTGAATCAATGTTTGTATACTTCCAATACATTATAGTTAGCATTTAGTTTTGTTCTAATAATGAGTATTTTTTAAATTCTATCCTACACACTATACATTAAAAATAATAATACATTATAAACAAAACCCATATTGTGAAAATGATACATATTAGAACATTTTGTAATTTAACGAAGTTTAGAGTGATGTTGACTATAGCTTCATTTAATTTTTTTTCTTAGCTTTTTAGGCAATGGATCCAAATAATTGAAAGAGAGGATATCCCCATATCAAGGAGAAAAAATTCTCGAATATGTGCTATCTACTTTTCCAAAGAAATGATGTTTGTTGTACATCATAATAGAATAGATCAAACTTAATAGCAAACGCAGTTCCAAACTTATATATACCAACACCAAGAAAAAGTATGGAGGAATTACCTAAGGAGAACCAGGAGATTGTTGAACCACAAGGTAATGTACAATAAGATTCCAAAAACTTCTACATATATTACATTACTAGTGTATAAAGTGACCCATTTCACAAGTGGTTATAAAAAATGGTTTTATTGAAAAAGCTGCCACAGAAAAGTCATTAATTTTATTTTCTTCAGTTTGCTTCATAATTAAGGGAAACATCCCAGTAAATATGAAAATGTAGATTTGCAAAACTATCATTTAAATTTATCACTAGTGATTGTTTTCGGTATGTTATTGAATATGTCAAAAATAGACAAAGCCAAATACGTTGTTCTAGATTATAAAAGTTTAGAGTGATTTGGCCTATTTATTTTTTAACAAAATAAAAACTTTTCTGATGGTGCTTTAAATAGTTATTTGTGTATTTAGAGCGTAAAGTAACAGATTGCCGCTTGAGAAAGAATGTTGCGATGCGATCTTTTGAAAGCGGCAATTTTGCTTTACGCTCGAAAAACACATAATTTTTTCTACAGTCGCATTTTTAATAGTTAAAACAGTTTTTTATATCATCTTAGGTTATAATAGGAGTGGATTATGATTTAAAATAGTACTCTGACATTTTAGTGCCTCAGATATCAACAATAACAATGACTTGAAATTCACCTTTTAATTTCTCTTGAAATATTGTATAAATTCTTATAAAAATTATTATAATGTGAGAAATTAATAAAGCCGATTCAAATGGTTAATTAAGTAGATAGTATAGTATTATCTGGTAACTTGACGTACATTTATTGTTTTTCGTCGTCATTGCTAATCCCACCAAGTTTGATGAAATAAGCGAGCGAAAAAGATTCCTATTTTTGCTCTAGAGCGTAAAATAACAATCCTCGGCATTTTCGACTTTACAATTTCATTTGAATATAGTAATTAGTCATTTTACGCGTGACTGTTGGAAAAAAAGTGAGCGGTAGTCGGACCGCCGACAGATGCATGCTTCTTATGCACAATAGAATGATCATTTTTGACCATTTTTCAAAAATTTTGACAATTTTTGACTATTTTTTCAAATTTTAACAATTATTTACCATTTTTCAAAAATTTTAACAATTATTGACCAATTTTCAAAAATTTTAAGAATTATTGACCATTTTTGACAGGTTCTGACAATTATTGACCATTTATCCAAAATTTTGACCATTTTCCAAAATTTTAACAATTATTGACCATTTTTGACAGTTTCTGACAATTATTGACCATATTTGACAATTTTTTAAAAATTTTGAAAATTTTTCAAAAATTTTGACCATTTTTGACAATTTTAACAATTATTGACCATTTTTGACAATTATTGACCAATTTTGACAGTTTTGACAATTATTGATCATTTTTGTCAATTTTTCAAAAACTATTGACATTTTTCAAAAATTTTAACAATTTTTGACCATTTTTGACAGGTTCTGACAATTATTGACCATTTATTCAAAATTTTGACAATTTTTGACCATTTTTCAAAATTTTAACAATTATTGACCATTTTTGACAGTTTCTGACAATTATTGACAATTTTTCAAAAATTTTGACAATTTTCAATAATTATTGACCATTTTTGACAGTTTTTTATAATTATTGACCATTTATTCAAAGTTTTGACAATTTTTAACCATTTTTCAAAATTTTAACAATTATTGACCATTTTTGACAGTTTCTGACAATTATTGACCATTTTTGACAACTTTTCAAAAATTTTGACAATTTTCAACAATTATTGACCATTTTTGACAGTTTTTTATAATTATTGACCATTTATTCAAAGTTTTGACAAGTTACGACCATTTTTCAGAATTTTAACAATTATTGACCATTTTTGACAGTTTCTGACAATTATTGACCATTTTTCAAAAATTTTGACAATTTTCAACAATTATTTACCATTTTTGACTGTTTTTTATAATTATTGACCATTTATTCAAAGTTTTGACAATTTTTGACCATTTTTCAAAATTTTAACAATTATTGACCATTTTTGACAGTTTCCGACAATTATTGACCATTTTTGACAATTTTTCAAAAATTTTGACGATTTTCAACAATTATTGACCATTTTTGACAGTTTTTTATAATTATTGACCATTTATTCAAAGTTTTGTCCATTTTGACAGTTTCTGACAAGGTAATATTGACTATTTTTTCAAAATGTTGACAATTTTTGACCATTTTTCAAAATTTTAGCGCAGCGTTGGTTATTGTAGCGTACAAAGCACCTAACCTATGAATTGATATGCCTCAAGGTCCGGAGTTAGTTTTGAAGTTGAAATTATACGAAAAGTTGATGATATCTTTTAAAAACTTATATTTTTCAATCTACTTTGACAATCTGTCTGATTAATTTTTCAGGAGAGTGGGCCATCTATTTATTTTTTATTGTTGTTAATCTATGGGCCGACTGAATCTATCGCGATCTGCGCAGGGTTGTATAGTGAACTGTTCATAGATGTTTGCGCTATCAGAAAGTGAAACAATGGCGAAAAAAACTGCTATGCCATTTGACCCCACTATGCCGTTTTGTACACCGTTCCTCCACATATACCCAATGTAATTCATATTTTTATATTATGTAGATAAAAGGATTACAATATTCTTTACTTGCCTAAATATTGTCAATTATTTCATTATTCCTAAGGGTTTATTTTCAGGAATAACTACCTTAGCAATGATTTTTTTTGGCACTGGAGTGAACCAACTGGCCAATATCTTCGTATGTACGTATTAATATATAGTCTTTCTAGTTCAATACACTTCAATAATTTATTCGCTTTTCCTTAACAGTTTGTTATTTTCAATTTTATTTTTCTATTTATTTTTTTTCTCATTATTTTTATATCTTTATCCTCCCGTTCTAATTTTTTTTCTCGTTTTTTTCTATATATACCCATATCTTTTTTTATATAGCTATATCTTTTATATATATATATATATATTATTTATTTTTTCTTTATTTTTATATTTTTTATTATTATTTTTCTTATCATATTTGGTACTAGGATACACAAAAGGAATTATTTTTCTTTGACCAGAGGACCACCCAGGTGGGTTTAAACAAACATAGGCGTTAATCCATGGATAGGTAAACAGTAGAGAGGGATACATAAATTAAAATAATTGTTTCATTACAATTGTATACCAGTTGATAACACTGACTTTTTGTTAATTAAATATTCAAATTTATTGGTTGCTCTATGTTATTAAGATATAACTGACGAAAAAAGTTATTTAGATGAAAAACATTAATTGGACATTCAAGGATAACATGTTCTAGATCACCGTACTCCCTGTTCGGAACAGTAGCCACAACTAAACTCAGCCAGTCAGCGCGCGCGCCCTCACAGGAAGAAAACAAAACCTCCCCCCAGTCAAGCTTATGAACTATCATGAAGTGCATGTGCCGTCAACCTTCTCAATTGAACTGTAAATTGTATAAAGTGTATAAAGTGTATAAAGTGTATAAAGTGTATAAAGTGTATAAAGTGTATAAAGTGTATAAAGTGTATAAAGTGTATAAAGTGTATAAAGTGTATAAAGTGTATAAAGTGTATAAAGTGTATAAAGTGTATAAAGTGTATAAAGTGTATAAAGTGTATAAAGTGTATAAAGTGTATAAAGTGTATAAAGTGTATAAAGTGTATAAAGTGTATAAAGTGTATAAAGTGTATAAAGTGTATAAAGTGTATAAAGTGTATAAAGTGTATAAAGTGTATAAAGTGTATAAAGTGTATAAAGTGTATAAAGTGTATAAAGTGTATAAAGTGTATAAAGTGTATAAAGTGTATAAAGTGTATAAAGTGTATAAAGTGTATAAAGTGTATAAAGTGTATAAAGTGTATAAAGTGTATAAAGTGTATAAAGTGTATAAAGTGTATAAAGTGTATAAAGTGTATAAAGTGTATAAAGTGTATAAAGTGTATAAAGTGTATAAAGTGTATAAAGTGTATAAAGTGTATAAAGTGTATAAAGTGTATAAAGTGTATAAAGTGTATAAAGTGTATAAAGTGTATAAAGTGTATAAAGTGTATAAAGTGTATAAAGTGTATAAAGTGTATAAAGTGTATAAAGTGTATAAAGTGTATAAAGTGTATAAAGTGTATAAAGTGTATAAAGTGTATAAAGTGTATAAAGTGTATAAAGTGTATAAAGTGTATAAAGTGTATAAAGTGTATAAAGTGTATAAAGTGTATAAAGTGTATAAAGTGTATAAAGTGTATAAAGTGTATAAAGTGTATAAAGTGTATAAAGTGTATAAAGTGTATAAAGTGTATAAAGTGTATAAAGTGTATAAAGTGTATAAAGTGTATAAAGTGTATAAATTGTAAATATAGTTTTTAAGACCCTTTTGATGTGTTTGTCTTTCACATCAAAAAATGGTCCATCGAACCGAGATTACCAAGTTCAAAGTGAAAGTGATTTAAAGTGCATGGTACGACCTAACCTAACCAACGAAATGGCGGTAAGCGGCCAAAAGCAAGAGAAGCTGGAGTAAAAATGGCGGCGAAAGCAGCACAAGGTTCCAACATGATCCCGGAGAGGGCGCTAGGATAATGGCTGAACAAAAGACAGCCTAAATAATTATGGATGTTCCTCGTCTGTCACTAGATGACACCAGAGTGAAATGTCAGGTTTTTATAAAAATTTCTTTATTTACGTTTTGTTTCGTACAACATAAATAAATAAAATGCCACCCAAAAAAGAAAAACTAGAAGCGATTAGCTTTATCAAAGCCAAAATTAGACAAGGAGTAGCGGCGGAGGACAGAATAAAAGTGTTTGTCAATGAAAACAAAACTAATCAACCATCAGATGAACTTATTTTCAGGCTAAGTACTAGACAAGATAATTTAACAGAACTTTTTAAAGAGTATAAAGACAATTGTGTCGAGCTTTTAAACTTGGACTCGAATCAATTAGATGATTCGGAAATAGTTGAAAATTTATATTACAATGTCCCAGCAGACATGAAGCAAATGTTAAAATTAGAGTTAAGGCAACAAACAGCAGGCAACACTGCTGTCAGGGAACTTACTTCAACGAACAATGAAATCCCTGCCATAAAATTACCAAATATTTCTATTCCAAACTTTGATGGATCCAATTTAAATGAATTTCGTCCATTTTTAGACATGTTTCAGGCTGTTGTTGATAAAAATTCAAACTTGAGAGATGTAGAAAAACTATGTCACTTAAGGAGTCATTTGAAAGGCGAAGCGTTATCGCTGATTAGTAATTTGGAAATAACTAACAATTCATACTTGCAGGCATTGACAATACTCCGGGAACAGTTTGATGATGAAGCTTTGCTGATAAATTCCCAAATAAATGCCATTTTAGAAATACCAACTGTAAATAAAGGTACACCCAGTGCCCTAAAAGAATTTATCAGCAAAGTCAAGCAGCATACCGGAGCTTTAAAAAATCTAAAACAGCCAATAGATTCTTGGGACATGATTTTACTGTGCATTTTAACTAAAAAATTGGATCACATAACAAATCAGGCATATCAAATTGACAGAAGTAAAACAAACTTACCCACCTTAAACGATTTTATTAATTTTTTACAAGGAAGAATCACTTCTTTGCAGTCGGCTAGTTCATTTGAAAACAAAAGAACCTTTGTGCATTTCTCTACAAAAAATAAATTTGAAGGTGAAAAAGATAAAAAATGTATTTTCTGTTCTGTACCAGATCATAAATTATACAATTGTCAAAAATTTAGAGATATCACAGTAAAGGATAGAATGTCATTTGTAGATAAAAATAATGTTTGTAGAATGTGTCTAAACGCACACACCGGTAGATGTAAACTCAACTTCAAGTGTCAAACTTGCCACAAAAATCATCACAACCTATTACATTTAGAACGATTAAATTCAGGTGAACCTTCACACACAAATATGTTGTCACAATTTGTAGGAAGTATTCAAAATGCTCCCACAGATGTTCTCTTGCCTACTGTTAAAGTGAAAATAATATCAAAAATGGGTAATTTTATAACAGCCTTTGGGCTGGTCGACAGTGGTTCGCAAATATCTTTGATCACCAGTAGTACAGTACAAAAACTAGGGATAAAGGCATTTTCAAATAACCTTAGTGTAGTAGGTATTTCTCAAAATGTTACTAAAACTCAAAAGGCAGTAAACATTGAAATTCAATCTCGTGTTACAGATTATAAATTAAAAATACAATGTGCCGTAGTAGAAGAAATTACAAATTGTTCACCGTCCCATTTGTTCAACATATCAAAACTTGATTTCCCAAAAAATATTCAATTATCAAATGAACAATTTAATGTTCCTCAAACAATAAATATTCTTCTCAGTGCCAATATTTTTTTCACATTTTACTTGAAGAAAAAATTAAAATACCAAATAGTAACATATTGCTGCAAAACACAAAACTTGGCTATATAGCCAGTGGTTTAGCACCCGGTGAAAATGATAAAAATTACACATTGCCTATTATCTCTTCAATGGCCACTGCCAAGCGGCAATCGCTTATATCTCTATTTTGGGAAATGGAAAAGGTACCTCAGCTATTCCCCGAATATCCTACTGAGCAAGAAGCCTGTGAAAGCATATTCCAGGCTGGCGTACAAAAAATCAATGGCAGGTTTCAAGTGCCATTGCCATTAAAACAACCTATGCATAATCTGAACTTGGGTGATTCTTACACCCTCGCTTATAAAAGATTCTTAAACCTTGAAAAAAGATTTAAAAACAATCCTAATCTGTTTTTACAATATAGAAATTTCATTACTGAATACATCAAGCTAGGTCATGCTAATATAGTTGACATCAACCAGTATGATTTAAAAAATCAACCAGTATATTTCATGGCTCACCATCCTGTCATTAGAGAAGAAAAAATTAGCACACGATTAAGGGTAGTCTTTGATGGAAGCATGCAAACAAAAAACAAAGTTTCCATTAATGACTTGTTGTACAATGGAGCCGTAGTGCAAAGGGAACTTTTTGACATTTTGATAGTATTTAGAACTTTTGAGTATGTGATTTTTAGTGACATAAAACAAATGTACAGGATGGTCTTAATTAATCCTGAGCATAGATGTCTCCAAAATATACTATGGCGCGACAACCCAGGCATGCATATTCAATGCTTACAGCTGCAAACAGTTACATACGGCCTTAAGAGTTCTGCATTCTTAGCTACAAGATGTTTAGTAGAACTTGCTCATAAAAATGATAGTGTTTTTCCATTAGCTTCTAATGCACTTCTCAACAACACATATGTTGATGACATTCTATCAGGCTCCAATACTATTCAAGAAGCTCTTTGCCTCAAGAATCAATTATTAGAACTGTTAAGTTCTGCTGGATTTGAACTTCATAAATGGAGTTCAAATAATAATGCCATATTAAAAAATATATGTTCAAATCAGCAGTCTTCTGAAGAAGTCTGTACTGACAATAGTGATGGACAAATAAAAACACTTGGGGTGTCATATAATACAACTACGGATACGTTTAAAATTTTCGTTCCTGAATTAAACTTCAAAGAGTGCACTACAAAAAGGCTGATACTTAGTGTCGTTTCGAAATGCTATGACCCTATGGGTTATGCCGGCCCGGTCCTGGTCAGGGCCAAGCTTTTCATACAAAAATTATGGCTTCTTAAAGTAGATTGGGATGATGCTCTTCCCAGTGATTGCCTAAGGGCATGGAATGAATTTGCAAGTTCTCTTATAAAAATGCCAACCGTACATATCCCCCGAAACTTGCACTTTCTTACAGCACAAAGAGTTGAACTGGTAGGATATTGTGATTCCTCCCTAGTGGCATATGGAGCAGTTGTCTATGTAAGAGTAATTTCTGACAACAACATTTCTACTTTTTTGCTCTGCTCAAAATCAAGAATTGCTCCCATTGCCCACAAATTAACAGTTCCCAGGTTGGAACTAAATTGAGCATTATTATTAGCTCTCTTAATAGAAAAAATTTATGACCTTTTAAAAACAAAAATTTCAGAAGTATTTCTGTACTCCGACTCAAATGTGGTGCTTGCTTGGCTGAAGGCAAGCCCAACAAAATTAAACGCGTATGTTGCCAACCGTGTAGTAAAAATTGTAAATAGTACTGAAAATTTCCATTGGCTATACGTGAAATCTGAGCAAAATCCTGCAGATTGTTTATCAAGGGGAATGAGTCCCGAAGACATTGCTAATAATGACTTATGGTTTCATGGACCGCAAGGGCTTTGTGACCTTAATTTTTATCACATGAAAAATGTCAACACATTGCCTCCGAGTCCGCTTCCTGAGGAAAAATCACAAACTTTCACCCAAACAATAATACAACCATTTTGGCTTTTTGAAAAATATTCAAGCATCACAAAGTTGCAAACAATTGTCGCTTATATATTTAGATTCGCAAACATAACTAAAAACAGAAAACATTACCCCAAAAACCTCAGCATTGAGGAAATAGAAAATTCTTTAAATATAATCATAAAGTGTCAACAAAAATATCATTTCAATGAAGAGATTAAATGCCTTAATAAAAAAGAGCCTATTAAATCAAATCTAAATGCCCTAGCACCATTCTTGGATGCAGAAGGCATTCTTCGAGTAGGAGGAAGGCTTCAGAATGCAAGCATACCCTACTCTCAGAGACATCCAATAATTTTGCCCAAAAACAATCATATCACAAATTTAATTATTATAAAGGAGCACCTGAGAATATTTCATGCTGGGCCAAGGCAAGTATTAGCTACCTTAAACTTAAATTACTGGATTGTAAATGGCATCAGAGAAATTAAGAAAAATCTTCACAAATGCATTACTTGTTTTAAGCAAAAGGCCAAATGTTCACAACAGCTCATGGGATCTCTTCCTGGAGAAAGAATAAATGCCTCTCGAGCGTTTCACAATGTAGGAATCGATTTTTGTGGTCCTTTCTACACTAAACAATCCAGAGTTAGAAAAGTACTTATCACAAAAGCTTATATAGCCCTATTTGTATGCTTTTCTACTAAGGCCATACACATGGAACTTCTGTCAGATATGACGACTGAATGTTTCCTGGCAGCATTCAAACGGTTCATTTCAAGAAGGGGAAAGCCTTCACAAGTATTTTGTGATGACGGCTCTACCTTCAAGGGAGCCGACAATCAATTGAAAATTTGGTACAAAGCAGATGAGAAAAATATAAATTATTTTGGTCGCGAAGAAAAAATAAAATAAAATTTTATCCCAAGTTATTCACCAGTCTTTGGGGGGTTCTGGGAGGCAGGGGTAAAATCGGCCAAATATCACATAAAAAGAGTTGTGGGAATAAATCAATTCACCTATGAAGAATTCAATACAATTATTATTCAAGTCGAGGGAATTTTAAATTCTCGACCCATTTCGCAATTGTCAAGTGATCCTTCCGATCTATCATACTTGACACCAGGTCACTTTTTAGTAGGAGCGCCATTAACAAGCTTCCCTGAACCAAGTTTAACAGAAATACCTGAAAACAGGCTAAAATTTTGGAAGGCATGCACAAGGGTCCAGCAAATGTTCTGGCAAAAATGGCACAAAGATTATTTGTCCCAGTTACAAAGTAGGCCAAAATGGCGAAATGAATGCTCAAATTTAAATGAAGGAATGCTCGTCCTCCTCAAAGAGGATAATGTTCCATCCATGAAATGGCAGCTCGCCAGAATTGAAAAAGTTATTCCGGGCAAGGATAAAAAGGTAAGGGTAGTTCAAGTAAAAACAAGTAATGGCTCATATTTGAGATCCATTACCAAAATAGCAGAGTTGCCACTGTAAATTTCCTTAGAGTAAAATACTTGTAAATTTTACTGTACATAAAAATTGTAAACCTTTTAGTGTTAATATTTCATGTAAACATATTCATTGCAGACTTATTGTAAAAAGGGGCTTTCGTAGTCTCAAAGAAGACTTTTGTAGTTTCATAAAAACACTTTCAGCTCAGAAAAAAGACTTCAGCAGTCTTAAAAAAGATTTTAGTAATCTCACATGACTTTTGCAGTAACAATTTTTTCAAATAAAAAGGACTTTCGCAGTCATAACTTTTAAGTAAGACTTTCGCAGTCACTATTTTCAAATAAGGCTTTCGGAGCTAAAAAAGATAACTTTAAGTAAGACTTTCGTAGTCACTACTTTTAAATAAGGCTTTTGGAGCTAAAAAAGACTGTTTAATATTTTTAAACATGTATATTAATTTTGTAAAAATGCCTAGTTAAGTTTGTAAAAAAAAATCTTGTTCCCTATGAAAAATACAGTCCACAAACATATTATTTCAATTTTGTTCTATGTATACTAAATCCTTTTATGTTTATATATTGTATATAGTAAACTAGTTTCCTAGTTTCAATCTAAAGTGTTAGCCAATTAAGAGCGCCAGTGAATAAAGTGTAAATTGCGCACGTGCAGTGTAAAATCCAGCACATAAATAAGTGTTTCTACCGAAACTTTTTTGCTCCCCCCAGCATGTTCGGAACAGTAGCCACAACTAAACTCAGCCGGTCAGCGCGCGCGCCCTCACAGGAAGAAAACAAAACCTCCCCCAGTCAAGCTTATGAACTATCATGAAGTGCATGTGCCGTCAACCTTCTCAATTGAACTGTAAATTGTATAAAGTGTATAAATTGTAAATATAGTTTTTAAGACCCTTTTGATGTGTTTGTCTTTCACATTCCCCACAGGAACAATTTGGAGAATCAGTTTGATTCTATAAAGGTATTCTGGATATAATGCCTTATTGCACCTCATTCGACAGATTATTTTTACAAGGTATCTATTGCGATATGTCTCTAATCTCCAAGTAACGATACCTATACAAAAAATTTAATTCACCGCTATTTTTTGTCCAAAGTAGAATTTTTTTAAATAACGTTTTTTTCCACGGTAGCGGGATAAAAAGTATCCTATGTCCGTCTCGCTGGTTCTAAGCTACCTCCCCACCAATTTTCAGCCAAATCGGTTCAGCCGTTCTTGAGTTAAAAATAGTGTAATTAACACGACTTTCTTTTATATTATATCGATGGCTTAATTAGCAAACCACGTAACTGCCAATAGGACAAGTCCACCAACTGACAGTCGCCCACAGGAAAAACAATAAATAATTAATTGGTTAGATTTGTATTTTTGTTGTTTTGTAGTGTTTTAATGATCCTTTCTATTATAAACAGTCAGATATAGCTTTTAAAATACCTAAGCAATTAAAACAATGTCGAAGAAAGCAACTCAAAATTATAAGAACCACGTGTTGTGCTTAGAACATAGTGAAATAGCATAGAACGCTTGTTTCAACTTCAGATTAATCCGGGGGTGGCGTCACGTGGACTTGCCCTATAAGCGTTTTTTACAGGAGAGACACAAAACTATATAATTTGTGAATGTCAGCATTTTAGGGTCAGCATTTTAGGGGTTTGTGTTCCAAGATATAATTAATAAACATTAGTAATTCTTTTTTTCTGTAAAAATATCTTTATTACTGTAATATCTGTTGTTTATTTTTAATTAGTATTTAAGGATATACGTTAAAGGATGTATACAGATTACTTAGGATCATCTTTATTCATTGCTATAGGGCAAGTCCACGTGACGTCACGCCCGGATGAATCTTAAGTTGAAACAAGCGTTCTATGCTATTTCTCTATGTTCTAAGCACAACACGTGGTTCTTATAGTTATTTTGATCGTGTTTGAGTTAATTTAATTTTGAGTTGGTGCTTTCTTCGACATTGTTTTAATTGTTTAGGTATTTTAAAAGCTATATCTGACTGTTTATAATAGAAAGGATCATTAAAACACTACAAAACAACAAAATTACAAATCTAACCACTGTCAGCTGTCAGTTGGTGGACATGCCCTATGCATTACATTGCACTGTCAACTCACCGTGTTGACAGTTGACAAGCGCCATCGAACTCTATACTTTATGCCTAGCTTACATGTTACAATTACTCACTAAACAATGAGTTACTTGGTTTTTAACTTGGAGTTACAGGCTTTTTTTTTTAAATTTTTTAATTTGGAGTTAAGTAATTTTACTTCTAATATGAATTTAGGAAAAATCAGGATAAATAAATAGAATACACCCCATTTAAAAACTTTCTTAGACAAATATTAACAAAATAATAAATGATAATTCTTATACAATCTTGTTAGATACTTACATCAGTTTTTGTAAGAAATGTCATAAAATGAATAAAAATCCGAGGGAATACTTCTTTTTAACTCTTGCAAGTGGTAAAATTTTGCTTTTTTAATTTTAAGTCGCTCCATCTAGAGTTTTGGAAACTCGAAAGCACCAAGATTTTTTATTTCCTGCGGTTCTCTTGATTTTTTGGCGACTCGTTTGGGCATTGTTGCATTTTGTCCCACACACGCCAGAAGCAATTTGTATTCATCATTAAAATCCAGTGTGTAGTATATTTTTCCATCATAATATTTCAGACACCGGAGGTCAGTTACTTTTAGATGCCCCTTGATAGTTCCTGGTCGAGTGGATGAGTAAGGCATGGATTTGCTGTAATCTGAAAAAAAGCTGTAATCACAATACCTTTTACATTAAAAAACCTTCCTAGCATTTTTGCAGATGGTTTTATATAATGCGCAGGCACATTAATCTCCTCATTTTTCAAATATCGCTCAATGATTGCATCGCATTACATCTGCGTATGCCCTTTTTCTAAGTACATTTGAACTATAGGAATATTGTATTTCTTCGAGGCATGTAGAATAGTATTTGCCTTAATGGCGCACCTGTTCTGATAGTTACATCACTGAAGAACGTTATTTTGGTTACTCTTGTCCCTAAGAGGGAGATAATATACTCGAAAACTCATTGGCTGATGGCTCTCCTTCGGTCTCGTTCCAGAGATAGCAGTAGCCATCTCTGGTTTTTAAATCAAAAATACATAAGTTGTGCACTCCAAGTTTACTTCTATAATACAATGAAGATGCATTAGACCTGGGGCTTCAAGAGTGACTGTAAATCTACTGTATACACATTTGCTTCCAATAATTTGCCATTTTCCTTTTCTTCTCGTGCACGGTCTTTCTTATTCTTATGTTGCGTATATGTGGCTTCATCTATATGTTTTAAAGTATATTCTCTACAAATATCACACTGATCCTTTTTCGGGCGGTAAAGTGATAAATTTAAATCATCAACAGCTTTGTGAAATGAGCAAAGGGATAAGGTTTCAATTGTTTTCTAAACACCATTCTTTAGCATAGACTTCACTTTTCACTGCCTTTTTCGATGTCCAGTTGGGCTCAATGTACAATTTCGTCATTGTTTTACGACAGTAATGAGAATCTACAGTAGGCAATGAGAGTAGAAAATCTTTCATTGACTGAAAGCGTTGCTGTAAATCCTTTTCATCTCTTGTTTTTTTAATTGCTCCCTTTTGAGATTTTCAGAGACTTCATTGAACAATAACTTTCATTTCTCTCCTTGGTCTGGTTACTATAAACTTCCGTTTTCCATCTACAATCTTTCTGCCTTTATATTCCTCACCCTTTTCTCTTTTTTTTTCGTTTTCGATTTTTCTCGCGGGTGTCGTTGACCAAACGAGTTAAATCTTCATTTAAGTTTGCATCTTGGTCTGGTTGCATGTCATTTACTTCACTATGTGTATTGTCTTCAATCGTATTCACAAGTTCTTCGTAAAGTTTATTGTCTTCTTCAATAATACTGGCTTCTTCGTAGGGTTGATTGTCTTCTTCAGTATTATTAGTAGCTTCTTCATAGGGTCTATTACCTTCAGCATTAGCAGGTTCTTTATGGACTTGAGACAGATATGGCACTTTGTTTAGTACTTCAAAATTAAACGTATTAAGGCCACATTCCGTCCGGCGACGTGCGATACGTTGACGTACGTTAAATACGGCAGGCGACGGTATACGTCAAACAACATACGAGTCTTTCCACCAAGCACGTCGCGTTAGTTGCTTTTTTGACAGCGAATAACATGGTGTATCTTTGAAGAGAATTAAAGCGTGCACTGGCAATATATTTATTAAGAAAACGCCGAAAGAGGTCTGCAAGATACTGGATTCATCCTATAAATCAGTTAAGAATTGAGTGCGCAGAATATCATCGGTTATGTAGTGAGCTTGAAAGTTACCCGGAACGATATTTCCAATACTTTAGAATGACAAAATCCCAGTTTGATGTTCTTCTTTCGCAATTAGAAAACGTAATTTCAAAGCAAAATTCCAACTTTCGAAAATGTATTGGTGCAAGAGAAAGATTTGTTGTAACCTTAAGGTAAGTAGAATTACTAAAGTCTATTACATTATATTAAAAACATTTATTCAGTAAACCCAAACATAATTGTTAAATAATAACAAGTAATAAGAAAGTAGATAGAAAACCTGAAATTATAGAAATGTCCAACTCCCAGAGACTCATCTGGCTGCCACGGTATCTGAGTTCCACTTCTTGTCGTGGGACTTAAGAGGTTTGTAGTGGAAGTATACCCTGAAGCTGATGATAGTGTCCTTTGTGGATATGTCTCGTTGGGCATGTTGTCATACTCAATGTCGTATAGTAGTTGTTGTATCCTGATTCTAGCAAGATTGTTTTTTTCTCTGATCTAAATGTTTTAGTATAGGTAGGCGACTCAACAGAAAGTGTTCATCGGGATCCGCTTTCTTGTACCAAATACATTTCATTATTGAGGCAAAATGCATCTATTGTAGGTAATGGTATTTTATGTGGTAGCTCTTTTAACTTGTTCATTATTTTTTGTGCTCTTGTACTCATTCTGGAAAGAAAAATAACTGATAACCAAAAAGCTCACAGTATAAAAATATCTAAATATTTTAAAAGTACATTTTATACATCAACATTGTATCATGTATTCTCAATAAATAATAAAGTAGGCAGTATTCTCAATAAATTAGACGAAAAAATATTACACTATCTTAAATTATCAAAATAGTTGCACATTTCTGTGCATCAACAATCGTGTAACTCCACGAACTTTTGAAACACCTACTTATTAATAAATACAAACCGCTTAACTCCCTCTAAACAAAACATGTAACTCCACCATTATTCGTCAATAACCTCAAATACAATACATTTATAAACCCCCTGTACCTACACTGTAATATTTCCTTTCGTTTTATCCATATTAATTTATCAACAAACATAAAAATATATTATTTTAATAAATTAACACTTACTTTGAGTCTATATGACCTCTCAAAATACGAAATTTGTCGCTTAATGCCAAAATGTTTACACAGTTTGCTAGACACACCTCGCACTACAATGCAACTGAAAACGAACTAATGGGAGTAACTCGGATTGTGTAAACAACAATTTGTTTTGTTTTTTCGCTATTTAAAAGGCTAAATATTTTTTTGGATTTACAAGGTTTTCAAGGTAGGTGCGCAATACTATTAACAATCATTCATCAAAAACCTCAAAATGGAATTTTTGGAGTTACGTGGTTTGCTAATTAAGCCATCGATATATAGATTACGTTTGTAATATCATATTTATTCTATATTTCCAAATAAAACAAAAAATCTCTACCGTTTACATCATGATACCTACATTAAAGCAGTCAAATTTGGATTCCAACGTGACGTCACATAGAGCGAGAGAGCCTGCGCAATCGCATACCGTGTATGTGTATAATGCTTCAGAGCTTAATAGTAAGTTATTAAGATCATCACAGCGGGGAGTGTGCTAGGAAGATAATCTTTTCTGTCTGTGTCCGCTCTCACGGGCGTTCCACTGGACCGATGAGCTCCAAGTTTGCTATGCAGGTACCTTATGCCCGGTTCAGACGTAGCCACTGATTTAGTAGAGTGAAGTAATTTATTCGAGTGTGTCTACAGCCTCGTTTTCATTAGTAGAGTTAGCGGTAGAGTAACTAGCATGCTTTTCAGCATGCCTCCTCTACTTGACCGGATTTAGAGCGAGTAGCCGTTCACACGCAAATTGAAAATGTGGTAGAGTAGAGTACAGTCAACAATGAACATCAGCCGTCGTCGTCGTGCTGTGAGAAAGTGGTTGATAAATTTTTCTGAGGGAAGTGACCTTAGCCACTGAGGAAGAAGAAAATAGAATAAAGAGAATATGGATGAGAGACTGGATCAAAAGAAGGCATACCCGTGGAGCGTCTGCTCTTCTTTTGAGAGAACTAGCTGCAGAGGATAGGCAAGAGTATAAATTGTGTTTAAGAATGAATCCGGAAAAATTTGAGGCTCTACTTGAGATGCTCACTCCAAAAATTCAGAAATGTAACACGCAAATGAGAGATGCAATAACACCGCTACTAAAACTAGAAGTTACTTTGACTTTTTTAGCCACAGGAAATAATTATAGAAGGCTGCTGCATTTCTATAGAGTGTCCAAAACAGCAATTTCTAATTTTGTTTCCTGAAGTATGTAATGCCATTTATGAAAGCCTGAGTGAGTAGGTATATACAGGTGAGTTTTTCTAGTTAACATAGGAATAGTTAAAAATAGACAAATTTGTAATCACTTTATTGCATACATCTTACTATTGATGTAATAAGTATTTCAGTTTCGTAATTATGTTTGCTTAAGAAAAGTTCCAAGCTTGCGCCACAATATGTCATGAGATAAGTATTGAGAGTGGTTCGATGTCTCTGTGTTTCCTGAAGGTTCTTGTTGAGAACTTGACTGAGTTGAACGCATAGACTGAATTGAATCTGCAGGAGATGGATGGGGTAATGGGGCTAGTGATGTGTATGATGAGCTTGGTGGTGTGTATGCTGAGCTTGGTGATGTGTATAATGAGAGCCTATATTTTGTTAAAACGGAATTTCATTTTGCGCCATTATGGATTGTTGGGAAGGCAGTTTATCCAATGTCATACCTACATATTTGCCAAAAGCAATATTTTCAGTTATTTCTGCTTCTTCCACGCGTAAGTCATCAAGAACATTGCGTAATTGTTTCACAGCCTCATGTAGGTCTTCTAGATTCCATTTACGATACTTTCCTTTTTTGCCGCCGGGATTTCCGAATTTGCCAGGCCTATTTGGTACTGCAGCATTTTGCCTCGCTTTTGATGTTGACGGAGTTGGCTGCTCATATACTGGAGTTGCAGGAGGGGATAGAGTCCCTTCTTCATCAAATTATTTTTCATATTTTTCTGTTGGTGAATCCTGTAGACAATAATTTTAATAAATGTTTGTGATTATTTTCAGGTACCAACTGTACAAGAAGATTGGAAAAAGTAATGTGCTGGTTTTAAAGATTGGTGGAATTTTCCAGATTGCTGTGGAGCTATTGATGGTAAACATATTTTAATTGTTGCTCCTCCTAATTGTGGCAGTGAATAGGTAATTTAACTACAAGGGTTCCAACAGTGTAGTTCTAATGGCAGTTGTTGATGCCAACTATTGCTTTATGTATGTTAACGTTGGCAGCAAGGGATCAGAATCTGACGGTGGTATTTTTCAGAACTTTGGGATGCCTTGGAAGATGGACTTATTCCTGATGGATGTTACCTAGTTGGTGATGATGCATTTCCCTTGAAAACATACCTTTTAAAACCGTATAATAATTACAGATGACCTCTTACTATCCAAGAAAAAGTTTTCAACTATCGCCTTAGTCGAGCGAGAAGAATTGTGGAAAATGTCTTCGGAATTTTGGTAAGCAGATTTCGTATATTTGAAAAAAGAATAAGTTTGAAAGTATCCACAGTTAAGAAAATCGTATTAGCTACCTGTGTTCTTCACAACCGGCTGCGTATATTCTCACCAACAAAATAAAATCCGGTTGGTTCTGTTGATGAAGAAAATACTGATACGGGAGAGATAATTCCAGGCCATTGGAGGTCACAAATTGCGGAATTCAGAAATTTGGAGAGAAATCATTCTAAAAAAGCCACCAAACTAGCAACAAAACTTCGCGACCACCTGAGAGACTACTTTAATAATGAAGGAGCTGTTCCATGGCAATATAGACATGTTTACTAATCTAATAGTTTTTTACTTTTGTATAAAAGAAAATTACTAATAAAGCTAACTCACTTGAGATGTTCTTTAACTCAAATTGTCCTCGGTTGCACTGTTGCCCTTTATATTTTTCATGAAATTGTCTATTATAGGGAACCATTTTAATGTAGGCTCATAAATGTCTTTAGTTCCACAGCCTGATTTGTTTGATTTTTTTATTTTCATACATTCCTGACTGTACGTACTCCTCAGGTTTTTTATTTTTTGTTTTAACTCAGCTACGCCAAAATTCTATTTGCACATTTCACGAATTATTTCTTCATCTCTTTTATTCCTGTTCTTATATTCGACACTTGTGATATTCCAAAGACATTCGTATTCGCCATACAATTTCACTAATTTTATTGTCTCTGATTCGGACCACTCCATTTTCAAAATTCACCACACAAATAAAAACAACGTGACGTGAATCTTTCGGAATACACGCTCGACTATACACACCAAAACTGTTTTCATTGGTAAAGTAGCGGTAGAGTAGAATAGAAATCGGTGGTAGGGGAAGGCGAGTGGACGAGTTACTTTACCACCGTGCAATCTTACTCTAGTCTACCAAGATCTAGTACTCTACTCGACTAATTACGTTTTCATTTGTAGAGCTGGAAGGATAGTTAGTACTTACCCAGCGTATGCGACCGCTAACTCTACTAATGAAAACCCCACTTACTGTTCACACAAGTCAAGTTAATTAGTAGAGTTTGCTT
This sequence comes from Lochmaea crataegi, assembly GCA_947563755.1. Classification (NCBI taxonomy): domain Eukaryota; kingdom Metazoa; phylum Arthropoda; class Insecta; order Coleoptera; family Chrysomelidae; genus Lochmaea; species Lochmaea crataegi. The sequence continues at coordinate 61,787,420 of OX387422.1, read as the reverse complement.
AATCAAGTCGAGTCAAAACAATCGTTTACACGGGGCCAGTATTTAATTGAAATCGATTAGCGGCAATTCGAGTACCAGTAGTGAATTTACAAAAATGTGTACCTATTATTCAAATGAACCGTAAACTAAAAGTTACAAAACAAAATCTTCTTCGGTCAATATTAAAAATTCTTATTAAGGAAATTAGCAAAATACAAAATCCTAAACGTCTGTGGGTAAGAAATAATGGGACAGCCCATCGATGCAATAGCTACGAGATATAGCTTCGATAATAAGTTCAAAGTAACTATACCAAACAGGGAAGACTGGAAAAAAGGTGTACCCTTACATGCGGATGTTTTTTGGTATACAGACGGGTCAAAGACGATAGACGACGTAGGAGCCGGTATAGTAAAGCTAAAGCAAGGGATAGCCTTCCCAGTAAGCCTATCAAGCAATGAGAGGCAGAAGAGAACATATCGTTCAATTGCCATCTTCACAGACAGCCAAGCAGCGCTAAAGGCACTCAACTCCGTAGAGGTCAATTTTAAGCTAGTATGGGATTGTGTGCGGGCCCTGAACACACTGGGTCAGCGTAGCAATGTTACGGTAGCCTGGGTGACGGGGCACGAGGGTCATAAGGGCAACGAAAAAGCGGATGAAATGGCCAAACAAGGCTCATCAATGCCATTCGTTGGGCCGGGGAACCCTTCTGCGGCGTTGCAAAAACCATAACAAGAAGGGAAACAAAGAAGTGGGTCGCCCACAAATCTCTGAAATGGTGGAGGAACTCACCAGGACAGAGGCAAGCGAAACAGTTCATATTAGAACACTCGCCATAATTTACGGCAGATCTGATGGCCAAAGATAGGAAAACTGTCAAAGCTGTAGTGGGTCTGTTAACGGGGCATTGTAAGCTCAATAGGCATTTAAAGCTGATGGGATTCACAAACGAAGATTTGTGCAGGTTTTGTCACCTAGAAGAAGAAACGGCAGAACACATTCTATGTCAGTGCGATAGCCTGGCAAATGTGCGGTTTTTTGCATTAGGCGAAGAAAAGCCATCGGCAGAGAGCTATATGAGGGGTTCAGTCTCCACGCTAATAGACTTTTTTAAAAAAGAGCTGGAAAATGTAATCTAGAGTTTAGAGGACCACAATAGATCTGAAAAGGTCGCAGTGGAATAGGCCAAAAGCCACCTAATAAAATCTATATATCTATGGGTAAGAAAATTGATTAGCTAGGAGCCTCCAGTTGCCTTTTAAAAGAACGGACTAGAAGATCCAAAATAATATTTTCTTGCCTTCAGGATGTCCGAAGAGTCATTTGATATTTTACTGGACAAAATCAAATTATCTATCCAAAAGAATGATACTATAATGAGAGATGCTATTCCAGCCGCCACAAAGTTGCGCAGGCAGTATTATATTTTCTTGCTAATAAAACTTGTTGTTGCCTGTCTAGACGTGTTTAGTTGCTGCGCTAGTCGGTTGTCTTCTGTTGTGGATGTTTGGAATTGAGTTCACAAACCTATCTGTCCTATATCTATGGGCTCGAAACGACACAATGTCAACAGTCAGTTGTCGATAAGAAAGCAACATGTATGTATGTTCCCTCCCAATAAAATACATAAAGTATACAGTGTATAAATATTCCTTTTCCTGTCTATTAAATATCCAACAATAATAATTAAACATGACGCAGTCAGATTTTTACAGGCAGTGAAAAGTCAAAAGTGTGATACATTTAAAGATATTAGGGGAATAAGTTTACATAACCTCTATAACATAACATGGCTAATTTTGGAGCCGGGCCGGTGAAACTGCCCCCCGATTTTGACCTGCAGAGTCAAAACGCCGCAGGAGAATGGAAATTCTGGCGAATCGCTTTCGAAGATTACTTGGTTGCTACAGGTTCAAACGAATCTAATGATTCTGTCAAACTATCAATTTTAAGAAATATGATAGGCACCGAGTCTGCAAGAATCATGTCTACATTTACAATCCCAGATATTGAAACCAATGAATACAAATATACAATTGAATTAATTGAGAAATATGTGAACCCAAGAATCAATGAGTGTTTCGAAAGATATAACTTTACAAAAACAGTTCAGAAGGAAGGTGAGAGTTTCGAACAATTTTTAACAGAATGCAAACATTTGGTAAGGACGTGCAATTATAATGTCGTTGATGCAAATCAGACGCCTGAGGACAAAGCCCTGAGAGATAAGATTGTTATGGGAATCCGAGATCCTATAACCCGTGAAGCTCTTTTGAGGATTGACCAGTTAACACTGGACAAAGCTGTTCAATTTTGTCGTACTAGTGAACAAAGTGATGGGACTAGCCAAGACATAATTATCTTGGAAGACAATTACACTAGGGTCCAAATTCTCACTAGTCTTGTGTAGTTTCTTAAATTTGGATATTTTGGTACAAACTTTTCCTTTATTTAACACAATCACCCCTATGCTGTAACTTCCTTGACTTGATTTCAAGTTGAAACCTTGACGTAAAAATGACATTTGACATACATTTCAATAAAAATGGGAGACTGGTATGCTGTAAAAAAAATTACAATCAATCTTGCTTCAAAACTTGAAATGAAGTCAAGTAACTTTAAGAATTTCAATAATTGCTATCCTGTATACCAAAAATTTATATAAAATTGCAAGTCAAGGTTGAAAAATGTCAAGATTTTAACGCACGTAGAAACTCTGGGGTCCTTAATCTTGAAATTAATAGTAAACAAGTTTTATAACCTCGAAATTTGGATAATTTTTTATTTCTTGTGGTCGTGTTTTTTGTTTCAGAAGTTTTTAACATGGATATATTCATGTTTGTAGAATTATTAGAAATTGAAATACAAAGGCAAGTACCTACATTAAAAATTGTATATATAATTTAAATTTATTGGTGTTTATTATTCAAGTTTCAATTTAAAAGACCGCCAAAATTTATTTTATATTTCTGACCTTTTTAGGCGTAATTTAAATAATAATAGAAGAAGTGATCCACTTGCATTGCCAGAGCAAAGTTTTAAAATGCTTTATAGAGTATTTCGAGATCTTGGTCATTGGTTACTAACCCAAATTGGACCCTACATGAGGGAAGGTGAAAGAACCACGTGCATTCCAAGATCCCTAAGGGTAAGTTTGTTAATGTTGAAATGGAGTAAAAAAAATATTATTTTTAACCTAATCAAGTAATTTTTATATTTAGTTTTTTGCCACATTACATTTTCTTGGTCATGGTTCATATCAAAGAGGTGTAGGGCAAGATTTTTTTATTAGCATGCATCAATCTTCAATAAGCCGATGTGTATCAGAGGTAACTGATTTAATAGTTGATGTGCTTGGGCACTGTATCAAATTTCCTCAAACTGATGAAGAAAAAAACCAAGAAAAATTGTTGTAAGTATTTCCATTCATTCTGGATATTTTTTTATATACATACCTAATTTTTTCAAATTTTTCTTAGATTTACAGAAGTTGGTGCATTTCCTGGAATAATAGGTTGCATTGATTGCACACAAATTGCAATTATTTCACCTAAAACTGATGATCCACAAATGCCTGGGGTTATATTTTATTGTCGTAAGCAATTTTACAGTTTAAATGTCCAAATAGTAAGTATTTTTAGCAGCTTGTTTGTAATAATAGAAGTTATAGGTATCTGCACCTCTTTGTAGCTAGAGTTATTTTTTATGTATTTTTTTTTGTAGGTTTGTAATGCAAAATTAAAAATAATGAACATCAATGCAAGGTTTCCAGGATCAGTGCATGATTCTGCCATTTGGCAGACATCACTCGTTCGTAACCATTTAGAAACCAACTTTAGGCAAAACAGAAATCAGTTAACTCATTTATTAGGTAGGTAACTAAGTATTATGATAGAAATAAAAAAAGACAGGGTAGGGTGTTCCAAATAAGGCTGACAGACAAAAGTTGCTTTTTTAAAGAAGAGGAACATTGTTTAAAAAATCAAAAGAAAAAAATCATAAAACTTTGCTCTGAACATTCCTTTTGAATTAAAAAAAAATTCTATTTATTAATTTAATTAAACAATGTTTAAAAGCAAAAATAGCATAACTTTTTTTGTGAAACAGTACCATACTTTTTGTAGGAGATTCGGGCTATCCACTAGAACCATGGCTCCTGACACCTATTGCTCATCCTGGAAATGAAAATGAGCGACAATTTAACATAGCTCATAGAAGAATAAGAAATGTAGTGGAAAGAACTAATGGAGTCTTAAAACAGAGATTTCGCTGCATATTTAAGCACCATACTCTACATTATGCACCAAGAAGAGCTGCACAAACTATTTATTCTTGTGCAATCTTGCACAATTTCTGTATTTTAAGAAATGAGAATTTTGATGAGTACAATGGTAAATTCTACTAAACATTTTGATGAAAATTGTGTGTCTTGGTGTTTTGTTAAAATATTGTTGGTTCTTGTAAGCATTTAGCACAAATAATAAAACATTACATTTGTTTTAGATGACCAAAATGAAAATATTGATGATGATGACCATGAGGAAGATAACAATCCACAAAGAAACAATTTGCAAGAAGGCCGAATTGTAAGAAATGCAGTAGTTGAAAATTACTTTCATAACTTATAACCACAAATATTTACAATAAAACTTTCAATATTTTTAAATATATTTTTATTTTAAGTCAAAATATGTACAGGGTGTGATACCATGTACTTTACAAAACTGTAAAAACTATAAATTTGAACTACTTTTTCATTTAATTTCCAATGTCATAAAACTGTAACTGTACAATGTGATTTAGTGGTAGAGGGGGCGAACTCTGCTATCACTAATTTGGCATGCATAAAAAAAACATCCAAGCTTGTCTAAATGACATCCTTACAAAAAATAATAATCAGTTAAATAAAATTATTTGGAACAAACTGATTTAACTAAACTTTCCATTGCTTTACTTAACAAATAAAAGCTGGTTTTTATGTCATCCAAACTGTTTTTCAGCATCTTTATGCTTTTAATTAAATAAGTGGGGAAGCCAAACTCTGACGGTACTAAAAAAAATATTGCTTAATATAGTAAAGATAATACAAACAATCATTTCATACTCCGGGTTTTTTTCCAAAGATTCTTTCTTTTATATTTTCTTATTTTGTAGGTTAATTTTATCTTCTTTTTACTACTAAAGCCAAGCTCAACAACCTGTGGATGCCCAAAAATTAAAATTTTTGATAAAACCTCTATAAGTTTTTTCTCGAGATTGGTTAAAATCTCTACAATAGGAATGCCACCGCCAGTTAGTTCTTGCTCAAAGTGAATTCGTCTTGCTTTGGCTTTTACTTTTTTTTCCCACTTACTGAACACCTTAAACAATTTCGTATAAAAATTGAAAAATTCAATTGTCTGATACGCAGAGAGAGTGAATATATTCACAAATTAATAATAAATAATAACTTCAGCAGTAGAAAAGAAACAAATTTACCCTTTTCTATTGGGCTACAGTTCGTGTTGGTCCAAATTTTTCTTGATTCAATTCAAGGCAAAGATCTGAAAAATCTCCTTCGTAATACGGTTTTTTTTTAAAGTTAATATACATTTCAAACTGATCTATTGTAGTTCTCTCATGGACTATAAAAAAATACCTTTAAAAATAGACATACATATATTTTAAAACAAGAAAATAACATTTTGTTTCTAGATTTTACTCTCCCGGATTGCAGCTGCAAGATTGTTAATAGAATCTACAACTGCCATAATGGATTTGGCAATATCTTGCAGCCCATTATTTGTAGATTGAACGTGTTCATCCAAAAGTACTAAAATGTACAGAGTAATAATTTATCTATTCATTAATAATTTTTAACAGAAAAATATTAAGTAATGCAATATAATAAAATTATGCCAAAATAAAAAGAGAAATTAAAATAACTTGACAATTATTTTCAGAAATGTATTTTTCCTTAACATTAAAAGGAACCCTACTTCAAATAAAATAAAATTATGGAGATTTAAAAAAAAATAAAAAATGAGAGATAAGCATTTAGCCATACTATCTTATCTATACTTACTCCTAGCTGATTTCGAATGACATGAAATTCCTTTCTTCGTTTTCTTTTTCTTTTCTTTATCCTCACATTCAAGGTATACATGAGCTTCTGCCAATGGTTCTTCAGCTTCAGGGACTAAGTCTTGTGTTTGGGGAGACCTACAGCTTCCAGGAACACTTGGGAGTAGGTTTCCCTCTAAGTCCACTCCATAATATTCTAGAATATCAAAAATTTGTGCTACTCCGTACAAATCAAACTTTTTGCTATTTAAAATTTATTTTAGATATTCTTACCAATATTTTTCTGTTCAAGTCCTAGCTCGGGCACATTTGATATGCCCGTGCTAGCTACCATCAGTCCCATTGCCTCGGCACATTCTTTTTCAGTTTCGGTTAGAATTTTGTTAGAGCGAATTTTGGCTTTTATGTGTGATTTCCACTCAATAAATGCCTGTAAAATACATGTTTTTTAATGCTAATAGATTATTAGTTAATTACTAGTTTTCTTCATAAATTAATTGTGTTGGACATGAATTTAAAACTTGCTACCTACCTTTTTCCACCCTTCTCCATTTTTCTGGGCACCCCCAATAGAGGTTAGGACTTGTTCCCAAGCCTCCCTTTTCATATCAGGTGTGCCTTTGCCGCACCTAATAACATCAGATTTTTTAATTAAATTAATCAACTCTTTATATTGGCCGGCTGTAGCTTTTTTTGGAGGCATCTACAAAAGTAAAATAGAAATCAGCTTACAATGCAATACAAAATATTATGCTAAATGTAATAAACTGCTCCCTTTTTTATAGGTATTTTAGTACCTACCCAAGTTTTTTTGGAAACTATTTGTTAAGATTACTTACTTTTAAGGACGAAACTTCTAAGGGACACAAACACAAATTAAAAACAGTGTTTTTACTGGAACCAGAAACACTAAAAAAGAAATCGCAGATTGATTGCATCAGAATCCATAAAACTAACCGTCTTTATCTCTGCATAAAACAAATAAAAATTTTGAATTTATTTACGTTATTCTTTGAAGTTAGGTTATCGCTTAATTGTCTCTTCTTTTTTTCGATAAAACGTTAAAAATCTAATGTTGCCAGCAGTAAACTTGAAATGAATTTCAATCAATTTTATTAACAATCAATTGTGGTTACTGCATACCATTTGATTTCAATATTGACGGAATGTCAATATTCAATTGAGACGGTTTCAAGATTGAAATCAAATCAAGCGTAGTTAGAGCATAGGGCTGAATGAGTCTTTCATAGAGCTTGTCCAGGACGAACTTCATTATAGCTCCTATAGCTTTGTTGTCGGTAAGTGATTTACTTACCGTTCAGACGTCGGTAAGTAAATTAGTCATTTCTTATCATAAGTCGAGATGTTCAAGATTGAATTAATTTAAAAATATAAGTGAACATTAACCAATGCGAGTGATGTTTTAAAAAGTTAGGGCTAGCGCATACATACAACTTTTAGTTGTGTATCATATGTTCAAAAGGATATATTAAAGCGCACATACTGTCAACTCGATAGTTGCTCGACAAAAAAGTCAAAAAGCTTTATCGATTTGCTTTTGATTTGAAAGTTGGACAACTATCGATCAAGCGCTCAATATGTATTGCATTGTATTGATGTGCGCAGACCATCGACTAAACAGTCGATCCACGACTGACCGCTGACCGCACTGCGACTGCCAGTCTCGTATAAGCATTTGAAGAGGTGCTACGATTTGAGGAGATAAAAAAATCGATTGTATGCGCACCTCCGCTACTAAATTGTTTAGTTGAGTAGAAATCACGAATATATTCTGATACACAACAAAACAGTTGTTCAACTAAAAGTTGTATGTAAGCCTATTAAATTGTATTATGCATTTATAATTATTAAAAATGTTAAAGAAAATAAGCAGTATTTAAGTGCCAAATGGACTTATATCACTTTCAATGAAAATTTTTTGACAGTTTTAACAACCAATCGAATTTTGTCATTTTGTGTCACCCAATCATGTCAACATTACACTGAAAATTTTTTGCTCTAGTAGATATCCAATGAAATCAGTGAAAACAGGGGCTGTTTTCACTGTAATGTTGTTCTGATTGGTTGTGTTCAAACAAATGATCTCAAATTAACTGATTTCATTGGATTCACTCCATTAGGTACGTTCGAAATCTGTTATAAAATTTTTTCGAACAATTATCAATGTCCTTGGGTTATTACTACTGATAATTGCAATCAGTGCAATCATCAATCACTATAACAACACTAGTGAGTTTGATAACTTCATTCCAAATGAATTTCAAAATGTCACGTTTTGGCAATGCGAATGTTCGAAGTATAAATGCGCTAATCAAAGAAAAAATTCCCAAAAATACAAGCTACAGTCACAAATATATTTGGGGATTATTTATTGAATTTTTCTGCGAACGAGAATATGAATTAAATGCACATAGAAGCTTAGAAGAATTGGCGTTGATACTAAAAGATTGGGCGGTCAATACGAGAAAGAAAGACGGGACCGAATTTAAAGAAGCAACGGTGAAGACAATGTGGAACGTTTCGTGCAAATGTTTCCAAAAAAAGTACTATAATGACTATAATATCATGATTGACCCGTTTAACAACATAGTATTTAAGCCAGCCCGAGATGCCCGCGATGCAATCAGGAAGAAACTACAAGCAGATCCATGTAAACGTAAGTCCAGTTCAGTTTCGTTAAATTTGTCTGAAGTTAACAAAATAATATTGTTATGGGATGAAAATAGTCCTGAAGGTCTTATGCGTAAATTGCACCATATTGCTGCTGTAGAATTAGCGTGGCGAGGAGGAGAGGCAGTTGCTTGCCTGGTGGATTTTTCTCAAATCGAGAAAAATAATGATGACTCTCCAACAAATCGCATTGAATACAATCCGGTGTTCAGTAAAACGTGCCAAGGTGGGTCTAAAAGGTTTACAAGTAGTAAATGGTTGGTTTCCAATAGTCAAAGACAATATTACCTCACCACGACTATTCTTAAAACCAAATCGACACTGGAGAACTGAAACTGACAAATGGTTCGATAATGTACCTGTTGGAACGAATACAATAAATGGATGGACTAAATATGCTGCTGAGGCAATTGGCTTGAATGTAAAGGACAAAAGGATACTCTAATAGATTAACTGCTGTTAGCGAATTGGCAAAAAGTGGTGTAGAAGAACAACAATTGCTGAAAATTACTGGTCATAGCAATCAAAATTCTATAGAACCATACTTAAATCTTGATCAGGAACACCACAACAAGATCATAAATATGCGTGGTAATAGTTAAATTTTAATAATTGTACCTTCACTAGCTGTACTTTTAATAAATAAATGTTTCGTTATGTTGAGTTACATATATACATTTTTCTGTCAAAAAATTTTCCGCCGAATATCCCTTGGACATTGACAAATGCCTCATAATTGTATGACAAATTTCGCAAGCTTTCGATAGTCATAAAATTATCTCATTTATTATCAATGAACTAGGGATATTACTACTGATAATCAAAACCACATTAGTTTGGTCACCGATAAAATCATACCCAATTTTTAATCGATATTAAACCAACAGGAAAATTATATATTATAACTAGCGGACTCTTCGATCATTAAACAGGCTAGATGTAATAGCCCACAATACTAACAACACACTTTATAGCCTACAACTCGGAGTTCATAACTTGTTTACCTGTGAAAGGATGTATTGTAAACACCTCTTATGCATTTTCTTTTGCACACTTCACAGCAAATCACCCTTTTTGAATACAATTAAAAAATATTCACAAATCAACTACAAAGGAGGGATTTTTGTCCAATAAAAACTTGCACAAGAGAAATTGATATTTGTGGATTGAATTGATTTTTCCGAAAATTCTACAAAGTAGCAGAGCGGCCATATTAATCCCATACGAAATCGATTATAATAAATAAATGAAATTATCTTACCAGCAACAGCTAAATATGTACCACTTTGATCAAAACAAAGATCTCTTATCTGGTAACCTTCTTCGAGTTTTAAAATTCCTTCGTCAAGTTTTAAAATTCCTCAATCTTTGCAAATCCCAAAGTTTTACACAAGCGTCATCTGCAGCTGTGGCTAAATAGTAACCAATTTCAGAAAATGCTATTATTGTAATTGCTCCAGAGTGACCTAAAATATACAAAGAGAATTAAAGATAATTTTCTAACATTTTTTTTTAAATTAGACTGTATAATGAAAACAGCTCGGAAAACAGCAACTTTCTAACCCATACTTGATAAAGAATAATAATTTTATATTTCTGGTAAAACTTGTACAAACTTTATAGGTTATTAAATATATCTTACCTGTGAAATTAGCAACATTACTTTGTTCCTTAAAATCCCAAATTTTGACTTGCGAGTCCCCAGTACCAGTACCGAAAATAAGACCATCAGGATGTAATTGAGCTGTAGTAAAGGGCACATTAGAATTGTCAGATACTTTAGTCAGTAAACAACCAGTCCTTATGTCAGTAAACAACCAGTCCTTATGTCAGAAAATACCCAGTGTATCTTCTGACGTTCATAAAACAAAATCAACTGTGGGATGAAGTGACAGTCCAGTAACAGGTCCATCGTGAGCACGTAAAAGCAGAGATGTCTGTGATGTTGGTACATTCCATATTCGAATTGTTGTGTCCGGTGAGGCTATATAAAATTTTGTTAATAAACAGATTTGTAATTAATTTATTTGTTGCTAATTACATAACAGTATATTATGGAATAAGCATGTAATGATTATAATAATACACAAGTGTCTTAACAGATGCTTACACTTGTTTTTCCTACTCCCATACTTTAATTTTATGATTAGATGTTCACAAATTTCAAGAGCGAGTAAACTACAGAGAACTTTTAAATTTCGTTAATTCAGTATCCGTCAGATAGGTAGTCACTTACATATCAGAAATTGACCAAGTATTGGGATATTACATTCCTATTGGACATAAACTTGTATGTTATTGAAAAATCTGTATCCTCATGGATATCATTAAAGTACAGGTCCAGCATATTTATTGGTGAAATTGAGACATGGGAGTAGAAAAACGGAATCCCTCATTAAACTCATTTGTTGTAGGTGTCAACCTACTGAAATTTTCATTTAAAATGATTTTTAAAAAATGGCTCATGAATTTAAAAAAAAATCTATACAAAGTCAACATATTTCATTATATACAGGGTGCGGCATTAGTACGAGGAAGTCCACTTACTCACTTGTCGTGAGAGATACGAGAAAACTTTATTCAGATAAAAGCTAAGCCATATATAGGACCATATTTTGAAAATATTTTCTAATATACAGGGCCACCCATATTGGCAGGATGAACCTATCTTATCTTTTTTTTAAATGGAACACCCTGTATATTTCCACATTTTTTTATTCTCCTCGATTTTCTTGTTTCTGCGATATGAGGTATTGCAATGTTATACGAGGTAACTTAAAAGATATAAGCACTTTTTAAATTAATTTCCTAGTAACATCAACACCCTGTACCATTGTATAGATTTGTTATCAAGAACTCTATTTACGTCCGAACGATTTTTGATATAGCTTACTATTGTCAAAAATAATTAACATATCGCGATATTCGTTTTTTATATACAGGATAGGTCATAAATCGGAATGATCATTTACTGGGTTTTCTTGAATGGAACACCCTGTATTTTAATATCGTAATGAAATGGTATTTACGGCACTTTATTATTTCTTAAGCAGTCCCTATACCTAATTGCCTTAATTTGTGAGTTATTGATGATACTTTCAGTCCTTCATTATTTGAAACAAATATTAGGTGAAATTTTATTAGTTTGACGGTGGAAATATTTAACCAAAAATAATTTTCCAAAAAAAATTACAAAATAATCTAGTCTGATCAATAATTGATGAATATTAGGTGAATTACCATAATACATGAGTACTTAAGATTGTTGGTGTATAAAACATTACTAAAATCACACAATATTCTAGTTGGCTATGACTTTGACAATAAACTGGTTCAAAAATTTGACATTAGATTACTTTTATTATTTACTATTTACTATTATCAACATGATTTTTTCTCAGGAAGAGTTGACTGATATGGTTTTTGAGCTAGGAGAATGTCACAAAAATGTGTTCCTGGCAAGAAGAATTTATCATCAGCAATTCCCTGAAAGGGGAGGACCTATAAGGTGGCCACCACGATCTCCAGAGTTAAACAAGCTAGACCTTTCTTCTGGGGCTATATAAAAGATAAGGTATATAAAATACCTCCTACAACTCAAGAAGATATGAAGGAAAGAATTAGAAATGAATTTATGAACTTAAGCAGAAATGTGTTAACAAATGTGAGTCGCTCCTTCGAAGATCGCTTGCAATTATGTATCGACGTCGATGGAGGCCATTTTGAACATCTACTGTAAATTCAACGATTTTTTTGTTATTTTCGTTAGGTAACTATATTGAACGTTACATCGGTTTTTTGTTTATTTTATAATGGGTATCAAGTTTGAGAATATTAGTAATTTGGATTTTGTATAATGATGCTTATGTTTGTGATACAATAACCATAACCTATTATTTTCATAGCCAACGAGAATATTGTATGATTTTAGTAATGTTTTATACACCAACAATCTTACCTATTATTGATCAATTATGGATCAGACTAGATCATTTTGTAATTTTTTTTTTGGAAAATAATTTTTAGTTGAATATTTCCACTGTCAAACTATAAAATTTCACCTAATATTTGTTTCAAATAATGAAGGGCTGAAATTATCATAATAACTAACAAAATTAAGACAATTAGGTATAGGGGATGCTTAAGAAATAATGAAGTGCCATACAATAACATTTCATTACGATACTAAAATACAGGGTGTTCCATTTAAGAAAACCCAGTAAATGATCAATCCGACTTATGGCCTATCCTGTATATAAAAAACGAATATCGCGCTATGTTAATCATTTTGGACAATAGTAAACTATATCAAAAATCGTTTGAACGTAAAAATATTTCTTGATATCAAATCTATACAATGGTACAGGGTGTTGATGTTTCTAGGAAAATAATTAAAAAAGTGCTTATATCTTTTAAATTACCTCGTATAACATTGCAATACCTTGAATCGCAGAAACAAGAAAATCGAGGGGAATAAAAAATGTGGAAATATACAGGGTGTTCCATTTAAAAAAAGATAAGTTAGGTTCATCCTGCCAATATGGGTGGCCCTGTATATTTGAAAATATTTTCAAAATATGGTCCTATATATGGCTTAACTTTTATCTAAATAAAGTTTCTCCGTGTCTCTCACGACAAGTGAGTAAGTGGACTTCCTCGCACTAATGCCACACCCTGTATGCAGAAAAAAATATCAACGTCCTTCTAGGAAGAATAGAATCTCATGATTTTCAGTTACATATAACAGTACTAACTCAACACAGTTTTTTAATGTGCCCTTTAGAAAATAATCCAATCCAATGATCAACTAGGTAGCTTCGTTATCAGGGTAGTATCATAAGTTTTTAAGTAGGTTTTCTTATGATTTATCATTGGAATTATTGTTAACCAATACACGCTTCAATACACAAAATCAGAAAACCGATATTTTAACAAAAATAATTATCTCACATAAAAAGTAACACTAAATGCGTTTTATTGACATTTCTGATATAAGCAAAAAGTGCTATACTCAATAAAACTATGATATTATTAGGTCATTACAAAATAGTTATTTATGTAACAAGTGTGTAAAGTAGCCTTTTTTCGACGAATGTGAATATCAGGCGAATGCGACAATCACATGAGTTGAAAAAAGGCCTTCATACACGAATTGCATACAATATTTTTTCTACTACCGAAAATTTTATAAAAGTACAGAAGTTTAATAGTAATTTTCTTTACGCACTAATGCGTAAAGTAAGTTTAATTTTTCTTTAGACGAAACTATAACGCTTTTATTGATTCCTAATAAAGTATATTATATATTGTAACAGTTCGTCTCCTTAAGCCGTCCCTGTGTCGCATTCCTCACCCTCCAGGCCATAATAGTTGTTGGCACAGTGGCATCCCCACTACGACATCCGAGACAACGCGCATGGGTAGGAACCCTCAGCGTCGACGAGAGACGAGACGACCATTTTAATTCATGATTCTTATTCAAGCTTCGGTAGAAGACAGACGTGCCTCGTACAATACTTTTATTTTCATATACCATATTTTCTAATTGTCCAATAAAGTTTAATATTTCCATAAAATATTTGAGTATCATTGCCGCCCTGCTAGCCGTCAAATAAATCCAATGTTACAATATTGATTATTTTGAACATTTTAATCAAAATTAGAACAAATTAACAAAGCAACAGACGAATTCAATTATTAACAATACTAATATTAAAGGTGCAATTTGTGCAGTTATTAAATTTTAATCCTTCTCTTCGGCATGCGCCGGAAATACCAATTATAAATGCCACCTAAAAAATAATTATTACTAAATAAGTAAAAAAATAAAACAAATTAAAATGGCATGAGCGCGACTTGAACCTGGAACCTCCCGCATGTGATTCTCTTTACGCACTAGTGCGTAAAGTAAAGTTTTACACACTCGAAAGTGTGTCTAAAGTACGTACTCTACGCACGGTAGTAGAAAAAATATTTTCTTATTCACATCTTATCAAAAATATAATCATCTACTGTGAATAGAACTTAAGAGTTTGCCAACAATTTTTTGCAGTCTTCAACTTCAAAATATTATCGATTGTCTAGGTGTCGAATTTTTTCATTAGTGTCAGATTGGGATAAAATTTTTATAAAGCTTCATTATTACTATTACAGATAAACAAGGGCAGAGGGACAAGTCACTGTTTTACCCAAAAGCCGAAAATAATATGCAAATCAATTAGCTACTAGCAAATTAGTACATAAATTGAAATGAACAAAATAATAAAAAAAAGAGAAGATAACAAAACAAGAGTACAATAATTCATATTATGATAAATATTAAATTAAAAAGTTATTGATATATAAGGCGGTACAGCCTATTTTTAAATATGTTGGTAGAAGAAGCAGAAATAATGTCAACAGCGAGAATATTCCAGGCGTCAAAAACTCTATTAGCCAGAAAATTTTTCTCTTGTTCTGGTCAAAAAGTTTTTTTTTCAAGTTTTAATTCGTGTCCTCTGAGCCCGTTCTCTTGGTGTAATGGAAATATCACGGAAAGGTTTCCGAAGTTGAATTTTAATATTTTAAATGTTGTGAGAAGATCTCCATGGTGACATCGAAGTTCAAAAGAAATTGAGTTGGCCATAACAAGTCTCTCTTCATAAGAAGGTCTTCTCAGTCCCAAGGGAAGTCGAGTGGCTTTTCTTTGAACATTTTCTAATAAACTTCTATCACGAATCAAGTCAGGATACCAGGCGGGCACCGCATATTCAAGAATGGGTCTTGCATAAATGTTGTTAAGTTTACAAAACGATTGAAATGTGACTCTCGAAAAACACTTCCATATAAGATACAGCCTGGTTTTAGTACGTTTGGTTATTGATAAAATATGGTCGGCCAAATAAGACTACTGTTAATAATAATTCGTAAGTCATTTTCAGAGAATACGGAGTTTAAAGTTTGACGGTTTATGAAGTACGGCAGAAGTGAGTTGTTTTTACCGATACGAAGCACATTCTTGAAAACAGTAGCTGGAATGTTGAAATAAAAACATAAAAAAAATGTGGTTTGTTTTCCCAAAATAAATAACAAAAATTAATGTAAATTGTTGATAAAAATATAGTTCAGAGAAGAAGAGTATTGAGTTAATACAGTTCAGATACATAAGAAAACAACAAGAACTTATTTTAAATTAAAAAGTTTCAACAAACATGTCCATATCCGTCAAACAAATATGCTTTTGATTATTTACCTGTCAGTACTAAATCCTCATCTGGATGATAACTTTTGTAACTTTTTTGGTATGGCGTCGGCCCAGCTTTGTAGTGGAACGCTTCTAATGCGATAATTGCGACCAAGCAAGGTCCAGCGAGGTTAGTACTTGGATGGGTGACCACTGGAGAAACACCGTACAGCCTGCAGCGAAACACCTTAGGGTCAGTAGCATATCACAGCTCGCAGGCATTATACCAATGAGCACGAGGTATAATGTAGATATGCCGTCTTTCGGATGAGACGTAAAACCGAGGTCCCGAGTCCATGGATGTTGGGCTCAATAAAGATCCCTACCACTGGTTGGAACACTAGTGGATTCGGCAAAATTTCCGGTTAGGGGTAGAGTGCTCCCGGCGTCGGTGATTAGCCTGAGTTGCAGAAATAGACCGACGTTAAATAACCGAATAAAAAAAAAAACTTTTTTGGTATGTCCTTTCAACATGGCAACTACTTGTTCACTGTCTTTATTGAATATAGTAAATACCTACAAAACCGAGATGGTTTTTTGTCGATATAGAATTTTGGTTTGTGATTAGATGTAGAGATGTCGCCGATATCGCACTCTTAACATTTCCTTTACTAAGGCTAATGTATTGGTGTGGTATCAACGTAGTCTCTAGTCCAGGATTATGCTCTCAGAGCTTTTGGACGAATGGCATCTACCTTGAGCTGATGAGGCGCAAACACGCCGAAACCGGTCCACAAGTGATGTTAGTCCTTCTCTCTCGCAAACCAGAATGGTTGGTTCTATCTTAACAGATATACCAACCCCGTTTACTTTAGAAGTGTAATTCAATGTCTGTCGGGGCATATAGCCCGAGAAGTAGTTGTTGCTTCTTAGTGGACGGTCTGCTCTTTGGAAATTAATTTTTCTAATTTTGTAAAGCGTTTAATAGTATTGAACTATTATTTTTTTAATATAGTAGCATTTTTATCATTACCACCAGTCAGAACTTACTCGTGTCAGACTGATGAACATCTAATGCTAATATGCCAGGAATACTAGCTGAATGTAAGCCCTAGGAAAAAAGATTTATAATTGTAAAATTTATTTTTAAATAAATTATGTCAACTCATAAGTTCATATTCTAATTTGGAAATAGTTGAATGATAAATATTAGTTGTTATACCAAAACCAAAGAGAATTAAACTAGCAGTAAAAACTAATATTTATGTAAATAAATAAAAGTTATTATAGCTTACAATAGGTGAAGATAAGGTTTTAAAAGCTCTCAATTGTTCTTGAGTAGTCAATTCTTCAGGAACAGTCTTGCTTCTCTTCTTACGTTCTTGAGTCAGGACTTTCTCTCTATTCTCTCTATTATGAGAGCATTTCAACACTTAACTATAGTAAGTACAACTTAAAATTAAAAAAAATCAAAGATAACATTACGAACTAATGAACACTAAATGTCAATGAATTTTGGTTTGTTTCTCAGTGCATAATACATTTATGTAATTTGCAAAGGTCATTTCATTAACAGATAATACAGGACTTTTATAGAACCTGCAGAAAGTGTTTGATTCCTGGGACCAGCCTGTCGCGTTTCTTATACTCTCTATATCTGTCCCTATTCTTAAGGCAGCTGAGGTGGCGGCGTGACGAGTGCTATGCCCCTTAAACTTCTCAATGTTGATGCCACTCCATTTTAGTCCTTCTTTTATCCAACGGCTTAAAGATTGCGTCGAAGCTGGGTGGTGTGGTTTTTTGATAGTTAATATGAGAAGTTCTTCTTTTCCTCGAACTTCTTTTGTTTGATCCATGTAGTGAAGTAAGGTAGTAGCAGCATAGAGCTCTGGCTTTTCTTTAAAGAAGGGAAATATCAGTTGGGGTTGCATCTTCTTAGGGGCAGATGTTTTAAGCATATCGGTTATTTTGACTTCCAACCCTTGTTTCGTCGATCTAATGTTTCCAAGTTTTATCTTAGACAGGGTTTGCACCCCCTGTGCTGTGCACATCGCTAACAATAGGGTTAGTTTAATCGTTAGTGTTTTAAGATTCAGGCTATCCAAAGGGTGAAGTTTTTCTATCATGAGTAGCACTGGATGAGGATCCCAGATTTCCTTGTATCTTGGGAAAGATGGTCTGGATTTAAATACTCCCCTCATGAACCGCTTTACCACACTTGTTTTCCCTGCTTCTGATAATAAATTTAACGCTGACCGGTGTGTATTAATGGTTGAGTAGCTTGATCCATTTTTGAATTCTTGGGTCAGAAGCTCTGGAACGTCTTGTATAGCGGGCTGATATATTTTGTCTGATTGTCCTTGACAAAAGGTCCACCACTTTAAAAACGTTGAATTGTATTGCTTAATGGTGCTAGGACTTGAGGCAGCAATTATTAATTCCATGGCGTTTTCTGGGATTTGTTTTCTCCTGTAGGCTTCCCTGAACACATTGCGGCCCCCAGGGTAAGGCTGCGCCACAGCGGATGAAGTTCTCTGAAAGTAGTTAAAAGAAGATCAGACCTCAGATTGAAAGTTATAATTTTAGAAACTAACATTTTTTTCCAATTTAGGGAACCATGCTTGTGATTTCCACATAGGAAAAACTATTATACTTTCGGTCTCACCCGATTGCATTTTGGAGAGAACTTTTGGCATAAGTGAGAAGGGCGGAAAAATGTACGACTTTAAGTTTTTCCATGACATGGTGAAAGCGTCTACTCCAGAGCTTTCTGGATCTGGATGCCAAGATATGAATTGTTTACACTTTGCATTCAAGTAACTGGCAAATAAATCAATTTCTGGGGTCCTTAGATTTTGTGTTATATCTTGGTATGCTTTTGGATGCAGAGAATACTCTATTTCTGTAGCCTTGGCTCGTGATGTTTTGTCGGCTATAAAATTGTCTTTTGTGTTAAATATTGCTTTAAGTTTTAAAAAGTTAATGTGCTTTTCTGCATCATTTGATGCCCAGCAACCCCATGCCTCCTTTTCATTACAAATAGCGCCCCACCCTGTTTTGGAAGCATCGGTAAAGATAGTGCAAACATAGCTTGGACTTTTAATGTTATTTTCAAGATTATGAATATTTTTTAACCACCACATTGTCATTATTTAAACTACAAGGGATTTCCATGGCTTTATCGTAATTCCCATTAGACAATTTTAGAGCGAGATATTTTTGTCGTTCGAACCCTTTGATGTATAACCACCCATAACGAGTGGCTGGGCATATAGAGATTAAATGTCCAATGAATCTTGAAAAAAGCCTTATCGTAGTTTTCTTTTGGTTTGACATTTTACTAGTCATCATTTGAATTTTTTGTTGGTTATATTGTCATTGTTTTTTTTATTAAAAATAAAACCTAATAATTGTATTTTCTGTGTTGGATGTAAGCAGCTTTTATCCGAGTTTATTAAAAACCCTAATCTCCTGAAAGTCTCGATAGTCCGAGATATGTTTTCAAAACACTCCGTTTCATTTTTGTCTATAAGTAGTGCATCATCTAAGTAAAAAACAGTCATTAGATTTTACTCCCTGAGATACAGGCTTTAGTAATTTTTTAAAAATTTAGGGCGCTGTAGAGAGACCAAAGGGAAGGCACTGGAACTCAAATAATGAATTTTTAAATACAAATCTTAAAATATTTTTGTATTTTTGGCCGATGAGTACAAAGAAATAAGCATCTTTTAAATCTATGGATGCTAGGTAACAGTTTTTGAACATAAGATTTTTTGCTGTTCGAATATCCTCAAGTTTGAAGTGGGGAGGAGATAAGAAATTATTAAGTTGTTTAAGATTCAATATGAACCTGTACTCGCCATTAGATTTTTTTCTCAAAAAATACTTTGAAAGAAATTGATCTTTGCATTTTTCGACTCATTTTATAGCCCCAGTTGTAATAAGGCGTTCGAATAAAGCTTTTCTGATTTTTTACTGAATATTTGTGGCTGAGGCGGTGTATATTGATAGGGCCTTTTAGTGGAAGGTATTTTGTATCACTTTACCCAGCCAAATATTTGTTGGTTGGTTGTCATTTTTTCCCACTCGTTATAAAACTGCTTTATTCTCCCAGCATACTTGGTCTCTAATGTTATATCCAGTGGTATCTGGTTCCCTCCTGCTGCCTGTACTTGTACTGGCCGCCTCTGTATTTCGCTCCCGGATGCTTGCTTCTGGTGTATGTTCTCTTGAATGCCGATGTCTTGTCGCCATTGTAGTTGGTTTTCCCCCTTTTCTTGTTTCCATCGGCTTTTGGGAGGCGTAGCCCTTGAAGATTTTTGAGTTCGAGGGATTGGAAGCTCGCATTTCCTTAGCTCATAGTTCCAGATTTTTTGCAGACTTGCATTTTTCACCAAAGTACTCTCTGTTTCGAGCAGATACTATTTTTAAAATTTTGCTATTGAAGTTTGGATACAGCTGGAACTTCCTGTGATTGGTCATAGCGTGGTGAATAGTACATAGCATCTTCCCCGCCTCAACAAGGCCTGCTAGGTGTGGATCTGGGGTATCGGGGTTTGTTTCCGTGCTCTCTAGAGTTTTAGATAGAGCTGCACCTAATGCACTGATACCTTTACCTAGTTGGTTCTGTAGGTCCAGGACAAATGCGTCTTTTTTCGCATCTGTTGCGGAGATCATTGCTTGAACCTCCGGATTTAGTATGGGGGCTTCCAAGGGAAGGCATTTCTTGGAATCTGTCGACTGTCAAACAATTTGGATTTTATTTCCTTCTCTATACCTTGCCGCAAGTAGCTAGTCCATCTGCTTGCTAGGCTGCCATATATTTCTGCTCCGTAAGTTTTTTCCCGAGAAGGATCCTCACCAAGAATGTGTGTCATGTTATCCATGTACACGTCGCCATTGTTGCTGCTAGAACCATATTCTGATTTACTGCACACACTACTTGTAACCGATGACGTGGATGAGTCAGAATCAGAGCCTGTGAAGAAAAACTGTTCTATAGTTCGTTTTTTATTTTTATTTATTTATCTTTTATAACCCCCCAACCAGAGCAAAATTAAAATTCCTACGGCACTGTTTATTTCACAGAAGCCTATAAAGTATATCTAGCTTTATTTCTTAGACCCTGTATATTTCACAGGTGTGTACGAGTTTAATCTTTTTGCAGTATTTTTGCAGCCTTGTTTATTTTACGTATAGGCCTGTCAGTTAATAAGTTTAGTACATTAATCTGCAGACACTGTATATTTCACAGTTATCTATCAACACAAAACTCCAAAGCATTTAAATGCGTTCTTGGCCTTGTTCGCCGGCTTATCGCTTGGAGAGAAAAAAAAGGTAGGTAAACATATTGTATGTATGTGGGTGACATACACTGAGACCTAAAAGATCTATTGTGCCCCTTACTTCTACTTAGTTCTTGAGGAAAGTGTCGGGGACTACTAGCTCCTTTAGTCCTATTTCCCGGAGAAATTTTAGGATATCTGCAGGCTTTAACTTAGGTAAATGTCCCTCTTCTATCCAGTAGTCTCCAAGGGGTTGTGCCCTAGGATTCTGAATTGCTGTGCAATTCGCAAGTATGTGGATGGAGGTTTCTTCTTCCATGCCACATAATCTACATTCTTCTTCCTCCACTATTTTGAGCTTTTTCAGGTGCCCATTCAGGCGACAATGTCCCGTGAAGATGCCTGTTAAAACTCTTAGTGCAGTTTTACTTTGACTTATGCATTCATTTGATCTCAACGGGTTGTAATCACCCAGGAGAATCTTTGATTGCTTAAGTCCTACTAGATCTTTCCAAAGGTCAGATCTTCTCTTTTCTTTGGCTTTGCCTATTTCTTTCAATATTACATTGGAGCTGATACCGCAAAAGGGTTCCGGCCCCCAAAAGGGTGTTCCAGTCCCCCTCTTTGCTAGTTCATCTGCTATTTCATTTCCTTCTATCCCTGTG
Organism: Lochmaea crataegi; assembly: GCA_947563755.1. NCBI lineage: Eukaryota > Metazoa > Arthropoda > Insecta > Coleoptera > Chrysomelidae > Lochmaea > Lochmaea crataegi. Next base: position 61,765,572 of record OX387422.1, on the reverse strand, counting down.
TGTCCTGGAATCCACAGTAAGGTGACTATATTGTTCTCGCCTAGTTCATTTAGTTTGCCTAGGCATTCCCACACTGATAACACAAGAGCTCAGTGCTTTAATGGCTGCTTGACTATCCGACATTATGATAATCCTTTGCCTTCTATATCCTTTATCAATATTGAACTGGGCACACTTTCTTATGGCGTGAATTTCCGCTTGAAAGATACTCGGAGGTTTCCCAAGCTTTCAGAGTGTTTGGTTCCTGGCCCGTACACTCCCATTCCAGTTCCTTCTATTGCTTTTGAGCCGTCTGTGTACCATTGAATGGCATTCTTTCCAAGTCTGGTAATGGTATTTGGATCCCATTCCTTCTTGTTGCTTAATTCTGTAACGAATTTCTTTGAAAAGTTATACTTTTTCATCATACCATCTTGTGGCATGTCCCAGGTTTTCTGATTTCTAAGAAGTAAGGAGGTGGTTTTTTTTAATGATTCCCTTTTTACTTAGTCTGTATCTTGTTCTTTCTGCAACACTGCACCACCATATGCAGTAGTGTGAGGTTGAGAATAACTTCCATGGCTGCCGTTGGGCATGTTCTCATTGCTCCTGTAATGCACATACAGACTAGTCTTTGAATTTTGGAGAGGTTTTCTCTCGTTGTCAATAGGCTAGTTCTACTACTCCACGCAATGGCTCCATAAGTGATAATTGGTCTCACTATGGCAGTGTACATCCAGCTCAGGATTTTTCGGTTGCACCCCCAATTTCTTCCTGCCAGATTCTTGTACACCATTAGAGCCATTTTTGCTTTGTATATAATGTCCTTTTCGTGTATGTAACAGTAGTTGACTTGACTTCTTGTCTCCATTCAAGTTTAATGGTTTTGAGGTTGAGCTTTCTTTTCTTAGTGAAGGCTATTAAGATGGTTTTGGTGGGGTTGATGTTAAGTCCCACTTGCATACACCAGCTATTTGTATAGTTCAGACCCTTTTGTACGATGTCACAAAGGGTATTTTCGAATTTTACCCTGGCTGTTATGACAATATCATCAGACTATCCTTGGCAGGATATTCCGAGGTCAGTCAAACCACACAGGAGTTCGTCAGCCGTCAGGCTCCACATTAATGGGGATGCTACTCCTCCCTGTGGAGATCCTCTGGTTGTACAAATGAAGACAATGTCTTTGCTCGTCCTCGTCTCTGCTACTCTAGTGGTGAGCAGTTCCGAAATCCATTTGGATGTTGTGCTGTCTACACCTTTTCTATTTAATGCTCTTTTGACAGCCTCATGAGATGTATTGTCAAAAGCTCCTGCCATATCCAAAAAGGCGCATACTTCGGCTTCTTGGTTGTCTAGAGCACCTCGGATATCCTCCGTCAGTTGTACCAGTGCAGTCTCCGTAGATCTGCCTTCCCGGTAAGCATGCTGATGCGGGTGGAGAGGTAGTCTCTCTAAGATTTCCGCTCTAATGTAATTGTCAATAGCTTTTTCCATCGCTTTGAGCACAAACGATGTTAGGCTAATTGGTCTGAAGGATTTGGGGTTTGTTGTATCCCTTTTTCCAGCTTTTGAAATGAAGGTTACTATTGCCCTTCTCCATGCTTCTGGTATATAACCCAGTTCTAAGCTGCTTCGACTGATCCTAACCAAATGTGGTAGAATTTCGTCTTGTCCTTGCTGCAGCAATGCTGGTAAAATTCCATCAGATCCCGGTGCCTTGAATGGTGAAAAGGTGTTGATAGCCCATTTTAACCTTCCGTTACTACAAATGTGCTTAGCCATTGTAGTACTTTCTCTCGAAGGTCTTCGAGAGGACTATCTCCCCTATTTGGGCTACTCCCAGGAAAATGAGTTTCTAGTAAGAGTCTCACTCTTTCCTCCTCATTTTCGGTATATTTACCGTCTATATTCCTCAAAGCCATATCTGTGTTGACCCTACTTTTTGCCATGACTTTGTAGAGTCTTGCCGCAGCAGGTGTTGTGTTTATATCTTCACAGAATTTTCTGAAGATATTTCTTTGAGCTTTTCTCATTTCCTTATAGTAGGTGTTTCTCACCTCGGTGTATCTCTGCCAGTCTCCGGTGAGTTTTGCTCTATTAAAAATGTCTCGAGTTTGAGATCTTAATTCTGACAGATGTTTATACCACCAGGGTGCATCTCTGCTGCTTCGTTGTTCTTGAAGAGGGTAGCTCGATTCAAATGCATCGATTATTGCCCTGTCCAGGTCCTCAAGTTCATTTTCCAGATCGAGATGGTGATTAGCCTCTGGATATGTGCTAGGTTATCTTTCAGACAGGTGTTATAGTTGTCCAAATCTGTTTTTCTTGGTTTTCTTCTGGGGCTCACCTCGGGTTTGCCTAGTATTAACTTGAATGTTATGATCGGAGGGAGATGGTTCGCCCGAAACTCTTCAATCTTTTACTATATGTTTAAGATCCTGTGTTGCCAGTGTGACATCTAAAACTTCTTGCCTTACCCTTGTTACAAATGTGGGGGTATTTCCTATATTGTGAATATTGAGGTTTTTATTAAGGATATATTCTAAACGTTGCTCACCTCTCTGGTTGGTATTGCTTCTGTCCCAAACAGTATTGTGTGCATTGGCATCACATGCTAAGAGTAGAGGTAGTCTCTTCTCTTCACAGTACTTAACCAGCCTTTGTACCTCGGGGGGTGGTGCTATCCCGTCTCCCGCAAAGTAGCAAGATGCTATTACTATCTCCTTGCCCTCCTTCTTGTGTTCGAAGAGTGCTCGAGTTGGAACGAGGTCTCGAGTTATGTATTCTGAAAGACAAAAATAGTTAATATTATCCATTATCATAATACATGTTCTTGGTGTATCACTACGTGAGTGATATACTATTTTGGCATCTTTACATGCTAATCCTTTCACCTGGTTATTATGGACCCAAGGTTCTTGTATCAAACACATCCCTCATTGGTCCTTAGTGAACAATCTTGTGATCACCGCCGAAGCTCCTTTGGCATGGTGAGCATTAACCTGAGCTAAGTTAATCCCCGCCATCAACTGGAGCCATTCTGCAGTCTGTGGTGTTTCACAGTCGATTAGAACGACTCCTGGTCTGAAATGTATGCCAGTAAGCTGGAGCTTATGCTCCCATCCAGCATACATTTCTCCTATTATTGCGTTCTTCGGCAAAGTTTGGTCGTCCGCAGGAGTGAGGGTGTTTAAACTGGATGTCCCCAGGTATCCAGAGTCCGCATATTAGCGATCAGGCTTCCCCTTGACCACGCAGTCCTCGGCATATGCTGTTCCACCTTGACTTGAGGGGTATTTTATTGTGGTCTCCTTCCACTTGGCCAGCTGTTTAAGGCAAGTCCCCACATCTAGTGAATATACCTCATCAACCACCTTCCACTAGATACGGTTTATATCAGGCAGGCTTCCACGAGCAAACTATTGCTCCGACAACCTCGCTGACTCCGGCAACCGACCGGCTATCAACGAGCCGATCGGGACAACAGTCCACTCTCCACGCTGAAGATCCTGATATCGGATTTCTGCAGTCCACAGGAATCCATTGAGCTGTCCTTTGTTTCACGTATTCCCCCCCGTAAGGCCCGAGGAGAAACCGCTACTCGGCTCCCCACGAACGACCAGGTCTCACAGCTCCTTGGGGGAGGTAAACATATTAGTATCGACTATTTTTGTCGATAAGACCGGATTGCATGAATCATGGATTTTTGACAACGAGAGGAAAATGCAATTTTCTTAGGTCTTAGTCGTCTTGGAAGTTGACATTGATGGTTCTCTTTTTAACTAAAATTAATACAAAGGTTGATACGGTTAAAATTGTACTTACTTGATTCGTATTTTGTAAGTTTCTCTTCCAACCGTCTCATTTTCCTGCGAATTATAGACGCTCCTTCTGCTTTCCTTTTTTGAGCCTTTTTATGATTGCTCATTTTGTTGGATTATTTTAGCACACACTTCGGAATTTAGAATTTAAAATTCAACAGTTCACTGCTTGTCGTGCACGATGCAGCGCAAGAAGTATATTGACGGGTCTAGGTACGGGTCAGGTAGGTGGTTATTCATTCTTTTCAACCTTGCGAGCACAGCAGTGATAAGAAGTACACTACAGGGTGATCTGAGAGGACGTGTACAATAGAAGTATAATTCGCCATAGCCGCTTCAAATCTTTACTTTTTTGAGGTTAAGCTGTCATTTTGTAAACCATTTCGAAGCAGCGGTGGAATGGTTTGCAATTTTGGTTGATGCTACAGTAATAAATGAACGCTTCAATTATTCAATCTGAAATCCACCAATGAATATAAAAACGCAGTTGGTGAATTGGTGGATCTACCGGTGAATAAAAAAACATGCCTTCAATGATGTAAAAGAAACGTGCCTTAATTAAAAAAAAATTGGGAAGTGTTGAATGGCTGCTATTGATTTGACTGTATTTTTCATTATTCCTTCAGTGGATGAAGTGGTACTTTATATGCTTCATAAGTGTGGATAAAACTGCAATTATAATGTGATTGTGGATAAAAAACCTATGCCTACAATTCATAATTTTCGGCATTCAAAACTCTAAACCGCTCGGCTACGAAGGCATATTTTTATATTCTATATATATCGTATGAAGTATAACAAAAAGCGACATGCGATAGATGGACGAAAAATTTTGAGGGAAAAGGGATAAAAAAATAGTATCGAAATAGTGACAACTTTCAGTCATCTGTTTCTAAAACATTGAGACGATTTCAGGAGAAATGGCGTACATTTCATCCAACATGTTTCGACGAAGACTTGTGTAAGGACACTCTCGCTATTTATATGTCAATTTTCCTTATTTTCTTATCGATTGAATTTAAAGTAAAAAATTTGAAAACGACACAAAATTTTGAACCCAATTATTATTTCGAAATTAGAATTAGCTTAAATAGTTTTTATAGACGAACATCAAGTTTAACTATTTTTCAGATGAAGAAGTAATGAAACCTTCCCCAATAAAATCGTTCGAATTTATCCAAGATTTAATCAACAAACAAGCATGCGCTACTTTCAATACTGTTAAAGTAACTTTAAATTCTTGGCACAATTCAAACTATTTGGCCAACAATCAACATGTACCAATACCCTCCAAAATTAAAGTTACTGAAAACAAAATAATAAACGGCCCATCCAAAGAAAATGCTATCAAAAATCCGGTATATACGACCATACAGGAGAAAAGTAACGCTTCAGAAAGGGAATTTAAAAAACTGGTGACTTCTTCGCAAAGAGAGAGTAGATCTCAAAGTTTTGAATTGAAAGAAGAAACCAACAACTTTCAAAACAAAAATAATACAATAAAAAACCCTGAAAATATAAGCAAGGAGGAGAAAAGTACTCTTCTGGTAACGAAAATGCAAGAACTTGTGGAAAACCTCAATGAATCTCTTTCGCCAACAGAAGAAAATAGAACACAACATTTTATTCCGAAAGAAGATAGGAAATCGCATACAGGGGTAAGTATATTGTGAAAATATATGTGTAGGTACCATGTTTTTTAAAATTTAACCAAGTTATTTTAATACCACGGAAAGAACTATATTCTGTATTTTTTCAAATTTTTAGGCTCAGTAGATTCGGAGATTAAATAGCTCCCTGGTCAATTCTCATCTTTTTTCTTAAATAACTTCTAAAGTATCAAGACATATTTGATGCCCTTGTAATATGCCCTTTTATTTGTACACAGTGCAGTTTGCAAAACTCTTTTTTGATTTTCTTATTCACCCCAGAAAGAGACCCCCATAAAATTTATTTATCCCGCAGTTTCTCCTTGTAGATTCGGAGTGATTTTGGCTGTAACAAACGGATAGACAGACAGCCGTGCCCTTTCAGACGTTCAGTCCGAAAAATCGCAAGGAGGCCGCCAAGGTCCGGACCTCGACGAGAGCTTATTTTCCCGACTTGGCACCCTCCAAACGGTACACTCGTACACAGAAACTGTCAATTTCTTCAAAATCATGACCTTATTTTTCTTGGTTAAAACAGATCATTGGATAATTTATCGAGAGGGGCAAGAACAATGATTGAAGAAGCTATACAGTGGCTTCTTGAATCATTTTCCTTGCCCTTCTCGATACATCAATCAATGATCTGTGTACCAGTGTACCGTGTAACGGTAAAAGTTGCTTTTAATTGGGCGCCAATTTGTAACTGTAAAGGCGCCAATTTGCAACGGTAAATGCTGTACCTCACAGGGCACCAGCTCGAAGGGCTCCGGCTAGAGACTCCTCTCAAGGGTGATTCGACCCCAAGTTTATGCTGCACAAGGATAACAGAAGGGTTGTAAAAATTGAGGGCGCCTCTACCTTTTTAACGATAAAAAGGACTAAGAAAACTAAGGCGGAAAAGGTAGAAACGCCTTGTAAAATTTAAATGAAAGTTAAAAAATAAAAAAGTTACTAAAAATTACCCCGGGCGATATCTCCCTCAACTTTTATAGTTGAGGATTTTAATAAAAAAAAAGAATTAAAAACAAAATTTTAATTTATTCTGCCACAGGAAATGAATAACGGAATTTAATAGAGGAATTTGTACTTTTATAGGTACTTAGCTTAGATGAAGTGGTTTCCTGGAGAAGAAGTCAGGTCTTGATCCGAACTGATGAGTTCTGTTCTAGGGCGGTAGTTTGGGGGTTCTATCCTTGGCTATATTCTTGGGGTTATATTCTCCGGTTTATATCCTCGGCATTATATTCTAGCCTAGGGTTATATTCTCGGCGTTAAATTCTTGGGTTATATCCTAGCCTAGGGTTATATTCTCGGGTTCTATCCTAGCCTAGGGTTATATTCTTGAGTTATGTCCTAGCCTAGGGGCTGTGCTTACCACAGCAAAATTCCTAAGATAGATACTTAAGATATGAAAGATAGCGAAAGACGATCTGCCTCCTTAGGTGGACGATAACAAAAGGGGGTGTTTAACGTGGCGTTGTGCAAAAAATGGAAGCGTCCGTTGGCAGACGTCAATTGTCTTACGTTCGGGGTAGAAGAGTTTGGGATCACAGAACTATAATTGGATGTGGCTAGTGACGACGAGCGCTAATTAAAAGGATTTATTCTGTAAAATCGAAACAGGTCGATAGACATGTTACAACCGTTTGGGGGGTGCCGAGTCGGGAAAATAAGCATTGGTGGTGCTGAACACGATGTATCGGGTGGTACAATAATCCGATCTCTCGGCTGTAAATAAAAAACTATCCATCTATTGTATATTTGTTGTTGTTGAAAATGGTCAGGAAACATCTCTGGAAATAGTTTACGAGTTTCTGGCTGGTATTATATGAAGAAAAATTTAAATGGAGTTTTCTATAAAATATTCCTAATTATAGTAGACATTAAATTAATGAACTATAGTTTATTTCAGAAAGGTATAGAGTAATAAAACCTCATTAGGTATGCAAAGGCAGCACAGAGTGACCCAACGAATATTTAAGCCACTTTCATAGTTTGGCATTGATTTCATTGTAAAATTCTTTCTTTTTATCAAGGTAGTACCACCCGGGTTGGGGTCAATATATGGGTTTAGCCTATTGTTATCCATTCACAAACACTGAAAATAGTGTGCCAAAGGCGTGCCGGTAGGATACTCGTAAAATGGAAAGAATTTTATTTTAACAGGATAAAAATTAGGCATTATGTACATAGTATTAGGTACACTTATTTTTTATTGAACATTATACAAGAAATACATTATACAGAAATTAAATTATAAAAAATCATAATATTCTTCGTCATCTGAGGAACTGTCATCTCCTCTTGATCAAGTAGTCAAGATCCCACATTTTTTCCTCTTCTTTAATGACATGCTGGACTGCTTTTCGCCAGTTCTCTGGTGTCACCTCCTTAATGGCTTGATCAAACAGTAGCTTAACGTCTTTCATTTTGAATGTCGTGTTGTGTCTTGCTACAAATCCTTTCACTTGCGCCCATATAAGTTCTATAGGATTTAGTTCGCAATGATATGGCGGTGTGCGCAGCACAGTTACACTATGTTTTTCTGCTATATCTTCCACGGCGTATTTCATAAAACGATGTTTGTGTAAATTTGCTAGAGCTAATAGTTCTATTTTTATCAAATTATCTTCAAATTCAATACTTTTGGTGGTTAACCAGTCAGTAATTTCTTGTTTTCTCCAAGATGAAGTTGGAGTCTTCTCTATACGTCGAGAATGATAACTCGCGTTATCCATAACTACTACTGAATCAGCCGAAAGATATTTTATCATTTCACCAAAATAGTCTTCAAAACATCCGAATCCATGTCCTCGTGGTAATCTCCCGTATGGCACGACTGAAAGGTTAGCAAACCTCTTCGCTTCCAATATGGACGATTATTAGTCTTTTCCCTTTACCTGAAGGCACCTTAATATCCGTTGACAGGCCTTCCATGAAAGCTTGGCGAGCACTGGTTATATTTTTCTCGCCACATTTATGGTACTGTATAACCTTCATTGATCCACGTCTCATCAAGATAAAAGATTTTCTTCTGCTCTGTTCTGTACTGCTTTATACTTCTGAAGTATTTTCGTCGCCAGCAAACAATTTCATCGCTTTCCAGTAAAAGTGCTTTACGGTTATGCTTTTTCCAGGCAAAATCCATATTTCTCAAAGTGGTCCATAAAAGTTTTTTAGTTATCAACGGAATACTGTCATCCTGGCCAAGCTCCATTAAAATCTTATCTAGGGTGGGTATTTCTTTTTTAAAATAAAAAGAGTGAACTTTTCTTCGAATCACACTTTTGGTGTCTTCCACAGTTTCTTGTACATCAAATTTCGGGTAATCGTATTTTATGCAATCGTGTACATTCAAAATAATAAGTTTTTCATTCACTGATAGTGGAGAATTATTGGAACATCTTTTCGTTGGTGTAAATGTCGCCATTTTATTACTAATCTTATAATACTGTGAACACTATTTACGGCTTAACAGCAAATACTGATGCGTTGAACTAAACAAATTTACTTATAGAGGTCTAAAAATTTTGGGTAAGGCACCTTGCGGCGCATGGTTGAGCGGAATCTGAAACAGGGTTGGAATTAGACAGAGGCACTAAAAGAAGGTTAAACGGTACCTGTTAAACGCAAAACGTAACTGTATAATCTACTACCTAAGTAATCCCTACACAATATTTCGATATTGACACTTCAGGCCAGAAAACATACTTTTCCTAATTCTCTTACGCAATTACTTGAAATTTTAATATTACAAACAATAATATTTCAAGATCTACGCCTATGGCCGACACCGAAATTAAGCCGAACTGGACGGAATTCCCTATTTTATTACTCTATACCTTTCTGAAATAGACTATAGAAAGAGGTCCATATTTCGCACAAATATGATTCAGTACATTTTCTTCTATTTTTCCAAATAAAGAGTAGAGAGTGGTAGTGTTTTTATGCTGAACACTGTGTACTCTACCACTACACCAACACTAAAACTTTACACTATCTTACGCGCGTTTCGATGTCCAAGATATCTTGTTCAGAGACTGAAGGTAACGCGCGTAGAATAGTGTAAAGTGTATGGGTTGGTGTAGTGGTAGTGTAAACAGTGTTCAATGTCAAGTATCGCAAACGGTTCCAAAATTCCCAACGTAGAAGTCTCTTCTAGAGCCTTTCTTAGCTAATTGGTCCACCAACTCATTACCTGAAATCTCCCCATGTATCTCCATCCATACTAGAGATAGTGTCTTGTCTTTTGTCAGCCTAATAAGGGATTCTTTACAGAGAGTTTTAAGCACATCCTGGCTATCACTAAATGTTTTGATTTTTTGTTTGTTATATCCTTCCTTGATTTTTTTATCAATACAGCTTGTCTTTGGATTTCAATTAATATATTCGCCGCAAAATCCACCAGACTATCGCTCCATAGTGTATTCAAATTCAGTTTGGAATCAAGTGTCAATTCCAGAAATTTAACTTATTTAGTTATCCCTAGTTTTTCTCCGAACAGTTGTACTATACCTTGCGGGAAATCTCTGGCTTCCTTTGGATTAACTGAAAGGTCCTTTTTAAGACACCAGTATTCCACGATTCGTAGAGATTCCCAGTGGTGACTTCAGTTCTATAAACTAAGAGTGATCTCCATTCCTGGCAAATTGGTCTGCTAATTCGTTATCCAGGCCAATTTTATCGATTGCACCCAGTTGGTTTAGGAGTAGTCTAGTATTCCATACATATATTTAATTACAGCTGCAGTTGGTTTCCGTGCTGCTATTGCAGCCTGACTGTCATTCTGTACAATTTTCACGTAAGCTGCCCGATGAAAGTAACTGACAGTTCCAAATAACATAATATATTGTTTTATCTTGGGAAAGTTTCTTGAGATAACACAGGCGAATCTTTTAGCTGCTTTTTTGTCAAACTATTGTACTAGTTTCCTGGAAAACTTGCAGTCCTTTGTGTCATTTTTTGAAATTCATTGCCAGTCTGTCAGAGACATAGTTGCCCTTCAATTCATGACCTTTGGACTATCATAAAGGTATGAGACTGGAATATTTGCACAAACGCAGAATATGGCATAGTACTACCAGTAGTATTGAGGTAATACGTGGTTTCTTCAAGTCTTCAAGTACGTTTTTCCTATCTGTGATGATCAATTTATAATTGAGGGCTCCCCTTCAATTCCTGACCCAATATCCTACATAGCCTACAAGTACTTGTTTCCTATCTGTGAAGATCGATTTGTTTTTGAGGGTTTTCTTCTATCCATGGGACAGTCCATTCGTAGTTTTAGGGATCTGAAATATGTTCCACTGAACCCAGACCTATTTATATTTCAAATACTCTGAATAAACTTTAATCGTAAGTACCTGTCTGTAAAACTTCAATATTATTTGTGGTTACTTATAAGGTCCTTCCAAAGACATAACATCTGAGCCGTGGACTATATATGTATTCACTTTCCTAAGGTCAGCTTAGGTTTATGAGTCATATGGTAGTACCATAGTCCTCTTTATATATTCGAACTGCTCCTGTTGTATTGGGATGTGGTTCTCGTTGGGTCTTATCCAATTCCCATTATTTAGCTGTTCACCATGTTCATTTCCTGATTTTATCTTTGAATTTAAGTACAAAATGGTACGAGTTATCGATGATACGAGGGTTGTTTTTTATATTTGGAATATAGAACTAGATAAAAATGATTGATTGATTGCATCCTTCACAACCAATTCTAGAAGCAGTTATTCCACTTACTTATTGGCACATTCACAATAGAGTATGATTTCATCTTTTGGGAACTGAAAAACTTGGACCACGCAGTTTATTCTCAATTTTTGGAAAAGTAATAAAGTCGTTAGGTCGGGACTGTATGGAGGATGGTCCAGCAATTCGATGTTTTCTTGCTTTAAAAACTCAATTGTTTTTCGAGCTGTGTGGGAACTTGTTTTGTCTTTGTAGGATAATGCGTCGTTAGGGGTTGGTTTTTCGAAACTAAACAATTACTTCCGGAAAACGAATCGATATGTACCAGTCAGCAGAAACAGTTCAAATGCCGCTACCATCTTCTTGGAAACACTTCGAGATCGGATAACATTCGTCGGTTTTGGATCATCTTCGAACACCCGAACGGCCGACTGTCGTTTATTTTCGGGTTCATAAGACTAAATCCAGGATTCATCACCACTGACAATACTATATATATTTTTTTGAGTTTCCTGCATTAAGCCAGTTTAGAGTTTTTTTGACACCAATTGACTCTAATTGCTTTCGGTTCTTCCGTCAACAGATTAGGTGTCCAAAGAAAAACTAATTTTCTTACAGATAATTATTCATGTAAATTTTTTTCAAATTTTGGTCCTTGAAATGTCCAATGATGCTCTGATTCTATGAAATGTGACATATCGATCTTCTTGGATCCGCTTACGTACAGCATCGACGTTTTCTTGGGTAATTGCCGTTGTTGGTGGACCTATTCTTGTATCGTCGCTAAGATTAATTTTTTCACGTTTAAATTCTCCATCCTTCATCCAGCTTCAATGCCAAAAACATGTATTATTGTTGAGACAACTGTCTACGAAATTGTAAAAAAAATTTCTCGGCTTAATTCCATTTTTCGTTGACAGACGTTGATATGCAGTACTTGAAAGACAACCCTCCTAATTGAAGCCCAACATAGCGAATTTCTCACAATTTAATTGAATAGATGGGTGAAATGAATACTTATGTTCTTTGGTGGGCAGTTTTTTCTGGTAGTCTTCGCGACCCTCGGAATTTTATGTGAATTTTAAATTTGTTTGATAGGTTACCTTAAATAAAGCAGTAGAACAAAAAATTTGCTGGATCATTCAGTAATTACTTTAAAAATCACGAATTTAGTTAAAAAAATTATACTTTTTCAACACTATTTAATGCTATTTTACTATGAATATTTTCACCTTAAACTGTAAAGGTTATTATCTTAAATTAAATGTAAAAGATTTTCACAAAAAAACCGGAAGAAAATATTTAAATTTTGCCAATTTTTAAAAATATTTTTAAGCATCATTATTTTCACTTGACACTTATAGGTTAGATGATTGTCATTACTATTATTTATTGGGGTAATATCTGTAGTTATTTACTATTTTCTTATTAATTTTCTGTTTCTTATTTTCTAATATTGTTGGTCGGGAAGCGATGTTGAATTGAATTATGGAAACTGTTGTTATGATTATTCTTTGTTAAATATATGTTATTCCTAATTATGCTGAGTCGGCACTAAAAAATTCCACTATACATATTTATTCCCTTCCCCTTCTCGAAAAAATATCAAATAATTTTTATTCCACATGAAGGATTTCCCCTTTTTGGAAAACTTTATGTGGAATATACCTAAATTAATTGATATTTATGTTTACATTTATACATACATATTTATTCCTCTTCTCAAAAAAATTCATGTTGAATATGAAGTATTTAACTATTTTTTAAATGAAATATCTGTCCAAATAGTGGTCGTGGTGAAAAAATATAGTATTTTGGATTTTCTCTATAAATTCTGAATGAACCACAAATTTTTTAGTAAAAAGATCTAAAACCTTGTGTAAAGTATTTCCAAGCAGTCAAGAGTTACGGAAATGAGTCCAAAATTTAAAAAAAATGTCGGATTTTTTGTACTCTTAATTGCGATTTTCTCTCTTTCAAAAGTGTATGATCCAAAAAAAATTTTCTTTTAAAATGTTCTATAGCAATAGGGCTTTCTAATAAAAAAAAATCGTTGCAAAAATTCGAGGGTCGCAAACCTTACCGGATCCTTCCGTTCTATTTAGTACTGATTGATATTTATACTAATTCCTCAGATTGAGTATTCAACGCAATCAAATGTTAACGAGGACATTTCCAACGAGCAAGATCCACAAAACCACAGGCTGAGTCAAAAAACTGACATGGAAAACCTGCTTTTCCAAGAATCTGATATAAGCGTTCAAGCCAAATTATCAGAATTTCAACCAAGCATTCCAGACAAGGAAAATCGTTTAACAGGTTGTTCCTCAGACGTAACACCACCAGGTAATATTTAGCTTATAAGATAATAAAAGGTTGATCCGCATGTTATGGTCTGGACCTTTTGGAAATCTCTTCAGTCCTCCTCTGTCCTATTCAATTTTTCTAATTATTTTATTATTTTAGATTAGATTACAAGGGTCGATTGGTCTATGTTCTAAAACTATATATATAATTTTATAACTGATGTATTTCGAGTTAATTCCTCTAACTACGCCCATGGTATCTCCCTTGGAAGAACCCATTTCCCTGCTCATGCCACAGACATACCTGTGGCAAGCGAATTTCATCTTCATTCTTTTTTTAACGAAAGTCGTTACAACGTTCCACCAATCATTGTGCAACGCGGGAACTTGCATTACCCCTTCTAGTAAAAAACAAGATTCTTCCCGGCACACACACTCGCATAGTACCCTTTGCCCAAAACGTATGTATAAAAAAGAAATGAGAAAGCCGACCAAAAGGGTGTGGCAGCTTCAAAAATTGTGCTACTGAAAATTACCAAATATGTGTGTTTTTCTATAATAATTATAAAACCAATAAGTGAAATATATGTATCAGTGTAAAAGTCCAAATACAATGTGTAATGTTTGTGTAAAGTGTGAACATTTGAATAAACCAAGCTAAACGAATCTTCAATGTATTTCATTTGGGAGACAAGGGAAGGATACGACATCTTCACCAGCAGCTTATAAATAGCGAAATTACACTCCACTTCTATCAAATTATTTGGGTAGATAAAAAAAACCCCGAATTCTTCAGTCTAGTTGATCACATTGCAACCTATAAGATTTTTTGTGTATTATACACAACATCTACATTTTAGTTCCTAAAGATCTAGGCTTCCGAGGAAGCTTATTATCCGTTTTGGTGCTGAGTCTGTAGCCCGATCAGTCTTTATACTGTATCCATCGAACAAACAGAGCGACCCAAACAACGATAGATGCGTGATCACCATGTGCCTTTGCATCTATTGGCTAAAATAAATATGCCTCCATGCGCTGGCCAATCGGATTTAACTGCAATCGGCCGGCGGAATTCATTGTCCATACAGAGTTGGAGAGATCACGTGCACTATGCATGATACTGTTTTGGAACACTCCGTTGCTTGGATGGACAGAGTATAAGTAGAAGCGAAGATACAAGAAAAAATAAGTCATAGGACCTATCCCAAAAACCGTTCCAGGCGACCAGTCGACGAAAGGTACGTCCAGAAACGAGTTTTTGGGGTAGGAATAGTTTGGGGGGGGGGGGCGGTCTTGAGTGGAAATTCCCAAAAATGCTTCCCGGGTCTCCAGATACCCGAAACAAACACCTTTAAGAGTTTTTGAGGAGGGGGTGGAGTGTAGTGGTGTGGGGTGATTTTTGGGTATTTTTGTCCAGGACGAACAGCTATTCCAAAAGGGATTTCTGAGGAAAAATTTTTTACAGACCATATTTACAAAAGTTCAGCACCTGTTCTAAAATAAATTCTTCTATTCCTAGGTTTTCGTCGTAGGTAACGTGTTCTCATTGTTTTTCGCCGTCTTACTGAATACATGAGGTTCGTTCCAATTGGCGATAGAACCGTTCTAGGAATCGTTCGCGCAAGTGTTGTATTTCTTTCGCGTTCCAACTGATTATGGTATCTTTCTTGGGAGGGTACAAAAACTACCTTCAGGAAGGGGTGATAAAGTTGATGTGTCCATCCCTAATTCGAGTTTGCGCACTATATGGTACTCGATGCGATTCCAGAACGGTTCCTAAATACCAGTTGGAACAAACCTATAGAGTTTCGACAGGAAGGTTCGTACAGTAAACGCAAAGTAGTATCCCTAAGTCAGTACCTTAGGCACGGGAGATTCAGGAAAGTGCGAAAGTCAATACCTTTCGCACACTAACGGGTTTCTGGATTTTCACTGAAGTCAATACCATCAGCGCGTACAGCTTTATTTAACAGGTCAATACTCTTCTGAGCGAAGAAGGAAGCCCACCGATTCAATACCTCGCTAGACTGACTGCTACACACATACACACACATACCTCTATCAAACCCGCCCCATTCAGGATGCACCTCTCTAGCAGCAATGCATCCGGGAAGAGCATTCCTCCTCCCTTCATCTTTTCCGATGAGGCCATAGTCCGATCTGCTGGGCTAGTCCAAATAAGCTTGGAAACATTGACGAAAATCGTGATTTAAGCTATTGCTAGCATAACTGGTCAACTTATCTTGGCGCGGCCTACTCCACCAACGGCTTGGCGTGCTGCCCCACGGGCCCCTGTTGCTCCGCACCAGCTTGCATTGTTGGCTGCGGCCCCACGCCCACGACCAGTAAATGTTCCACTGCTAACGTCGTAGA
The DNA here is from genome assembly GCA_947563755.1 of Lochmaea crataegi. Classification (NCBI taxonomy): domain Eukaryota; kingdom Metazoa; phylum Arthropoda; class Insecta; order Coleoptera; family Chrysomelidae; genus Lochmaea; species Lochmaea crataegi. The sequence goes on along the minus strand of OX387422.1, from coordinate 61,749,744 downwards.
AAACTTGACTCCTTCATCCAGTTCCGAGGTTGGTTGTCGACCCCTTTCTCTGGTCGATATTGGAGCCGACTGATAATCGTAATAATCTTCATACCGGTAATAGTCATCGTAATAATAGGGATCACTGTAGCCGCCTCTACAGTCCCCCTAATCATAATACTCGTCATCGTAATCATAATCACCCCTTCCTATCGGCGGCGCTCATCTCGTGTCACCGCTTGATCCACTTGGGCCGCCAGCAGCTCCCGGTGGACCTCTTAGAGGCATTGGTCTTGGCATCATTTCGCCCCTAGCTTGCATCTGCATCATTTTTCGTTCTAGGGTTCGTGAGATTTCTTCTTTTTTCTTTTTATCTGGATTACTTCAAAAATGCAATATTATACCACTTGCTGCATTTAACAAAAATTTTGATGGGGTCACGTGACTGGAAATGATAGGAAAAACGAAGGTATTTTTATAATAAATATATCAGTTTTGACTGCTTATAGCTACCAAATGTCATTCTTGTCATATGAACAGGTTTCGAAACTTTTTTAAGTATTCCTCGTTTTCGTGTTCCTTCCATGTTTATACCTACATTTTTTTTGTCATTCAGGTGTCTGTCATACTCTGTATATGACCTAGCCATCCAGGTATTTTTGCTCTTATTACACTACCCATTTCTTGTTCTCCAAATAAATCTCTTATTTCTTAATTTGTTCTTCTTTTCCATACCCCTTTTTTTCCCTCCTAATATATTTCTGAGTATTTTCCTTTCCCATATGTTTACTTTATTTCCTCCTCTTTATTCCATATCCATTTTTCACTTCCGTATAGTGCCGTTGGTCTAATAACTGTTTTGTATAGATGTAGCTTGATCTTTCTAGATACTTTCTTTGAAATTATTATTTTATTTAGGACTCCTGCCTGTTTACTTCCTTTTGTTAGTCTTGTTTCTATGTTTATCTCCTCATCGCCATTGTCCTTAATAACTATACCTAGATAGATGCAGCTTTGGACTTGTTCGAATTCCATTGATCTTCGTCCGTTCAATTATACTGAAAAATTTCACTCCGTTTCTCTTCTTTGTGGGGTTGTCATTTTCAAAAACTTTGACTTTTTTACATTCACTCTTAAGCTCGCTATCTCTGCCGTTTCTACTAAAGCTTTGCATACTCTTTTCAGTTATTTTTATGATGTTGATAACTTTACTACATCGTCTGCGTAGGCCAGCAATTGTGTCGTTTTTGTTTTCAGTGTCCCCGAACTGTTTATTCCACTTCTTTGCACTATCCATTCTAGTATCATATTGGACGGGAGCCGATGGGATTTTCCCACAATTGCTCCAGCAAGGACAAGAGGAAATTCTACCACATTTGATAAGTATTAGTCGAAGCAGCTCAGAACTGGGTTACATATCAAAAGCATGGAGAAGGGCGATAGTAACCTTCATTCCAAAAGCTGGAAAAGGGGATTCAACAAACCCTAAATCCTTCAGACACATTTGTCTAACATCGTTTGTGCTCAAAACGATGGAAAAAGCTATTGATAATTAAATTAGAACGAAAATTCTAGAGAGACTACCTCTCCACCCGCATCAGCATGCTTACCGGGCAGACAGGAGACTGCACTAGTATAACTGACGGAGGATATTCGAGGTGCTTTACAGCCAAGAAACCGTAGTATGTGCATTTTTGGATAAAGAAGGAGCTTTTGACAATACTCCACATGAGGCTGTCGAAAGAGCATTAAATAGAAGAGGTGTACACAGCACAAGATCCAAATGGATGTCGGAACTGCTCACCACTAGAGTAGCAGAGACGAGAACGAGTAAAGACATTGTTTCCATCTGCACAACCAGGGGAAGTCCACAGGGAGGAGTAGCATCCCCATTAATGTGGAGCCTGACGGTTGACGAACTCCTGTGTGGTTTGACTGACCTCGGAGTATCCTGCCAAAGATATGCCGATGATATTGTGGTAACAGCCAGGGGAAAATTCGAAAAAACCCTTTGTGACATCGTACAAAAGGGTCTGAGCTTTACAAATAGCTGGTGTAGGCAAGTGGGACTTAACATTAACCCCACCAGAACCATCTTAATAGCCATCACTAAGAAAAGAAAACTCAACCTCAAAACCATTAAACTTGATGGGAGCGAGGTTGAACGGAGACAAGAAGTCAAGAGCTACTAGTCTCTGAGACTTTCCTCAGGAACTAAGTAGAAGTAAGGGGGCACAATAGATCTTTTAGGTCTCAGTGAATGTCACCCCGATATACATACATACATACAGTTGATCCGGTGAATCTTTTCTCATGCGTCATCATTCATATACAAACGCAATAAATCAATACATTAAGTAACACGTAGGTCGTAGATTGATGGTTTAATTAGGATGTGGCTAAAATGACGGTGATCGTTATTTATTATTGTATTGAAGCTGGTGTAATAGATATTTGTAAATATTTTACAGCCATTTAGCAATATGCAACCTAATCATTTAGTTTGAAAAAACTGTTAGTATTCCAGAGTTTTATGGGGCTATTCTGCAAACTTGCTTTTAAGCAAATTTACTTGCATAAGAGTTAGTATTAATAACAACTTCCTCAGTAGAAACTTTGCAAATCAGTATTGCCCTGTTAGGGTTATGGCTGGCAACCATTACTATTGGGCCGTCCCACCCATACAGTTCAACAATGAAAAATAAAAATCTTTTGGGTTGTAAAAATAAATAATTAATATTTCAAATATGTATATTTAAGACTCATATATATACAATAGATTTTATTTAATTTTCCTCATAGACAGAATCAGAGCTATCACCAGTATTTATATCTATTGTAATTGGTTGAATGCTAATATCAACTATATTCTGCTCTCGGGCATACCACTTTTGAATAATTTCATGGGTATGCCTAACACATTTTTCCCAAATTTTTTGATTACATTGTCCCAGTGCCTTTCCACATATTTATAACAGAACTATCTGAATACCCATCTTTACCAATATATTTATTATAATATGACTTGCAATTTGCCCAAATTAATTCAATAGCGTTGAATTCACAATGATATGGCGGTAGTCTCAGCACTTCATGACCATGTTCTCGTAGTAACTCATCAATTATATACACGTTTTCTTTTCTATTCATTTTTGCAATTTGTAGCAATTCAGGTTTCGTAAGTTTTGTTTCAAACTTAATGTTGTTTGTTATCAACCATGTAACAATCTCATTTTTTGTTGTATTAGTAGAAGGTTGCTTTTCTAAAAGAACACTATGATATGGAGCATTATTTTTGAATTATTGTGATTATATGAAAATGAAAAACTAGTACTGGAATGATCTTTTAATGTAAAAATGACAACTATATAACTGTCTTATTTGACAACATGAAAATATAAGTGAATGTTACAAACTTAAACAAAACAATACCTGCAGACAACGCTTTACTAAATTCAATACTCCCACTTTTTGTTACAAGTCAATGTCAACATTCACTTTGACAATACATTCAACATTTGACAAAAAATGTTGATGTTTCAATTTTGATAATGCCTTTGTCATGATATCGGCTGCCTGGTCATCTGTTTGAACATATTGTAATTCAAAAAATTCATCTTTGAATTTCTCTCGGATAAAATGGTAACGTACGTCAATATGCTTAGTTCTCTTATGAAACTCTGGATTCTTCACAAGTCGTATTGCGCTTTGATTATCCATAAATAAAACTGGTACATCCAATTTAACTTGTCGAAGATCACATAAGAGATTCTTCAACCAGACAAGTTCTTTTATAGCTTGTGACGCTGCCACATACTCGGATTCTGTTGTGGATAGTGCGACGGATTTTTGTCGTTCTGATCCCCAGCTAATTACACTTCCTCCAAGCATGAAAACATAACCTGATGTTGATCTTCGTGTTTGCGTGTCTCCAGCATAGTCGGCATCACTATACCCGCAAAAGTCTAAATTATTTCCGCTTACGAAACGTATTCCTTTGTTCATTGTACCTTTGATATATTTCATAATGTGTTTTACTGCATTCACATGTGCAGTAGCTGGTTTTTCCAAATATCGACTGACACTTCCAACTGCGAAACTAATATTTGGTCTGGTTGCAACGGCCAGATACATCAAGCTCCCGACTGCCTCTCGATAAGGAAAATCGATTTTTTTATCAGCTTCAAAATCTCCGAGGTTTTGTGAACTAGCTAATGGAGTTGTCACTGTCTTACAATATGTCATATCAAAACGATCAAGAACCTTTCTTGCATATCCTTGTTGATGAACATGAATCGATCCATCCAAAAGCTGATCAATTTCGAGTCCCAAAAAACATTTCAGCTCAAAAATTTTGATCTCAAATTCTCTCTGTAAGTGTCTAATGACCGGCTTAATGGCTTCTTGTTCTTCTGCTGCAATCAATCCATCGTCAACGTAAATTGCCAAAATTAACATTCCATCTTTTCCGTTGCTAACAAAAACGCATGGATCGGATCCACTCTCTTTGAAACCAAAACTGTTAAGGAAAGAAGTAAGCTTCTTATTCCAACAGCGCGAAGCCTGCTTCAAACCATATAAACTTTTGTATAGTTTACACACTCGGCCACTGTTGTCATTATATCCAATTGGCTGGCTCATATAAACATTTTCTTCTAAATCGCCATTTAGAAAAGCCGTTTTCACATCAAACTGTTTTAGTGTCATACGCTTTGCCGCAGCCAATGCTAGGATCGCTCTGATCGATGTAAACTTCACCACTGGACTAAATGTTTCCTGGTTATCGATTCCGTACTCTTGTGTAAAGCCTCGTACTACCAATCGTGCCTTATACCGATTAACACTCCCATCCGGATTTTCTTTGACCTTGTAGACCCAGCGATTGTCAATCACTTTTTGATCAACTGGCGCATCGACCAAAATCCAAGTATGATTTTTCATAAGTGAATCGTACTCTTCATCCATTGCTCGCTCCCACTGCTTGTAATCAATCGACTGAATTGCCTGCTCATACGTTCTTGGCTCATCACTGACTGCCAACATTGCAGAATGTTCACCAGTTACCAGATGTGTTAATGTGTTACGATCACGTAGACGCCTATTGACAATATTTCTGCTATCAAGATCGCAGGTCATACCACGATTTTTCTGTTGATCTAGTGACGCACATTCATTTGTGTCCTTATCTTCGTCATTTTCATTTTCTGCACCTTTGTCAATACCATAATTGTCTTCGTTTTCGTTATTTTCATTCTTACTGACTACACTAGCATTTTCTTCAACACAAATATCGAGTGTTCCCATTGAATTTTCTAACAAAAAAAAAACGTCTCGTGAGATCTCGATTTTACTAGTTTTCGAATTCCAAACTCGATATCCCTTTGAATTATTGTCATAACCAACAAACATACATTTTTCTGCCTTCGCGTCGAGCTTCTGACGTTTTTCTTTTGGAATGTGAATAAATACTTCCGAACCAAAAATCCGTAAATGGTCTAGCTTCGCCTCCTTGTTATGCCATAATTCATACGGTGATTTGTTGTCAACTGTGCTTGTTCCAGTTTGATTTAGCACATGAACTGCTGTATTTACTGCTTCCGCCCAGAATTTCCTATCAATCTTCTTTGCCTCAAGCATTGTCCTTGCTGATTCAACGATAGTTCGTATTTCCCTTTCTGCACAACCATTCTGCTCTGGTGTATATGGCACAGTTCGTTGATGATGAATTCCAGCTGCTTCAAAGAAAACTTTCAGCTTTTCATTGACAAACTCTGTGCCGTTGTCAGATCTGATATTGCGAACACTGTGACCATGCTTCTTCTGAATCAGTTTAACACATTTTTCGATAATACTCGCTACTTCTGATTTTTGTTTCATGAAATATACGAAACGAAAATGAGAATAATCATCTTTGAGCAACAAAAAATATCTGGATCCACCAATTGAATTCGTCTGAAACGGACCACACACGTCAGTATGAATGATTTCGCCACACATCTTTGACTTTTCTTCGCGACTCTTGAAACTGCTTCGATGATGCTTTCCATAGACACAAGCTTCACATGCAAATTCCTCATCAATGAAATCTATACCCCGACTTAGTAGGAACTTTTTCACGTGTGTCGAATTCTGATGTCCTAGACGTTCGTGCCATGAACGAAGTGTAGCGTTTTTGATTGCTACACTCGCTGTAGTTTCAATCTTTGATGGTTGTATTGTTCCGAACAACATTTGGAACAAACTTTTTGTGCGAACTCCCACTGCAACAATGTTTCCATCTTTCAGCAATTTGCAACCTTCGTTGTTCATGTTCAATTGATGCCCGCGATCTGTCACCTTTCCCGATGAAAACAAATTTTTCTTCAGCTCCGGCACGAACAAGACTCCCATGACTCGTTTGCGAATCCATTCATCTCCATTAAAAGCAAAAATGTTGATATCGCCTTTGCCCAGAGCCATTATCTTGTCACCATTACCAACTGTAATTGGTTCAGCTATTTCCGTATAGTTTTCGAACCATTCTCGGCGATGACTCATGTGATCAGTTGCACCTGAGTCCAAAATCCAAGTATCTTGGTCTCTATTTGTTGTTTTGTAACAAATAAAAGCATCATTTGAATTTTCTTCTTTTCTCCCGTTGAAGTTAGTCTTCTTTTCCGAGCATTCCCTTTTCCAGTGGCCCTTTTTTCCACATTTGAAGCATTTGCCTTTCGGTTTGTCATTTTTATCTGTCGCTTTGTTATTATTCGATGAATTTCCTTTCTTGTAATTATTGATTTGTTTCTTCGAGAAGATTCTCTTAGCCATTAGCGCCTCTACTTCTTGAACTTGACCCTGCGACTTCAAACGAAGTTCTTCTGCCATCAAACGAGCCCGCAAATTTGCCAAAGTTTGACTATCTGCGTTTGCAGATTCCCATGCACTATGGAAATGATTAAACTCGGACGGTAGTGACATTAAAATCTTCGAAATTACCATGGACTCAGAAATAATTTCTTTTTGATCACGTAATTGCTGCACTATTTCCATTAATTTTGATAAAAATGTCGCAATGTCATCTTCCGGTTGTTTTGTGTAGCCATAATATTTTTGTTGTAAAAATAAAATATTTGCCTTTGATGTTTGCTCATACGTACTTTTGAGCGTCTCCCACATCTCTTGAGCTGTTTCACAATTCATAATCTGCAGTAATGCCTGTTTCATACAAGTCGTGGAAATTGCCCGTCTGGCCATAGCATCCGCCTTCTTCCAAGTCACAATTTCCTTCGCATAATTTGTACATTCAGATGTCGGTTTGACGTTTGTTCCATCGACGTAGTCAAAAAGATCGTTAGCTTCTAAAATCTGACGCATTTGAAACTTCCATGTTAGCCAGTTGCTGCCGCTTTCCAGCTTTTCAATATTAACGCGATCGCCTTCCATTTATTTTGCCTTTTAATAACTATCGGCTTCAAAACTTCAAAAAAAAATTGCTTTCCAATTTTCTTTTTTTGAGTTCACAAATAATTCTTGCACAAAATAAATAACGATATTTACTGCAGTTAATCTTCCTTTACAATTTCACGTAATCTGGGCCCATAACCTTTTGAATTATTGTGATTATATGAAAATGAAAAACTAGTACTGGAATGATCTTTTAATGTAAAAATGACAACTATATAACTGTCTTATTTGACAACATGAAAATATAAGTGAATGTTACAAACTTAAACAAAACAATACCTGCAGACAACGCTTTACTAAATTCAATAATTATCCATAACAATAAGAGATGGCTCTTCTAAGTTGGGAATTAATTGAGTACTTATCCATTTCATAAATATTTCATTGTTCATATCTCCATGGTAATCAGCTACTTCAGATTTTGAACAGAATAATAAACTTGCTTCAGAGACAAATTCCTTGGTAGAACCAGCATGGACAATTATAAAACGTTTACCATCATAACCATCTGGTTTACTTTTAGTGCTGTTGTCTTGCCAATATTTTGTTTTATTTCCCTTCGAATAGATCCATGTTTCATCCAAAAATACAAGTTCTCTTGGGTGAGTACTTGAAAGGTTTTCCATATATTTACGCAGAAAATTGGCTCTCAAGGCTGCAATACTGGTCCGCTCCATTAAAGCTCTCCGATTGTCATCTTTGTTATATTTGAATCCCAATGTTTTTAACAAAGTGCTCAGAGATGTTTTGCCAATAGATACAATTTCGCTTTCCCTCAATTTACAATTTAAGGTAGTCAAAGTAACATGCTTCTCTAAAACAAAAACAAAAATTATAGTACAGATTCAATTTGAACAAATACTATATTTTTAATGATATTATGTTTGTTCATTTCATTAATGTTTTAACCTTGACTGTTCAAAAATAAGGTAAATTCAATAGTTGAATTGAATTGTAATGTAGTCACAAAACTACTAAAATCTATATAAATACCTTCCTAAATTTTTCTTGAATATACCATGATTTGAATACTCATTACAAAATACCTACACCTACATTTTACCAAAAAATTCTAATTAAATAGTTTGATATTTACTCTGTTGGTACATATCATATAATGTGTTCCGTACTGCCATCTTAGCTCCCTCGGGTAGATCAGTTGTTTTAGTTTTAGAACGAGTTCTGCTTTTGCCTGGGCTTAAAAGAATTGGATTATTTTCTTTTCTGTTTTTTTAGAGCATTGTTCGTCGAGATATTTTCAAAGCAGCAGCTACCCTCTAACATAAAAAAAATTGATTAATAATAAGTATATTGCTAAACAAGCATGCACTTAAATTTACTTAATTACAGTTAACTGTAAATAATTGTCATATTAGTAAAGCGTGATATATAGACGTCAAAAAATAATAGTTCAATACCAACCCCGTTCACTTTAGAAGTGTAATTCAATGTCTGTTGGGGCATATAGCTCGAGAAGTAGTTGTTGCTTCTTAGTAGACGGTCTGCTCTTTGGAAATTAATTTTTCTAATTTTGTAAAGCGTTTAATAGTATTGAACTATTATTTTTTGACGCCTATGCACTTAAATATTTATGTTACCTCTTGAACACATGGAAGTGGTTCCAAAGGTCCTCCATTTCTTTTTTCTAACTCAAAATACTCCAACACATTCAGGACCAGCTCCTGTGCTTGCGAATTCAACGTTTTTCCAGGCATATTCTAAAAATAAAAACCATTCATAAATAGTTCTGGTCTTTCGGAAAATGAGGTCAATATTTTCTACATTGGTGGCAGCAAAATATGTTTCATATATTTCAGTTTGATGGAGTTCTATCCAGAATCATAATGAAATGTCAATTTAAGGTTAGTTTTCATTACGAAGTAAATAAATAAAAAGTAGATAAATAATATTTACTTACCACAATAATTCGAACACTCAGGTATAAGTTAGTCGTGTAAGGAGGGAAAAACTTGACTTGAGGAGAATGAGTGATTTGTAAAGATTGATATATTTAATTCGAATTTAACTTTTAATTACTTACTGTGTACTTACATTATATTGTTTATAATATAGATAATAAAACAAATCTAAATGTTGAAAATAACTATTTACAAGACACTGGACGTGATGCCTGGATTTAATTGAACAGTCCATGTGGACATGGTCCAAGTAGGTTGAACAACCGAGATGACGTACCTGGAATTAGATAGAAAAACACTCTGAGTATTCAATTTGCCATAAATAATAATTAATTATTTAACTAACGATTAGTATAGTTGAAATCCCCAAAATTAAGGAAAGTATTAATAATATACAAGGTGCATCTTATGTGTTTGAACTGTGATTATGCATATCCGTACTAAAGTAAAGTTAAAACTTCACTTGATCAAAAATAAATGCCTAATAGTAAATATTTAGGGTTATTAGGAAAGGTGCAAGGGGCGCAAACTCTCCCCAATGCATGTAAGGAATATGTGGCACAAACTCTCCACAAACAATATTATAACTACTGAAAGTGGCACAAACTCTCCACAGTACAGCAAAATAATATTACACTGCAAGTGGCACAAACTCTCCAAAGTACAGCAAAATAATAATACACTGCAAGTGGCACAAACTCTCCACAGTACAGCAAAATAATAATACACTGCAAGTAGCACAAACTCTCCACAGTACAGCAAAATAATAATACACTGCAAGTGGCACAAACTCTCCACAGTACAGCTAAATAAGGTTACACTGCAAGTGGCTCAAGCTCTCCACAATACAGGGGGGTGGAAGGAGATATAGGTGAAGTGAGAAGTTACCCTGTATCAGGAATGGACAAACCGCAAGTGGCGCAAACTCTCCACAGTACAGTATAGGTATGTGAGTTAAACTGCAAGTGGCACAAACTCTCCACAGTACAGCTAAATAAGGTTACACTGCAAGTGGCTCAAGCTCTCCACAATACAGGGGGGTGGAAGGAGATATAGGTGACGTGAGAAGTCACCCTGTATCAGGAATGGACAAACCGCAAGTGGCGCAAACTCTCCACAGTACAGTATAGGTATGTGAGTTAAACTGCAAGTGGCACAAACTCTCCTCAGTACAGCTAAATAAGGTTACACTGCAAGTGGCTCAAGCTCTCCACAATACAGGGGGGTGGAAGGAGATATAGGTGACGTGAGAAGTCACCCTGTATCAGGAATGGACAAACCGCAAGTGGCGCAAACTCTCCACAGTACAGTATAGGTATGTGAGTTAAACTGCAAGTGGCACAAACTCTCCACAGTACAGCTAAATAAGGTTACACTGCAAGTGGCTCAAGCTCTCCACAATACAGGGGGGTGGAAGGAGATATAGGTGACGTGAGAAGTCACCCTGTATCAGGAATGGACAAACCGCAAGTGGCGCAAACTCTCCACAGTACAGTATAGGTATGTGAGTTAAACTGCAAGTGGCACAAACTCTCCACAGTACAGTAGGATTGGATGAATAGGAAATGCAACAACAAATTAATGTTCTTAATAACGTTGAATATTAAAGAACTTTAAACAAAGTTATTATTAAAAATAATAAGCAAATATATATACTCTATGTGATAAAATATCTTTTAAATTCAAATATCAAATAACAGGCAAAACTGAATTACTCTGTGAGATAGACTCACCTATTTAACTCCTGATATGCACCACAATACACACTATATTTTATATATTTAAATTTATCTGGCTCAAGTGAACACTTTAGTTATCTTCTAGCAACTAAAACCCAAATCGTTCTCAAAACCTTTCTTTCCCCTTTCGTGGCCTCGAAGGCTACGTGACATTATGATATTTTACTTATCTGTTTCAGACAATTGGTTGTTTTGTCGAGAAATGGATTTCTGAAATATTAGGGTATACCCATGATATAATTCGTTTTACTTGGAACGAAAACTATTTTAAGAATAACAGGGTGAGAAAAAAAATTGTCTTACAGTCGTTATAACAACTGTTTTTGAAATAAATGTATATGCAATGGGCATAAAAATGGATAAAAATGTAAAATAAAAATGTAAACAAAGTCTTTGGTCTGTCAATATACAAATTCGCGGTTAAACCACAGAACTTCTGTTGTGTGAGTTACACCTAATCACCCACATTCATCATATGGCTATCTCTGTCTGTTATATTATGTTGTAATGGAACAAACGGTTTCATTTCGGGGGTTTAGATTCTGTGAGTAGAAAAGAGACGAACTACAAAAAGTAGTATGTGAATAATTTCATACATGGGAAAAGATTCAGCGGACCAACTGTACTTCATATTGAACAACGTAGTCCAGCATTTGACTTAAAACTGTTTGATAACTTTTGGCCAACTTTAATCTTCGATTTTTTGTTTTCAAGAGTCATTTTAGTGAGATTTATCAGTTTTTTTGGTATGTGTGTAATTTTTCAGGTGATTACAATGGTGATTTTGTCATAAGTCCAGTTTATGATAACAATTTTAAGAAAACTACAAATGGAAATAAAAACGAGGATCAGGCTACCCCTTGGAAATAGTGGCTTCGCCTTCGGTCGAATGAATTTTGATTTTTAAACGAACGTTTTCGTTTCTGAATATTTTTGAATTTAAAGTTTGTTTTGAGATTACTGTTGAATCTAAGTTCAGTTTAAATGAAAAATTTGATTACGCGCAATTTTCATATATAATTATTGACATGGCTTTCCTTAAATGTATTTTAGATGAGTTTAATGATCAATAAAGAAGCATGCAAAGTACATAATTAATGTTTTATTCAGCCAAAAGTTGGGAAAATGTAGAGGAGCTATGCGAAATGGATTTAAATAATGTTTTCGATTGATCTTCACATAAAAAACTAACAATTAATATGGGAAAAAAACAGTTGACATTCCATTTGCTAGTTTTTCAAATAGTCTACCAGATTTCACTGAACTTACTATCAATAATCGTGTGTAAAGGTTCGGTAATAACGGGGTGATAAATCAAACACAAGTTGAGCTTCAGCTTGATCTATTTAGACTTCAGTCAACCCAACTGACCAGAGTAGAGTTTAAGTTATAATTATATTTCTAAAATGTCTAGTCATGTGTCGTCCTAATCAAGACTAATCGATATATTTATGCTTACTAACACTTTTATATCATTGTTGATAAACATATCTATTATCCAATATTATAAAAGTGTTAATTAAGCTATTTCGAGAATGACCTACCAAAATTTACGAGGGGCACTACACCTCCCCCCTTTCGGAAGAATGAACTTCACTCGGCCGGTGATGAAGGTCATTCGCCCCCATTGAAAATGGGAAATGTGTTGCCGATCATATATTTAAATTCAATCAAAATTCGGAAACCTGTAGAAGAAATGAAAGATAAAGTGTGTACAAAATAAAAATAAAAGGATCTTTTTTTTTCGTTAGGGATCCCTTTTCTAAAAAAAACTAACTATCCAATTCCAACACAATTCATATACGTGTGAAAAATATTAAAAATATACACATATATACACTTAAAAAATTAAACACGTACATAAAAAAACGTACATAAATATACCTAAACCATAAACTGAAAAAAAACCGAATAATGTAAAAATTATCCTAAAAATAAATAAATAACAAAAAAAATTTATATAAAAAAATGAAATGTACAAAAAATAAAAATTGTTTTATACTCTTACTACTACTTCATTGTACATTAAGTAATTGCAATCTGTTTTCCGTAACTACCAATGACTTATTTATCTTGTTCAGTTAATTTAGTTAATTTAATTTGATTCAATATTGAAAAAGTTTGTGCGTTTTTCCAATTGTCTTCCATAATTCCTACACAAAATATTAGTTAAAATTATTAATTCTTCTTGCTATTTACCCATAAGACCGGACATAGTATAGACTTTGAGAACACTGAAATACTTGAAAAATGTAAAAATCATACAGAACGACTTTTTACTGAAATGGCTAGAATATCTCAAGAAGAATATTCCATGAATACCAAAACAGACACTGATGGGCTAAATCTAATGTACTCAAACCTTATAGACTTAGACTTTAAACTTAAAAAGGAAAATTATAATTATTATTCCGTAAGTAATACCAGTCAAAACATTGACACAGTAACTTCAATCAATCAATGAACTAACGGACAATTAAATACAAGATACCACCTTTGAAATTGCTATTTACCAACACAAATTTATAAACATTTTATTTGTCACTTTCAATTTTTAACGTTAGTTTGACATTAGTTTGGTAAAATAATCAAAATTTGAACGTTATTTTCATGAAATTATTCAGCATTTTTTTATATAATGGAGATTTTTAATCACGAATTTTGTTCCGATGAAGTTGACAATAACAATAAATAGTTTATAAAAAGTTATTGAAGTTTTCAAGAAGTATATTTTTATATGTTGACTGTTCAATGATGTTGATGAAAAATGTATCACACTCTTGCTGATGAAAGATTTGGTATTCCAAATTTTCTTATGTATAGCAAATACTGTATTTTTTCCACCTGTTCTCGCAGTAAACAATAAGGCAATATAAGTCATATATAGTGAAAACTTACTGAACCTCTATTATTTAATAGTTGTATATAAGCTGGCATCTATTTAGAGATTGTCAAGGTATAACAAAAGTTATGCCTCTGTACAAACGAGGTAAAAAATCAGCTACAGGCTCATTTCTACGATTCTATCACATATACACAAGTTTTTGTCAAATCTTGCCATTGTATGGCATGTTATAATAATTTTATTTTTGTATTTTATTATTTTGACCGGTACTACAACTTTCTATATTCCATTCTACGGGGCATTGCGAATCGTTTACTTTTCAAGTTGATTCTAATAAAGCTATCGAGAAATCAATTGACTAAAGGGCCTCTTCGCACTGCAAGCTTATTTGATCAAAAACACTTTAAGAGATTGTTTTTTTCTGTTTGTCACATCCTTACCACCAAAATTGGTATAATATTGTTCCTAAAAAACATGAAAAGTAAGTATTTGTTTATTTTAATTGATTTCTAACCTTCACCATGAACAGTATATTGTTGCCACTTAATAAGTACTCCTCCAGTATATTGAGCTCTTCTGCATTCTGGACTGGTAAATTCACAGGCACTTCAGGTTTTATCGACGTCATCGATGGCTGACTATTTTGCAAAATGTTTAAAATTTCCTGATTTTGCTGCTTCGCCACTAAAATCTGTTTCAGAAATTAATGAAATCTAAAAATATCATATTGTTATCATCTCGAATTGTGTAAGTACAACTATCAAGTATATTGATATTAAAAATGTTACCAACCAGATAATGTATCTCCTGCATCACCTAAATCTCCTTGAACAGATTCAATAGTCTTTTCTTTCACTATTACTGGTGTAACAGAGTAGTTGATGAAAGTTGATGGGCATTGAGTACATGAAGTTCCAGCTGATGATTGTTCTACCTTAGTTCGCTTGACTTTACTGCTGCTTATTAATACATTGGATTTAAGTTTCACTTTTGGTGGCATAGGATAAACTGATGGGCTATTCGATTCTTCGTCGCTGCTCGAAAATAGCCTTTTATTAGGTTTTCTTGGCCGTTTGCCCTAGTGAAAATGCCATATAGGAACCATATAAAAAAATGAATATGGAACTTATATGGTTCAATGTGTGTATCTGAAACTGCAAATTATGTACAAATCCATATAAGTTCGATATATGTAAATTTACTATTATTCCATATAAGTTTACTGTTATTACATATACATTTAATATAATTCCATATAGGTTCACTATTATTCCATATAAGTTTGCTGTTATTCCATATACATTTACTATGATTCCATATAGGATTTACTATAATTCCATATAGATTTACTATTATTCCATATAGATTTACTATTATTCCATATACATTTACTATAATTCCATATGTATTTACTACAATTCCATATGGATTTACTATAATTCCATATAGGATTTACTATAATTCCATACAGATTTACTATAATTCCATATAGTATTTACTATAAATTCCATATAGATTCACTATTTTTCCATATAAAATTACTACTTCTTTCCATATATAAATTAACTGTTGTTCCATATAAAACCAGATAGATAAAAGTAAGAAGTAAATTACCTACTATTGATTCCTATAAGTACATAATGCTAGAAAATTTTATTAGTTTCTTAACATTTGAGTGCCAGATGAGATGGGATTTTTTTAGAACCATTTTATTTTATGAAAATACCAATGTGACTTGAAATGTATTATTGCAAATAAAAGGTTTGCCCTCACAGTTCGAATTTTTACTTGGTGGTGCTAGAAGTGTTTATCAATAATGGACGATTTTATAAAACATGGACAAGAAACATTATAAAAAATATTTAGATCAAGACAAACCAAGTGGCGATGGCACATTTTAATCAAATAAGAGAACAGAAAACAAAGAAAAAGAAAAACGTTCACAGGAGCACGCCACCTCAAACATTTACTGTTGACACTTGACACTCCAAATTCTGTCAGCTTTGATTAGGTACAGCTGCGCGCTCAACCTTGAATTTAATATGGAATTTTCTGAAATTTCCATATTGGAAACTAAACCATATTAAACCAGATAGGAATTCAGTATGAAATTCTCGTCCATATACAACCATTGAAATCCATATAAAAACACAATTTTGTTTCTGATATGGTTCTATATGGATTTATATGGAAATTGTGCCATATACAATCCATATAGATCCAGATAGCTTTTTAATAAATCATTTTAGTTATTCCATATAGGATCCATATACAAAAATAGAATCCATATAGAACCATATTAATCCATATTTGTTTTCTTATATGGATCAATATGGTTTCTATGGTGCATTTTCATTAGGGTGGTTGGTGAATCTTCACCACTTGTTATTTCTGAAGTTATTTCCGCTTTTCTCAACTTAACTTAATATTTCATTCATTGGTTAATAGCGGTAACCTTGTTTATGTAATAGGTCAATTCTTGTTAGGTAGTTTGGTTACATTTTTATTAAATTATTATTAATTATCCATATACTAAGCAAAACAAAGAACTTTTTAACAAAAAATATTTTCTAATTGATTTTGTGTACTATCACAAAAAATAATTATATGTACAGAACTAACTTCGGCATTTCATCTTACCTTCTTCAAAATAAGTCCTACAAATACAGAATAGTTTCCACGTTTCCAAATTTTGATCTTGAAACAACAAATGTGCTACAATTGATCGTTTGAGAGTATTATTTAATTTGTTTTTATCAATAAATAAACACTCACTCTCATATTTTATATTGATTATTATAAAAAATGTCACTGAAAAAAAAAGTAACAAAATTCTTTTTATTTCAAAAACTATCCCGTACTACCGGACAGTAATAAGACATTGTGAAAAACTATAACATAAGTACTACTTTCCCATATAATCATTTTTAAATAAAGACACATTCTCTACAATGAAAACTAATGTTATAAAATTAATTTGCACAAACATCACACTTAAGAAAGTCTATATTTTCTTGAGAGGTGCATGCAACTTGAACCCATTCGTTGCATACTGTGCATTGTACCCAAACTCAGCCATTAAAACACTGAGCTCTTGTGTAATCAGTTCCAAAATGGTGTGGGAATGCCTATACAAACTCGATGAGCTAGGCGAGAACAATATAGTCACCTTACTGTAGATTCCAGGACTCACAGGAATGGAAGGAAATGAAATAGCAGATGAACTAGCAGAGAGGGGGACTGAAACATCCTTTTGGGGGGCCGGAACCCTTTTGCAGTATCAGCTCCAATGTAATATTAGAAGAAATAGGCAAAGCCAAAGAAAAGAGAAGATCTGACCATTGGAAAGATCTAGTATGACTTGGGCAATCAAAGATTCTTCTGGGTGATTACAACCCGTTGAGATCAAATGAATGCATAAGTCAAAGTAAAACTGCACCAAGAGTTTTAACAGGGATCCTAACGTGACATTGTCGCCTGAATGGGCACCTGAAAAAGCTTAAAATAGTGGAGGAATCAGAATATAGATTCTATGTAATGGAAGAAGAAACCTCCATCCACATACTTGCGAATTGCATAGCAAATCAGAATCGTAGGACACAACACCTAGGAGATTACTGGATAGAAGAGGGACATTTACGTGAATTGAAGCCTGCATATATCCTAAAATTCATCCGGGAAATAGGACTAAAGGAGCTACTAGTCTCTGAGACTTTCCTCAGGAACTGAGCAGAAGTAAGGGGACACAATAGATCTTTTAGGTCCCAGTGAATGTCACCCCAATATACATACATACACAAACTTCGTTAAATGAGTCGTCACAAATAATGCTCTTGGTGTCATCACAGTTCTGGGTCCTACGTCCAGGTTTCATGTTGCATTTTTCTTCTTCCGACCATAACATGATACAAACTGAATCTAGAGCCAAACCTTTTTGGGGCGTGATCTGACTAGACTAAAGCATTGAAAAAATCATAGTTTCCACGTTACCAAGTGTCTCTAAACTGAAGATACCTTTAGGTGTCCGGTACTAGGGGATGTCCGGTACTACGGGACTTTTCCCTGAGGATCTTTTGGCTTAAATACACTCTTTCCATGTTTATTCGCAAACACGTGTCGATAGCGTAAAAGTCAGCTAAGGCGAAGAACACGTGATTAGCTTCTGCATTTGATTTTGGACAAACTACCTATAATTTGAGATAAAATTCTTATCCCCACACTTCTTAATGCCACACATAAAGAAAAAAAATGCAAGCTTATTTTCAAATGACTTTATTTAATGTTAGATAACCACATTAGCAAGGAACATTTTGGGTATAAATTGTAACAATAATTCAAATTTAACTAATAGTTATCACATTAATTATCAGATATCGGCCTTTTTTCACCACTGCGTAAAGAGCATGACAAACCTTGTATTGGTTTCTTCATAATCTGACTTATTTCCCCACAAAAAGCTTCGAATGAATGCGACTTATCGAAAGTCTCTTTAGCTATATCGCTCAAAAAAACTGGCAAGTGTGGATTTACCAATAATTTTTTCAAAGCAAGAGCTATTACTTTGGGTTTAGGATCAACTATTATCCCCGAAAGTCTGTGTACAAGTATTTTAGAAGCGATGCCTTTATTTGTTTCTATTATTGGTTTTCCTAGAGACATTGCTTTGAGAATAAAGTCAGAGTAAACATCATGTTTAGCAGGGTGAATCAATATATCAGATTCCATTATTAATGTTTTTTCGAGTATTATTGGTAGTTGTTTTAAAAAAGTTATTTGTGCCGCACATAATCTTTGTTCAGCGGCAGCTAATAGTTCGCTGTAATGAAATTTTTCGTCCAATGTCTTGCAATTTCCTGCGATAACCAGTTGAAACCGTTTGGTTATAGTTTTATCATCTATCAATTCCAAGAGAAGTTCAAACGCATCCAAAGCCAGTTTGAAATTTGATGATTCTCTAAACCTACCTACTGTAAGAAATAAAATTGTATCGTGTCCATTAAGTCCGCTATTATTCTTTGTATTTTTATTCTCGGCTCTCTCCATATACCCAAATCTATGGAAGGATACAAAATTTTCGGTTTCTTTGTAATTGAAGGATGAGATTTCATCCTATTCTTTCCACAATAATTTCATCGGCTAATTTTATCAATTTTCGTTCGAATAAAGATGGGTTGATTTTTGTGTGTTCGTAGCAAGCGTCTGTGTTTTTTAATTCTTGAGAATTATATACGAAAAATACTTTATAGCTAGAGAAACATTCTAGAAGATAAAGGGCAATAAGGCTGACGTCAAGGATTACTATTTCGGGCTTAGGATCAGGAGGAAACAATAAAAATCGTAGGACCATCCAAATTGCTCGAAAGGTTGATAAATTTAGAATTCCAAGGAGGGTTCGTGGTATCCACCATCCTGAATACTCGATGCATATTTTATCTAAAAACTAAATTTTTTTTTAATACAAAAGACACTTTTAATGTATATGTTAAATATAATAGTTTAATGCTATAACGCCTTACAGAGTTTTTGAAAAATATTTTTCAAAGAACAGAGACCGTTCACTAAGAAGCAACAACTACTTCTCGGACGATATGCCCCGACAGACATTGAATTACCCTTCTAAGTTAAACGGGGTTGGTATATCTGCAAGATATAACCAGCCATTCTGGTTTGAAATTAGAAGGAACAACATCACTTGTAGACCGGTTTCTAAATTAAAATAAAAAACGAATAAATTTAACATAACAATTTTTATAAATAAAAATCAAGTTTTGGTAAACACTGTTTGATACTAATTATTCATGTGAATAGTTTTTCTATAATTAATATTAGTAAAAAGACGAAGATGTAATTAAACTTTGTTAACGCTGGGAAAACTGTTAATCAATAGTAGTACTTTTCGAATTATTTCTCTCATATTATTAAAAATAGTTTTGGTTTTACTCACAACTTTTTGAAGAATAAGAATAATTAAAAAAGCAAAATTAAGTACCTTTATATGTCTGAAAGAATGATCTCTCTCGAAATGTGAAGTCAATATCGTAACTTTATATCCGATTGTGAGGTAAGCCAGAGCAATGTTGAGCATGTATCTATCTGCAAGTTTTTCTTGTAGAATAACTACATGAGGACGTTCGTGTTCGTTTTGTGCCACGTCCATTTGGGAATTTTTGATAGTTCTGTCACATGCACAATTTTCTATTTTGTACTTGGAAACTGACATGCTGTGACAGCACTTTATTCAAAGCTTACTGTAGTTACAACTGTCCGATTTAATGAGCGCTTTCATCCTATTGTATCTGTTGCATTTCATAAAATAAAATGATAAAAATGATATGACGCACCCTGTATAGTCAGTAATATGTGCGTCAACGGGGTTACTTAACGATCGCTCCACCTCCTACTTTCGAAATTGTCCAGACAGCACTTATGATATTTTGGACATGAAAATATACTTTATGCAATATATTATGTGTGGGAAAGAATGGTCAGAAATTGAGAACAAGTGTTTAGCAGATGTTTTTGTATCTGTTGTTGTAACCTGGTAGATTTAAACAATATTACTATCGATTTATTTCATAATTACAATATTATTATTACTGTATTATTTAGTTTTCGTTTCATTTATCTTTTTCAATTCTTGGTATTAAATCTTAACAAAGGAAAGTACACTATAGAAACATAAAACCTTCCCTTATCATTTTATAAAAGCTTTTTAAGTCACGATTTGAATTTTAATATTACTTGTAATAATATATTAAGTCTCCTTTTTGTCACATACTATTTAATTCGCAGAATGCAGTTTCAGTATGTATTTTATAGAAACAAGTTTTGATTTAAGTTTTAAAAGTGCATTTAGTATTATTGTGGAAACACACAATAATTGTAGACTTTTATTCTATACTTATTTCTTTTAATAAATGCAACTTTAGATATACCTCCTGGATTGAAAAAGAGGGGATTCTCTAACAAGACCTGAAAGCGGTAACATTGTACCCAAGATTAGAATGTATTAAGTTCCAAATTTACAATAAACTGACGGACTATTGAACTACTGCCTTTTTATTCTAACACCTACTATTTGTGTGAGTTTGCAACACAAATTTTTGGTGGCAGCGGTGGCGGATTTTTTTCAAATTTTACGAAATTTGTCGAATCTGGTGTTAGGATAATTTGTCTAAGGGAATCGTTTTTGAGGAAACCAGTAGTCAAGTCCACAAGTTTAGAAGACAACATTAGTTTTGCAAATTAACCAACAAGAAATATAATCAATTAGTTCGTGAGTTCCTAAGAAAAGTTGCAGAATCCCGAGTTCCTGTGTTCCTGTTTGGATTTTGGTCTACTCCTAATAGACTTTGTAGTGCAGTGAAAAGCGATTGAAAGTGATAGTGTTTTTGAGTGACAGTTTTATTATTTGGATTACACATGGATACAAGACGACTTCTATTTTTATTGTAAGTTTATTTTTGTTTATTGTTAATAGCCACTTCTTGAAAATAAAAATAGTTGAAATAAGCAAAATGTCATTAGCCGATACAAATCAAATTCAACCTGAACAATTTTACGTTTCAATTGATACCGCAATTAAATTAATTAGAGACTATGACGGTACAACAACAAGTGATAAAGTTCATGACTTTATAGATAATTGTGAAACAGCCTTAAGCTCAATCAATCCTAGATCAAGAATGATTTTATTTAACTTAATTAAAACAAAATTAGTTGGTAGAGCACGAGCACTAACAAAATACAGGGAATTCAACAATTGGGATGATTTAAAAATTTACCTAGAAGATGTATTTTCGGAAAAAAGATCGGTTAGTTTTTGGCAGTTGGAATTGAATCAATGTAGGCAAAGCAAAGGCGAGGATATAGCGAATTATTCCAATAAAATTGAAAAATGTTTGTCAAATTTAGTCGATGCATCCACCGTCGGCAAGACCGCAGTGATTACAACAGAAATATCTAATTTATTACGCAAACAAGCGCTAAACGTTTTTATTCAGGGTCTTGTAGAACCATTAAAATTACACTTAAAAGCTAGAAATCCCATAACATTAGAGGACGCGATAGAATTAGCTAGAGAAGAAGAAAGAGAGTTAGTTACTAATCAAAACAAAAATAGATTTGAAAAATCAACAGTAATTTGTAACAATTGTAAAAAGTCGGGTCATTTTGAAAGAGACTGCTTCCTGAAAAGGAAACCAAATTTTGTTCCTAATTCGAGAAGTAATTACAACAAACTACCTAGATCATTCAATATTACGTCAGATAATTCTTGTTTATATTGCAAAAAACCCGGTCATAGAATAGCTGAATGTAGGAAAAGAATGTATAACGAGTCAAAGCGAAAAAATGACAATTTTGCAAATACTTCGGGAAACGATCAGCGCCCGTCGACAAGTGGTCCTTCGACTCAAAGGGCTTAACTTCAATTGAGACCACCCCCTCAACTAATTTGAATGCACCATCAAATAGTACTCAAATCGATAATTCTAAGCTAACATTTGAACCTATAGAATTAAAATATATTTACCTTAGCTTAAATATTACGAGTAATAGAAAAATTAAGTTTTTGGTAGATACTGGAGCATCAATAAATATTTTAAAAATTTCAGCCGTAAAACCAAATCAAGCAATATATAAAAATTTTGTAACAGAAATTTCTGGTTTTTGCGAACAAAAGGTTAAAACTTTAGGTATTGTTTTCGATAAGGTTGGAAACGACGATCTTTATAATTGCTTTCATTTAGTTGGTGATGATTTTGTTTTTCCTTGTAACTCGGAAGGTATTTTAGGAAATGAATTTTTTGAGCTGAATCGCGCAATAATAAATTACGAAAATCAGAGTCTAATATGGACTAATAGAGAAATCAAATTCGTGGATCCTAATTTAGTAACTGGATTTGAAAACAACCAAAACAATAATATTGTAGAAAATAGAAACTTAGAAATTCAGCAAAACAGAACCTTAGATAACCATAACTTAGCAAACAGAACCTTAGATAATCATAACTTAGCAAACAGAACCTTAGATAATCATAACTTGGCAAACAGAACCTTAGATAATCATAACTTAGCAAACAGAACCTTAGATAATCATAATTTAGCAAACAGAAACTTAGATAAACCTAATTTAGTGGGCAGAACATTAGTTAAAAATAAAATTGAGTCCGATAATATTAATTTAGTTAGCAGATCCTTAGAAAATTCCAATTTCGTGAATTTAGCAAATAATGTTGAGACAAATGATGTGAATTACCTTAGTCAATCTAGCAATAAAGTAACTTCGGAAAATATTGTAAGTAAAATTTTGATCCCAGCGAGATCTGAGCAAATAGCATTAGTAAGTTGTTCGGTGGACAAACCTAGTGATACTTATATCTGTGAAGGAAAAAAGTTCACAGAAGGAGTTTATTTGAGCCATTGTTTAACTCAAGTTAGTGATAATAAATGTCTTGTCAGTTTTATGAATATATCAGAAAATTCAATCGAGTTAGAACCTCCAACATTAGAATTAGAAGCTTTTAGTTTAGAAACAAATATTCAACCAAATTTAATTTATAATGTAAGTATAAGCAACGACAGGATTGACAGATTAATAGATTTGTTAAGAATAGATCATTTAAATAGTGAAGAAAAATCCTATCTGCTAGAGATAATTCATAAATATTCCGATATTTTTCATTTAGAAGGAGAATTTTTAACAAGCACGAGTGCGGTTAAGCATAAAATACCCCTTAAAGTTAATTCCGAGCCTGTTAATTCGAAACAATATCGTTTGCCTTTTAGCCAACGCGAGGAAATTGAAAAACAAACGGAACAAATGTTAAGAGATGGAATTATTGTTGACAGCGAAAGTCCTTACAATTCACCGTTATTAATCGTGAAAAAGAAACCCGATGCTAGTGGAAACACTAGATGGAGAGTTGTCGTTGACTATAGGAAAGTAAATGAAAACACCATTGGAAATTCATTTCCATTGCCGAATATAACTGACATATATGATCAGTTAGGTCGTTCTCGATATTTTAGCGTCTTAGATTTATCTAGTGGTTACCATCAGATAGAAATGGAACCTTGTGATCAACATATAACAGCTTTTAGTACAAATTCGAAACATTTTGAATTCAAACGTATGCCATTTGGTCTGAAAACAGCCCCAGCTACTTTTCAGAAATTAATTAATACAGTTATGTCAGGCATGCAAAACGTGAAGGCATTTGCGTATTTAGATGACATTTGTGTTTATTCTAGTACATTAAGAGAACATTGTGAAAAACTATCTGAATTATTTGAAAGGCTTCGTCAGTATAATTTAAAGTTGAGTCCTCTTAAATGTGAGTTTTTAAAAAAAGAAGTGAATTATTTAGGTCATAAAATAACAAATCAAGGAATACTACCAGACGAATCAAAAATTGATTGTGTGAAACATTTTCCCATTCCTAAAGATCAAAAAGCACTTAAATCATTTTTAGGATTAGCTTCTTATTACAGACGTTTTATAGAAAATTTTGCTAAAATTTCTAAACCTTTAACAACTTTATTAAAAAAAGATCAAGTTTTTAATTGGACACCCGAATGTCAGTTAGCTTTTGAAGAATTGAAATTAAAACTTATAAGTCCACCTATATTGCAATATCCAAATTTTGAAGAACCTTTCATAGTGACGTCAGATGCATCAGGATTTGCTATTGGCGGCACGTTGTCCCAAGGTAAAATAGGGTCCGACAGACCTATCGTTTTTGCATCTAGAGCTTTAAATTCAGCAGAAAAGAACTATTCTACAACCGAAAAAGAGTTATTAGCAGTTCAATGGCTTTGTCAGCACTGGAGACCATACTTGTTTAATAAAAAATTTTATGTAGTTACTGATCACAAAGCATTGTTATATTTAAAAAATCATAAAGATCCAAGTTCTAGATTAATGAAATTCAAACTTAAATTAGCTGAATATGAATACGAACCTATTTTTAAACCTGGAAAATTAAATTCCAACGCTGATGCGTTAAGTAGAGTAATATTCAATGTACAAAACAACGAACTATCGTTTACTGATTTCTGTGAGTTAGCAAAATCACATGTATTTCCCAATATAACCATTTCAGAATTTAATGATAATATTTTAAAAGCGCAAACCGAAAGTTCATTAGCAATTTCAGTTAGTACAGAAGTATCTTTAGTTAACAACAATTCAATTTTAGTAAATAACTTACAATGTGAAAATCAAATTCTGGAAAGCATTGTTAGTCATGAAAAAGTGTCATGTATTAAGTTAAAAGACAGATTTCTATTTTCATTAGTATTTACAGAAAAAGACGATGATCGAGAAAGTTATGAAAATATATATAACACCTTAGTTGATTTTAAAATGCAATTACTTAAATATCAAGTACCACTCGTTTCTATCCCAAAGTTAGGAGGAAAACATATAAGATGGGAAAAGGTTAGGATGATGATTAGATATTTGTTTAGAGACACTAAAATTAAGTTTTGTGTGTATCATAATGTTGTAATGTGCGACGAAAATATTTCAGCTGACCAAAAATCTAAAATTTTGCGAGAGTATCATGAAATACCTACTGGAGGACACCCAGGTGTAAACAGAATGTATAAAAGAATAAGAAAAAATTATAATTGGAAAAACTTAAACAGATATTCAAGAATTCGTGAAAAAATGCGACCTTTGTCAAAGAAATAAAGTCTCAAATAAAAAGACAAAGACACCCTTACAAATAACAGATACTCCTCAGTTTGCTTTCGAAAAAGTATATTTAGATATAGTAGGTCCACTATCTATTAGCGAAAACGGAAATAGATATATTCTTACGTGTCAAGACGCTTTAACAAAATTTTTAGCAGTTATTCCAATTTCAGATATGGAAGCTAAAACAGTTGCATTAAAGTTAGTTACGGAAGTAATATGTAAGCATGGAATTATGGAATCAATAGTTACCGATCAAGGAAAAAATTTTATGTCAGAAACTTTTACAGAATGTTGCAAATTATTAAAAATCAAAAAACTAAATTGTACTGCATATCATCCTGAATCCAATTCAATTGAAAGAAGTCATCGAACAATAGCAGAATATTTGCGAAGTTTCATCAATGACAATAAAACAGATTGGTGTAGTTGGTTACCTTTTACTGTTTTCACTTATAATACTACCCCACATAGTAGTACAAATTTTACCCCTTTTGAACTAGTTTACGGAAAAGAAGCGCGATTACCTAGTACTATTTTGCAACAACCTTCATTTTCATACGCTTATGATGATTTTATCACCGATTTAAAATTAAAATTACAAATAAGTAGGCAGCATGCACGCGAAAATTTACAAATGAAGAAAGAATATAGTAAGATGTGTTATGATAAAAACGCGAAAGACATTAAGTATAAAATAGGCGATAAGGTATTATTGACGGATGAATCTTTAAAGTCAAGTAGAAGTAAAAAACTGTATCCACGATACACCGGTCCTTATAAAATAATTTCGCTTGATTCCGATGTTAATTGTACCATTAAATATAATAAAAAATTGATAAAAGTACACAAAAATCGATTAAAGCCATATCATAGCAAATAAATAAAGATGAGCATTTTTCAAATTTTGTTGTTATTTACGTACAGTATCAATTGGAAACACAATCTTTAATAAATGCAATTCTGTCTGCCAAAACTGGACAATTACACCCATTTATTTTAACTCCAGAAAAATTAGTTTTAACATTACAAAATATTTCAGCCCATAATTATTTGCATTTTCCTGTAATGCCAACTTTAGAGAATGCACACGTATTTTTAAGCTTTATAAAACTTAACGTATTTTATAAAAATGGACGTTTAGTATATATACTGTTAATTCCAATGACAGATAGTCAACTTTATGAAATGTATAAACTCACTCCCTTGCCAGTTCGCGTTTCAGAAAATAAATATATTTTTATTCAACCTGTAAGTAAATATTTGGCTATTAACAATGTTAAACAGAAGCATTACTTATTATCAGATTTACAGTTTTCAGCATGTATTGAATTTGTAAAACGTAATTTTATTTGTAAACAACAAACGCCATTATTTCTAACTCACCAACATGAAAGTTGTGAGGTTAGATTATTTCATGCAAGGAGTTCGGTTCCAGAAAATTGTGATAAGAGATTAATTATTTTAAGTCAAAATATTTGGCATCAACTTTCAAGTGGAAATAGATGGATTTATGTTTTAGTTAATACCGAAAAGGTAACAATAAATTGCGACCATAAAATCTACTCTGAAACTTTAGATGGTACAGGTATTTTAGAATTACAAGAAAATTGTAAAGCGTTTACCCAAAATGCTTTATTAATTCCACATAAAATTCATTCTAGTATTTTAGATCAGAATAATAATTTCATTCCTACAGTTAATTTACAAATAGATTGTTGTGAAGAAGATGAAAATGGTAATAAAATAAATTTTAGCAATTTGCATTTAAACCCAAATTTCAAAACAGTTAGTATGCATTTGGATGATTTAAACTTAGCCAGTCACAAATTGGACGAAATCGATGAAAATCTGGACCATATGTTATGGCTACCCAGCTCGTTGACATCTAGTTATAGTATTTTATCCATTATGTTAATTATTTTTGTAATTTTTATAGTGTGTTTTTGTTGTTTTAAAAGATGTAGGTTAGGAAGAAAATGTTGTGGAGCAATTCCCGGTATATGTATAAGAATTAATAATAATACTGAGGTTCCCAGAGTGTCTGAACCTATCATTCATTTTAGAAACCCAGAATTTGCTTCAATTGAATATTTAGACAACCCTCCAAATGAAAATGTTACAGCGAGATCTATTATTGGGAGAAGAAGTATAAAAGATTTCACATCTTCGTAATAGATGCTCAATCTTTTCTTTTTAGAGGAGAGGTGTTGTAACCTGGTAGATTTAAACAATATTACTATCGATTTATTTCATAATTACAATATTATTATTACTGTATTATTTAGTTTTCGTTTCATTTATCTTTTTCAATTCTTGGTATTAAATCTTAACAAAGGAAAGTACACTATAGAAACATAAAACCTTCCCTTATCATTTTATAAAAGCTTTTTAAGTCACGATTTGAATTTTAATATTACTTGTAATAATATATTAAGTCTCCTTTTTGTCACATACTATTTAATTCGCAGAATGCAGTTTCAGTATGTATTTTATAGAAACAAGTTTTGATTTAAGTTTTAAAAGTGCATTTAGTATTATTGTGGAAACACACAATAATTGTAGACTTTTATTCTATACTTATTTCTTTTAATAAATGCAACTTTAGATATACCTCCTGGATTGAAAAAGAGGGGATTCTCTAACAAGACCTGAAAGCGGTAACATTGTACCCAAGATTAGAATGTATTAAGTTCCAAATTTACAATAAACTGACGGACTATTGAACTACTGCCTTTTTATTCTAACACCTACTATTTGTGTGAGTTTACAACACTGTGTTTAGTTTTTAAATTTTTAAATGTAGTCATGTAGAATGCATAAAATTATGATTTTGTTTTGGGTTTAACTTAAATGATAAAAAATTATTAGTAGAGTATAATAGTTATTTAATAGTTATTTGTTAAATTTGGATCTATAGTGTAAGATATAATCATGGAAGGGTATAAAAACAAAGAGCGGTAATAAAAGGTGCAATCACGAAATTAGAAACGTTTGTATTGTCAAATATTAATGACCTAAATGTAGATGTAAGTGAATATGTTACTAGGGAAATCTTTTTACAGAAAAAATATGAAGATTACTGTAATGTTCAAACTAAAATAGAAGAACTTGGCGAGGACGAAAGTGAGGACAGGGATGAGGTCGAGTTAAAGTACCTATCTGTTTGGTCTAAAATAAAAAAACAAATTAGGCAACTTAGTAATTTAGCAAATAGTTCGCAACAATCAGCAGGACAAAATAATACGGGTTCAATACAGGGAGCGGCTAGGTTACCCAATCTCAATACTCCGACGTTTTCAGGAAAAATTGAAGAATTAATAACAATCCAACATTAGATAATGTTCAGAAATTTTTATATTTAAAGGGGGCTTTAAGGGGTGAAGCGTTAAATCTTATAAATGATTTACCGTTAACTAACGAAAATTATGCTAATGCTTTGGAGTTATTAAATAAACGGTACGATAATAAGTTAATAGTAATAAATGCGCACTTAAAAGGTATGTTGGATATTCCTTCAATTAATAAAGGAACGGGAAAACAAATTAGATCATTTTTAACCCATATAAGGCAGCATTTGAATTCTTTGAAAGCGCTTAAATTGCCGGTAAAATAATGGGATTTGATTTTAATTTATCTTTTCACGCAAAAATTAGATTATCAAACGCATAAGGCTTACGAGCTAGAAAAGGTGGTAGGATCGTCAGGGCTTGAGTTGCCAACCTTTAATGAGTATTTAGATTTTTTAGAAAAGCGTTGCGGAGCGCTTGAAAATGTAGAGTTAGAATCGTATAAGAGTCTTCATTCGGGATCAAGGGATAAACAGGTAAAATCTTGGGGACTACCGAGTTGTACCACGACTACCTGAGTTAATCCATTTCCGCCTTTATTGGGGATTATTCTATGCCCCGGCGTTTCCCAACTCGTGCCCGTTATTACCTGGCCCCGAAAATCACTGACCAACTCGTGCCCGTTCAAAAACCAGGTAGAAAATTAATACACCAACTCGTGCCCGGGTGCATCGGAACTGCGGTTTTTAATTCTTATTTATTATAATTAAATATTCAAGACCTACATATACAGTTGTCATTTATTTGAAATAACGCAACCATTTTCCAATATCACTTGATTTCGTAATTCGGTCCGCTGTCGAATCTAACTGGGGTTGGGGTTAGGTTTTGTTAGGTTGGTCAAATTAAACAAATAGTAGGTACATGGGACCCAATTCCGAAATCGCACTCCGAATTTTTCGTAATTCGGTCCGCCGTCGAATCTAACTGGGGTTGGGGTTAGGTTTTGTTAGGTTGGTCAAAGTTCTCATCTTGTAAAGTGCGTGTATTGATATTGTTTAAAACTTCAAACACCTCTTCGGCATTTGATGGAAGTTTTGGAAACTTTTTACGTTTTTCATAATAAATTGTGTACTTCAGGAAAACCCAATTTAACAATAATACCTGTTCCTATAGATAGGATGGTGATTTGAACAGGTAAATTTTTCAATCGAGCACGAGTTAGGTATACAGATTATTGAGACCTTTACTCTTGTACCTTTTAAGGGATTAGTGGGCACGAGTTGGGATGCGCCCTCTATGCCCCACTATTTAGAATTTCTCTCTTGATTAAAACAGATCATTGATTAATTTATCGAGAAGGGCAAGGAAAATCATTGATGAAGCCATTTTTTTAACACTGTATAGCTTCTTCGATGATTTTCCTTGCCCTTCTCGATAAATTAATCAATGATCTGTTTTAATCAAGAACGAAATTCTAAATAGTGGGGCATAGAATAATCCCCAATAAAGGCTGAAATGGATTAACTCAGATAGTCGTGGTACAACTCGTCAGCCACCCCAGTGTAAACTGTGTGGTACAACTCGACGGTAGGATTATACCTACCTGATATCTTGGGGTACAACTCGGCGATCCCGAAAATCTTCTTTGTTAGTTAACAATAACCCAACGGTTATTGCGGGATCGCCGAGTTATACCACAAGATATCAGGTAGGGGTAATCCTACCGTCGAGTTGTACCACTGAATTTCCTGGAGGGGTTAGCGATTTAAAAATAAAGTCTAATGACTAATGACCTCAACAATTTTATAGTTGCAGTTTTTATCGAGAAGGGCAAGGAAAATCATTGAAGAAGCTATACAGTGTTAAAAAAATGGCTTCATCGATGATTTTCCTTGCCCTTCTCGATAAATTAATCAATGATCTGTTTTGATAGTCAGTATAATCCCCAATAAAGGCGGAAATGGATTAACTCAGGTAGTCGTGGTACAACTCGGTAGTCCCCGGTTATAGAGGCGAAGCCAAAATGTGACTACTGTAATCG
The DNA here is from genome assembly GCA_947563755.1 of Lochmaea crataegi. NCBI lineage: Eukaryota > Metazoa > Arthropoda > Insecta > Coleoptera > Chrysomelidae > Lochmaea > Lochmaea crataegi. The sequence continues at coordinate 61,718,784 of OX387422.1, read as the reverse complement.
CGAGGGTCATGCTTTAGTTAAATGTTATAAATTTGGAAATTTAGGAATAGGTGAGAAACGTCAGTTTGTAAAAGGTAATAAATTTTGTTTTAATTGTTCAGGAAAATCGCATTAAGCAAATCAATGTAAGTTAAGGGGTTGTAGCACTTGCGGAAAACGGCATCATGGGTTATTGCATGATGAAGGGGTTAACTATAACCAAAACTTTGGGGTTAATTATATCCAAAGGTCGGGCGGTGGCCAAGGTCCAATGGGAGGCCATGGTGGTCACCAAAATATAGCTAATAATGATAGTCAGTGTGAAGTGAATTCTAACAAATATATTTAACACTCAGTATAGTGGTTTGTATAATAATTCCAAGGTATGTTTATTATTTTATTAATAAACATCACCTTGTGTTATTACAACAAATCGAGTATACGTGATGAAAGAAAGTATAAATAGATATTTGTTAGTATTCACGAGGTTCCTTTTTAACATAAACTAGAGAGTCAACCTCTGCCCTACTTGGGGCCAGTCATGATGTCTTGGGATAATACTTAAATTAGATATATGTAGTGTAGGATAATCCTAGTGAACAATAAAGTAATTTGTAGTATAATAGTTTTATATTAGAAGCAGTTTATCCAAAACCCGAACTATTAGAACTTATTACATCAGGGTGGGCCTCAACGAGGTAGGGCTCAATCGAATTCATTCGTGGATTTAGTTTCTAATAATGGTTCAAGTCAGCATCAGGTGCGAGAACAAGAAAATGTTGTTGCATTGTCGCAGTAGGTCTCAGGTTTTGTTGGCAACTGCGCAGGTAAATATGGTTACCTGCGAGGGTTATATGGTTCAGGCAAGGGCTTTGTTAGATTCGGGCTCTCAATCTAATTTCATATCTTTAAATTTTTTGAAAAAACTTTGGGGTACTAGGATTAATAGTACAAACTTGGCGATTGGTGGTATAGGTAAAAATATTAGTATGGTTGACAAGTTTGTCGATTTGTTTTTGGAGTCAAAGGTTGACAACAAATTTAGGGTTTCGGTAAATTGCGGTGTTTTAGATGAACTCACGTGTAAGTTACCACAGGTGTTGGCTGATACCAGCAAAATTAATATACCACATGAAGTAACGCTGGCGGATCCAGCATTTTTTCAGCCCTCGGAGATTGATTTGTTGTTATCGGCTGATTTATATTTTCAGGAAATTCTTCCGGAAATAATTCGCTTGGACCCAGGGTTGCCTATCCTTCAAAATACACGTCTAGGATGGATTGCGGCTCCAATAGCTTACAATATTGGAAAACGGGGAAATTTTGGCAATGTGGAAAATTTAAGGATTAACAATAATTTAAGTGTTAATTTTTTTTGTCAGTCGGAGGTAACAGATGTAAATGATGTTATTCCAAGGTTGTGGCAACTGGAGGAAGTGACAAATCAAAAGTTTTTGTCACCTGAGGATAAAAAGTGTGAAAAAATATTTCGGGAAACGCACAAGCGACTTGGGGATGGTAGATTTCAAGTTGATTTACCATTTAAAAATAAGGATGATCATTTAAAACTAGGAAATTCGTTTAACTCGGCATTTAAAAGGTTAAGGTCTATGGAAAATGGGTTTTTAAGGAATCCCGAATTGTTTTTGATGTATAAAGAATTTATAGATGAATATGTTGAATAAGGGCACGGAAAATATGCTGATGATGAGAATGATATTGGGAATAGGGTGTTTTTACCGCACCATTGTGTGCTTAAGGAAGATGCAGTGACCACTAAATTACGAGTGGTGTTCGATGCAAGTAATAAAACGTCAACAGGCCTTTCCCTAAACGATATTATGCTTTCGGGGTTTTCGGTACAGCCGGAACTATTTGATATTATTTTGAGGTTTCGGACATATATTTATGTACTTGTTACGGACATAAAATAGATGTAACGAATGGTGCAAATTAATCCGTCTCAGCAGTTCTTGCCATATATATTGTGGCGGGAAAATCCTAAAAATCCTGTTAAAATAATAGAATTAAACACGGTGACTTGTGGGACAAATTCAGCACCGTATTTGGCCACACGGTGTCTAAATTAGTTAGCTTCTGAAGAAGAATTAAACTATCCAAAGACTTGCAAGGCGATTGTGAAGCAGTGTTTTGTGGATGATATTCTTTGCGGTTCTAGTTCAAGGAATGATGCTATTGAGCTTAGGGATCAATTGATAAATTTATTAAAGTCAGGTGGTTTTGAGTTACACAAATGGTGCTCCAATGATATTTCGCTTGTAAAGTCGGTTGAGACTAGTATTAATGTAGAGGAGGTTGATATATGTGCAGATTCTATTAAAAGTAAGGTTCTTGGTTTAGTTTGGCTGCCAGTTGAGGATATTCTTAAGGTGTCGTTTCCGACCGTGGAAAATAAAAATAATAAGGTAGAAAAAATGACAAAAGGGTTAGTGTTGTCAAGAATAGCTCAAATATTTTACCCTATGGGATATGTTGGACCTGTGGTTGTGGTTGCAAAAATAACTATGCAACAAATTTGGGCTAGAAAAATAGGTTGGGATGATGAATTGTCGTCAGATGTTTTTGACAAGTGGATCGATTTTTCTAAAAATCTTTGTAAATTAGGTCAACTTAAAATTCCAAGGTGTATATTTGTTTCAAGTGATATTGTTTCGTTACAGGTTCATGGGTTTTCGGATGCTTCATTGGCGGCGTATGGATGTTGTATTTACATTAGGGCAGTATATTCTGACAATTCGGTCTCGTGTAATCTTATATGTTCAAAATCTCGTATAGCTCCGTTAAAAACAATTAGTTTGCCTAAGCTCGAATTGTGAGGAGTTTTGTTGTTATCTCGGTTAGTTCATAAGGTTCTTTCTGCTATAGATTTAAAAATTAATGGGGTGTTTTTATACACAGATTCAAGTATTGTGTTGTGTTGGTTCAAATCTCCTCCAAACCGCTGGACAACATTTGTGGCTAATAGGGTTTCTGAGGTGCAAGAGTTGACTTCGGGTTATAAATGGTATCATATAGCGTCACAGGAGAATTCTGCGGATTTGATATCTCGTGGTATGTCAACTTCAAACATATTATCAGAAAAATTTTGGTGGCACGGGCCAAAAAATTTATTGGATTTTAATTTACGTCTTGGTGATTCGAAAAATGATTTTCACGAAGTGATACCGGAACAGAGGAAGGTAGTTTTAAGTCAAACTGTTGTTGAACCTATTATTGACTGGAATAGATTTTCTAATTTTACCAGGTTACAACGCTCTGTTGCGTATTGTTTGAGAATTTTACGTAAAAATAGGACGACTGGTGGTTTAACTATTGACGAACATAAACATGCTACTCAAACAATAATTAGGTTGATTCAAAAGGAACATTTTCTAAAGGAAATCAGGTACTTAGAGGTGGAAAACTTAAACAGTCGAGGAAATCAAGCAGTTTTCAAATCCAGTTGTATTAAGGAGTTAAATCCATTTTTGGATAAGGATGAAATTTTAAGGGTCAACGGTCGACTATCAAAGGCAGATATTGATTACAATCAAAAATTTCCAATAATACTGCCGGCTAAAAATCTTGTGACTAGGCTACTCATAAGATTAGAACATATTAAATTATTTCATGCAGGGTCTCAAGCAGTCTTGGCAAATTTTCGGTTAATGTATTGGCCTATTAATGGTCTTAGTGAAGTCAAATCAGTCTTAAAAAACTGTGTTACGTGTTTTGAATTAAAGGCAAAAACTTCTTCTCAACTTATGGGAGCGCTCCCGCTTGATAGAGTTTCCATGGAACGTCCATTTCTTAGGGTCGGTTTAGATTTTGGTAGGCCTATTAATATTAAACAGTCTAGGCTTCGCGGTTCAATTACATCTAAAGCTTACGTAGCGTTGTTTGTGTGCATGGGTTCCAGGGCGGTTCACATCGAACTAGTAAGCAGTTTGAGTTCGGATGCGTTTTTGCATACACTAAAAAGGTTTATTGCGCGACGCGGTCTTCCTAGTGATAACGCAACTAATTTTAAGGGTGCTAATAATCTACTTAGGGATGTATATACGTTTTTTAGAAATAAGAAAAACCTTGATAAAATAGACGAATTTTTGATAAGTAGGGAAATAAAGTGGAAATTTATCCCTCCTGCAAGCCCTCACTGGGGAGGATTGTGGGAGGCGGGAATAAAATCAACAAAGGTTCATTTGCGTAAAGTTGTTGATGAATTAATTTTAACGTTTGAGGAAATGACAACTGTACTAGCTCAGATTGAGGCTATACTTAATTCTAGGCCACTTTGTCCTCTTTCTTCAGATCCGGCTGATTTAAGTTGCCTCACACCCGCTCACCTTTTAATTGGGGAACCTTTAATATCGGTACCTGAGAAGGATATATCGAACATACCTAATAATAGGTTAACATTTTGGCAGCTTTGCACTAAAATGAAACAAAATTTTTGGAAAAGATGGTCGGTAGAATATCTTTCAAGGTTACAAAATAGACCTAAGTGGTTGAAAGAATATAAAAATTTGGAAAAAGATATGATTGTGCTAGTTAAGGAATATAATGTGCCTCCATTTAAGTGGCCATTAGCTCGTATCATTGAGGTTTTTCCGGGATCTGATAACAAGGTTCGAATGGTAAAAATAAAAACTAGTGACGGAGTTTACACTCGTACGATTACGAAGTTGTGTCCGTTGCCATTCGAAGTATAATTGAAGCAAATGCTTCAAGGGGGGGAGTATGTTGCATTTCATAAAATAAAATGATATGACGCACCCTGAATTGAGTCAGTAATATGTGTGTCAACAGGGTTACTTAACGATCGCTCCACCTCCTACTTTCGAAATTGTCCAGACAGCACTTATGATATTTTGGACATGAAAATATACTTTATGCAATATATTATGTGTGGGAAAGAATGGTCAGAAATTGAGAAAAAGTGTTTAGCAGATGTTTTTGTCTCTGTGTTTAGTTTTTAAATTGTAAGAAAGAAGAGAGTTACAAAAATGTAGTCATAGGGATCGGATCTTTACGCTCCGGTACCTATAGGGTGTAATTTAAAAAAGGGTTCATTAATTTTAAGATTTACCTTTATTCAGTGAAGTAAGTGTTATTGTGATAAATTTGAAGTTATGCAATAAAGTTATAAAAAAGCATAATTTCTGGTTTTTCTTTTTTTATGGTATCCCAGCAGGCGCCAGACGGCAGGGTTATCATTTAAATCGGACTCAGTTGGTATTGTAGTGGACTGTATCGTGATTGAGATGTATACGAGGTGCACTGAATGATTAAAATTACAATAGCAACACATAAAGTACCGACATGCCGCCGACCTTGAAAGGCTGGCACTTTAATTTGAAAGTCTTTCAATAAATAATCCACTTGAATTAATTGTCGAAAGTGGGTGAGATACAAAGTTTTTGAACAACACGGCTTGTTGTGTCAGACTGTGTACGAATTGTAGCAGTTCTGATTAAACCATCACTGCCTTTGGAAATTTCAACAACTCTTCCTAATTTCCAGTATAAGGGTGGAAGATTATTATCAATTAGTAAGACCATACTGTCCTTACAAATTGATTCTTGAGAACTGTCCTGCCAGTGTGTTCTTTGCTGCAACTGGTGAAGATAGTACTTACTCCAGTGTTTCCAAAACAACTGTACTGCTTGTTGAAGAATTTGGTATTGTTTTAGTCGAATTTCTGGTAGTTCGGTGAAGTCTGGTTACGATAAGGTTGTAAGAGATTGGCCTATGAGGAAGTGTCCCGGGGTAAGGATAGAAAAATCATTGGGATCACTGGATAGTGGGTGCAGAGGGCGAGAGTTCATAACTGATTCTATCTGGGTGAATACCGTAAATAAATCTTCGAATGTTAGAGTAAGTTTTTCTACGATTATGTTAAAGTGATATTATGCTTGTCGGACTGCAGCTTCCCACAAACCGCCGCGATGAGGAGAGTATGGTGGGTTAAATTTCCACTCAATATTATTTTTAAGAAACCATGAAGTTATCTCGGGATCAATGAAGATTTTTTCAACGGCCTTATAAAGTTCTTTGATTTCTCTGTTCGCCCCGACGAAATTAGTGCCATTATCACTATATATGCGTTTGCACAAACCTCGTCTTGTGATAAACCGTTTAAATGCGTTTAAAAAGGATGCTGTGCTTAAATCACCGACAACTTCAAGGTGAACTGCTTTAGTTGTAAAACAGACGAAAACACAAAGATATGCTTTAATTATTTGTCGATTCCTAAGTTTACCGTCCTTAATGTTATATGGACCTGCGTAATCAGTGCCAACTATGTAGAAAGGTCAACTTGGTGTGACTCTATCCGCAGGAAGATCTGCCATTTTTCTAATAATATTTCTTGGATTTACCCGAAAGCACGTAGTGCATTTAAGTGAGATATTTCGAATTGTGGTTCTACCATTAAGAATCCAAAATCTTTCGCGAGTAGCAGCCAGAATGGTTTGTGATCCTGCGTGTCTATGATGCATGTCTATGATGTTCGTTTAGAATAATAAGTCGAGTTAAAATATGATGTTGATCAAGAATATATTGATGTTTTGTGTTATAATCTAGATGTGATTTAGATAGCCTACCACCGACTCTAAGAAATCCAAATGAATCAATGAAAGGATACTTTAATACACTTAATGTCCTTTGAAAAGGACTCATTTTGAGCAATTTTGATAAGAGTAAGTAGAGAATTATCAAGTTCTTCTATACTAAGTTTTCCCTTCATTTTTTCCTGGGGTTTTTTAAGAGTTTTAATGAGCCGAATCCAAATGGATGTTACTCTTTGTAATTTATAGAGAGACGAAAATTTAAAAAATAGCTCAAAGCTTTTCCTTGGGGTTGCCTTAAGGGCTGAGTGAGATTTTCTTTTCTCCAGGTCAATTTCTGGTTGGATTTGGCTAGGCCAGAAATCCTCATTCCTTTGGAGCCATTCCGGTCCATTCCACCAAATAGAATTGTTAAGAAGATTTGATGGTTCAGTTCCGCGCGATGCAATATCAGCGGGGTTAGTCTCTGTAGGCACGTGCCGCCACTATGAATTTCTATTTTTATTGCATTTGGAATGACAACTAATCGAGATATTTGCAAGGAACTTAACTGCTGCAAATTGTTATTAAATTTTAACCACGAGGCTGTTAGATGTTCGGGGAGGGGATCATCCCATCCGATTTTTGACTCCCACAATGCTTGTATTCATATTTTTGCTACTATTGTAATAGGTGACAAAAGTCCTAATGTATCAATAGTATATTATGCAACGATCATGTAATGATGGTTATTAATACACAAGCATTAACCGGGATACGAAACGAGCCGAAGACGAGTTTAGTATGGTTAATGCGAGTGTATTAATAACCATTACATGAGAGTTGCATACACTAATTTTTCTACGAACAAGAAATTTTATTTGAATTCAACAACTTTGCTTTTTTTTATACTTCTCATGCTACCCTCCCATCCATAAATTGACCATGAAATTTACCATATACCTTTTTTGATTTTGCAGTTAATAAACTATTGGATACATTTTTCGCCTTTAAAGAGATTTCAGGTGGTGTGTATGAAAACTCTTCGTCGCTCGACATTTCTTTTAAAAAGTGGAGGGTGTTAGATGTATCCTGTATGTCAAATGTAACTACTGTATGTAAGATGAACACTGACATTTTGACATGACAGTTGACAGTACTAAATAAAGATGGTTTTGATGACTACATATTTTAATGGTAACCTAAGTAATCCTGGTTCATCGTAATAATTGAAAGGCATCCAATAATTGCAACCTACATAAAATAAAGCAACATTTAAATAACACAGAAGGTATCTACCTTTTTGACTAACGCAAAAGATTGAAACTGTCATAAAACACGAATCTCCTAGAAACTGTCAAATATTCTACAAAAAATATTGGGTCTGCCTACTTAGTTATTTAAAAATCTAGATTTCTATTGGTCAATATTTCAGTTTCATAATAAAAACCAGTGTTATAATGAGCATCATTATGAAACTAAAAATTGGCATTTAATTAACAACATATAGTGTAGGAGTAGAAAAATAATTTTAATATTGATGATAGTATGTATGTAAATTGGGGTACCATTCACTGAGACCTAAAAGATCTATTGTGCCCCTTACTTCTACTTAATTCCTGAGGACAGTCTCAGAGACTAGTAGCTTCTTTAGTCCTTTTTCCCGGAGGCATTTTAGGATATCTGCAGGCTGCAGGAAAACCATTCCTGGATAATTACGACTGTAACGATCCACGAAAGTGTTGAGGTTGTTTCTGTAGAAAAAGGAAAAGAAGAATATGTTTGTTTCTGGAGTCTTGGTTGTTACAACTCTCAAACAGGTTTCATTGCAAGTTTGTTACAAGAAATACCAAAAAGAAGGAATTATGGAAGGAATATCGAGAAATGTTTATATACAAGAAAATACTCGTTGTCCAACGAACAAGTTTGTAAGCAGATGTTTCTAAATACCTTGAAAATTAGGTACTCCAACAAGAGTTACAACAGCTCTTAGAAAAAGCACATAATCGTGCTCCACTTCTTGACCAAATAGGGACAAAACAAGGAGGTTTGAATAAAATTTCGGATGAGAAAATCGTTCAAGTTATGGAGCAAGTGAATAAAATACCGAAATACATGTCTCACTATTGCCGAAAAGAAACTTCTGCATATTTTCTGTGTGGGAATAAACTAACAATTATCCCTCAAACACATAAAGCTTCGATAGCTCATGCTACTTGACTTGGAAGGTGATTCAAGAAAATAACTAAATGATTTAATACTCGACGGTTGTTTAGTTTGTCGAATACTAACAAAATACCGATAACTAAACTTAATCTACGTTTTATAACTATTCGATAAAAAAGATTATTTTTTTGTTCAAATAGAACGATAACTTTGAATGATGTTTTCGCGAACGCGAAGTGTTGAAACACAAACGTGGTTTTTTGGTTTTACAATTGAGTACGAGCCGCAAGCGCGGTAACCCTTCTTCAATGAGAAATTCAACTCGGCTGCCTAAACTGCTAATGCTTGTGGTGCGGTCGCGGGAAAAAATAGGTACAAGCTTGCTGGGGCCTGCAGAAACATCATTCAAGGTTGAATAAAAATACAACTATCTAAAATAGTACGTTAGGAATTAAATAGGTACAAAAATGGGACATTATAAATTAAACATTTTCTTATCAAAAATGTATGATATGTATAAAAGTGAAATTGAAAATCCTGTGACTTTTCCTATATATAAGAGATTATATACCTCCATCCGTTTCTAACCAATCAAATGCCATTTTGCGACCAATCAGAAGCAAATTATACTGGATATTTTTTGACATAAGTGAATATACCCCGGCCCACCTGCCACAGCCAATTTTTAATGTTGTCACATTCACGTCACATTTTTGTTAATTAACATGGATTTCAATCGATTTGGTGATGTTTCAATAGAAAATATCCGAAAAAACGCCGAAAGACCATACCAACGAATACGATAAAAACAAAAAAGTACGTATGAACCCAGTTTGAAGAATTCTGCGAAACACGTCATTATAGATTAGGCAAAAGTACAACTATAATGCAGCTTGCCGCTATATTGGAAGACTGGGGCTTCAACATGAGAAAAAGAAATGTTTCTGATTATAAAGAAGGGGTTATTAAGACAATGTGGAATCAAACAGCCCTACTTCTTCAAGAAAGGTACTTCATTAAATTCAATATTAAATTTGATCCTTTTAAAGAAGAAATTATACGGAAGCGAGATTGCAGGAGGCCCTGCGTAGTATAAGAGCGAAGACAATGAGCATACGTGATGCTGTGGACAGGTAAGAATGTCTTCAGTAGGTAAAAAAACAATGTTCCAATTTATCTCCTTTTTTCAGATATGGAATTTCCCGAAGCACGCTCTTTTTAAAACTCCATGGCAAACACAATCGTCCTCCTGGTGGTCAAACTGTGCTGACCATGGAAGAGGAGCAATCCCTTATATCACACGTGATTGCTGTATCCGTTTTTGGTTTTCCCGTGACGGCCCATGCTTTGAGATTTATAGTAAAGGCATATCTAGATAAAAGGGGGAAAACGTGAAGTGTTTCAAAGACAATTTTCCTGGAAAGGAATGGGTCACTTCGTTTCTGGGCAGACACAAGGACGTGTTAGTTAATCGAATTGCCCGCAATATCAGTGTTTCAAGAGCGGAAGTCAACCATGAAGTTATAAAGAACTTCTTCAATAATCTCGAAAGGGAGCTAGATAATGTTCCGCCTAGCAACATATGGAACTATGATGAGACGAACCTTGGAGATGATCCAGGTTCAACAAAGGTTCTCATACGACGAGGTACAAAGTATCCAGAGCAAATTCGTAACGCCACAAAGGCATGTACATCTCTAATGATATGTGGAAATGCAGCTGGCGAATCAGCACCTGTATACGTCGTATATAAGTCGGAGAACTTATGGCAAAGTTGGACTGAAAATGGACCAGAAAATTGTCGATACAATAGAACCAAGTCTGGATGGTTTGATTACCAATGTTTTGAAGACTGGTTTGTCAATACAATGTTGCCCATACTTCGAAGACAGGATGGTAAAAAAATACTGATTGGCGACAATTTAAGTTCACATTTGAATATCGAGGCCATTCGTCAGTGCGAACACTATAATGTATCTTTCATAGCGTTGCCCCCAAATGCTACCCACTTAGTGCAACCTTTAGACGAGGCTTTCTTTCGGCCCATGAAAGGTAAATGGAGGGAAATCCTGCATGAGTGGAAAGACACTAATTTTGGTAGTAGAAAGCTGGCTCCTATTGTGCCCAAAAAAAAAGATACATTCCAAAAGAAATACCTACTATTAGTAAACAAACAAATAAGAAAAAATATATAGAAATTACGATTAAGCTCTAAATGTTATTGAGTAAGTTACACTGATCTAGTTTATTTTTGAATATATTAACACTTGCTGAGACAATTTTACTGTCTAAATCATTCCAAATATTGAAAATTCTGTAAGGCCCGCTAAACGCCGACTTTGGACTTTCATGCGAATTTCTAGTTGTCACAAAGTCCCCCCATCGATAGGGGTGAGATTATGACAATTATTTTTGTAAACCACGACTCTGCTTCTAAATTTTTTTAAAATATCTCATTGTATTTTAGAAGCCAAATGATGTAAGTTTATCATTGACCTACTAGAAATTAATTTTATCTTTTTAGATTCAGAAAAATCAACCGAAACCGTAAAATTTGTCACAAAGTCCCCGTTTTACGGTAATATTTTTATTTAAAATAGTCTAACCCACAATTTTGTAAATTCTATAAGTATTGCTATATTTATTAAGGAAATTTCTGTAAGTACCGGCTTGTAAATGTGTCCCACCTAGTTTTCAATAATGCTTCAAATGTATACAAGGATTGTTCAAGTTTACATTTATCAAAGACCAAGTATTAAATTTGGTTTGTTTTGAAGTTGTTCAGCGCGGAAGAAGTTATACTTCGTAATATGGAAATCAAAATAGGAAATCAGTATAACAAATTTTTAATTATTTGAAAATATTCATCGACTTCGCTTTGGTTGGGACAATCAGTATAGCCAACTTTTAATTATTTGAAAATATTCACCGACTTCGCTTTGGTTGGGACAATCAGTACAGCAAACTTTTAATTATTTGAAAATATCGAATGTTCAATTTTTCTTTGGATGGGACAATCAGTATAGCAAATTTTTAATTTAAAAATATCAAATGCTCATATTTTCATTGGATGGGACAGTCAGTATAAAAATTTTTCAATTATTTGAAAATATTGACTGACTTCGCTTTGGTTGGGACAATCAGTATAGCAAATTTTTAATTTGAAAATATCAAATGCTCATCTTCTCTTTGGATGGGACAATCAGTATAAAAATGTTTTAATTATTTGAAAATATTGACTGACTTCACTTTGGCTGAGACAATCAGGATAGAAAACTTTTAATAATTTGAAAACATCGAATGTGTTCAATTTTTCTTTAGATGGGACAATCAGTACAACCGATTCTAAATAATATGAAAATATTCACCGACCTCGCTTTGGTTGGGACAATCAGTATAGCAAACTTTTACTTATTTGAAAATATCGAATGTTCAATTTTTCTTTGGATGGGACAATCAGTATAGCCAATTTTTTATTTGAAAATATCAAATGCTCATATTTTCTATGGATGGGACAGACAGTATAAAAAATTTTCAATTATTTGAAAATATTGACTGACTTCGCTCTGGTTGAGTTGAGACAATCAGTATAGCAAACTTTTAATAATTTAAATAAATCGATATCCCTTGAAAATAATACTTACACTGCCATCTGTCATTGAATGCCGAAGGTTTTGGTCATGTGAAGGAAATTTCAAAATTACAATCTCTTAATAAATTACTTTTTAAAAAGAGTACTTACACCATTGTATAAAGAAAGATAGGCATAGTAAAACAGTAACAATGTTAAAACCGTTTGAGGCAATTTTGCACGCCATCTAGTTACTTTTACGCTCATTCTTCATAAAAATGATCCGTAACGTACTGCCCTCTGAAATAAACTGCACTATTTTCAATAACTAAATTATTTTTGAAAAGTTCTCTACTAAATGTGAAGTTTTCTTTATCTTCGAATTCCGAACAATAAAATGATTACCAAGACCGACGATACATTGTTGCCGATTTTACTTTTTATTACGAAAGTTACATAAATTACCTATTTGATGGGAAACTATAATAGATAGATAGCGAGTATTTTCGTATTTTGAAATATGATGTTCACAATAATGTTATAGCAGGTATTCATATTGATCCGAAAATAAACTTAATCTCAGTACCATTATTTGTGACCAATTTCAGTATACAAAATAGTGATTTTTATGCAATGAGTTTGTATAGCACTAGCATTAATCTGTTTATCACTTCAAAAATATGGGATAAAAAGAAGAATCCTCGTACAAAGGTACATAAAATATATTCATTGGGTGACTGAAATAATGTAAATTTGCGATTTCTGAACTTCGTTCGTGAATGTAAATTAACTCAAAGGATATTTTTTTAAACATTCGTATTTTGATGATCTCTTAAGGAGACGAAAAAATAAGTCTCGGTTATTTTGTATGCGTTTTTTAAGCTTTCAGTTGAAAATTTATTTATTTTACGCTTTCCATTCTGGTAAAAGTATTTTTGATTTTGTTTCGCTTTCTTACTGTATTGATATGTAGCGACTCAAGAAATATATAAAATCAAAAACAATAACTTCAAAAAAGTGCTAACTATACTGATACATTAAAAATAATGAGATGAAATTTACTAAATATATCATAATACAATATATAATCGTACTAATAATTAAATTAATGACATTGTAGAATTCTGCAATTGTGCAATATGGCCTTTCTTGAAGAAATGCCCTTGTCGATCTATTTGCGGCTTATTATTCTAAAGGTAGATACTAAATTTTTGGCATTGAAGTTTTTAACAAGTCAGAGGTCGGTAGTGTGAGTGTGAATCACGGATTTTTGCTCTGAATATAAAAATATGGCTAGGGTCGAATTCCTCAAAACTACCTGAAACTACCGGAAAGAGGGATTGTCGTATCATTAGCAAGTGGGACCATATAGTTTGGTGATTTCCAAAAATAGAGTATTCAGGTAAACAGAAGCTCGTAATTTATTGACAAAGGCAAGAAAAATCATTGAAGAATGTATACAGTGTTGAAAAAATGGCTGCGTAAGTTGAAAAAGCTCTCGTAATTTATTGAGAAGGGCAAGGAAAATGATTGAAGAGACTATACAGTGTTAGAAAACTGGCATTTAGCTGTTAGCCGTATTCTAATCCTCCCGCGACTTTTTGAGGAACTCGACCTAGTATTAAAGACGCAGGTAGGTTTTTGCGGAATTGGGCACAGTCCAAAAATCTGATATGGTAAACATTTTTTGTGTTTTATATTCAGTGATAAGTCTACACTACATTGGTGGCTAATAGTTTCTTTGCAATAAGTAAACCATTATTGAAAAAATTTGACTCTTGACGTAAGTCCAACTTATTTTTGGTCAGTGGTTGCCGTCATTAGACACATGGAAAGTATCTTCATAGGTACTTACCTCCCAAGCGAGGTCATTGCATTCGACAAATTAGATAATAAAATAAAACATCTAAAGTTTTGATAAATGAATTTATTAGAAAATATCGAACAAAAATATTAAATTAGGTAAATAATAAATACATTTTTTATAAAATTATTGATTCAAAAATTATAATAATTATAAACCGTAAGTGTCCAGCGCGTTTAAAAAAATGATCAGAAACTACAAGTAGGACGGTCCTGTATATATACCTTGTGCACTTTACAGCTACGACAACATACACAAATCCAAGTAGTAACAATTCAATCGTTCAAAAATTATTGATTTTCATGATTTATCACTTGAAGATGATAAGATTTCTTTCTTTATAAAAACAAGTACAAATTGTTAGTGGGAAATTCGAATGGCCAACAAATTGAGTAAACTATTTATTGTAGTTTTAAAACTTCTTCAAATTCGTAAAATGTTTTTTGCAAACTTTGATATACAGGGTGCTGCTTCGGATCGCATCACATTATATTCACGTTCTAGTTTTTTATTGTTTTTCGTAAATTATTTTTTTTATAACCAGTACCCGACTCGTTTGGGCCATGATAGGAACTGTGTGTTATCAAGAAAATATACAGAGTAGCTCATTAGTTTTGACCTTAGGAAGAAATGGACTTGAAAAAGTTTTACAATATTTGAAAGTTTGAGTCCGCAACAATACATTGAAAATATATTGCCTATGGCTACAACAGATTGCATATTTTCTCATTTTATAGTTATATACTTGGGCTTACCACAAGTGGTAGAAAATCATTCAATCATCATCAATCGTTTTTCGGAACTCTGCATGAACAGATTTTCAGCGCGTCACAGTTTTGGCAGCAATTTGACCTCTAAATTGTTGATTTCTACTCGTTGTAGTTGCACGAAAATACCATCTCAAGACACAACACAGTATATTCTTTAATTTTACATAAGTTTTGAGTAACTACAAGTGGTAGAAAATTGCTTTTTTGCGAATAAAAACTAGACTGTTACTAAAATATTCTGTCAATATAAACGTCAAAAAAATTTCCAGTATAATTAGCTGTTGGGAACCCCCGAGGAAAAAATTTCCGCTACAATTCATCCGTTGCCATGGTGATCTGTCAAAAAAACACGTTTTGATTGGTTAAAAATTACAGGTGTGGAATGTTCACTGAAATGTTTGCTACAAATCAGCTTATTTCTTAGCGATTTCTGGCTTAGGTCTGCCAAAACAGCATTACCTGAAATAATGATCATGAATGTTAACATACATATTTATTGTAATGGTTATGGTAAAGTAAGTATTTTTTTGTGTTTGAAAAACTTGAATTTATTTCATTTCTGTAACGAGCATCTGCATAACTAAACACAACTACAATAAAACCCTTGTTTGGAATTTCCCGAATTTTATTAAGATAATCCCATACCTGTGTATCATTCCCAAAAACAACTACTCATCATTGAAATTTCTTGGTAGGTACCCAGGTTTAATAAGGGTTTTTAAAATCAAACAAAAGACCATTCACAGGAATCGTAACAAAACCGGAAATAAAAAAAATAACAAATATTTATGTACAAAAGATATTTGAATAATCTGAATTTAATATAAATATTATATTTATTTGCCTGGTGTTGAAAGTTACCGGTCAACGTGAAAATTTCGATAAGCCTGATAAACAAAAAATTCTTTATAGGCGATTTCGGCACGCTTTAGTACCTAACTTTGGTCTGTCAAATACATACCAATCAATTTCGTTCCGAAAAACGATGACGTCAAGCTAACTTTTGTACCCTTTTTGGTCTGTCAAATCACATACCGAGATCTGCAGCACGGTTACTGAAATTGGTAGCTTTCTATCATTGTCTAAAGTAGTTTTTGACTTGCCTTTTATTTGTAAAAAAAACAAATTCGGTGGAACGGATTGTATTTTTGGTCAATATTATACAATTCTTCATGTTTTGTCTGTTTTTTTCTTTATTTTTGTCTAGTAATAATGGAATCTGTTCCGAGCGCAATGCATAAATGTCAATTTCATCAAACATCTGTACCAACTGAGAACCAAACGATTTCGCCTATAATTGGTACTTTACATCATACCGGTGACGTAGGACCTACCAATTGGTTAACCAAAGTTCATACCAACCAAAGCGTGCCGAAATCGCCTTATATTAAAGAAAAAAAATATTCTAGGAACTACTACGCAAAATACCTACCTGCATGACATCCTTTTGACAGCTTTATCACTTTCTGATAAGTGTACACAACCAACCCAATACCAAGGAACGGTCTTAAATGTTTCACAATAGACTGCCGAAAATTATAATCATTGAAAATATTATTTATTGTGTTATTTATTTATACTTATTGGATTGAGCACACAATAATATGATAGAAAACGCTCATTGTTGAATTATATATATATATATATATATATATATATTTATATTACTGCATCTACTAATTTAACAAAATGATTGTTATAAATCAAGCAAGAGTCTTATATATTTTTGAAATCATCACCTATTAAATTGAAATAAAAAATATATATACCATTAAAAATTCTATCAAGGGTGTCATATTTAATAAAGTCATAACGTTATAAACACATAAACTACTATAGTTGAAAATAAAAATTGATTTTCTCGAGGATTTTTTTAAATGTTTCATTTTTTAAAAATAATTAATTTGTTCCATAATTTTATACAGGCTGTTTCTATTATCATAATATAGTAGCATTACTATATTCTAAACCGTAATAGATACTAAGACAATTAAATGTATTATGGAGGGACATTATAATTGTTGAAAAAAATCTTATTTCATATCAAAACCCTAGGTAAGGTCCAAAATAAGGCTCTCGGTACATTTTTTTGACAAAATAAAATATATATAAAATATATATAAAATATACTACGACAAGAACGTATTTAAGAATTGTTCTCATTAATGATATTACCTATTTGAGATAAAACGTCATAAAAATCTGAAGTGTGATATATCGCCTAATTTGAATATTTAACATTGACTATAGTTCCTTCGCCATCAGAAGAGAGTAATAAAACCTAATTATGTATGCAAACTACAGCAGCAGTGGCCCAAACAATATCAGTATATTTGCAAATTTTTACCAAAAAGCACCAACAAAATTTCTTTTAGTTTAGCGGTGCCGACCAGTATACCTGTTATAACAATAGACGACCCTTTTGTAATCGCCGAGAAACTGGTCAATAATCCTTGCATAAGCGTGGTTCTGGGTTTAATAAAAGGGGTAAGATAAAACTACATTAAGTAGTTATATGTATATTGATAAATTACTTTATTTGGCATAATCAAACCAACAGATTTTAATGGCTAAAGAAGTTATTGATAGTGACATCAAATTAACCTGAATATTTCAGAAACTTTAGAATATTTTTTAACAAAAAAAGTTTTCAAATAACTTAAAGTTAATAACTAATATTTGTAACCGGCGGCGACATGGGGTCTAAAGTAAAATAGACTATCATTATAAATATAATTCTATAAATGTACGCCCATGGTTTACTGGTTTCCGATAATTTTAATACTCTCTCCTGAAGGCTAAACAACTATAATAATTACAATAAATAGGCAAATCCATATTTAAAAAAAATTATGTTAGCCTCGTGAAGACACGAAACGTCGTATTGAAGACTTGTTGGTAGATGTCTATAGTAAATTCGTGTTCAAATAAAATTTTGCTGTTCTCTGAAATTTTTTTATTAAAAAAATTCTATTCTGAAAAAACCAAAAGCAGCCTTTTTAGTTCTCCCAGTATAACTCGAGAATGGAGGAAATCGTTGTAAATTTTTCAACATATTATAATGTTCTCCATAATAGTTACCATTTTGTCAATATTACGGCCTAGAATATAGAGTATAATAACCATATAAGATATGATAAAAGAAACAGTATACATTTTAACAGGTAAATTTTTTATCTTATTGACGTGGTAGCTCCCATTTATAAACTCACAGATTCATACCTTATTATTACGTGCTTAGTTCATAAACATAAAATAAATAACAAAAAATACTATTTCCAATTATTTCAATTTTCGTGGAATATTTTAATGTCCAACCCTTTGTATTCGGTTAGTTGTGTTTACCTATATAAGTTGGAAATATTTTCAATAATTTTTTATTCTGTTACTTTACCATAAAGGTAGATGCAAAATTTAAATTTAGGCAGGATTCAAATACTTTTGATAAATTTAAGATTTAACGGATATGGAATTTCTACTAGTTAAATTCTTGTACTCGTATAACATGCAATGCAACCATAAAACAAATAAGCTCATTATCAGAAAAAACTATTGGACGAATTGTCTTTTATTTGACTATAATCAAATACTTATTGTATGTTTAGTTTTGGAAATTTGCATACACACTTATTTATTCACATTCACCATTTTTTACTCCTCTGTGAAAAATAATCGTCGGAAGAATAACTCACCCAAGTGTATGATCCATCCATTTATTTTCAGCCATTTCTGAAATATCGAAAAGAAGATTTAAATTATAATCAGGTAAAAATGTCGACATTCATTCATATAATAATAAATTTATAGAATTTATTAATTCTCTACTGACTGAGCACACAACGATAGCTGATTGATAAAAGTGATTATTTGTTATATTAATACATTTCAGTAAGTATAGGTCGCTAAATATACAGTTTTTATTTTGGAAATTGTAGGCTGTAGCATTTATATACTTAACGTCCTGTTAATATAATTTAGATATATTAACCAAGATAGGTATTGATGTATAAACGCAACTGAGCTAAGAATACTTATCAAAATTAATAATTAAAATTTGAATCCTAGAAATTAATTTATAACAATATTTACGGTGATTAACTAAGCTCAACTTAATTAAGAATTTACTGTTAAATGAATAATTTTTAAAAGCTGATTGGTTCATTTCACTAATGCAACCAATCAGTATCCAAAATTCTAAATATAATTGTTAATTCTTAGTTTATAGATTTTCTGGTTTTACTAAAAGAAGAGATAGGTATATTAATTGTAATAATGTCTACTTACCTTTAAAATGAAATGTATATCAACGTTCAGAGATTCTCAAATAAAACAATAATCCAAATGCACAGCCAACGAAACACAACAATGACACAACGAACACAATTAATACAATATTAATCAGAGATAATATACACAATATTAATAATGAACTTCAAATTGCAACTTTGCCATAGGTACCTATCCAAAATAAGAAACTTTGCAACACAGCTCTTATGGATGTATATAACATTCTGAATAATTTTGGCGCCATCTGTTATTGGGGTAATTCGGCGACCAAAGCTAAGGAAATTCGTGATTCAAGCTACGACGTACAGTAAGAAAAGACGTGCCGTGGACGCTAACTCCCCACTGCCATCTATTGGTGGCGTCCACCTCGTCAAATGATATCCTCGTAAGATTAACCTACTATGCCTATCTTTATACAATGCTTACACTGCCATCAGTTATCGAATACCGAAGGACTCATCCTCTTTCTATCTCCTACTTTCTACCTTTGTGTGTCTTTCTTTCTTGAGGAGAACGTTTAAGGCTCCGTTTTTAGCCACTACGGTAAAATAATCAACTTGAATTTCCTCTTAAAACCACCAGATGGGGAGAGGATGTGGTTTTATCAATTTGTTGACAAAATTTGGAACAGATATCCTCGAAACTGGTGATTTAGTTGACCAAATAAGTGGTCGATGGTTGATTACTATTATCATCTTGAATGAGTACCTGCATACCCGTATACCGGACAAATATTCACGTGCCGGCTCCCACTTCCAGGCCAGTTTGTATCATTCGATACAATACCGAGTGATAATACCGAGTAATATGTATTTAGGTAGGAATTTATCCTTACTTGTTTTTTATTCAGGGCGATTGAATATTGCGAGAAAAGGTTACCAAATCTTGAAAGATTTTACTTTGATAAGGTCCTCACTGAAATAGTACTTAGAAGAATTCCCAAGGGATTAGAAGCTCTTGAATAAAAATTGATGACAGTATTTTTTTAGAACTATTTGTTTTTGACTTTAAATTTATAAATATAGATTAGATTTGTGTATATTTTTGTAGTTTGAAAAGTCTTTATTTGTTAGAATGTAATAATATTAATTTGTTTCTGTATATTTTCAAAATTATAAATACATCCAATACAAAACGATGAAATAAAACAATTTAATTTGTTTAAATCTCCATTTTATTTTGAACTGATGTTCAATTTAAAATTAGTTTGATAAAGCTACTGTATAGCGAAACGCGTCACTAATTTTAAATTGAACATAAGTTCAAAATAAAATGGAGATTTAAACAAATTAAATTGTTTTATTTCATCGTTTAGTATGGATCTTCATCAAGTAAAAGCCTCATCTATTCAACATACAATAAAATTAAATGTCTTTATATTTATTACCTTAGGACATAACACAAAACACAGATATTGACAAGTTTACAATAAATGATAAACATATCCAAAATGATAAAAATATCCAAAAATATTAAGTTTTACATGACATTACATTGTGCTAGTCCTTCTGCATTAAAAATAGGAAATTTATTAGTATTATACAATAATCAATTTACAATGTAATTCAGAATATTTCGATATCAGGAATATTATCAGACTTTGCCTTTATAAATCCTTATAATCACACACAGCTAATCGGAATTATAGCAGTAAATTTTCAATGTTAGAGACCATTCCAGAACACCTGACTTTGACAAGTCGGCCATATTGGCCTGGGTCCCCCGATCAGCTGGAGTTGAAGTTTGTGTGTTTTGGCATGTGGTTTAAGTCAGTTGGTTGTCAGACAGACTTTTGCACACTTATAAACACTACAATACGATGGCATTTTAGATCATTTTAAAAACTTACTACTAATTAAAGTCAAACTAACATCTGTTATTTACCAGAAAACAATAAAAACTAAATAGAATATGACATGAGAACCTACAGCAGTATAGCTTTAACATTATGACGTCACAACTATGGTGATCAATCGTGGCGCGTTCATAGTCACGTGATTTCTTTTCAAATTTTATCGATTTTAAAGAAAAATCTTTTTTTTTTAAATTTCCAATTATTTTCCAGACTTTTGAAAACGACTAAATATCTTGAGTAGAAGACCAAGGTTTGAATTTGAAAAAAGCTTTTCCTATTTTCCAATAAATCTCCCGCTTATCGACTAAGCAGGTATACAGTATATGAACATCGCTTCCCGACCAACTGACACAGATCCACAGATTATAAAAGCACAGATTGAAGTGTAAAACTGTCTATAACAATACCAGAAAATAAGTGTCATAAAAATTTGGAGCCAATTTTCGCAAAAGCCGCGATTGTAAATATTTACCATATATTATGTCATGCGTAGAATTTGCAAAAAGAAGCACAACCTAGCGAAATATTAGGGATTAGGGATATTCGATATATATCGATGCATCGAAAACATCGATGTATACAATGCGATACATCGAATCGATCCGATGTTTTGAAAAGCTATCGATATATTGGATGTATCGATGTTTTTTCATAAATCATCGAATCGATGATAACCAGTTAATTTGTAACGTGCCTCCCTTCTTACACGTGGCTCCTGCCACAAGAACACGTCACTATGGACACCCTTGATGCAAAATTCGGGTTTTTAAATCTCGGGCGCCAGATTATTAACGTGGTTTGCTCCACGGCCCCTTGACCCTTAGCGTCAAGAGTTCCAGATAGCCTCAGATGGAGGTTACGGAAAATTCCAGGGGTCTTGTTGAATTAAATTTAACTAACTAGTGAAAATCCGGAAAAGCCAAATCTTGGTTCTCCAATCAATAAATTGCGGTTAATAATGAAAATAATAGGAATTCAAAACTTTGATCTATTAATACTCTGTGGTCTATTTTACGAATAATTCTTTAGTGACAAACAAATTAACAGGGAAAAGAAAATGAGGTATGTATTACCTATATCTGGGATTTTAACGGACTTAACGGTCAGGTTATCAAATACGGTTCAAATCTACCGGGTTTAACGGGGTCCCTAATGCACGATTTAGATCTGCCGGGTAATCAGACAAATTGTGGCCAAGCCTCTTCCAAATCTGATTAACCCTTGAATCCAAATGAAACCGGCAACTATTATTCCGACGAAAAAAAAAACTATAAATAATGATTCTACGAAACGGGAAAAGAACGAATTAGATCTGCCGGGAAATCGAACAAATTGTGGCTAAGCCTCTTCCAAGTCTGATTAACCCTTGAATCTAAAGGAAACCGGTAACTATTATTCCGAAAAAATAAAATTTAAGAACTAATTAGATCTGCCGGGAAATCAAACAAATTGTGGCCAAGCCTCTTCCAAGTCTGATTAACCCTTGAATCTAAAGGAAACCGGTAACTATTATTCCGGAGAAAAATAAAATTTAAGAACTAAATAGATCTGCCGGGAAATCAAACAAATTGTGGCTAGGCCTCTTCCAAGTCTGATTAACCCTTGGATCTACTAAAGCCGGTAACTATTATTCCGAAAAAAATTAAATTTAAGAACGAATTAGATCTGCCGGGAAATCAAACAAATTGTGGCTAAGCCTCTTCCAAGTCTGATTAACCCTTAAATCTAACTAAAGCCGGTAACAATTATTCCGAAAAAAAATATTTTCCCACGAGTTAAACGGTACCCAACTATCGACACACAGAGTAAAAATATTCGTACTAGCATGAAATTAAAATATTATACCTAATCCACTTGGATATCAATTTAATTTAAAACTACTGACAACCAAAAGCATAAAATAATTCGAGAATCCACTAATAATTCATATCAGTTAATTAATATATAATAAACGCAGTAAATAAAAATTCGAAATCAAATTACCGTTGACAAATCTTTATTTCCAGATAAGAGAAACAAAATAAAAAAACCAAATTTCAGTTCAACAAAAAATAGCCGGTCGGAAAATTTTCAAAACCATACATTTAACAATTTATTACTAAGCGGCGATACGGAAAGTTTTGAATACACAGTTTATTTGTTAAAATTGATTTACCTTAATAAGTACAGCCTACACACACAATCGGAATACGGAATACACTAAATTTTTCACACTACGGTTTTTCGGTTTTCGGAAGAAAGTTGAGCGAAGAATCACGAAATACTATTGCAGAGCTGGAATAAATCACAGCGCGAATGAAAATCCCTGAGCGAAAATTAATGCTAGACGGAATGAATCGGAGACGGAATAAAAATCGGAGCGCGAATAAAAATCACCCGAAAAATGAATTGTTTGAGAATTTATATCCAAAATTTTTAGTTACATTCTTCGGCCGTAATGTGGTGTGGGAATCAAACGTGAAATTTATCTAGTTTCGACAAAAACTTGTAAGTATACTAGACGGCTTTCGTTTTAATTAAAATGTTGTATATACCGGGCGTCCTTTCAGTTGAAAAATTTAAATATCGGAAATGAATAAATTGTGTATGGTAGAATTTGGATTTGCGTAACTCGGACTTATACTAAAATATACAACGGTAATAACAACAACAAAAAAATAAATCAATGCGGTAGTAGAAAGGGTTGTAAAGTAACGAGTTATATACACCCTAGTGGTAAAATAAAATATATTACGGAACATAATAAAATAACAATTAAACTTGCAAAAAGCAAAAAAAAATAACTCGTTACACACCCCCTTTACTTCGGTAAAAAAAATGAATGAGCGAAAGTGCAACTTTCGGACATTACATTTTTTTTTTAAACAACAACTTATACCTAATTATAAAAAAGGTGAGAAAACAAAACGGTGATCCAGGGTGTAGCGTCTCACAGCCTGGAACGTCGGCGTAGGGTCGCTTGGTGTGGATGGGGCGGTCCTCTTCCACGGGACGCCTCTCTTCGGTATGACCTGGAACAGCGTCTGGATACTTCCAGCGCGGGGCGGGGTCGTTCGGTCCATTTGTCCTCAACGGGAGCAAAATAAAATGTTCAGTCAATGGCGGGTTTTAAGTCTTTCGCATGTATACGATTATACCGCTTTCCTTTTCCATCTCGTAAGTCATATACAACTGGGGAAATAACACGTACGACTTCGTACGGCCCGGAATATTTCGGAGCGAGTTTCGCGGCGACGTGATCAACGGCAGAGGATAGTGTATGATCCTTCTTCATGACTTTGTCTCCGATAGTGCACTTCCAGTCTCTACGGCGTAGATTATAGTTACGGCTTTGACTGGTAAACGCTCGGGACAGGTGCGGACGGACAAGATCGAAGCATTCTTGCAGTTTCTCTACTCGCAAGAGATGCGGCTTCGGGTCTTCTTCGGTTGGGTCGTCCAATCCGGCGTCTTCTTCCGGACTTTTCTCGGTATCCTTTTCAGCCTCTCTTCTGAAGGATTTCGGTGTCTCGGGTTCTCTCCCAAAATTTAGGAAGGCAGGTGTGAATCCAGTTGAGTCGTGTCTTGAATTATTCATTGCAAACTTCAAGTCCGGCAACCTTACATCCCAGTCTCGGTGATCCGCTTCGCAGTATTGCGCAATCATTGTCTTCAGGGTGCGGTTGGCTCGTTCTACGGGATTTGCTTGCGGTGTATACGGCGGAGTGAAACGGTGTCGGATTCCTAACCCACTCAGCATATCCTTGAACAACTTGCTGGCATACTGAGTTCCATTGTCGGTCAGTACGGTACGGGGGCATCCAAATATCGTCAATATTTCCTCGTAAAAGGCAATACTTATGCTACTGGCAGTAGCATTCCTTAACGGTTTACACTGTACCCATTTAGTGAATCGGTCTTGGAACATAATGATGTAACAGTTCCCTTTCTTACTTCTGGGTAACGGTCCAATTATATCGGAACTAACGGTTTGCCATGGTTGCCGATTCGATGATGGTTGCATCTTCCCTGGGAGCTTTTGTTGCGACGGTTTGTACTTTTGACATTGCAGACATCGCCTCACGTATCTGGTGATGTCCCTGAACATTCCTGGCCAATAGTACAGTTTTGCAGTCCGGGTGATGGTTTTAGCAATTCCCAGATGTCCAGCGTTTGGGGCATCATGGTTTTCTTGCAGGATTCGGGTTCGGTCGGGCTTTGCTATGCACAGTTTCCAAGGGTCGGACATTTCTGGCTCTCTGAAATCGTTGATATCCCAGAAATGACGGTATAGACGGTCTTCTTTTATGCAGTAGTCCGGAAACTTCTCTGGATCCTTCAGGACCTCTTCCTTCCTGTTCCTGTACCACGAACATTCGGCGGCTACATCGGTCAAACAGATTGCGGACGGTGAATCGGTCTCGGCGGTCATTGGTAGCGGGTTTCTTGACAAAGCGTCGGCCACACGATTTAGAGCACTTTTACGGTGCTGTATCTCGAAATCAAACTGTTGTAGAAAAATACTCCACCTTGCTAAACGTCCGGACGGACTAGATATGGAATGCAGCCATCTAAGAGATGGATGATCGGTAACAACCGTGAAATGGTAGCCCTCTAAATAAGGACGCATCTTTTCAATCCCCCAAACAATGGCAAGACATTCTTTTTCGGTTACGGAGTAATTTTTCTCGGTAGGACTCAGGGTGCGACTTGCATACGCTACTACGTGCTCGTGGCCCTCCTTCTGCTGGGTAAGGGCTATTCCCAAACCATATTCGGAGGCATCGGTTTGTAGAGTGAACGGTACGGAGAAATCAGGACTGCCCAAAACGAGTGCTTCCGACAGACAGGTTTTGATTCTAGCGAAAGCAGCTTCCTGTTCTTCAGCCCACTTCCATCGCTGAGACTTACGGAGTAACTTCGTTAACGGAGCCACCTTTTGTGAAAATGATGGCACAAATCTCCTATACCAGGATGCAACTCCCAAAAACCTTCTCAACTCTCGGATATTTCTTGGGGCTGCAAATTTTATGATACTTTCGACCTTTTCTGGATCGGTACGGATTTCATCTCCAGTAATTACATGTCCCAAGTATTTCATGGACGGTAGACAGAAATGACATTTCTCCGGGTTGAGTTTCAGCCGTGCTCCTCGTAATCGGCGGAACACTTCGGACAGATTTTCCAGATGTTGATCGAACGTTTCCCCCAGAACGATAATGTCATCCAGATAAGCGAATGCATATGGATCCAGCTCTGGGCCTATTAGTCGATCAACCAGTCTCTGGAATGTAGCGGGTGCGGAATGTAAACCAAACGGAAGAACCGTGAATTGAAACAATCCACGTCCTGGTGCGGTAAAGGCGGTAATGGGTTTACTTTCGGGGGTTAACGGAACTTGCCAGTACCCACTCTTCAAATCCAAACAGGAAATGTACTTGGCTTTTCGCAGTTTATCCAGTATAGCATTAATAAACGGAAGAGGGTAAGCATCCTTCATTGTTACCTCGTTGACTTTTCGGAAGTCGATACAGAAACGGTTTTTTCCATCTTTCTTCTTTACGATGACTATTGGAGAACTCCACGGACTTGTAGAGGGTTCGATCACTCCCTCCGCTAACATGGCGTCTATTTCAGCATTGCAAATTTCCTGCATTTTCGGATTCTGGGGTCGGTATCTCTGTTTGATCGGACGTGGTTGCAGCAAACGGATTTCATGCTCAACTAGCGTAGTTGGACCTCGCAAGGATCCAAATTTCGGTAATTCTTGGTCTAGGAAAATGTTTAGTCTGTCTGTCTGTTCTTTCGATAAATTTCTTTCTGTAACCGGAATGATGGTTTCCAACGGACATCCTATCCAATCATACTCCTCGTCATCCCCTAAATCTTCCAGGGAAAACGCAGATATTAAAGAAACGGTTTGCTCCTTGTCAACCCCTAACACCAGGGAAGACGCAGAGACTTCGGAAACAGGTCGCTCCTTGTCAACCCCTAACACCAGGGAAGACGCAGAGACTTCAGAAACGGTTTGCTCCTTGTCAACCCCTAACACCAGGGAAGATTCAGAGACTTCGGACATAGATTGCTCCTTGTCAACCCCTAACTCCAGGGAAGACGCAGAGACTTCGGAACAATATTGCTCCTTGCCAACCCCTAACACCAGAAAAGATGCAGAGACTTCAGAAACGGTTTGCTCCTTGTCAACCCCTAACACCAGGGAAGATTCAGAGACTTCGGAAATATATTGCTCCTTGTCGACCCCTAACACCAGGGAGGACGAAGAGACTTCGGAAACAGGTTGCTCCTTATCAACCCCTAACAACACCGGGGAAGACTCAGAGACTTCGGAAACAGACTGCTCTTTGTCAACCCCTAACACCAGGGAAGACGCAGAGACTTCATGAACGGATTGCTCCTCGCCAACCCCTAACACCAGGGAAGACTCAGAGACTTCGGAACAAGACAGATTTACAGAACGGCGGTTTTTCCTAAGACGGTGGGTGGTTTCTTCTCTACATATTATCGGTACAGCAGAATTGACTTCTTTCATAGGCGGGTTCACGGCCTCCAATATTCCAACAGGACTGGCCAATTGTGAACGCCTCACTAACTCATCATTCACGTATATTTCTCCGGTTCCTAACTCCAGCCGGAAATTATACTTGCGGAGGACATCATGTCCTAATACAATGTCGGTTATCAGCCCAGGGAAATGCTCCAACGAACCCTCTATTGTGGCGTCATTGATTTTCCATTTCAGCTCATATATGTCGGTGATGGAGACTAGATTTCCATTAGCTAAACGGGCCTTCGTAGCTTGACGAGAGGTAGTTTGCTTTCTTTGGGAAAAAGACTTAGCTACTTGATCACCAATATACGACTTTGCTGCTCCGGTATCCAATAATGCTCTAAACATATGATTTTCTTTTTCGACGTCTATGTGCGGTCGGGGGTCGTTCATTCCTGCTGGCGGTTCGGTATGAGAGGCAAAGATTTGCGGAAGCTGTGTCGGCCTCTCTTCGGTACAACTTCGGTTTAGTTTTCCTGCCTCCTGCAGGAACAGTCTCGGGAAAACACTCCTTCCTTCTGGCAACGAGAACAGAATATTTTCGGCGGGTTTTGACAGTTATTCCTATAATGTCCAGACTCACCACAACGGAAACAGATGGGTTGACGGGAAGATTGTCCTGAAGGTTGCTGGGTAGTATCAGACGGCGGACGGCGAGGAGTATCGGTCGGTGACGGTTGGCTGGGACCGGCGATGGGCTCTCTGGATGGACCAGGCATCGTGTTGTGAGAAGGTCCATATCTCGGCGAATTCATTGGCTGCGGACGGGGATTTGGTCCCCTGTTCGGTCCAGTGTGGTTGGGTACAGACTGGAGTTCCTTCCTGAGGAGCTCATATTCCCTGACCACCTGACAAAAGGAGGAAAAGTCGTCAAAGTCCCCTTTTCGGATTTGCAGACGGTATTCGGGCAACAGGTTACGGTACAGCCATGCTAACTGCTGTTCGGGAGTTAGCTTTCCATGTCTTCGCATCAAAGTCTGGAGTTCGGTGATGTATGTGGCGGCGGACTCATTCCTTCTTTGCAAACGACGGCCTATCTCGGCTTCTAAGTCAACCTCGTAGTTCACGGGATAGAAGAAAATTCGGAAATCTGTTTCAAATTCATCCCAGGTCGTGTACCTACTCCTGTTGTTGCGGTACCAAAATGCCGGTTCACCTGACAGTAATTCAGGTAACACAGGAAGCAGATTGTCTTTCTGGACATTCCTTGCGGTACAGATTTCTTCAAGTCTTTCAATGAAAGCAGCAGGATCTCCCCGGTTTCCAAAAGACACCTTCCAATCGTGCACGTTTATCGGTGTAGTTGCCATAGCGGTCGGATATTCCTCTTGGTCTATGGCGGATCGCGGAGCAATATTTCTTCTTCTCAGAAAGTTGACGAGTCTTTTCCGTTTGATAGGAACGGTTCCAGTAACCGATAAATTCCTCTTTACCAGCTCGGTATTAAGTCCCTCGTTCTTTAGTAAGTATACCCAGCTTACTCGATTGTCGGTTATTTCTCCCACGGAACGTACAGTCGGTGCTGGAGGAACGGATTCGGTTTCTTCAGCTTCTTCTTGCTCAAACAAAACGGATAAGTCAAGATCTTCGGAGTTTCTTCTGGACATTAGCCTTTTAACTCCAGCTCAGACGTCTTCTTTTTCTTATAAAATGAAAAAGCAACAAAGGCGCAAAAAAAAGAAAAACTAGCACCGGCAAAACGGTCACTATTGAAATTTGCAATACTGAAAAAAAATAGTATATTATACTGAAATGACGGTCCCTGTTCGAATCAACACTGGGCAAAAAAAAACCCGTAAAACAGTATAAACGGTCCAGCAACAATACGCTAAAAAAAATATCCACAGCGGTATTTCAGTTCCTGCTATAATCAGGTCTCTTCAACAATACGGTAAAATAACGGAAACGGAATAACGGTTCCAGCTCTAACAAATAATCAACTCTCTGCAATAATACGGTAAAAAAAACAGTCAACACAGACTTAAGCGGTCCAAGCGAAAAAAACGCTTCAAAAAAAAATAAAAATTGAAAAGGGTATTAAACTGATCCTATTGTAATCAACAATCGGGTCCCTGCTCTAACAAAAAAAATACGGCAGAAAATAGTCAAAACAGACTTAAACGGTCCAAGCACAAATAAAAGCTAAAAAAATGGAAAACGGTATTAAACTGATTCTACTGTAATCAACAATTGGGTCCCTGCTCGGTCGCCATTTTGTAACGTGCCTCCCTTCTTACACGTGGCTCCTGCCACAAGAACACGTCACTATGGACACCCTTGATGCAAAATTCGAGTTTTTAAATCGCGGGCGCCAGATTATTAACGTGGTTTGCTCCACGGCCCATTGACCCGTAGCGTCAAGAGTTCCAGATAGCCTCAGATGGAGGTTACGGAAAATTCCAGGGTCTTGTTGAATTAAATTTAACTAACTAGTGAAAATCCGGAAAAGCCAAATATTGGTTCTCCAATCAATAAATTGCGGTTAATAATGAAAATAATAGGAATTCAAAACTTTGATCTATTAATACTCTTTGGTCTATTATTCCGAAAAAAATAAAATTTAAGAACTAATTATATCTGCCGGGAAATTAAACAAATTGCGGCTAAGCCTCTTCCAAGTCTGATTAACCCTTGAATCTAACTAAAGCCGGTAACAATTATTCCAAAAAAAAATATTTTCCCACGAGTTAAACGGTACCCAACTATCGACACACAGAGTAAAAATATTCGTACTATATATAGCATAAAATTAAAATATTATACCTAATCCACTTGGATATCAATTTAATTTAAAACTACTGACAACCAAAAGCATAAAATAATTCGAGAATCCACTAATAATTCATATCAGTTAATTAATATATAATAAACGCAGTAAATAAAAATTCGAAATCAAATTACCGTTGACAAATCTTTATTTCCAGATAAGAGAAACAAAATAAAAAACCAAATTTCAGTTCAACAACAAAAGAAAAAATAGACGGTCGGAAAATTTTCAAAACCATACATTTAACAATGTATTACTAAGCGGCGATACGGAAAGTTTTGAATACACAGTTTATTTGTTAAAATTGATTTACCTTAATAAATACAGCCTACACACACAATCGGAATACGGAATACACTAAATTTTTCACACTACGGTTTTTCGGTTTTCGGAAGAAAGTTGAGCGAAGAATCACGAAATACTATTGCAGAGCCGGAATAAATCAGAGCGCGAATGAAAATCACCCGCAAAATGAATGCTAGACGGAATGAATCGGAGACGGAATAAAAATCGGAGCGCGAATAAAAATCACGCGAAAAATGAATTGTTTGAGAATTTATATCCAAAATTTTTAGTTACATTCTTCGGCCGTAATGAGGTGTTGGAATCAAACGTGAAATTTATCTAGTTTCGACAAAAACTTGTAAGTATACTAGACGGCTTTTGTTTTAATTAAAATGTTGTATATTCCGGGCGTCCTTTCAGTTGAAAAATCTAAATATCGGAAATGAATAAATTGTGTATGGTAGAATTTGGATTTGCGTAACTCGGACTTATACTAAAATATACAACGGTAATAACAACTTATATCTTTGAATATGCTCCAACTTTTTTCTGTATTTTAATGTCTTTGTGTTTTTTTTAAATATTTCTTCTGTTATTTGTTGGTATCTGATAGCTGTATCTTCATTTTTTAATTTATATGTTTTTATTGATATATTATGACTTTCTTTCTTTGTTATTTTTTTAGATTTTGGACTGTCCTGTTTTGTTTTTTCCTTCAATAGGTAGTGATCGCTGTTGAGTTCAGCTCCTCTCTTTACTCTTACATCTAATATATGCTTTATTTCTTCTTTTTGTACTAATATATAGTCGATAATTGATTTTTCTCCTCTGTTTGGTTGTACTCTGGTGTATTTGTGAATATATTTATGTTGGTAGAAGGTATTACTGACTACTAGATTTTGGAGTTGGCAGAACTCTAATAGTCTTTTCCCGTTATTATTTCGTGTTTCTTCTCCGTGATTTCCTATTGTTGTTTTATAATCGTTATCTTGTTTACCAACCTTGCTGTTAAAATCTCCTGCAATATTTATATAGTTCCTTTGGCTTCTTCTGCAGATCTTGTTAGTTCTTCCCAGAAATCTTATTTCTCCTCTACTTTTGCGCTTTCATCCGGTCCATAGACTGATATAATTTTTTCCTTTTTATCTCGCAACTCAACTAAAAGGATTCTTTCAGAAATAGCTCTCCATGACATAACTTGGTCCGACAATTCTCTATGTATTATGCAACCTACTCCTGCTGCAGCTCTTTGGTTTATGGGTACTCCACTATATATTAGGATGTGGTCATGCTCTAAGTATATTTTACCATGTCCTTTCTTTTTTGTTTCACTTATTGTTAGAATTTCTAGCTTTGCGTTTTCAAATTCCTGTATTAATTCGATTTCCTTCCCTTGTAAGCTTCTAACATTCCATGTCCCTAATTTCCATATGTTCGTCTCATTTTTTATTAGCTGTTCGCTTGTTTTTGTTGTGTCACCCTTTATTCTTTAGTTTGTTGTGTTTAATATTATCTTATCATGTCCTTGTTCATAACCTTCATTGTTATCGCTGCTCCCTCTCTTGTTTTTTCCTATTAGTTTTTTTGTTTCGTTATTTTTGTTATTTGGTTTTCTGAACGGTCTTCTTCTGGTGAACTATTACTAGCTGTTCTTTTCTTTTTACTACTGTCATTATCCGATTCTGTTATTATTTGGTTGTCAATCATATTTTTGTGATAATCTTTATTCTTAATTACTATCTTGTTATATTTAATATGTGCTTTATGTCCCTGCGATCTAGCTTCTTTCAGTTGAGGTATCAGTTGTTTACGTTATTCTTATGTATATTTCGGATAATTCTCGTCTATCCAGATGTCTGTTTCTTTCAACCTATTTGTATTACTAAATATTTTCATCTTCTGTAACAATTTTTATTAATATATCTATTGATGTTAGTTTGCAACTAAAGTTCATTACATAATTAGCGAACGGCAGCTTTTCGTCAATGAGCATAAGCCAGCCATTGGAAATGTTGCTTATTCTTGCAATGTTATCAAATTGAAAATGTATTGAATTAAAAAAATAGTCTACCCGTGAGCGCCACTTTATTTTAACAGTATAGTTATAAACATCACCAAAATAAAGAAAAATGAAGTATTGTCATAATGTACCAAAAAAATTTATGAAAATGTTAAAAGTTGAAAGAATAAACACAATTTAGTTTTACTTCGTTTATTTAAATATAGAAATGTGATTTGTTGATGACCACCCCCCACATATCATCAAGAATATACAGATTATGTACCAAGTAACAAAAAAAAATTTATACCTATCCAATTTATAGTTAGATATATAGAAATTGTAGATTAACAAAAAATATAGGATCCAAAAAATATTTAAATACTTGATCCTTGAAACCAAGCAAAGTGTCAAGACATTTTAACACCAGTTTACCACAAATTATAGCTATAATATGTTTACAACAAAATACACCTACCTACAGTACTTGATTATCAATAATTGAAATTGGATAGTAAAGTATTCAAATAATAAAAATATATCTATGCATCCTTAGCAGTAGATAATAAAAATAAGTTTACATGATAATTGAATATAACAGAAAGTTCTCATACAAAAAAATTATATAAAAATAAAACCTGTATCCTTGAAGTGGCAACTATCCTTCCAAACTTATCATAAGGACGAATGGCAGTGGTGTAGTAGTGAGATGGGGTTGTCTGTCATCTTGGGCTTCTAAAGGAGCAGCACAGATGTCTGTCAACAATTACACAGGCAAGGGCAGGAGATAGCAGGAAGTCATCAAGAAAATGTCAAAAAAAAAACGGACGCACATGGTCCGGTCTACGACTGGACGTAGCAAACGTCGAATCCTACCAGTGAGGACTGCACCGGAGGGACATCAATCCTGTAGTCAAAATCAGGATGATTCTCTTCACCGCTTGATCCCGGATCTGGATCTAATCCCACAACTGGATCGGCTAATCGCGTGGCTATTTCGACGGCTAGCAAAAATGGCCTCTCCAAAAATAACGTTGGCCGTGACAGAACTTGGTTTTTAGCCGTAAAGGTGGTCCCCTCATGAAACAAAAGGGGCACCAAACACAATAAGGCAACTAGGCCTAGAAAAGCACGCGTCTCTTCCTTCATCTTCATTTTATAGGAAAGAAGGAAGTTCCAAAAAACTAAACCCTACTACCAACAAGATAGATGACATTTCAACATGGCTATCAACTGTAAGGAATTATAGACCTAAGACACTCAACTAATATCTAAGACTCGGCCTGTGACTGCTTGACATTCCAGCTACTGGATCATAGAACTAATTCAACTAGAGGACAGAACTCAACACGACCACTTATCGAACAAACATTCGTACTAACCTACAAATATGCTATGTGCCTTCACACCACTGACATTTGCCATTATAATAACAAACTATAATAGTTATTTATATCAATCATATAATATTACTAAGGAAAATTAAAAAGGTAAGCATACTTTTCTTTGTTATTATTGTTGACTAATACTCATTTTGATTTCAGGTCCTTGTAACTACAGTAACTTCTAGAAAGATTCCAGAATTATTAGAATACTTTTTAGGTACACAAAAATACAGATGATTGAAGTTTTCAATCTTATTACCATATGTTGTTGTAAGTACATCTATATTGTCCAAATAAAGCATGGAAATGACCTAATTTGAATTGTTTCTTTATTTACATATCAAAAATAAGTAAGTGAATTTTTGAAATGCTACACTTCATAGGGCATTTGTTTAACTTGACTAGAATTGGTCTGGATCGGTTTTCGGCAACTCTTCCAATTCTACGTATCTCTTCAAAATCAGTGTTCTCATCCATATGTATTCCTATTTTTTGCAATACTCTTATTATTTTTTCTTGCGTTATTTTCTCATCTTCTTTGTCTTCATCTACTACACCTTTTATTACTAAATTTTTCTTTCTAATCTCTTTCTCCAACTGCTCAATTATATTTCCTTCTTTTGTAATATGTTCTTTTAAGTTATGATTTTCTTCTTTAACTGCTTTCATTTTTTGGGTAATACTTTCCAGTTCCATGTCCATTTCTTGCAATTTATATTCGATTCGCCCCAACATTTCTTCTATTTTCTCCATTTTGATCTATGTACAACGATAACGGTTGTACTCGGTTCAACACCTCGGAAGTACTTCCCTTCTTTGTACTATTAATATTTCCTGGGATATTCAGTATTTGTACACATCTGCTTAATTGCTTTTATCAGCTACTGGTTTGATTTTTTGTATATCAGTTACTTGTTTTAGACATTTATGTTTTCACTTCCTGCACTGCACGTTTGTTTTAGAATGACTTACAATTTAACGCACTATGTAGTAGTTCACTTATTACTGCTTCTTATGTCCTATTTTTCACTACAATACTCGAATTTTCGGGAAAATTGTAGGTGATCAACAGAATACGTTATACTTCTCAAAACGCACCGTTGCCAATCCTTCTCACGCGGTAATATAAGCTAAATATTCCGAACATTGAAAAAACGAAACCATCGGGATTCGAACCCGGGACTCCTCGGTTAGAAAGCCGCTGCGCTACGGAAGGTTCCTTCCCATCAATGTTCTGTTCGGTATTACAAGCTACAGTTCATATAATAGCCTTCTTGGTGTGCGTCATCGATTGTTAATGTCCTTCTATATCTTGTTTTTAAACTAGGAGGAGCATTTTAGGAAACCTCAAACACACCACTAAAAGTAACTAGATTGGGAGAGTGTTCCGAAAGGGTCGTGTTCAGACATTTTGAACTAATTGACAATTACGTGAAATATGTTTTGTACTGCTGGTAGTTGTCGTAGCCAATGAGGGATCAAGGCATGTCTAAATATCGAATAATCATTGGCCACAGGCCATGGCGAAAGTAGTGAGCAAATGACACATTATTGGGAAAAAATTTATGGTTATAATAGGTAGTTTAGGTAAAATTTGTTAATAATTTGAGGATGAATAAGTACGTAGAAAATGCAATTGTATGTTTCAGTTATTCTTTATTTACGTTGGAAGCTTAAGTATAGCAAAAACTGAGAGTAAACAGAGGTTTTTATATCGAAAAATGCGATAATATTGTACTGCAATATGTACCTATGTAAAACTTGATGTAAAAATATTTAGAAAAATAAGATTTTACTTGGAAACTTATATTATTAACAAGAAAGAACAAGCATGGATTTTGTTTAACAAACTGCATAAATAATAAAAATAGCACTTAACTTGGTTGGAATATAATACTTTGTTAAAAATAAAACAATCAACCACAAACGCCAAAAAGGGGTACAGTTAGGTTGAACTAACGAATATTTTCATATAAATAAACACAAAACTGACAAATGTCGTTGTCAGTTGCATCAAAAGAGCTGTGTGAAACGGGCTGCAATCTGACCAATCACTAGGCAGCAGAAATGCCAACTTAAATTCAAATCGCTCGCTCCTCTTAGTTTAAAAACAAGGTATAGTATCCATAATTTAGTTCTTTGTTTTCAATTTTTCGACAGTCAGTGGGTGGATCACAGTCCTTTGAATGGACAAGGGTGAACTGGTTGTTTCTTGTTTTTCTTTGAATATAACACATTACGTTGAAAGAAATGGTAAAAAGGCAGGTCTGTGATTAATCCTAATCAAAATATCACAATAATGAACCGTTTAAACGTATTACAAACGTTAACCCTAATCTTTGATTTACAAAAAATTGATTGGTTGAGGTTTAGATTACGCGCAAACGCGACCTATCAATCGGGCGAATTTACATCGTTCAAAATACGATGCAGACGCTCCTTTCGTAGCGGCAATGTGTCTTACGTCTTTTTCTAATGTCCCACTGACAGTTCTCGTCAGGTCTGTACTTGTTGTTTACGGTCAATTATTATTTATGAAAAGTGAATATTGATCTCATTGTTAGCATTTTATTGATTTAAATAATACAAAAATATGCCTAGATACACGGGAAAAGAGCAGCATCTTATTTTGAAAGTTCTCAAGTATTTTCAGTTGCTGGTAAACCATTGATACCTTTCACTTCAGTGCACCAAGTAAGTATTTTTTATATAACAATGAGTGAAATTAATATAAAATAAGTTAATCCTATTTCCTTAGGATTGCTTAAATATTTCATTTTTATCTATTATGTTTCAGCGCGTTTCGGATGCATTGGGAATATCCTTGCCGGCTGTAGCAAATTTGGCAAAAAAGGCATTCACAGTGATTCAGAATATACCACTAAAATGAGTAAATCTGTCAAAATGTCGAAGGGTCCTACAATCGAGAGAAACACGAGCATGCCATTAGGTCGCATGTATACAGAATGTTTAGTGAAGGTGTGTAAAAAATGTTTTCGATGCGTGGAACGTTTTTAATTAGTCCGATGAGTGAACCATTTTTAC
The DNA here is from genome assembly GCA_947563755.1 of Lochmaea crataegi. Taxonomy (NCBI): domain Eukaryota; kingdom Metazoa; phylum Arthropoda; class Insecta; order Coleoptera; family Chrysomelidae; genus Lochmaea; species Lochmaea crataegi. Next base: position 61,681,716 of record OX387422.1, on the reverse strand, counting down.
ACACTTTTATTTAACTTCACTTCTCTGTTTGTCTAGATCAAATCTTACAATCCATTTTTTACCTTCTTTTACCTAACCGATTTCATTCAAATTTTGCAGACGATCATATTTTCGGTGTCAATACATGTTTTTAAAAGTTTTGGATCAGAAAAATTTAATTAAATTAAGAGCTTAACACCAAAAAGTATAAAATAAAAAATATGAAAAAACTTTTCAAATTACACACTTTTATTAGGAAATGCACTAAAAAGTAAAAAATAATTTTTTTTAATTGACAATTTAATTCATGTATAAAAAATCCCGTAAGCCGCGTGATTTTGTCATTATGACAGCGAAAAAAGTTTGCCCTAACTTTTCCACCGACAATAACGGAACCTAACTTTTGAAAGCATGACAACCAGCATTGTAAACAAATTTTTGATGACGTTATGTCAATTTTTCTCAAACTTGCGTTGTCAGAAAAGTTTTCATTTGTGAAAATGTCGCGATTTACATATTCATTAAATTGTCTTACCGAATTACACTCTAGCATTTTTTTGAGTCGAAGTAAACTTGACATGTATCAATAAGAATTTTGTTGCCATTAGGTAAATCAACTCTTAAAACTGCCAGAAAAAATTACTCGTCCTACGGACTCGTAATTTTTTCAGAGGGAGTTTTTTTCGTTAAATTGCCAGGCAACAAAATTCTTATTGATACATGTCAAGTTTACTTCGACAAAAAAAAACTCTCGTGTAATTATAAGTGAAAAATTTTTCGTTCATTACTTTGCACTAAAAATAAAAGTGGATGGTATGTAAGTGAAATATTTGAGAACTCATATTAAATGTTTGTTTTAAAACTCGTATTAAGTCATATTTCATAGATTGCGCCACCTACTTTCATTTTTAGTGAGAAGTAGTGAACGAAAAATTTTCCAATTAAACAAAAATTATTTTTTACTTTTTAGTGCATTTCCTAATAAAAATGTGTAATTTAAGAAGTTTTTTTATTTGTTAATATTTTTTGTTGACTTATTTATTTTAGGTGAACATGTAACTCTACGTACACTGAATAAAAAACTCAACTTGTCTGTTGGTTCACTGGCAAATGTTTTAAGGGAACTAAAATTCAAATGGCTAAATTGCAGTATTTCCAATAGAAAATATCTTATGGAACAACCACATTTCCTGTGAGAATTTAAGAACAATGAGAGTTCTCCTTACCCTCTACAGCCTGTTTTCTTGGACGAGACCTGGATTTTTAGTAAGGGGAGTTTTCGGAAGAGTTGGCAAGACGGTAGCACAAAGGCAGTAAGAAAGACGAGTGGTGAATGTGTACGGTACATTATTTAACATGCAGGTTCTGAGAAGGGTTTCATCAAAAATTGTGGTTTGATTTTTAAAAGTGGGAGTCATGATAAATAAATAATAAATGTTTGGCAAGAGACAATTTTGCAGGTATGAACAAATAAATTTAAGTTTCTGCAAACTGCCAGTATTTTGATTTTTATTGGGAGTCCTGGAGGCTGTATTTTGTGTGCCAGTATGCGTTCTCGATTTATTTTATGGTTGACCTCCTACAGAAGTGCAGGAGTCCTAGCAGCATGATGGAAGTAACAAGACGGACTTCTGTATTACATAGGACTGTATTACTACCAATTGGGGCCCTACAATGAAATATACTATATTAAATATATTTTAATATAAAGTGTTAAGAATGGTTCGTTCTGAGGATTTTAATCACTCACAATGTTCCGCTTCTTCAGTTAGGGCTCCACTAATTTTGAGTATCGAAACGTCAGAAATCTAGTTACAATGTCAACAATTGGGGGCGGGGGAAACGACGCTTCACAAAAAATCTGCTAGAAATCCCAAAAAAATCAAAATTCAGTTAGAACAAAAATTTCGTATTATTTTAATTATATCATTGTAGGTTACACCACAAACTGGAAAAAATATGTTAGACATGCCCAAAACATTATTGAGGAATATTGGGAAACAGCAAAAATATTTCACCTTTACCTAATTGTTGACTTGAATGAGTCGGAATGTGAATCAGCTTGGGACTGCGAACATTGAACTATCATAATCCTGTTGTTTTTAATTTTTTATTAGTTGGTTGGGTTTTTGACTATTTACTCTGTTTATGTTTGTCTTCTGCTGAACGTGTAACTGAAGATAGAATACTCTAGTTACTGTTTGGAAAGAAGCTATTCAACGGCAGAGCAAGTAGTCGTAGCTCAAAAAAGTTTATAGTTATAGAATAATATCTATTTTGTTAAATTTGCAATACACAACCTGTACATATTTTAATGAACATCAAATACATGGGGTCAGTAAAAACATCAATGAGACAGTGGCCTCATTTAAACAAATAAAACAATAAAATTCACCAACAATAAGAATTATAAGTGAAGAATAACTTTTTCCATAATTCTTAAGAATAAAATAGGGTCCCATATGGTGCATGGTATTATGTGTTATATATGTACATTGCTTTTGTGAACGGCTAACTTCGCCGCTGACCGTATTAATATTATTTTCATTAGAGATGATGAATAATGCTACCAAAGAATATCTACGAGAAAACTAAGTGACAAATCTACAGATGTATAATATAAACACTCTAAGAACTCAAATACAAAACGTGAAGTTATGTGACTATTTGTATTTATATTTTAGGATAATGCCCTTTTGGAAAACTGAAACAAAGTTATTTTATTTTACCATGGTATTGCTCGTAGCAATTGTGACACTTATTTCTTCCTCCATAATAGAAGTGTGGCGAATAAGAAATAGATTATAATGTTTTCTACTTAAAACCAACAAAATACCCAATTTTTCCACTTTTAATAATATCACAAATATATTCAAGGTGTGTCTCGGGTGTCCTCAGGAACAATGAAATATCTAGTTCGTTTATAATTGAAACATGGCAGCATTGACATTATTAAGCTTTGTGCGACTGTATGAACAAAATTTATGGAAAGAAAAAACCTATATCAAATCGAAAAATTAACAGCAAATGGGCAAGAATTAACAGCTGCAATTGATATTGCAAATAACTTCAATAACTACTATATACCGAATTGGGACAGAACTTGGCATATATTACCTCCAGATGACTTCGAAGAACATTTAGACATACTCGGTAATACTATGTATATACATAATACAACTGAAGTCGAAGTAAAACATGTAATATGTAGCGTACAAAGCACCTAACCGGTGAATTGATACGCCTCAAGGTCCGGAGTTAGTTTCGAAGTTGAAAATATACAAAGAGTTGATGATATCTTTTAAAAACTTATATTTTTCAATATACTTTGACAATCTGTCTCAAAATTAAGAATGACAAATATTGACAACTACTAGATTAAAATAAAATACAAAGTGTCAAAAAAATACACAAACACTAGCATTTTCCAACATACTCACACCTTGTGCCATGCTTCCAAGTGGCACAACTTCTTAGGAAAATCTACGACTCAAATCTCGACGGGGGCTTAACTTGTCTTCCATATCTTGTAACAATTGGGGTTCTGCTTTCCCCAACGGTAGTTATTTTTCTTTCCCTCGTCGTTGAGTCTTCTTCAGAAGTATTAGACTTAGGCTGTTCGTTCTCAATATCTAACCTTTCTAAGTGCCTTTTTTGCAGTTCACATCTCACCGAAGTATCTTCTTCGGTCTCGATTTCAAGGGGGTAAAGTCTTTGAATGGGTCTCATCAAAGAACCCGTTGAAGTACGAACTTTCACCAGACGAATTTTTCCATCTTTTCCGGGAAAAATATCTTCTACTATACCCAAAGGCCAATCAAGTCTCTTCAAATGTTCGTTTTCGATAATCACAATGTCTCCTTTAATAACTTCTCTGGATGTTTTTCTTTTCATGTGCAAAACTAGCTGGCTCAGGTATTCTTCTCTAAATCTTTTTCTTAAATTAACTCTTATCTTCTGAATGTATCTCAGATGCCTTTTAAGAGATGTGGCATCAATTTCGTCCATACAAGGTGTCCCGATTTCCTTGACATCTTGAAGAAACATAGACGGGGTTAGAACAACTAATTCATTTTTCGTGTCTGTAATATAGGTGAGGGGCCGTGAATTTATTACTGATTCACATTCGCATATAACTGAAAAAAGCTCTTCATAGGTCAGACAAGCTTTTCCAAGTTGTTTCTTTAACAGCTGTTTCAATATGCCTATCAGACGCTCCCACCATCCGCCCCACCAAGGAGATCCAGGAGGGTTAAATTTCCATTTTAACCACGATAGGAAGTCGTCTTTCATATTTTCAGGAACTTTCGCATTCCATGATAACTTTAAATCCCATGATTTCTGAATCAATAATCGAGGAAAAATTATAACTGGACAACAAAAACCAACAGAATCGAAAAGACGTTGTGTTAAAGAAAGAATTATTCTTTTTGTGATTATATCTGTATTAATATTCCTGAAAGGATCGAAATTCATTTGAAGAGTATCTGTCTCTTTGTTCCAATGAAGGCCTAAAACAGTAGTCAAATTCTCATCACTATTTTCTGTTGATTTATTAGTCATAGTATGCTCCCACCCTCGAAGATCAAATTTACCTTCTAGCATCAGTTGAGTGGATTCCAAAATAAATTCATTGAGATCTTTTTCATTATCAACACTGGTCACACAGTTATCTAGGTAAAAGCTATTTATCAATTTTGTTATCACCCAATTAGAAAATTTCAAATATCCTTCCGGCTGTTCAAGAGCCTTTTCTAAATGATATTTAATTACTGCTGCCAGTAAAAAAGGACTAGAAGTAACTCCGAAAACAACTCTTGCATGACGATAACATTTCAAACTACCTTCCTTATCAAACCATAAGAATCTTAAGAAATCACGATCGTTTTCATTCAAACTTATTTGTAAAAACGCTTTTCTGATGTCAGATACAACACCAATCTTATGGAGTCTAAATCTAATAAGAATCGATGGAATGAGTTCGATAAAATTTATTCCTTTTTCTAAGCAATGATTCAAGGAAACCTGATTTCTATCCCTAGCAGATGCATCGAAAACAGGCCTTAATTTAGTAGTGACACTATTTAATTTTACCACATGTCGATGTGGCAAATAGAAACCAATCTCCTTATCAATTGGAGATATTTCTTCAATTACGCCCTCGTCCTTCCATTCACTTATAGTTTTATCATATGTATCATAATAACCATCTTTTTCTAATTTCTTAATAAGATTATCTAGTCGTTTTTTGGCCATATCGAAATTATTAACAATTGGAGGATGTCCATCAATCCAAGTCAAACCTACTTCATATCTTCCTTCACTGTTGATACAAATCGACTCTAGGAAATTTTCCTTTGTATCTTCTTCTATCTTCTTTCGCTGATTTCGTTTCTCAGGATCCGTAATACCCAACGTTTCCAAGTCCCACAAATGTGAGATATCATTATTGCAGAAAAAAGAAGAAACCAACATTGAAGAAGCATATGAATTTCTATAATGGTCTCTGGGAATTTTTCCCATTAGAACCCAACCCAAAAGAGTTTCCATTGCTATCAATCCACATTGCAGAGAATATCGTTTCCCAGTAAATTGTTTTCCTGTAATATCAGCTCCGATTAAAATTTCTATTGGACCGTCGTTCCTATCTGAGATCGAAACACCTAATTGATGAAGTTCGTTCATCCACGGACCTTCTGATATGGAAGCGACGTGACTACAAATCAATGGTTGATCAAGAGCATCAAAGTTACAAATATACTTCTCGTTCAAATTTTTCAGAGTAATTCGATATCGATTATGATGGCTAGTTTCCGAATTTGTTCCTCCAAATAGAGCATGAATTAATTGTTCTGAACCCAAAGCTTCGTATCCCATTTCAATCGCAACGTGTTTCACAATATATGATCGTTGTGATCCAGTATCAATTATTGCTCTAACCAATCGAGTTTTAAAATTACTGCTTAGCTGCACAACAAGTGTTTGAAGGATAATTTCATTGTGATACGTGGTGTTTGATAAATTATCAACAATCCCAGAAGCATCATTCGTGGTTAAAATATTTGATTCTAACAGAGGTTTTTTCTTAGAGCACATGAGAGTAGCATGTTTCTCGATACATTCAGAACACCTAATATCTATTTTACATTTTCTAGCACTAAAATCTAAAAAAGCACCAGGTTGGGATATCATCAGAGCTTAAATCATTAAGGAAATAAGAGATAAAATTTCACAACCGCTAACTTATCTAATAAATAAAAGTTTTAATGACGAATGCTTCCCAGAATGCCTCAAAATTGGAATTGTTAAGCCACTATATAAAACTGGCGACAAAACATTGACCCAAAATTTTAGACCAGTATCGGTCGGTTTTTTCAAAAATTTATAAAAACAAAAATAACCAAATTTCTAAATAAATTTCAACTACTAAATGATAATCAATATGGGTTTAGAGAGAGAAAATCGACAGGGGATGCAATACACGCTTTAATCTCTAAAATATACAATGCTGCATATACGAAAACACCTGCAATTTGGATCTTTATCGACCTCTCTAAAACTTTTGATATGGTGTGTCACAAGCGTTTACTGCAAAAGATTGAATTTTATGGACTGCGTGGAAAAATTTATCGTATAATAGAAAGCTATCTAAAAAACGTAGAAGACAATATGTGGCAATCAATGGAGTATTGAGTTAACCAAAAACAATTATCTATGGCGTTCCATAAGGGACTGTACTTGGACCTCTTCTCCTTACCTTATACAGTGTGGAAACCACTTATGGAATAAAATTATTTATGTCATTATTTTAGAAAATTATAAAAAATGCCGAGACACGTCAACTTTTGAATTGAGGGGGACACTTTTTGGCGCTAATGCCATAAACGTCAGATTCACCCCCTCCCTACTGGAGACACCCCTTACATTTTTTCAAATGGCATTAGGTATCAAGTCACACCTCATTTAAAAGGTCTGGTAAATCTCTATTCAATCATTTTGTTTTGCCTTTGATACGAGCCTTCCATTGTTATTTAATCGTTGTTTCAAATTGGCTCTTTTTCAACTTTTATTGCCTGAAAGTTAACGGTGGTCACTTTGAGCATGATTAAATAGCAGTTTTTCCTTGTTAACAGTTGTCTTTTTACTATTTGTAAATTTTTCATTCTTTAAAGAGTCTTTCTATCATAACAAAATGTGGGAGCATACGAAAAGATGAAAAAGAGCCAATTTTAAACAACGATTAAATAACAATGGAAGGCTAGTATCAAAGGCAAAACAAAATGATGGAATAGAGATATACCAGATCTTTAAAATGAGGTGTGACTTGATACTTAATGCCATTTGAAAAAATGTAAGGGGTGTCTCCTGTAGGGAGGGGGTGAATCTGACGTTTATGAAATTAGCGCCAAAAAGTGTCCCCCTCAATTCAAAAGTTGACGTGTCTCGGCATTTTTTATAATTTTCTAAAATAATGACATAAATAATTTTATTCCATAAGTGGTTTCCACACTGTATATTAACAGCCTGATGATATTAAATACAAAAGGAGAAATAATAGGCTTCGCAGATGATACACTCATAACTTACAAAACAAGAAACTGGCAAACGATTAAAATGGAAATTGAAGACGATTTTAAAACAGTTAAAAAGTGGTTTCAACTAAATAACCCAACGTTAAATGTAAAAGAAACTAAATATCTGCCATTTACATCTTACATAAATAATTTGCCGTGTCTTGGTCCAATATATGTTGATGAAAACACTCAAATTCCTGAAGCATCATCAATTAAGTACCTAGGTATTATTATAGATAGGCATCTGAAATGGGATCTACAAGTAAAAAACATTACCAATAAACTCATAGGGCTGAAATATTTACGCGACTTTTTACATGAAACCCAGTTAAAAACTTTATATCTGTCTCTGGTTCAGTCGCATCGTACGTATGGAATTATTGGTTGGGGTGGTGTGCCAGATTGCCATTTGAAACAGTTAGAAAATATACAGAAATGAATAGTAAAGCTTATTTAAAAAAAAACCAGTAATTTACCCCGGCGTTGCGCTTTTTACTGAGAGTACTTTTTTGACATGAGACAGTTATACTGCCAAACCATTCGTATAAACATCTTCAAGAGAAATATAAATATACTTTTTCCCCAACATAAACCAGTAAAGGGGCTGCACCGATTCTGCCTATTGGTGGAGGCGCTAACATGGGAATCTCCATAAGAAAATCGAAAAAAAAGCTAAGCTCGAAAATAGCAAAAATGGTTCCCTTCAAGGTCACGCGTCGGCTTCAATATTGGAATCCGAGCTGCGGTTAGATAACGCCGAATAGCGATAAGAATATTTTATTAAATAGATTATATACAGGGCAATATTAAAACAACAACCTTCGTGTCCTATGTATATCCTAAACTCTTGATAGCTGACAGATGACACGGGGCCTAAGATATGAATACACAGCTGCGATCCTTACGATAATAACGTGATCAGGCAGGCGCGCTTTTGAGATATACCAAGGTTAGTTGTCTAAAATAATTTTGTGATATACCAGGGGCAGCTTAAAAGTAGCATACGATGTAATATTGGTTGCCTATGAGGTTACATGTGTTATAACAAACGCCACGTGTTAGGTGAAACATCATGTCTCACCCACGTATTACGTCAAACGTCACGTGCCACATCATGGTTTACATAAAAACGTTTGCTAGATGGCGCTAGTGGCGGGAGGGAATGGATTCAGATATAGATTGAATAAATATTTTGGCAGAACGTCATCCGCCACTTGTCATCCGTCACCTGTCTAGCGTTAAATTTAGGCTCCAGAGTGGTTTAGGACCCCCAAATTTAGACTATACAAATGTAGACCTTGGCGTAACGTCATCATTGTAGAATTATTTATAAATTCAAAAACTTATGCGAACCATGGGCCTATGCGACTATAGTAAGGTACTCACCAAATCTGACCATTCGCTTAGATACGTATAAGCTGCGAAGAGAGGTATAAACAATTATCTGCTGTGTGACTGGAGCATTCGGGGGGTATCGTTGTTTCAAGTAAAAAGGGCATTAGTATATTTCTTTGTTATTATTAGTCGGATTGGAGTGGGACAAACGGTAATGGTTATGTAGACTGCATAGTGGTGTGCGATCCCTCGTTAGGTCTTAGTGTCTATAGTAAGGAAAATATAAACGTACTGTACTTGGCATCTGTCACTTGTCTGGCATCTGTCACCTAGTTTATAGAATGAGGTGTTAGATATTCGGATGGCATACAAGGTGTATCTCACACCTCCGGGTAGACAGGTTTCGATTATTTATATATACCGGGCGAATGAAAATTAACTTTCATTATTAAGTGTTAGATATTATACGTGAGAACCAAACATACTTTCATAAATTAGACACCCTATATATTATTTATCATTTAGATTTAACTCATATCCAATATTATAAGCATATCGTACTACACTACACATTCAAAAATTTAGTAGAATCAGAGCTACCAAACTAGAAGTCACTTGGTTGGAATAATCCCGATTTAAAAACGTCACTAATGACCCAATGGATCTGTCGGTGTCGTTAAATCTCTTATCACAGTTTGATCTTGAGGAATTTAAGATTAGAGTGCGATAGGGAAAATTTCAGTGCATTTGTATTATATTATACGTATCTAACGCTATTCAGGTCTAATTCACTTAACCAAATGTCTTTTCGTGATCAATGAACCCATATCTCTGCTTCCAAAACACCTGCGTGATAACAAACTTTATATTATTGATTTGTGGAACGAACCGATCAATATGAGATGTCACTCTACACTCTAGCTCGTAAAATATTTCTAACGTGCCGCTTTGACCTTATTTTCATTATAAGCATATCGTACTACACTACACATTCAAATTTTATTAGAATCAGAGCTATCAACCTAAAAGTCACTTGGTTGGAATAATCCCAATTTCAAAACGTTACTAATGACCCAATGGATCTGATGGTGTCGTTAAATCTCTTATCGCAGTTTGATCTTGAGGAATTTAAGATTAGAGTGCGATAAGGAAAATTTCAGTGCATTTGTATTCTATTAGACGTATCTAACACTATAAAGGTATAATTCACTTCACCAAATGTCTTTTCGTAATCAATAAAGCTATATCTCTGCTTCCAAATCACCTTCGTGAAAACAAAGTCCTAAGTACGTAGGAGGGGAAGCTTCGACTCGAAAACCATAGAGATAAAAATATTTATGGAACGACTGGTCTGCTAGAGCTAAAATTCTCAAAAAACTCCAAACACTTTATGCATTTAGATCATCAAATGTACAGGGGAATCTTAAAACTACCCAGAGTACAGCGTACATCTAGACGACACTTATGTACATAAGTATCGACAGATTATTAACCCTCTCTTTCAAAAACCAGCCCAACCCTAAACGGTGCATGAGAATAGCTCCAAAAGTAGAAAACTGCTTTACGAAAGCTAAACGTAGAGAGGAATACTTATACAATAAATAAATATATTTATACAATAAAATTTCAAATTGGTCAAACGTTACTGGTCACGTCAAACATCACGTCAAAAAGCCCAGTCATACGTCACGTCTCACGTCATGTAAAACATAACATCATACGTCACTTGCCATGACAAACGTCACGTACAACGTTGAACGTCACGTACCAAGTCAAAATTCACATGTCACGTCAAACGTCACATGTCACGTCAAACGTCACATGTCACGTCAAACGTCACATGTCACGTCAAACGTCACATGTCACGTCAAACGTCACATGTCACGTCAAACGTTATGTGTCACGTCAAAAGTCATGACAAACGTCACGTGCTACGTTAAACGTTACGTACCACGTTAAACTTCACATGACATGACGTTCTGGTTTTATATTTGTTATCGGCATTTTGAACCAATAAATTTTAACAAAATTGGTGCAGCCAACTTGTGAAGTATTAATAAGAACGACAAGGTTTCATTATTAAAACATAAATCAGAGCTACCAACTTACGTTAGGAGCTTTTAACTTTGTGATCATAGCCGATATAATTTACATCAACCTCAAATCATAACTAAACATTTGCTTCCTATGTGTATACTCAGAAGCTAATTTTTTAGGTATCCATCCAATTATGTAATCATTAACCATGTAGTAACTTATGAGTCTACCGGTAAAATTTAATAATATCAAAAAATATTATATTTATCATTGAAACTGTTGAAACATAGATAAATCAATCACATTTGCAGAAAATAATAAAATTGATTGCAATTTATCTAACCCGCGATAACCAAAAATGCCGGAAACGCTTATAAAATGTAAAACCAAAATGTATATAATAAGTACTTTTCTCATCTATGACAACATATCAGCTTCATTAGATGTCGCTCTCTACTCTAGCTCATAAAATATTTCTAACATGCCACTTTGACCTTATTATCATTCTAAACATATCGAACTACACTACATATTCAAAATTTTGTAGAATCAGAGCTGCCAACCTAAAAGTCACTTGGTTGGAATAATCCCGATTTAAAAATGTCACTAATGACCCAATGGATCTGTCGGTATCGTTAAATCTCTTATCGCAGTTTGATCTTGAGGAATTTAAGATTAGAGTGCGATTAGGAAAATTTCGGTGCATTGGTATTCTATTGGATGAATCTAACGCTGTAAAGGTATAATTCACTTCACCAAATGTCTTATCGTGATCAATAAAGCCATATCTCTGTTTCCAAATCATCTGCGTTAAAACAAGGTCCTAAGTATGTAGGAGGGGTGTGGAAGCTTCGAAACGAAAACATTAAGTTTGGCCCGAAAACCATAGAGATAAAAAAATTTATGGAACGTCTGGACTGCTAGAGCTAATATTCTCAAAAACCCCAAAAATGTTATGCATTTATATTATCAAATGTGCATGGAAATCTTAGAACTAACCGGAGTACATCGCACATGTTTCGAGAGCTGTATAGGATGAAAAATCCTAGTACAAAATATAAAAAATTTGCGAATGTATTACTACTTTTTATAATAAAATATATACCATAATACTGGGTGTATTGGCCCCTAAAATTTTACTAAATATCCAAACGGCACTTCGATAATTCTAGTAATATCCAATGTCTTAGGACTATTCGAATCCTCGAGTTATTTCCGCCTACAACATAGGAAAATGTTATAAGTAATAATTAAAATTCTATAGAATTGATAAGATACTTCTTAGGTCGCAATAGAAAAATATGTTAACAATAATGCAAAAATATCTACAATTTCACAACGGATGAATATCTTGACGTCTACCCCTCACCCAGCCACTCTCCCTAATCAGAATGTGTAATAGCTAGCATGAGAAAAATTTCCCACTATCTGCTCGTAGAACGCGTGATGGCTCGTTTAAAAGACATTAATATATTTAATTGGTGAACGCTAACACTCAACAAATCATTATAGAAGCAGCATACCTCACTGAAATAACTAATTAGAAGAAAGATTCCCTACAATAATAAGAGGTGTCATCTTTGAGATGCTGTATCCGACCCAGGTGATGGCTCGTCATGAAGATTATGTCGGCTCAATGCCTTAACGTCAACCTCCCGCCAAATAATCATACAATGCGCATACCTTACTAAACTAACCAGCGTAAAACAGTTAGTGTATTTCTATTCCAGCACTTGTCACAAACAAACATGACTGTGGCAGATCCAAAGCGCGAGTAGATCAAACTTAACCTCATTAAATGCTGTATTAAGCAAGAGTTCATACGATCCAACTTTAAGTTGAATTTTTCATGAAATAGCTGGAAAATATGGAATAACAACTAAAGTGTGTTCAGGCACAAATATTTATTCTAATGATGTGAAAATTATGTCGCATCATCTAGAAGTAACTCTTAGAAAAAATTAATTTGAATGCAAAACCATCGAAGATATAATCATGATTGGTGTTTTTGATGAATTTTTTGAAAGTTCGTCAAAATATTTATGAAATTGTAGCTAAAATATTTAAACAATAAAATTTCAAATTGGGATGACTACTGTTAAACTTTTTTTACTTTCTAAGGAATATTACTCAAACATTTTAGGACGTTTTGAAAGCGTTCTCGCAGAAATTCACCAAGCACCGTTGAGGCTGTCAGAGATTCGACCAATAAGTTAATACATTGCTTTTATAAAAAGTCACAACTCTTTTCTCTGACGTCACACATTTTGTTTCACACTATATGTATATGTGCTATAAAAAATTTTATGCTAGATATCCTGAAGGTATACCTACATAATATTCCACATCCCTCGAAGTGAGTCTCTTTTACTTATCGATTTATAAAATCATGTGTTTACCAATCATTTTATTAAAAACCGGAACATATTGAAAAGTATCAATCAAAATCAATTTAATTGATTGTATCAGGCTCTTAATATGTTGCTATTTTTTCTATATGCTCGAAAAAATGCTCGTTTTTGTTATTCAATAAAGATAATTTCTTTTCATTAAAAAACAACATAGTAAATACATTAATGACTTATTAAATTTAACACTTGAAAAGGTGACATATTCAAAATGTCTCAGAAAGTCTCAAAACGACCTATGATCTTCGCGTTAACACAGTAAGTACTTAGTATGAAAAAATGAGGTCAACAATGTTTTTGCAATGACATGTGTAATATTAGCATCTAAACAGAAATCTAGATGCAATATAAAAGTTGATAAATATACATAGTGTTTTAATAAAAATCCATTTTTACTTGAAAGCATAATTTATTCAATCCTAATGGTAATATAGTACTGAAAACCAGTGGCGGAGACCTTGCAGAGACTGCAGAGACGTATCACAGATGATGAGAGCCTATCAGAGGATCTACAACAGAATATTAAACTTCATTATCTTAATAATAATAAAAAAATTAAGGTTCATTTCCACACCATCTTATACATATTACAATATATGGAGATAGAACCGTGGCGCGTTGACTTTTTTAATGGAAGTCTCGCCTGTAGCCCTAGCATAACCATTTTGATTAACTGATTAAGTATTTCATTCATATTCATTTCTATATCAATAAAGAATCTATTTTAACTCATCGGCTCCTGCGGGTGCGCCGCAGGTTACCGATGGTGAATGGCTCTTTAGTATCTCATTGACTCCTGTGGGAGCACCACTGGCTATCAATGGACGTTGACTCTTTCAGTGACAATATAAATACTTTCATTGATAAAGATCGCCTAGATCAATAAAGATAGATTCATTCACCCTTTCAACTCATCGGCTCCTGTGGTAGCGCTATAGGTTACCGGGGGTCAATGGATTTCAAATACCTTATTGACTCCAATATGGCAATGGCAATATGAATACCTTAATTGATAAGGTTACTTGAACTACGTACATGATCAGTATATTAAAAATTATTCATGTAATTATAGAAATTAGCGATTGCTGATATTATTAAACAGCGACATTGGAAGCATCTGATATGCAATTTACATTCAAAGCTTCAGCTAGTGAAACTTGAGTCGGGATGGTATAGTGTTCCCAAGGTAGCGTTTCATCTGTTCCTTGAACCAAGTAATATCCATCTTTACCACAGATGATTTAACACCTTTAGCTTTCTTCCCTACACCAAAGTTCTTAAGTTCAACATCAATTTTCTCTACATCAAATCCCTCATTAAGCATATTTTGCTGTTTTGTTGCTATATCGTCACCTGTTCTCAGAACTTTCGTGGCATAAAGTTTGGAACGAAGACCAATGTACTCTGTCATCGGTACACCATTATTTTCATCCTTCATCATGCCGAGAACTTTTTTATTAACACAAGGAATGCCATACTCGTTGTTTTCTGGATAATCAGAAGTGTCGACACGCTGATGACAATCTCGTCTCATTATATCGTAGGGGTCTTGGTAAAATTTGTATATGAGGGAATCGGTATCGGTGTACATAGCAGTGCAGTCGGGGAAAGCATTCACCATATAGCCATAGTGGAAATCATAAATGGTCGTCTTAGCTAAATCTAGTATCGCCTGTCCAACATATATTGGTTTATTCAACCAGATTTGTTGTTTCCTGAGTTCAATAGCTACTAAATCAGGTTTTTCGCTGAAAATAGTGCTTGGCTATATAGGACTCGGCCCCATATCGTCCATTCCACTCTGTCAGTAAACGTATATTTACTCTTTTCCTAATGTTTTCCATGGTCTTCCCTGTAACAAAAAAAGCATGTTTCAATCACACAAGAACATTAAATGAATAATTATACTAACCAAAGACGGCATTGTTCATCAACTTAAAAAGGTTCTTTTCGAACATATTAGTCGCCTTCTTGCGGAGCTCTGTATTAAGATCTATATAGCTTTTTAACCATGAAGCTTGCTTGAACTTTAGAACTCTATGAATTTTCGTGATAACTAGACCATGAGCTATCGCTTGCTTGAGAGCTTTATAGTGGATAACATAATTTTTCTTATCATGGAGAGTAGCCATTAATTTTGATAGCTCATTCACTTTTTTCGGAGACTGCATCGTCTTGGGGTTGATGTTCTGAGGGCAGAATGGAATATCTTTGTGTCGATCGTGGAGATGTTTAGGATACTCTATGTCAACCTCCAAGATATACCCCTCATAAGCATTATCAGGAATCGTTGTGACGTCAATATTGATGCCAACCCACTCAAAACCACCGTAGGGAAGATATTGTGACATTGCCCAACCATACTGGAACACATTTAATTGTTGGTATTTCAATAATATTTATAATTTAAAAGACTCACCTGGTTATTCAAATCATAATACATCATGAATGTTTTAGGTTTTGATGGATCGTAGTTGTTGACATACTGATTGTTAGCTTTAGCTCTCCTCATACTGCAAACTTGACTGAGACCCCCACGAATACCACGTTCAATGAAAAGAAACATGTCAAGGTCTGTCAAAAGCTCCAACTCTATACCAGTATGTTTAAGCATAGCATCCCAAGTGTAGCCAGGTAATGTGAAATAGTGTGCAGGATCGATACCATGCGATTTGAGACAACTACTCCTAAACATCTCAAAAACATCCGCTAGAAGGAGAATATCAGTCTTCATGTAGAGGTCGACGTAATCGCCCAAGTTTACACAATTAAAGCTGCTCCATACTTGCTGGGCACGCCTATAGAAACGACGAGGGCAGGGCTTGTTTTCCAATTTATTGAAAAAGTAATCTTGAGTAGGTAGAGAAGCTTCATTAAATCGCTCAAACGAGTCGATATAGTCATAAGGCATGACACCTTTCTTCGTTAACAGCTGAAATATGTCTTCAGGTAACTCTGTGAATTGTGATTTAAGGTTAGGGAACTCTGTAAGATATGAAGCCAGCTTATCCAATGAAGACGCCATAAATCTGAATGAATCGATGAATCTAAATTGTATTGGAAAGTCGTCAACATGCTTAGTGAAAGATATATATTTTTCCTTAGTAATCGGCAACAAGTCAGTACCCAGTCAACCATACCACGTTACCACATGTGTACTACACGTTGATATTTGGTGGATTTTTAGCGTAGTACGAATATCACTCAAATACAACGTAGAAATAACGATAGTTTAGCAACGTGCTTAAAACATTGTATTTCGAAACGTGCATTACATGTGGATATTGGATTACATTCTCAACGTAGCTAGGAGGAACCAAAATGTAACGTAGAAATTACATCACTATTGTCGACGTTGTATTTAGAAATGTGTATTACACGTAGATATTGGGTAATTCCCTATAAATCAAAAATGAATCGTAAACGGATGGAACAAATAATAAATTTAGCTAAATGAAACAAAGATTTTACATGCTTGGTCGGTGGAGTAGAGGAGACACCACCAACAATTTGTCTTTGTGATTTTAGTAATAGGTGAACACTCTCAAATCAAGTTATAAAGCATAAAAATAAAAGTTTTCTCTTCAACTTCAATAAAATTAAGATTCATCCATACCACCGCTATATTAGTGGTCAGGGATCGTCAGGCGCGATTTTTATAGTTTCACAGTAGATATATTTAAAATTCGCGCCCGTGTGATAGCATTTGTACAGATGGTCGCAAACTCTATCGAAACGAGTCGTAGCGATGTCTCCTCTCTGTCGTTACACATACACATAAAAGAGATGGGAAGCACGGATTTTGCCCACAGATCACCAATTCTGCCATCGACATTGAGCAGTGAAGTATAGTGACAGAATAACGTCGTGTTGTGTCCACTATGGTTGTGTCAATCCTGTCCTAACCTATTTGCCATGCCCATGTGCCTTTTTATTTTGGCGGTTTCGTTCTTCAATATGTCGTACGTAATTGTGGAATTTAGTGACCACGAGATTGGTGTAGTATATAATAAATGGTTTACCCCAGAGAAAACTCAAGTTTATTGGCCCCCGTATAAGGATTCCTTCTACTTTCGAAAAGCCTTGGGTCGAGGAGAAGAACCTAATCAAAATTGGCCCATATACCCCATTAAGAAGTTGTTATATGAAACAGGTAACTATTAATACATTAACTCTATACTTTTAAATTATTATTTATCATTCGCGGCATTTTTTTCTACCGGTTTGGATTGTATTGTTTTTTTAAATTTTTAACTCGATTTTAGACAACTTGGAAAAAGCTCTCAAAAAACAGCAAGAAGCTGAGTTAACATCCAACCTATCCTCTGACGAAGACCTAACACAATCTAGCCACTCGACTAAAAAAAGAACCAGACAGACACCTAAAAAATATATTAGTAGTGAAAGTGAATCTGAGCAAATAGTAAAACGGCCTCCTAGATTAGACTCTGCTCAGTTAAATCAAACTGGTAAGAAAATAATAGTGATTTTTTGCTCAACATTATTGGAATAAAAGTAAATACAAGAATTATATCAAATCCGAGAAATAGAAAACTAGTGTGAGTCGAAATAACAATATATAAGCTAACCTAACTATACTTCCATTGTTTTGAAGAATAGATAGGTTATATTTTTGAAACAAAGATGATAAAACCCTTATTTTTATGTTTAAGCAAATTCACCAAATTTACTAAGGACACCAACTGTAGTATTGGAAACACCTTCTAGAACCACGAATGAAGTAACTTCAAGTGATAGTGAGTTTCAGCTTTACAAAATTTATATCAAAAGTGTCAGTTGTCCAATTTACTCAAAAAAATCTATATTCTGTTACCAGGTATTATTTAAAATTATTTATAACTATTGTTTTAGAATTTGACTGCATCTTAACACATTTAGTCAAAATTGAACAACAAAATAACCAAATTTTGGCATTGTTAAGGCAACAACAAACCGAATTTGTTATTGGTGCAATTACTGATTACATCAATGAATTACCTTTAAAAACAATCGAAGAATTGAACAATTTTGAAACAAAACTTTCATCAGAGGATGTGTTTAAATCATTGGTAAATAATAAGATGATTATTGATTATTGAAGAGTTTTGTATAATATAATGTCACCTTTTTTAGGTTACCTATTTGTCACAAATTGGGGGTAATGGAACTGTAACACGAACAAATAAAATTTCACGCTTCTTGTTAAAAGATGATCTAGCACGTGGATATAACTTTTGTGGACATAATGCTAAACAGCCATTTTTTAAGATGAAATTAAAGGATGCAATAATTCGTAAGTGTTAATGTATATTAAACCAACTGTTGACTTGCATTATAAAAAACTTTCCAATGTTTGATCATTCTTTTGTCAATTCTTTAAAAGTAAACTGTGGTAGAAAACAGTATCGCATGCTTTTTAATCAAGAGTTTTATTGTAACAAGAAATATTTTCTCCCTTGTTTCAGAGTCTGTTCAACATAAGGAAAAATCTGCAACAACACATGATATTGAACAGTGCATAAAGAACTGGTTAAAGTATGCTCCAAAGCGTCTACAGATTTCAAATGAAAACAAAGAATAAACTACTCTATGTCTATCAGTACAGAGTCTTTGTAAGGTAGGTGTGAGGCAGGTAATTTATTAATCAACAAGTATGTTTGAAAAAAGTAAATTCAAACAAGTTGTTTCCAAACGGCAACTGAATAGAAGAATAATAAATCAGGTTCAAACGGAATTAAAACAATTTAACAATCTTGAAGTTAATTCAATCAATGAAAATACAAGTTCTATCAGCAACTGTTTTTTTGAAATGAATGAGTACATAAGTGTACCTGAAATAGAAGATGTTGCACAAAATGTAAGTTCAGGGTAGAATTTAGCGGTTTAAGTGCAGTTGTAATGAATAATGATTTACAGTTGTCAGATAATGATGATGTCAATAGTTTACATTTGAAAGATAAAATAAAAAAATGGGTTCTTTCTGAAAAAATTTCACATTCTGCAGTTACTAGCTTGCTACATATCCTTCATGATTATCATTCAGACTTGCCATTAGATTGTCGAACATTAATAAAAACTCCAAGACAGATTCAAACAAAGCATGTGGGAAATGGGGAATATATTCATTTTAATTTAACAGTTACTTTAAAACAAATTTTGGAAAAAAGTTCAGCTGTAATGCTAACCAGCGAAATATTTCTCAGTTTCAATATTGATGGTTTACCTCTATTTCACAGTTCAAGCACACAATTTTGGCCTATTTTATGCATTTTAAAAAATGGAAACTTAAATTTTGATCCATTTGTAGTAGGATTATTCTGTGGTACTGGTAAGCCATCCACTGTTGATTTATTTTTGGAAGATTTTATTAAGGACGTTTCAGAACTTCTTACTCATGGAATTGAACATAATGGCATTATATATATTGTTAAAATCAAAAGTTTTATTTGTGATGTACCAGCCAAAGCATATATTAAATGCGTGAAGTCTCATGGTGGTTATTCCTCTTGTGACAAATGTACAGAATATGGGAATTATATAAATGGCAGAGTTGTTTTACACAAACTAAATGCGCAACTAAGAACTGATGATTCCTTTAGCGAACAAACCGATGAAAATCATCATGTAGGCACTTCTCTATTGACAAAATTGAATGTGGGTTTGGTGTCACTTTTTGCAATAGACTATATGCATGCAGTATGTCTTGGTGTGATGAAAAAACTTCTTAATTCTTGGATTGGTGGCTGCTTGAAGGTTAGACTCCAATCTAGAATTGTTAGTACCATATGCTGTCTTTGAGAAATTTTATTCCTGTTGAAATAAACAGGAAACCTAGAAGTCTCTCAGATTTACCACGATGGAAAGCAACTGAGTTCAGAACTTTCTTATTGTATATAGGTCCGATTGTGTTGAAAAATATTAATATTGCCGTCTTTGAACATTTTCTTTTATTACATAGTAGTATTTCAATTCTAAGTAACCCAAAATTTATTGGACACTTTGGAACAACTTTTACTACAAATCTTCTACATACTTTCGTTGCCCATTGCAAAGAATTATATGGCTTGGAATATTTTGTGTACAATATTCATATTTTAATACATTTAAGCGATGATGTCAAAAATTTTGGGCCACTTGATTCTTTTCCAGCTTTTCCGTTTGAGAATTATCTGGGACAAATAAAAAAATTAATCAAAAGTCCTAATAAACCTTTACAACAAATATACAACAGGCTGGTTGAAATTAATTCTGCTGCTGTTAAAGGTCATTCTACACTTTTGACATCTACACAATTTTTCTATGAACACCTACATGGGCCAATTCTAAATATGACGAACAGCAGCTGCATTCAGTACAAAAAGGTAATTTTGCCTCATTACACTTTAACTGTGAACTCATATTCAGCAGCTAATAGTTATTGCATAATATCTGAAGGTGTGGTGATAGAAATTCATAATATACTTAAAAGCCGTAAAACTAACAAGTGTTTATTAGTAGGAAAAGAATTTTTGTTTAAAGAAGCATTTTACAATTACCCATTTGATTCAAAGCTTCTTCATATATATGTATTGAAAAATTTATCCGAACTTAAAATGTGGACATTTGAAGTCGAGAATTTTCCATCAAAATGTATAGTATTTCCTTTTTCTGAAGGAATGTGGGTTTCATTTCCATTAATACACACTATATGAATATATATGAATTTTTTACAAATTTAAAAGATTGACATTTTTTCATAAAAGCTGTGTTCTATCATATACGGAAATACGAAACTTGTTTTCAATTACTTATTACATATTTTTATAATTGTTTTTATTTTATTTTTGTATTGCTTACTGCCTCACACCTAGCGTTTTTTTAAAATAAACATAATGTTTTTTTTTCATAAATATAAATATATTGTTTCTTTTTTCATAAATATATTGTTTTTTTCATGTAAATGCTTTTTATTCACTTTTGCCAAGTTAACGTCGCATTTTTATGTTTAACTCTGCAAATAGCAATTCTCTATATCCCTAGATTGTATGAGAAAAAACGCAGGCCGAATGTGGAATCAACCAACACTAAATAGATGTGAGTGGAGAGAATTGGGAGAGGCCTGTATTTAGAGGGAAGTATAAAATATGAAAAGCAAACGTTTAAAAAACGTAACATATACTGACGTTTAATACACACTATATACTAACATTTGTTAAACGTTATTTGCACACGTGTTTTCTACGTATTCTTGTCAACGTGGTAGGAGTGGGACAAAACTACGTAATTATACACGTTGGAGTTACGTCGCTGAGTGACGTTACGTGGTAGCTCTTGCGACATACTATCCACGTTTTCACAACGTGTTTTGGTTGACTGGGTAGGACCCTTCATTCGTGTAGCAATATCTGTCACAATGAAGTGTGCATCATAATTACTCAGATTGTGGAACACCACAGGAACCACGTGACTATCCTTATAGTTGATATTACATGACTCATGGGCAGCTCCACGATAGTTGTTAGTGGGGGTCAAATGGTTATGGTCACGCACTTTTTTATCTTCTGGAGTGAATACATCCTCGCAGATGTGACAGTGTGTAGCTCTTCTATGCTCAACTTCCTGCAACCAAGTCATATTAATATCATAAGAGCACCAAAACACTGTAGCCATATCTTCTGCTAAACTGTTCAGCTCATCAGCAAACCACGTCATACAGTCCAGCTTTTGTAAAAAGAAAGACTATCATCGTAACTACATTCCATGTAATATCCTACGGCAGCTGGAACGTGATGCTGCTTTCTCTGCGGTTTCTTAGGATCCATAACTGGCATTAAGACAGATTCCAAGTCTGCGTATACTATAAAGGGAGCTCTTTCTTTATTCTTATGATTTTTGAATCTTAAAATGTTTTTGCCAGGCTCGGGCATTTTGATTGCGGTCTCATTAATTTTCACACAGTCCTCGATATGTTTATCAAGCTTCTCCTGTGTCCTGCAATAGTGGAGACATCTATCGCAGAAGTATTTTGTGTGACCCTCATTGCTAAGTTGTTTAGATAGCAGACGAGACAAGCTTTTAATCCAGACAAAGTGATACTTGACGGGGGTCTCAGTATTATCATATCTGTCTTGAACAAGGAGCAAATTGACGTGGTGGTTTTTCTTATCATTCGTGAGATAAGTGGGGAGCGTTTCAAATGTCTTCTGGGTCTTTTGAAGAATATAAACGTTAATCGATACGCCATTCTGCTTCTCAAAGCTGGGGATCTGCCTGATGGTCATAGGAAAATGGATGCCTTTAAGTTTCAACACCGATGAGTAGTGGGAGTATGACGTTATCAAATCCGAGTTCTTATTGCCGCAGGGGAAAAGAGCTGAAACAACCGCCCACGCAAAACATGCATTATCATTGTTCTTGATATTGATGCAGGCTTTCTTGCGCTTGACCTGCTCCGGCAACTCAATATAGGAGGATCCTAGTTGAGGGACATATTTATTGATGTTCACGCCGAGATTAATAATTTTTTTCAACGCCCATCCTGAGTCACGCTCCCGAAACTCTTCAAGTTCCTTGAGGATGGTAGCTGTGATCTGTGAATCAAACCATTCGGCTACGTCAGTGTTGCGGTATATGGGGGAATTGGAAGTAGTAAAGTACTTGTACTTAGTCTGTACACTATCTCCCTTCACTACTTCAAACTCCCCACAAAAGGTGGCGTTAACTTTCACTGCAGCATTATTCTTCAAGGCATTTGGAATTTGAATCCTGAACAGCGCTTTACAATCTGTAAGGAAAGAGCAGGGGTCTTTATGTTTAAGATTGGAGATAACTCCTGTATTAATGCGACTGTCGAATGCTGACTCTGAATCATCCCATCTGATACGGTCCCTCGCAGTTTCGGCTCGCGATGTTAATCCAGATCCTTTCTTTTGCTCTGCCTTAATTTGGTTCAGCATAGTTCTGATATTTCTCAAACAGGCTTCTAAATGTTGCTTCTCTCCAATCGACTTAGCATTCTTCAAAGCCTTCCGGATCCTCCGCATCGCCTTCAAACATTCGACCCGCCCTTCTCGAAATTTCATATCGTCATTGGGTCTTATTAACCCCAGTATGGTAGCTATATGCTTAACCAAATCGGCAAAGATGGACATACTAAAAATGAATAGAATCAGAAATTGATAGTAACATCATCAGCGTAAAACTTACATGTGAATAATAATAACACTTCAATAAAATCTGTAGCAATATATATGTCTGAACAGTTCAAACAATCTAAAGCAAATAAAAGAAATGAACGAATCGGGGTATAAGGTAGACTTTTGGTCGGACGGAAAACTGAACAATCATAGATGCCAACTTAATATCATTGCAACCAACTTTAAAAAACCATATTTCCAGCTTTTGCATTTAAAATTGGTTGCGGAAGGTAAACTGTGCACGGTACTAATAAACAATGTTGCCAATATAAAAGCAGCTACTCTTATTATAAGCAGTAATCCCTTACGATGATAACGGTCTCAGTCAAGAGCGTATGAAATTATTGTAGCGCGCGCACGGCTCTCTGGCTTAACTACTGTAAGGTGTGACATAATCGAGATAGATCCCTTATTATGGGTAAAAGTAACTGATATATATGATAATTTTCTATCGAGACAGATCCCTCACGATTACACGTTGTGGGAGACGTCTGGAAGCTTGCAGACAAAAACATTGAATTTAACAGGAGAAACATTAGCATTGGAGAATGGAAATATCAAGGTACGCTTGGCCTGTAGGAGCTTATATTCTCGAAAAACTTTAACAGGAAAAATATTAGCCTTGGAGATTGAAAATATTGAGATACATCTGGCCTGTTGGAACTTACATTCTTGAAAAGACCCTAAAAATGTCATACCCTTTCATAATCAAATATATATAGATTAAAGTAGCGTACATCGAACATCTACAGGACATCTACGACGTTTAAGTATCTTGAGATTATCAAATCTCTCTTTAAGAAAAAATTCATTGAGGTGAAGAATCTCAAAACAAGTGATAAGAAATTGAAACTCTCGGAAGAAAATCGTCCCCCGTATAATTAACCCCCTTAGATAAATTTGTTGTAGCAGAGAAACCTTTAAGACGAAGCATGACATATATTGATGGGAATAAGCTAAAATTCGCACCGGGAAAATCTCCTATTAAAAGATCTTACAACGAGTCTTAACAAGAAAGCTCAACCAATGATTGAGACGACCCCTACATCCGTTTAGATTGCTGATTTAAACCTATAGTAATATTGAAAAAATTATCAATACTGTTGATATATTTAATTGTGGGGGATATATTGAATGACTATTAAAAATTAAGAATAAATATGGGAAACTAATACAATTCAATGTCTTTTTCATAAACCCCTATTGAAAAGATTGTACTTAGCATACATTTGTATAAGACGTTTTAAATACATTGGAATTGTGCAGTTTAATGGATGTATTTTACCACTATTAAGAATTATTGTGTGAAAGAAGCCCTTTCCTCGAGAAAACAAAAATCCGTTTCATTGATACTAAACCAACTTGAAGAATCTGAGCTATCTTGTGTGCATTAAATGATTTACAAAACTTGAAAAGAAATAACTCATCAGAATGATGTATAAGCACTTATCCATTTTGTTTGATACCCCTTCACTGAAAAAATGTTTCCAAAAATTACCATGTCTTCATGCTTTGTAAAATATTTTTAAAATGTATAGTGTCTTAAAGATTTATGTAGCACTTTTGTTACGTAACGATACGGTAATGCCACTTTGCAACGCCTCCAACAAGGTTGGGCGACAATTTGCAACGGCTACTCAGTTTAGAGAGCACCTCAGGTGTAGATTCTGAGACCAAACTAGTACAAATTCAGAGAGTAGTCTTACCGGTTCTCGGGTAATTCTACTTGAAATTTATTTAAGGTGAAATAAAGATAAATTATGAAAATTAAGAAAGGTAAGTGGGCGCCACTCTGAATAATACTAGCTTATTTGTTATTCACATCTGCATTATAGCGACAAATCCTGGTAGATTGGAAGGTAAAAAAAAAATATGAACAGCGTTATTAAATTTACAAGTTGTATATTTTCAAAAAAAATATGAAATAAAAAAATTGACTAGTTATTCTAGTATAGTATGACGACATATGTTGTGTTGGAGAGCAATTCCAGAAATATTGTACTTTCCTGTTCTTTCTTTAGTTCATCTTGTTCCTGGTGAAGTTGTAGATAAACTTGTAGAGAAGCTTGTAGATGAAGTTGTAGAAAAAAACTTGTAGATAAAGTTGTAGGGAAACTTGCAGTCCCAGATAAAGTGGAGGTAGCTTTCTGGTACCAGATAAGTATCCCAGATAAAGTATCCCAGGTAAAGTATCTCAGATGAAGTATCCCAGATAAAGTATCCCAGATAAAGTGCACTCAAATGAATGCACTTCTTAAAGATAAGATAAGCCAGAAAGGCTTCAATAGCACATGTATGCAGGAAAGAAAGAACGAAACCCTTTTGCCACTTGTTTAAATACACGAAATCATGTGCACGACCACCGACTGACGTCTCATGTTCGTGTCACGCTCATACGCTTTGACCAGGAAAGGAATTTACATTTCAGTGGTGAATTCTTGGTTCATATTTGATTTATAATTGGTAGAAGAAGAGACACGAGATCGAAGTGGGGATTTCAAAATAGACGTGACTATTTTCCCGACAGACGGACCTCGATCGGCACGCATAGAAACGTTGAATTCGACTCTCGTCGACAGTAAATATATTCAGCCTTGAAACATTTCTCGGTGTTGGGTATGAGAAAGGACTGGCTATTCGCCGCCCATACGATAATTTATTAATTCAATAGAGGGAAGTTAAGTGAACGAAATTAACGTTACACACCCTTACAACCCGAGAAAAAATTTTTTTTCCAAAAAAAAATTTTTTTATAAGTGAAAATCATTGAGCTATTACGAGACTGAAGTAAAGAAGATATTGAACGATAGGAAGACTAAGAAGAAAGGAACGAGTCACTGCGATACTGAAGGAAAAGAACAAATTTGAGGATTCTTCCGAATAATTAATTTAGAGAAAAATAAAGATTTAAAAAAAATAAAAGAAAGGGAGCGGTCCAAAGTCTTCACCGGTAAGCCAGGTGATTTTCTTCTTCCTAGGCTCTTACCAGGGAGGTTGCCAGTTAGCGTCCACAGTAGCCATTGGTCATCGCGCAAGCAGAACATTAGGAAAAAAAATCATCTCACAAACACAGCAGAAACTTTGAACGGTAAATTCTGAGAAAAGCGGAACCAGTACCAGGTATCTACATACCAATAATTTTAGAAATTTAATAGAAAGATAAATCACTGCATCAGTGGGTTCCCAAAGATAATGACATAAGATAAGATAAGATAAGGAAAGAAATGAGACTCCCATCAGATACATTGATTATCCCTCAGTTAGATAAAAAAGATATGGATGAGCTATTATTTATAAAATGTTTCTTTATTTAATTACTACTATCATATGAATAGAAAAAAAAATATTTTTGGAACAAATCCAAGGAAGTTTGTATTACTCCCTAACAGAATGTAGCTCCTGTCAAGCTAAAATGTTTTGGAACAATGCCAAGGAAGTTTGTATTACTCCCTAACAGAATGTAGCTCCTGTCAAGCTAAAATGTTTTGGAACAATGCCAAGGAAGTTTGTATTACTCCCTAACAGAATGTAGCTCCTGTCAAGCTGAAATTTCCAATATATTATACCCCATATAACGATATATGAAATAAAAAAAAACCAAAAAAAAACTACTCATATTTTTGGTCGGATATGTGCATCACCACAGTATCACCGATCAAGAAATCAACTTCTGCCTAATGAGAAGGACCTCGCGAGAGATGTTGAATCGCGTCGTGGTCTTCAATCTCAGCTTCAGATTAAATCCAAACCCGAAACACCATGACAATACAACATAACGTTCCTTAAATAGAAAAGCTTTTAAGATCGATAAACTAAATAATGAATAACAACGAACCAAAAAAAACGAAAGAAAAAAAATTCAAAAAAAATTTTTTTGGAAGAAGCTGATACAGCAAGTCCAAGGAGGCTCGATCTAACCCCCTAACAGAATGTAGCTTCTGTCAAGCTGAAATTTGGGGAAAAGAGAAATTGACAACGGCATCCCATAACAGTACTGTTGGAAAATCCCCAGAGCGATATGTGAGCCATGTTGGCACAAACGCAGTAGCTAACCCCCCAAGTAGATTTAACTAAATGACAGCAGACCTTAGCCACCTCTGCCTCCCAGGCTGATTAACCCCCCGACGCTGAACCCTGAAACACATTCCAGACCGCTCTGAGCTCCCTCAACACCCACTGCTGAGAAATCCAACAAAAAATATAATCAAAAAGGGAAAATGTGATGCAATAAAATATAGACAGATTGAATCCATGTCTATAAGTGAAATATCTAGATCAATCTTTCGGAATGATCATAGATAGAGGTATGTAATGAGCAAAATAGAAAAATTTTAAGTAAACAAGATATTAGGTAAGCTATTGACTGAAGATAGGCAAAAATAATTTCTGTAATGTAAGTTGACATCTCGAACATATTAACAAATAGATAATAATAAAAAAATTTAAAACACTTGAGATACTAAAAATTTTCAACATGAAGGTAATGAAAATTTTTAAGATAATTAAGATAAAGGAAATTTTAAAACAGATAAGATATTAAAATTTCAAGATATTTAAGATAATAGAAATTTTAGATAACTGAAGTAATAAAACTTTAGAGCTAAGATAATAACTTCGATATCCCCTGATATGTCAGCAACTATGTAAGTTAATTGCAAAGTCAAATTGTCAATGGTCTTTTAAAAAAAAATTAATATACCCTTTCGGTATATAAATACAGACAAGACACTTTGTCTGTAACGATAAGATAAGATAAGTACTATAAAATATATAGTACAGTAGACAAGTTTACTACCCTTGTCCACTTAGATAAGATGAGATAAGATAATATAATATAATATAATATAATATAATATAATATAATATAATATAATATAATATAATATAATATAATATAATATAATATAATATAATATAATATAATATAATATAATATAATATAATATAATATAATATAATATAAGATAAGATAAGATAAGATAAGATAAGATAAGATAAGATAAGATAAGATAAGGTAAGATATTCATCGTAAACTACGATAATTAAGATAAGATAAGGTACTGAAGATATAATATCACCCCTAAAACATTTAAGGTATAACCGATATTTCTCCAAATCAATTAGACCCAATTCATTAACCTCTATGCATGTGCGCAACAGGTTTATTACTCAATTTGATTTGACTGTGCAAAAAAAACTTTTTCAAAATTATAATGAATTTGAATATTTTAAAAATTCGAAAAATTCTCAACAGATTTTATATTATAATTCTTAGATTAGAATTCCATCCGGCTAGGAAAATATTTATTACACTACTCATTTATCCCAGAACACGAAGGTTAATTTGCTAATCAGTAGTAGGGGAAGAAAGTCATTATCGTTTTCTAGTCAAAGAAAAGGAAAATCTCTATGATAAAAAGATAAAAAAAAAATTCGAGACACCAGCATACAACACAAATAGAATGAACAATTAGGAAAGATATATTTATCTGATTATGTTAGGGCTGCTTCGGAATCATCGATATCAGAACACTCATCATCAGACAAGATACCAGCTTTAAGGTCTTTCATGTGCCATCGACCAATATTTTTTCCCGTTTCATCTTTTAATTCATACACTAAGGGAGAGATAACACGATATACGGTACATTGTGTATATTTAGGTAAAAATTTTGCGGAAATATATCTGGCTTTGTCCGATTTTGGGTAGTTCTTTTTCCAAACCCGATCACCTACATAAAACCTATGATCACGTTTGCGCAAATTATAACGTTGACTACTTTGTCGATATGCTGTTTGCAAGTTCTTTCTCACCACTTCGAAAAATTTAGGCATTTCTTGTTTATCCTGAATTCGGTGAACTTTGTCAGAAATGGTAACCTGATTATTTGCATTTTCTGCAATTTTACCATAAAAATTTCCCGAGACAGGTACATTTCGAGCAAAGGTAAGGAAGGAGGGGGTGAAATCGGTAACCTCATGTTTCGACAGCCGAATTGCTTGAGCAATTTTATATATTTCTTCATCCCATGTTCTATGATCTTCATAACTATAAGATCGTATAGCTGTGACAATGGATTTGTTTACGCGCTCAGTATGATTAATTTGCGGATGAAAGTTAGCATTATACCATATCTTTTGTACTGAATATTTTTCCATGAGATTTTTGAAAAGATGACTCGTGAACTGTTTACCATTATCACACGAAACGATTTGAGGTATTCCAAAAATGAGGAAAACATGATTTTCTAAGAAATCCACTATAGAACGAGCGGTAGCCTGACGTAAGGGATGAACCAATACGAATTTAGTGAACCAGTCAACTACAACAAGTGCGAACTGATTACCTTTGCGAGATCGGGGATATGGCCCTAAAAGATCACACGATATTAATTGAAAAGGGAAGTTAATATTACGATATTGTCCCATTAATCCTGCTTGGGGTAAGTTAGATGGTTTACACGATGCACATATTTTACAACGAGTGACATATTTATAAACCGATTTTCTAAGATTCGGCCAATAATAAATTTCAGAAATTCTCTCTAATGTTTTAAAAACACCGAAGTGAGAAGAAGTTGGACTATCATGAAAATGATGTAGAATTTGATTTCTATTTTTAGTAGGAACGACAATTTTCCAATCGGAAATATTACTAATTGGTCCAAATTTATTAAAGACAAGTTTATATAATATGTTATTCTCAACTCGAAAACTTGGGTATTTTTCCGGAAAATCCTGAACATGAGAAATCATATCATTATACCATTTATCAGGATGCAAGGTAGATAAGTCTAAAATACTAACTTCAGGTATAGGAGATAAAGCATCCGCAACTACAGTTCCGGTAGATCTACGGTGTACGATAGAAAAGTTGTATTGCGACAATTGCAATATCCATCTAGCTAAGCGAGGAGAAGGTTTTTTCATGTTATTCAACCAAACCAGAGAAGAATGATCGATAATTACGGTGAAATGACGACCGATAAGATAATACCTAAAATGATCGATCCCTAACAAAACTGCTAACAGTTCCTTTTCGGTAGTACTGAACTTCTTTTGACCCTTTGTGAGTTTCTTACTCATATAAGCTATGGGATGTTCGAGTCCATCTTCCAATTGAAAAAGAACACTCCCTACCCCAATATCACTAGCATCTGTCATAAGGAAGAAAGGTTTGGTGAAATCGGGACTACTTAAGATAGGAGCGGTAGTTAAGACAGTTTTCACCTTTTCGAAAGCTTGATCTGCTTGGGGTGTCCAAGTAATGGGTTGGTGTTTCTTTCGCTCACTTAGAAGATCAGAAATTGGAGCAGATAAGGAAGAAAAATCTTTAAGAAACCGTCGATAATACGAAACCATTCCCAAGAATCTACGCACCTGAGTGGCAGTTTTCGGAACAGGATACTCACAAATAGCAGAAACCTTTTCAGGATCGGTACGAAGACCATTTTCATCCACTACATAACCTAGATATCTAAGGGAAGAACGACAAAACTGACATTTATCTAAATTCACCGTCAAGCCGGCATCTCGTAATCTCTCAAAAACACTCTGGAGAATTTCCATGTGTTTGTCAAAATCAGGAGTACAAATGATGATGTCATCCAGGTAGTAAAAACAATACGGTTCTAAGGAAGGACCAATGACCAAATCGATCAAACGACACATACTAGCAGGAGCAGAGACTAAACCGAAAGGGGTAGTGACATACTCGAATGAACCTTTACCCTTAACTGCAAAAGCTGTTTTTTCCCGAGATGATTTCTCAAACGGAATTTGATAAAATGCTTGCTTTAGATCGATACTAGATATATAACGAGTATCTCGAAATTGACTCAGTATAACTTCGATTGAAGGTAAGGGATAAGCATCTTTATTTAAAGTTACACTATTTAATTTACGTCCATCAAAACTCATTCTGTATTTACCATCTCCCTTTTGAACTAACCAGATAGGGCTACAATATGAAGATTTACTTTCTTGAAATACACCTAATTCAAGCAAAGTATCTACTTCCTTTTCCAGGTAAGCTTGCATTGCCTGAGGTAAGGGATATTGGGTTTGTTTAAAGGGAGGGGAATTTCCGGTATCAATGAAATGCTCTATCAAATGAGTTTTGCCGATTTTATCTGAAGGACTTATAGTCTTGAAGAGATCAATAGTTTGATTTAGTTTACCAGTTTGATTAGGAGTTAAATGAGATACATCCCGAATTGTATTGACTACAGCCAACGAGAGAGAATTTACAGTTAAAGATAATTTAGAGAAATTTATTTTTACATTAAAAATCTCAAGAAAGTCCATACCGAGAATAATGTCATGTTTAACAGAATGTATTAGATAAAATTTCATAAGCCTAGATATCTTGTCTGTGATGACATATGTTTCGATATAACCAAGAACGTCCTGCAACTTGCCATCTGCAGTAGATATTTTTAAGTTATCATCGTTTAAGATAGGTATCGATAAGTTATGAATAAAATCTAGTGCACGAGAACCAATCAATGAGATATTTGAACCAGTATCAACAAGGCAAGAAATTGTTGTATCAAAAATTATGATATCGACTTAAGGTCGATTATCATTTTCCATGTTATACAACAGTGACCCTACATTTGCTAAAGACTTATGCTTCGACTTTGAAACTATTGAATTTGATCTCGAATTTGATTTATAGAATTTTCTGACAAATAAAAGCCATGAATTCCAGTCGATGTGACTTACAGTAGGAACCTTTTCTAAGATAGAAGGAGAAATTTTCCTTGCAAAACTGGAATTTACAGGATTTATTTGAGATAAGCTCAATTTTTGTCTTTTGTAGGGTTTTCCTGAGGTTTTGGTTTTACTTTGGTGCTGGATTTTCCTGATGTTCCCGGTTTCTGAGCGACTGTCGTAGAGTGGGAAGTTCGACCACCGCTTGGTTCGTTTTTTGAACACTTTGGACATTTCGTTTTTACTGTATCAGGATGTCCACAACCAAAACAAAACAGTTTCCTAGGAACTTGACAGTTATAATACATATGACCTGCTTGTTTGCAATTCCAGCAAGTCCAGGTAAAAGATACTACAGATAGATTTTTTTGTGTTTGTTTAAAACAAGAATTATCCTTAAAAGAGGTACTAGGTATGCTCAAATCTGGTTCAAGTAAATATTGACTACTTTTATGATTAGCTGTGAACTGTTGGTCCCAAGTTAATGTTTCCTCTAGTCGTTTACATTTCTCAGTCAAAATATCAACAGTATCAATATCAATTAAAGCTAATGGTTGTGCATAATGAGGTAAAAGATTTCTACGAATAATACGAATGATGGCACTTTCACTTGGTTTGTCATCAAGACGGTTGAACAAACCACACATGGCGTTGATATACAAGGTAACTCGTTCATGTTGGCCTTGTTTTCTAGCTTTGATTTCCTCTAGTAAATCATCTTGGTAGTTATACGGTAAGAAATCGGATTTTAATTTGGTCACTAATTGTTCCCAATTCTGAACTTTGCATCTGTTAATAAGATACCAATTAAAAGCCTGATCATTAAATAAATCAGCTGAGCTAGAAAACAATTCAGCATCTGTGATACCTCTCGAAAGTTTGAGGCAATTTACGCGTTCTAAAAATCCAAGTACAGATTCTTTGGAATCTATTCCTGAGAATCTTATCCCCCATTTATGTACAGGTACAGGTTTAGAAAAAGAAAAACTTTGACTTGTATTTACTGGAGTGGATTGTCTGTCTGAATCGATAACATTGATTTTGCTATCTAATTCACCTTCTAAACAAAATATTTCTGTTGTTAAATGTTTCTTTACTTGCTCTTGTTCGTCCTCCTCGCAAGTTACACGAGAAGTACGTTGAGTGAGGTGAGTTAGACGGCAAGTCAATCTTCTGTACTCGACATCCGAAGAAGTTCCAACAAAATCTTGAACCTTCTTCTTCAAGTCGGCAAAAGACATCTTAATACCTGTAATTTCGGTAATAAAAGGAAGTTCAACATATGAAATCGAACTCCTCATAGATACTTCCTGTGTTAGAACACCGCGTAATAATTTCCTCTTCTCTGTAACCAGTGAAGGTATTTCCAAGCCACGATAAGAAAGTTCGTAATCCAATTCATGAGATAAAAGATAATCAACATTTAATTTGAAAATTCGAGCCATGTTATTATACGTTAATTGACGGTATTAAAAATATAAGATAAAAGAGAAAAAACGAGTACTGTTGATATTGACGAAAAAGGAAATTTTATAGGTACGATACGTGAAGATATACGATAAAAATATAAAGATATGTTAGATAAACGATAATAAAAATAGATATTACCAACTCAACATATGAACGATATGATAAGTAAAAGAAAGAAAGATAAATAATACGATAAGTGAAAAAAGATAGATATATATATATATATATATATATATATATATATATATATATATATATATATATATATATATATATATATACATACAACAGGCAGTACGACCCCTCGAACCGCAACGTATCAGGCAATTTGACCCCATTTGTCCATTTCGGCGCCAGGCGCCAAACTGCCACAACATTCAAACGTAAACATTGGCCCCCAATATCGGTAGAGGGGGCCATAGTGCCTGCAGAATATCCGTTCATTCATAAAATGTAGTTTTTGGCGCCCACTTATTTTTTTTTACAGGATTTGTCTTTTGTGAAGTCTGTTTTGAACTTTACTTCAACACAATCCGTGAGAACGAAACAAAATTTGGTATTGAGCTAAATCAATTAGAAGAGTGCAGGTCAAATTTGACCCACTTCCTGGTTGAGATTTTGCATACGCGTTAAGTTTGGATGAAAATGCATGGTTAGCTTAATGACCTCTTGATAAAAGATAAACTCAATATGGCCGAGTCCTAATCATGGCAGACTAGTTATTTTTTTATGCACTCCTATGATATGGATATCAAATGAAAAGGTTTGCAGAGAAGAATGTAAAAAATAAAATGACGTCACAATACACTAGATAATTTTGGAAACGCCTCAAAAGATGCCGGACTAGTTATTTTTTATGCTCTTTTATGGTATGGTTATGATATGGAAGGGTTTGCTGAGTAGAATACGAAGAAAAAAAATGACGTAAATTCAAGATGGCAGACAAACTTTCCTTGCCCATTATAATGATATGGGTATCAAATGAAAGGGTTTACTGCGAGAATACGAGAAATTAAATGACGTCACACTAAACCCAATATGGTAACGCCTTAAGATGGCGGACTAGCTATTTTTTATGCACCCTCAAATGGAAGGGTTTGCTTAGTAGAATACGAAGATAAAATTACGTCACACTAAATTCAATATGGCAACGCCCCAAGATGGCAGACAAACTTTTCTTATCGATTATCAAATGTATCAAATAAAAGGGCTTACTGAGAATGCCAAAAATAAAATGATGTCACACTAAACTCAATATGGAAACGCCTCAAGATGGCGGACCTGCTATTTTTTATGCACCCTTGTGATATGGGTATCAAATGAAAGGGTTTACTGAGAATACGAAAAATAAAATGATGTCACACTAAACTCAATATCGAAACGCCTCAAGATGGCGGAAAAACTTTTTTTATCCTTTATCATGATATGGGTATCAAATGAAAGGGTTTGCTCAGTAGAATACGAAGAATAAAATGACGTAACGCTCCAAGATGGCAGACAAACATTTTTTATCCATTATTATGATATATGGGTATCAAATGAAAGGGTTTTCTGAGAATATGAAAAATGAAATGAAGGCATACTAACTCAATATGGAAACGCCCCAAGATGGCGGATTAGCTACTGGAAAGTAGAGGGCGACACTATCATACACTTCCTATGCATGTCATCCTAATATATCATTGAACACTTAGAACTAACGTCATAGTCTCGGCTCGGATATTGTTGAATATGGTGAAAAATCAGGAAAACGATACCTGTCTATAAAATTCTCAGGCTGTATTGCTCGGTAACAAAAATCCAAAATGATATGAATTGATATTATTATTATTATACCTGCAGGTATAGTAATTTTTGACAAAAATCCTAGTAAAAGACGGATGATGCCAATCATATTGAAGACATTGGACATGAGGGGACGAGCAAGTTAATCGGCAGACGCCAGGCCACGGTTACTTTTATCGAAATTGCAATGGTAATTTTTATGAGATTTCTGTCCCATGGTGATAATGAAATGTTGAAGCAATAAATCAAAATTTTTTTAAGGTATCTGCAAAATTAGTGACTGAAAGTGAATAAATCTATAACATACCAAGCTGTAATACAAGGATTTAGTTTTCCTTGGTTTCCTATATCATTGCAGTTATACTGATCTCAAATGGGAAAAATATATCCAGGATATATGGCTAATAATACCAAGCTTTAATATTAGTAATAATATATTTTCTTTTTTTTCTATTCATATATATCAAGTCGATCACAAGATAGGTTACTACATTAAACATCAAGTAGGCATCACATAAAATGCAACTTTTCAATCTGACGATGATATTTTAAATATCGAACATTTTAGAATTTTCATTAGACAGTTAGTTTCATTTAAAAAAGTAATATTTCATCAGATTTCTAACTTTTCCAAAGCTCTTACTTTTACTTCATACCTACTCGTATATTCATGCAGTAAATACTGAAATATTAAAAAATAAATAAAACCACTTCAAAATTAGATATATCCATTTATTACTGGTACATACAACTATTTGGTAATTTTTTTGATGATGTTGCTCACAAACAACTTCAATTGTATTGGTGTTCTATTATGAAGGACAGGACATCGTTCTATTACTTCCCTACAAATAGTGATGGAAGGTAATATCCCACCATCAATGTATTTTCCCAACTCCTTGTGAGCCACTGATTTTTCAGAGCTACTCCATGGGGTACGTTTAATTTTACATTTGACATTATCTACAATAAAAAAAAATGTACAGATTAATCATATGCAACCACAATATTAGTAACACAACGAGACTGAAAAAAAGTTATGAATCAAATACTAGAGCTAGAGGATACCTTCCACTGGTACGTTATTTTTTTTTTCAACTGATTATGCACCCATGTTTTAAGTTGCACAGGACTGCGACCTTCCAATTCTTTATTGAATAAAATTGCCTCCTGGCACTGATTAAGAGAAGGTAGTTTACCGGTTGAAAGCTCACGACTAAAAATCCGAAAAACGGTGGTCTTCTCGTTAGGAGTCCATGAACGCCTTGTAATATGTCCCATCGGAGAAGCTGGAATATTTGTAAATTATTATCGTTTGTATAGGTAGGTCTGTACTATAAATCTAAAGGAATATTATGTACTTTTTTTAATTTGGTTTTTACTGTCGCATCAACCATGTTGGTTATTAGCGACAAAGATGAATTTTACAAAGTTTTCATTTTCATTATGTACTTACTTGAGCGTTTTGAAACACTTTTATTCAAAGATTCATTCTCCTCAACATGTCGATCTGCTACAAAAAAATATTTTATATCAATTCACTTTTTACTTTTTTAAAAGCAACTTATTTGTTTTTAATGGGATTTTAAAAGCAACTTATTTGTTTTTAATGGGAATAAAAAAACTGTTAATCGGACGTTTCAACAACTGGTGAGTTGTAAAAGGTCGAAACAAGTTTTATTAAAATTATTGCAGTTTAACTCCCTTTAAAAATAATTAATATACCACAAGGAACATACAGAAAATAGGCGAATTACTGTCTGGAAAAGTAACTTTTCAAGAATGAGAAAAGCTTTTATTTGTTTTTCACCACTTGTCTCATTAAGAAATTCTCTCACTGCACTCCAAATCTCTGAACCTTTCAGAGACTACCAAACATGTATAAGAGATCACCTTCTGAGCGTCCCATCTAGGTTTAAATATTTATCGTGAATATTGAAAAGAAAATTGATTTATTTAGAAGCTGCTGTTCCTGTGTCATAGGCTACAGGGAATATACAAGAGTGTAAAGCAAAATCATTTCTCTATAAATCCAGAAATTCAATATTTTTTGTATGTTTAGGAGACCATCAAAATATAATACACTCACACTCGGGATCACTGTTCAAATTTAAAGATGAACTATTATGAGAGTTCACGACAGTTTCATCAGAAATGGTATCATCTGAAAAAAATTAATGAATGATCCAAAAAATCAATGAGATGAATTTGACTTACAGTTATTTGAACTAATGTTGGCTGAGTCAATGATTTCATTTGCACCAACTGAAAAAATGCGGAAAATATGAAAGATTTTACAAATTTTTCAAGCTATTATTTTTTACTGTACCTTTCATTCCACTTCCGAGCATCAACATTCTTGATACTCTGGCAAGGTCTCTTGTTGCTCTTGGTAAACGATAGTGATTTAAATGAATCTTAGGATCATGGCCCATAAAATCTGCCATATCAGTTACTGGAATATCTCCATGCACCATAGACTTTGTAGCCAAATCCTTCCTTAATATAGTTCCTCTCAGAGTTTCAGGGTTTTTTGCACTGCACAAAGTTGAAAAATGGCGCATTAGCAGACAAGCATCCAAACATTTATCCTTAGATTGAGGTATAGCAAATATATAAGGATTTTCCTTTAAAATGCCAGCCTTTTCTCTATTTTTTATTAAATATTTCAGCATTTCTAATAATTCTTTATATAACAAAACAGGCACTTCTCTACCCAATTTTCCTCTTATAGTGAATCTCACAAAATTAGCAGCATCTTTTTTCCATTCTTCAGGAAAGTCATCAACAATTTCTTGATCTCTATTATTATCATAACATTCATAATTACCAAAGTCCTCAACCTCGATTCTTTGCACTTCACCTGCCCGTTTTCTATTGAACAATTGAATAGAAGTTAGTGCAGTTTTTTGCAGCTCTACATAATCATTGGCATTAAAATGTTTTTTCAATGAATCAAAATGATGTCTCCTGCACTTTCGTAGATATTCATTGAGAGACTTTATGTCTTCTTTTGATGGCAAAATATTTTTCTTATTTCTCTTCTGTTTTAACTGAGTTTCAAGAACCTGTTTGTTCACTGTGATGGCTAGGTCTACATCAAGAATTTTCAAAAAATCTAAAACACGTAACTTCAACTCATTATTTTCCTGTTTTATTAATTCTGTGACATAAATGTTGGCACATTTCTTTAATAGAGTGCCTGCTGAGCTTGCAGTTGAGGGAGATTTGTAGTAACTATTTTCTGAATCCAACTGTGCAACTATTTTGATGGCCGTCACAATGGCGTCATACTTTTGCGGAAGTAGGATAGATGAGAAATCGCTAACCGTTGGATCTATTTTTTTAACTTCATACAATAACTTGCCTATCAACCTTATTCTGCTTCTTATCATTGGGTAGTGATGTGATTTTGGATATTTTATTGTCATTTTGTTTGCATATGTTATTACCAGATCATCATATCTTAATGGGCGCGTGATGTGATCATCTCTCAATACTGGAAATATTAAATTTCTTACAATTTCATTGGCCTTACAGCTAATATCACCTTCGACTCTCCTTCCATTGCTAATAATTGACCTGGCTCCTGTTGTGATTTCGCCACATTTTTTAAAATGTTTTCTCAATGACTTTTTTGAAAAGAATCCTAAACATTTTGAACATGGGATGTACTGTGTTATGTCTCCTTTATGATTTCTTCTAGCTGTAATGAGAATTCCTGTATTAAAAACCCTGTCCCCATTATGCTGAAAGTTTCCTTTTTTCCGGATTTTATCCAAAAGTCCTTTCCTTTCATAAGAATCTAAAATAATTTTTAATTGTATAGCAAATAGAACTATAAAAGAAATTTGTTTTTACTTTTTGGGAATGACATAATGTACTTAACTTCTGCTTCTTTCAGATGTGCTTTCTCCAAATGTCTTGGCAATTGCGTGAATAGCTTTTTACAGAATATACAGAAGTTTTTCTTTTTCTTCTTTGTTGAGAAATCTAAGTTGCAATGAAATTTGTTTGTTCCTCTTCTTATTTCTGGAACTGAAAAAAAATATTAGTGAATATAGATAGGTCACATAAACTAACATATTTCCCATGCATTTCCCCAAAATAGTGTAGGTATATCTACTGAATTTAATATTTTTCTCATCATTAGATCTAAAAAACAAATATGATGAAATAAAATAATATAATTTGTTTTAAACTTCATTATATTTGAACTAAATGTTCAAATTAAAATTTGTGACGCGTTTCGCTAACACAGTAGCTTTATCAAACAAGTGAAGCTATAATGAAAAAATTTTAATTTATACAGTACATTAATACGGAATTTTATGGATATTGACAAAAGTTTATTTAGGTTTACATGGAAATACCAAAAAATGCCTGAATACGGAATTCTACTAATATTAACAAAAGTATTCAACAAGTTTCTGGAAATTTATTCACTTTTTAGATCTTATGATTTCAGATATAAATAATAAACATGATTTTTCTATAGGTATTTCACAAACCATCACATACAGACATTACAATTCATAATAGTTCGGTCCACCCATTCAGTCATAAATTAGCAGCCTTCAATATTATGATACACAGACTTTTAACAGTCCCATTAAATACTAATAATTACAACCAAGAACTAAATATCATAAAACAAATAGCATTTAATAATAATTATGATCCAAATTTAATTGACAACAAAACATACTTTAGAACAAGTATTTCCTTCTGATAAAAATAAAAATAATCAATTTAAAAGATTAACATACTTTGGAATACCATCCTTGAAAATTAAATCATTTCTAGAAACTTTAAACATGAATATTTTCTTTAAAACCGATCACAATTTATCCACTCATTAAAAATAACAAATCTAAATCTTCAAAATTAAACAAATCTAAATTTGCAAAATTAAACAAATTTGTATCGGTAGAACTTTTAGGAATTTTAAAACTAGAATTTCAGAACACAAACGTAGCTATGACAACAAAAAATTAGATTCTAACTTTCAAAACATTTATTAGCAAACCAACACTCGACTCTAATTTTGAAATTTTGCATGTAGAACAAAAATCCTTAAAATTAAATCTTTTAGAAGCCCTTGAGATAAATAAAAACAAATATACAGGTAATCCTCTTAAGGACCAAATAGATATCAATCATTCCCCTTATTAAACCTTTTTACCTAGAAGATAGTTCAGGTGTGATTGTTGTGAATGAATTTCTAGGTAAACTTGTTAAATATTTTTGTTAATATTAGTAGAATTCCCTATTTAGGCACTTTTTGTACTTTATTTCCATGTAAACATATTATAATACTTTTGTCAATATCCTTAAAATTCCGTATTAATGCACTGTATAAATTAGAAATTTTTCATTATACCTTCACTCCTTTGATGAAGCAGCTGTGTTAGCGAAACGCGTCACAAATTTTAGTTTGAAAATTTAGTTCAAATATAA
This sequence comes from Lochmaea crataegi, assembly GCA_947563755.1. Lineage (NCBI taxonomy): Eukaryota > Metazoa > Arthropoda > Insecta > Coleoptera > Chrysomelidae > Lochmaea > Lochmaea crataegi. Next base: position 61,640,778 of record OX387422.1, on the reverse strand, counting down.
TGAAGTTTTAAACAAATTATATTGTTTTTTTTTCTTCATTTAGTATGGAACTTCATCAAGTAAAAGCCTCATCTATTCAAAAACAAATATGTTGGTAAAATTGCTGACCTGACTCACTGAATCTCCCATCAACACAATTTTTCTGGTCATCACTTGAAGAATCTTCCAATTCCTCCAATGTGTTACGATCAGAGGATGGGGGTTTGTAGATAGTATGGGAAGCATCGACATTGGTTTCAATAACTTCCATAGGAGCTGGAGTTGAAAGTAAAATTTAAAAAACCTTTGATACTAATTTATTAGGATCTAGCTGTCTTTAATGAATTTTCTGTGGGTGACCCATTTTAATAATAACAATTAATAATTTTTCACTTATAATTGTACTTACTGAAAACACTTGTAAAATGCGCCTCCATACAGATACAGGGTCACCACTTTTTTTGAAATTATATTAGTAACAACTAATATGAAAGTTATGAGATAAGGTGAATATGGAAAAATTATTAGTATTTTGATATTCACAAGTCTGCAATTAGAACCAAGGTCTTGTGACATTAAAAAATAAATAGTACATTTATACATGTTATATGACAACAAATATTTCCTAATCTCTCATCTATTTTCTTCCATGTAAATATTTGGATTCCAGCAGTTGAATGTATTCCGTATATAAACCCTATTTCTAGGTAGACTCATTTTTTAAAATTTCCTTGTGAATAGTTCATAAGTTAACCAAGAATTCTAAAGTGAGTTCATGTACAATTATATTAATGAAACACCTTGTATATTTAAAAAGTTTACCTATTTGTTTGCCAATAAATGTCTCCTTGATCTTGTTGGATACATATTTATCTTTGTTGTGAAGAGCACAGCTGTTTTCCTCTTCATCTGAAGATATTTCAGAATCAGGAGTAAATGTTGGGTCACAATCACTGAAGTCACTTCCAAAGGGTTCCCCCTCATTATCCAAAACATTTTCTCGAAAACTGTCCTGGGATTGTACATTAGAAACACATTTATTATTTTCTGAATATCTCTGAATCTCTATGGAGAGATGTTTATTGTTAACTTCATCATAACTATTCGGATAATTATATCCATTAGGATTTTCTGAAAATGTGCATCATATAAGAAAAAATAGGTTGAAGTGCTGGAGCGTGCAATACATGTTTTACATTTGTCATTTTACAATTAATATTCTATAATTAGGTATGTATTTTTTCCTGAAAAATTTAAACAGAGGTGCAATTCTAGGATTGAGAAAGAAAGAGAAGAAAACATTTTTTGTATAAGCAGATTTGTGATTCCTCCTTTTGGATAAACTTTCGTTCAGCCAAAATCACTTATAAAAGAAAATTTTGTTTTTTCAATATTAGGAATCGTCGGTAAAAGAAAATCATAAAACTTTTATGCGGAAATGCATCACTTTATTTCTATTTATTTCTACACAGCAACGTTTTGTTTAAAACATAAAAACAGGAAAAAAAATGCATAAAATAATATTGAATTTTTTTTAGATTTAGAATGTAACACAGAAACATGTTTTCATATAAGTGATCTCGATTTTTCTAAAGTTGGAGAAACAAAATGATACATTTCCACAGAAAAATTTCATTTTCTGTTCAAGGAGCATTCCGAACACCGAAATTCCTTACATAACCGGTTTCGGCTAAACAAAAGTCGAGACCCACTTTGACTCTAGAAGATTTAGGTACCTATTCCTGCTATTACATTAATATTGAAATATTCATCTACTTACCTGCTTTCGAATGTTCAATTCCCTCACACACACTGCTTTTTATGTGGGTGATAAATGACTCACATGCCTGTATAGTCCCAGATTTTACCAATTCAACATTAAAATAAGTATTTTTCCACTTAGCTGAGTATTTCCCATTCAGTCTCCTAATATGTTTGTCCAAAACACATGCATATATCCCATCATCATAACGGACAACAGAATATTTCTCCATCCTACCTGATGATTCACAAAATATTAAAATATTTATCAATATCAACTGTAAATTAATTATGGAGATGGATCAGAATATGTATTGTTGTGAACTAAACTCACTAATAAGAGCTTTGTCTATTATTGCACACAATATTAGATCTCACTTCTACCCGATACGTTGGTTGTCTCTGCGGTCTCTGCCGATACCACCATAGATAAAAAACAAGGGTAGTAGGTAGTCCAACTCACCCTTTGGGTCTTTGATGTCGTGTTATAAAGTAAGCCGCTATCGCCAGTGAGATTAGCAGGTGCATCCTATTTACGAGGGTCGTACATTCATGGGTTGTTGATTTATAGATTGAGTGTTTGTTACGGGGGCCGGTAAAAACGTACCTTGTTAGAAAACTATTTTTTTTTGAATACATGTTTTCTTTTGGTAAGTAGCCATCGAATATTAACTACTACACTAGAAGTTTAACTAGTATTGAATTGTTTACAAAATATTTGACTGAAATAAAACAAGAAGTGTTTATTAAACATAATAATAAGTCAACAGACAATTTTTACAAATTTTATAATATTGACAACTTTATATGAAGTTTGTTTGTTTTGTTTCTTTTAAGGTCGCGATTGATTTATAAATTTTATTGTAAAATAAATACGTAATCTAGTATAAAGCGATAACATATAACTTTTTGGAAAATTTGTACAGGGGTGGTTAAACGGTACATTTTAAAACATTTCTAGCAGATTTTTTCCAATGCCATCTCTTCCAGCCATTTTTATTAAAGTTACCCATACATATATTTTCAAGTTGTACCTACTATATTTCACAATATTGATAGGGGGTACTGTCAAACCTCCAAAAAGGGAAATTTTCTTTCTGGACATAGGCTTTCATTTTAGTGAAAATCGTGGCTCCTGTATCCAATAAGTTTTGTAGGTTAAATTCTTCACAAATTGGACAAGAATGTTGCAACAAACATTTTATCAAAAAATACCCACTAACATAAACTATTGTATAACCTTCTGGGCTAGTAAGATTTCGATAGTCACAGGTAAAAACTTTTGAAGGTGTTTTTGGAGTAGAAAATGGGAAAATAATATCTTTAAAAGTTTCTGCCGAGTCCGTATTAATGTCTAATAAAACTTCATTAATATCGTTCATGCAATTAGCACCTTCGACTTCATTAAAATATTTCAGAGCGAACAATTTTTTAAACGCTCTACGAAATTTTATGGGTGTTGGGTTTCTAGAATTGCCACAACAATTTCTAATTTGACCAAAGAAATTTTCAAGGCAGTCCTGATTAAGATTTCTGTTCAAGAAAAATGTATATTGCTTTGTTTTCAAAATATTCCAAAAAGGTTTTAATGATTTTATGGTTACCTTCCATCCAGATATAAATTTCATTCGGTTTGTAACGCATTTACCCTCGTAATTAATTATTTTTAAATTTTGTAGCATAATTTCAATTTCCTCCAAAAATTTAATTTGCTTTTGGGTGCCCATAAAAGCATTATAATTATTTCTATTAATCTAGATTTAATTATTAAAAAATATAAACAATGTTCTCACAATATTACACAACGCAACGAAACTATATACAACCGGTATAATACGTACTCAGCGGTATCTGTGGACAACAGGTATACAGCTCCGGGCCCGACCAGCCCGAAGTCGATGACGGGACAAGGAGGGAACGTTTAGGGGTGTGCCGAAGAGTTGGACTGGTACTCTTGTTTATTGTACGGTGACGATACTAACCATAGTTAACTAAATAATACGTTGTCTCTGATTAGTGATGATACTAACATCTAACCATGTCTAGCATCTAGTCTGATCTATAGTACATTCCAGTTGATTCCAGTAACCGAAACTATAGTTATCAGTAGGGGAAGGCGGGGAAAGTTGACGAAGCTAAGGACAAAAGGCTACAGAGCCTAAACTTCTGGGTTTTTAAAAAAATAAACCAATTTTATCTATTAGTAGGTATGTTTATTAAGGTACATAATCAATTGTTTAAAACAAATCAAAACTGACCTGGTAAGACAATATAAAACAAAGAGTTGCATTTTCGTTAACTTGCCCCGCCCTCCCCTACCTAAAAGATTTATGGATTTCTACTTACAGAACCGTTCTGTTCTAATTTTTATTATAAGTTGCTTTTAATTATTAAAAATTAAGTTTTGAATCATTATGGACACACAACAATTAGAACCAAAATATTATCAACTAAAATATTATCATTTAGTAAGTTGAATAAAAGGTTATGAATGAAATAGTATATTATTCAACAAGCATATATAAAGATGGCTATTATTCACGAAGGTGCGTTTATAACATAAGCACCTGAAAGAATATTAGCCATTATATGCGAGTAGAATACTATATTTTGTCACCGTACCTTCAACGACAAGAAGACTCACTTGCGTCGGAACGTTTGAAATTTATGGTACATCGTCTCTCTGGCACCGTACTCCTCGCTATCGCCGCGCAACCCCTGCACTTCCCTCTTTCTCGATTTAATTAAACTCGCCAGAACTCAGCAGACGATAGGCGGGGTAAGGAAATTTTCGGAAACCACAGAATCGACGAAGTGAATGTATTTGTCGTTAGTTACCTACTGTACAATGATTTTGTCCACCACTTCAAATTACCTGTTTATAAATGAATTTATTTTTTTTCTCCTTTCTCCAGTTTAGGAAGGGATTATAGGCTTTCATATATAATTTTTTCGACTTTTCTGGCAATTCATTTAAGGATACTATTTATTCTGCTTCTATTATTTTTGGCGGGTTAGGTAACATTCTCTTCAGTTTCTGATTCGTCTTCCATATTATATTTTCCAGTAATGTCAATTTAAATTCAGTATAATAATTAAAATTCTTGCATTCAGCTATAAATTATTATTTTAAAACGTCAATTTTTATTTTTGACATCATACGTTCTATACCTATACAACATCTTAATCATATAGACCAAACAATAGAGCATCAAAAATCAAAATAGTGAGTTCCCTAATAACACGGAAACATCCCAAAAATATTCCAGAAACATCCTTCTGGGACAATAGAAACATACCAACAACATCCCCATTTCCCTCGAAACATCTCTAGGATGTATCTGGCAACAGCCATGTCATCATTTTCAACGTTCTACAAACATCCCAGTAGGATGTTTCTAAGATGTCATAGGATGTACTAGGTTCATTCGGGGTACTTTGTTTAGAACATATCAGAAACGTTTCTAAAAATACACTGGAAGTGAAATCACTAGGTGCAAATAAAACATTTCAATATTTCTTAAAACAAGAGCAATTTATTATAAATTTCTAACAATATTTTCCATAAATAACATGTTACATTTTCTACTAGGTATAGGAAGTGTATTATAAAGCATTGGTAAACAAGTATTAGCAACCATAGTATATGGTTGCTATGACTTGTCTACCAATGCTTTATTTCCCTATACCTAGTACAAAATGTTACATAGGGTAATATGATAACAGTTCATTTACTTATGTTTTAGTTCCATCCTCAATCGTCTTTCTTTTGCTCTTCTCAGCCAATCACCAATTTTCAATTCGATTTTCGTTTTTCAGCCGTTTAAAGCGCTGACTATATTTATTTAATAATTTTCTTTTTTTCTGACTATCCATTTTACTATCCAATATAAATACTCACTTTATAAATAAGCCACAACACTCACAAGGTTACCGCTTATTTTTACCACAAAAACTCAACAACACTTCTACTTCTACTTCTAACCTTACTTTTTGCAAATTAGGTCTTCTTCTTTTTTTTCTAATCTTCTTTTACCTCTTTGCAATGTTGAAGCAGGGGGATATCACAAATACTTCAGTCATAATATTTCAATAGGTATGTATGGTTTAATAAACATTGTTAAAGTTTAAAGACAATTAACAATTATTGGCAAATATGTACGAGTTGTATATTTTGTAATGAAAATCATGTTTATGTACCAAGAGAAACATTCTAGGGACATCCCAAGGATGTACCATTATATCAATCGTATTTATGTACCAATAGAAACATTGTAGGAACATCCCAAGGATGTTACATTATATCAATCGTATATATGTACCAATAGAAACATTCTAGGAACATCCCACCTAGGTCGGAAACATTGGGACACTAGTAGTACTTTAATGGTATGTCCCAGGTAAATACTGTGTTATTAGGGTTTTTGACAAAAATCCTATAGTAGAAAAAAAGGGACTGTGCCATCATGTATAAGACATCACGTAGTATGAACCTGATATATTTTTGACTCGCAAATGCTACTCACGAAATTGTTATAATCATTTAAAACGAAAAAAACGTCCTTTTTCATGTTTTTTGTTAATAACACGAAAGCTTAAAGGCGGATTAATCTCAAACGTCGATCCGACGTTGCCAAATTTCAAGAAAGTGACATTTAAAAAATGTGGAGAATAAAATGAGGTTAAGCGTTTGTTTTCGTTTTATATATCTTAGCCCTTACTTTTTCAAGAAGGGGAAGGAAAAATAACCATTCCATACACCCTTCACCTTAATGAACCTTTAAGAAGAAAGGTTAATGGAATGGTTATTTTTCCTTCTTAGCTCCTCGCGGCTCTCACTTTTTCAAGAAGGGGAAGGAAAAATAACCATTCCATTAACCTTTCCCCTTGAAGGTTCATTAAGGTGAAGGGAGTATGGAATGGTTATTTTTCCTTCCCCTTCTTGAAAAAGTAAGGGCTAAGATATATAAAACGAAAACAAACGCTTAACCTCATTTTATTCTCCACATTTTTTAAATGCCACTTTCTTGAAATTTGGCAACGTCGGATCGACCAACGTTTGAGATTAATCCGCCTCTGAAAGCTTATCTAGTAATCGTAATGGTGTCAAAAGGCGAATTGTAGATAATAAAAATACAAATACCTACAACGCATTTTTCAACGAACTGATTGTATGAAAATTCGGAAAAACTGGAAAATTCGTCATTTTTTAAAAATTTCATATCTTCGTCGTTTTTCAAGTTATATCGTTGAAACTTCGTAAAACACAAGTCCTTTCCCAGCAAACAGTTTCAGTTGGCATCATACTGCAGTATAATACATTATGGCGCGCAGGCGTTGGTCCTACTGGCGGCCAGAGTGTCCTATTGATATTGTCACGACCCTCACGACATCATTTGCCACTAAAGTGTTTATCTATGACTGTTTTCCCGTAGCGGCAACTTCTCGTAAGCAGTAGGGATGGCAATTCTCTCTAAAAAATATCGATCTTTTAATCGATTCGAACCAAACTCCGAAAAATCGCTGTCCGAAAGATCGATTTCCCAAACATCGATCTTTTTTCGATTTAATTCAAAATTTTCATATGAATTTAATTTTAGGAAGTGAAATATACACAATATTAATCATTAATTTATTATTTTTAACTAATTTAACAATTACACCTATATTAACGCAACAAGACATTTATTTTACATTGAAAAGTTAGAAAAAATTACAGTTTGCTTACAACTCCCAGTAGTCCCAGTGCTTAATATCCAAGCTTTTCAGGAACAATAATCGGACTTAGATTTTCTAGAGTAAAATATCGATTTACTGGATCGAGTCAGTAAGAGATATCGATTTGAGAAATCTATTTTTTGGTCCAAAAAATCGATTCTTCGATTAATCTATCTCAGATCGTCATCCCTGGTAAGCAGGTATTGGGCCAGTATGACTGCATTGGCACATTTCAGGGCCAATGCCTGTAAGCAAGAAAAATACATACTGTATCGGTGCATCACTGAACCAATGCCAATATATCAGTAGCTATTTACACCTGAACACCTGAACACCGGTAGGTACATATTTTAGGATAGGATTGTAATGTTTAGTTGGTCTGAAAATAGGTAGAATAGCCCAGATTTCGTTCAGCGCTGGCTAAGTTATAGCGTTGAGATTTCATAGAAAGGTCCTTTGTATGCACTTTACGTGAGCAAAAAGCAGGTACCATGAGACAATTACTTTGTTGCAATCGTCGCAACGAGCCAATCAGGAGCGTTAACGATTGTACATTAGTAATTGTTACCATAATCGAAATAATATGACCAAGTGATATCATCAATATACTATCTGTATCGGTGTTGTCAAAGTGAGGATAATTATCCAATTTTTAGACAATTTCGCTAACCGAATAGTTTTTCCAGTGTTTTTGGGGATTTTCAATGTTGACTAGGGTCGCAGACTTTTATTTAGACAACACTGTGTCCTTTTGGTAATTTTGACAAATTCTGAAAATTTGAATTGTAATTTCGGATAATATTTATTTTTACATCGGCAACACTGGACTGCATTCTATTTGATGTCAGCTGTTATTTTATAATCTGCTTCTATATTTTTATACGTTATTATTTGCTTAATAAATTACAGGACAATCAGTATTAATTAAGACTAATTTGATAATTAACTTAACATAGTAAGGTATGTACTATAATTATAATTAATAAACATAACCTAGAACAACACACAATAACCAGTCATTTAATATTCATCAGGTCCAATAATGTTTGTTTTTCTTTCAATTCAATTTTACTCAACAAAATGTACACATTGTACACAAAATCAAGGAAAACAGCCTACAGTGAAGCTCGCAACATTATTAAAAACGCTGTGGAATTTTTTGATAGACAGAAAGCTGCTGGTGTGTGGTCATTTCCTTTGGACAAAGCTACGGAATTAGCTGCAGCATCAACAGGAAAATCAGTTACCTCCATAAAACGTATCAGAAAGGAGAAATCACTGTTGCAAGGTGGTGCAAAAAAGTGGTGGTACCAACAAAATACAATTGGATGATTGTGACTTGGGTATTTTGAAAAGAACCGATGAACAAGTTGCAACGATAAATATTTTGGTAAATAAAATGAAAAATAAAGTAGATTACTCTGGCGGTCCAGACACCTTAAGGAAGCATTTGAAAAATATTGGATTTCAGTATAAAAAATGCCTCAATAAAAGAAAATTTTTAATGGAATATATGTACTGATATTGTAGCTTGGCGGGCTCGTTATTTAAGAAGATTGAGGGATAATGATGATCTGGGTCACAACAAGAAGCCAATAACTTATTTGGATGAAACTTATATCCATCCATCCTATGGCGTTAGTAAATGCTGGCACCTGGAGTGTATACATCCAACAGAGCTGGTCAACGGTACTTAGTAGTATACGCTGGTGGACGTTATGGGTTTGTGAAGAATGGACTACTAATTTTCAAGTCAAAAAGCAAATCAGGGGATTATCACGATGACATGAACCATACAAATTTTATGAACTGGTTAGAAACACAACTAATACCAAACTTAAATCCTAATGGTATTGTGATTAAGGACAATGCCCCTTACCACAGTGTTCAAATTAAAAATCCACCAACCCAATCAACTCGGAAGCATATTATTAGAGAATAGCTTGAAGCAAATGGCATCTCAACAACAAGTGATATGCTTAAAGCACAGATAATCTGTGCTTAAAGCAGAACTTCTGGATCTCGTCAAACGTTTTAACCATTTTAAAACATACTATGTGGACGAGTTGTTGAAAAAACATGGACATACTGTGGTATGGTTGCTGCCATATCACTGAGACCTCAATCCAATTGAGCTAATATGGAGTAGCGTTAAACTTAAAGTGACAATGAAAAATGTTTCTCAAAGTGCTGCTTTGAGAATAATTAGTTCAAGCAGCCTTTGATAAAGTTGGTTCTTCGGAATGGAACAAACACTGCGCCCATGTGGACCATAATGTGGTCCACACTATATTATAGCTGAGGAAATGTGGAGGAATGATGGACTATCAAATTATGTGGTGGAAAATATGTGTTTCACTGTCAACACTGGTTCTTCAGATGAAAGTGGGAGTGATGAATATGAAAGTAAGAGTGATAAATATGAAAGTGAGAGTGATGAATGATAAACTGAATAACATTTTTGTAAATTACAGTGTTTTATTTTGTTCATCTTTAATATCTTGTGCTATAAAGTAACACATAAATTCATTACATAAACATATAAGACATACATATGGTTCATTATTAGCTAAATAAATAATTTTAATGTAATACATGTTGAATTTTGCTTGCAATCTAATGTCTTTTCAAATATAATGCATAATACTTTCAATTAATAAAGGCATCTACAATTTTTTTCAATTGGAACCCCTGTATTATTTGATTATAAGTTGGTATCAAATTAAAAAAATTAAAAATTGTTTCATTTTTGAACCCAACTGAATAAGTAATATCATTTACAAAAAATATAACTAGGTTTTACACATCAATTTTGTGATTAATTTCATTTTTTTGGACTTAACTTGGAATGTAATTTGTTAGATATTATGCTAATGAAATATCTACCTATTTATTTTCGTAATTGGTTCTTTTCTAATGTGAAACTTGATTAAATAATAGATTCTAATATCTAACTGTTGTGTTTGAACAAAGCAAATCAATCAAAGTTGAAGTAGAACAGCATTTTATATATTTGACAAATCACAAAAAATTATTGCCATACATTCTTGTTTGTAACAACAACCAAATATATAAGACTTAGCTAATTGGTAGTGGTGAAGTGTATATTCCAATATTATATAACACAGTTATGCACTTTAACTTTCGGCTGTTGTTAAGAGAAATGAACACTGGAAAAAATGAATGAATGAATCTAAATATACGAAATTGGTCACACTATTAATTTGAATTAAACACAAAGTAAACAAACGGTTGGATTCGTCGGTTCTACTCCAAAAGATCCTGATGTGTAAGCAGATAGATGTAGGAATAGGCTACATATAACCAGTTTATATTTTGTTGCTTCCAATACAAACTTGACCCTTTCTTTTTTTACGACATTACTACCAAAGAATACACCAACCAAGTGGTGTATTCTTTGTTACTACAGTCATGAAATTTGAAAATATAGACATTCAGAAATAATGATGGTAGTTTTATTTTTGGTCCAATACATATTTTTTTCTACTACCGTGGGTAAAATACGTACTTTAGCCACACTTTCAAGTGTGTAAAACTTTACTTTAGGCACTAGTGCGTAAAGTAAAAGTTCCAATTTGTATGTAGTTATACCTAGTCTTATAAAAATATAGGTAGAGAGGTATAATAAACGGATTTTAAATCAGAGATTGAAACATACAGAATTCAGTAAAGTACATCTAATAATTATTAGTAAATAATTATTGGGTACTGGAAAATAATAGAATAGGTATACCTATTATAAGTTGGCTGTGAGTGACTGACATTTCTTCATTCATTGAATCTGACATTTAAAATTCATTGTATTGTATAGTAAAATTTTGAAATATTTTATTAGTTTCTTCGTAGCGTAGCGATTAGAGAGCCAGGCTCGCATGCGGGAGGTCCCAGGTTCAAGTCGCGCTCGTGCCATTTTAATTTTTTTTATTTTTTTACTTATTTAGTAATAATTATTTTTTAGGTGACATTTATAATTGGTAATTCCGGCGCATGCCGAAGAGAAGGATTAAAATTTAATAACTGCACAAATTGCACCTTTTATATTAATAGGTATTGTTAATAATTGAATTCGTCTGTTGTTTTGTTAATTTGTTCTAATTTTGATTAAAATGTTCAAAATAATCAATATATAATATATTTTATTAAGAATGAATAAAAGCGTTATAGTTTCTTCTAAAGAAAAATTAAACTTACTTTATGCACTAGTGCGTCGAAAAAAGGCTACTTTACACACTTGCTGCAAAAATAACTATTTTATTAATATTTAGGGTAAAATTTTTAGCAAGTTTGAGTTTATTCACATATCTTTTGACAGTTGACACTTATAGTATCGGTATTTGGTCATCGATTCAAAATATCGATTGGGCTTTTGTTTGCTTCGGTTAACTTTATCAAATACATGTCATAGATAGGCATTATAGGTTGAATTGGAAGCAAAACATTATTTTCTTCATCATCAGAAAAATCAATTACCTCATTTAAGTTCATCGGGAACACAATACTTTTTTTAAATAATAAAACAACTAGGAACACAAATGTTTATGCGTTCTTTATATTTGATCACAAATAACTTGATCTCCTTGCACCAGCTCCGTTTAGTGCAGAGAAGTATAGTATGAACCGAGTGCAGCAATAAAGAACAAACCTGTAGAGTATTGTAGGTTATGTAAATAGAGAGGGTTTGTTTATTTGCATTATGTCTCTGATTATGTTAACTTTTATGCTTGGTTTTAGAGAATTCAGTTGGGTTTAATGTGTCACTGTGCAGTAGTAATTGGGACCATTTTCAGCACATCAAAGAGTTTCAAATACTAATTGAAAGTGAATCCAATTAAGAAGGTACTTCTCTTAAATAATACCAATTAGTGTTATATAGTCAGAACCAACACCAATCCAAGAAAGACGAATTCAAGATAGTCATGGTGAAATATACAAATTGTGTCTCAGTTTTCATCATGTTCTATAACTGGCTATCATAACTTATGAAACAAACTATAAAGAGGGCTATTTCAAACTCAAAGGAGATGTGTTATAAGTGGAATGCAGAAAAGGACCAAACAGTTTGTGGAAAGTGCGGTATCCTGTCATATAAGAACTTTTTTGTTATATATCGTAATTAAAAATTTATATGTCCCTTAAAAGAAATGTATGACTAATGGTACATATAAAAATTATGAATAGAAAGAGTTTTATTAGCAAGACTCATAAAATCAATATATCAATTCTAAATGAAAAGAATATCCTTATCACAGTGAGTGCTAATGCAAGTGCAATAAAAACATCTAAATAATGTAAATATACAAAAAATACGAAAGCAAAAGTAGATTTTCTTGTCCTGTCTACAGGTTCACCTGAAGATATTCTTCAACTGTGAAAGATTCTAAATTTAGAGCTAAATCTAAATAGTCTTATTAACTGGTAATTCCAATACCAGCATAATCTGTTGATTTTTCTGTACCCGACAGTCTATGTGATGGCAATCAAACCATATTATATTGCAACCATGGTATGACATAATATATGTACCACCCCCTCATTACTTCTGCAGATATTTAGAATTCAAATTCATTTCAAATAATCACAAGATTTTTTCTTGAAAAGTAGAATGAGGAAAATTTTTGTCAATAAAAAAGTTGCATGCATATTTTGAAAAATTTATTGGTTGAAAAATATTACAAATATAACTGGAAGTATTTATACTCAAAACACAAACATATTTAATTGTTTTTAGAAGTAAAATATATTCAAAATAATTAATGAAGATTACACATGTTCAACAAATAAAATATGAATCATTTAAATTAACACAAGTGGCACATTTAAGAAGAGACTTGCTAAATTAAATATAAATTGTTGAAGTACTCATAGATGTCAAGATGGCCCACAGTTTTATGGGGTCCTTTTTTTAGTAACTAAGTTAATAAGATAAGAAATTTAGAACTCAGTGTGTTTAAGCATGTGGTGGAAAAGTATTTGATTAAGAAATGTTTTTATTATGCAAAGAGTTTTTACAATGTTCTTGTGATGTCAGAGATTTTAAAATTTAAATTTTCAATCCTACGTTTAATATAATTGTTGATTAATTTCACTGTACCTAGTATAGTATATTTTATTGATGTGATGTGACTTATAAATTATTTGATTAGTACAAATTGAGTCAGTTACTCCACCACAGCTCTTTGCTTATAGTTGAAATCTATATTATATCGCTTAAAAGTTTATTTTCAATTAGAAATTTAAATCAGTTCTCTCATCGATTATTGTTGTATGGTAGATATATGATTTTTTCTTGACAAAATACAAATTATATAGAATTCTTCTATTAGATATGGATGTGATATCCTTTAAAAAAAAATGTTTGCTTTACATTAACAACAGACTACTGGGCTGGAGATTTGTAATCCTGTGATATCACAGTCTTTTGCTAACTTATTGATTTGTTTATTCCTGAATGGCTGTAATGAATGCGATCAAGCATTTTTTTCGCATGGTTTCTGGTATTACTATTGCTTGTCCTTTAAAAATAAGGCCATTATTTATACTTAGTTCGCTTTTGTATGGAGAATATATTTGAATACTTGAATTTAGCTTTTTTTTATTGTTTGGCCACCCTTCCAAGATAGTACTACTGTTCCTTGGGTCCAACAACTTTCTGGTTATAATTGAACATATAGGTACTTTAGATTTCAATGTAATTTCAGGGAGTGGTTTTACTCCTCGATTCTATTACCTCAGTTGTGTAAACTGCTTTTTCTTTAGGTATTATTTGACTGAATTGTTTGACTATTTTAGGATTACATGTCCGCAGCGCCGTGTGTTGTTGTGTTACTTTAATATGATATGTGAGTGGTAATAAAACAGATGATTTCAGACTTATATAAGTTCTTTTATTAACATACTTCTGGATGCTGATATTATCGGAAGTGACATCATCAAAGGCGGATATCCGACGTTGCCATTTGTATAAAAGTATAATCTGGGTTAATTTATCGAGAAGGGCAAGGAAAATCATCGAAGAAGCCATTTTTTCAGCACTGTATAGCTTCTTCAATGATTTTCCTTGCCCTTCTCGATAAATTAACCAATGATCTGTGTTAACCAAGAAAATATAAGGTTGTTATTTTGAAGAAATCAAATGGCAACGTCGGATTTTTCGTGACAATCATCCGTCTTTACATCATCCTCGTCGTTGACAAATTACAAGTGTCATGTCTGGTTTAGGGATGCGCGATACTATCCGATATTCCAGTGTATCGATACTTTTACTTCTGATACTCGATATTTTGTATCGATACTATGCTTTTCGATTCATTCCAAGTATCGATGAAATTGTAGTGTATCGATACGTTGCGATACGGGATTTTTAGTGGTAGCGGTAAGTGGCGTTATATATAGTGATGAGCGATATCGTGATTTTTTAATCACGTTGTGAAATGATGTGCTTTTTTTAACGAAACTAAAAATAAAAAACGAAAAATGTGCAGTTTTTTGCGTTTTTCGAGCTAATTTTGAGGTTATGTGGAAAAGTGACTGATGTAAAAGTTGTAGATTTTCTCAAGATCTATAACTTTTATAATCAACTTTTTTTCCTAGGATTCTAACTTTTGCCGGAAATCGCAATAATGTCTTTTTTACCCACCAAAAAAGTGTATTTTACCGAAAAGCCGTTAAAAAATTCGAAAAATTTCCAATATTTTAATTGAATTTTATTTTCGTGGTTTGTGACTATGAAAACTACCTTTTACCAAATTTTCATCAAAATCGAACATTTTATAACGAAACTAATAATAAAAAACGGAAAATGCAATTTTTTGCGTTTTTCGAGCTAATTTTGGGGTTATGTGAAAAAGTCACTAATAAAAAAGTTGTAGATTTTCCCAAGATCTACAACTTTTATATCCACCTTTTTATTCTAGGAACTCAACTTTGGACGGAAATCGCAATAATGTCTTTTTCCACCCCCCAAAAAAGTGTTTTTTACCGAAAAAACGTTATAACTCGAAAAATTTCCAAAATTTTAATTTGAAATTTTTTTTCATGGTTTGTGACTATCAGAGCTACCTTCTACTAAATTTTCATCAAAATCGAACATTTTTTAACGAAACCAAAAATAAAAAACGAAAAATGCAGTTTTTTGCGTTTTTCGAGCTAATTTTGAAGTTATGTGAAAAAGTCACAAATGAAAAAGTTGAAGATTTTCTCAAGATCTACAACTTTTATGATCAACTTTTTATTCTAGGAACTGAACTTTGGACGGAAATCGCAATAATGTCTTTTTCCACCCTCCAAAAAAACTGTTTTTTACCGAAAAAACGTTTTAACTCGAAAAATTTCCAATATTTTAAATTGAAATTTTTTTCCATAGTTCGTGACTATCAAAGCTACCTTCTACTAAATTTTCATCAAAATCGAACATTTTTTAACGAAACCAAAAATAAAAAACGAAAAATGCAGTTTTTTGCGTTTTTCGAGCTAATTTTGAGGTTATGTGAAAAAGTCACCGATGTAAAAGTTGTAGATTTTTCCAAGATCTACAACTTTTATAATCAATTTTTTATTCTAGAGCCTCAACTCTGGCCGGAAATCGGAATAATGTCTTTTTCCACCCCCCAAAAAGGTGTTTTTTACCGAAAAAACGTCAAAATTAGCAAAATCTCGGATCGTTAACGTATCGATACTTCGAGTATCGATAAATTAATATTCGATATTCTACTGTATCGATACTTCACGTACCGATCCGTATCGATACCTAATATCGATACTTTCTAGTGTATCGCGCAACCCTAGTCTGGTTGGCTGACGTGACATGTTTGTTGCCAACTCAGTTATTACCATGACAATAGGTTATCGTTGTGATCTGAGATTACTGATCCTCACATGTATAGTTTGGCAAACATAACTGAAGCTGTGAAAGGAATGCGGTCGAAAACATTCGATATTGCCACGTTTAATTATGAAAAAGCTAAAGTGCTAAGTTTGTAGTGATAATAATTAGAAAAGGGACTTTTTATTATTAACAATATATCAATAATGATTAAAAGTTAGTTATTTAATGTGCTTGTTTCATTGGATTTTGTCTATTAGCATTATTTTTTCAATTTCTGAATATTAAAAGATGAACACTTTTCCAAATATGTTATGGGTTTTCTTCAAGCCGGCAACGTCGTGCGAAAATCATAATTACCACGCCCTCCGACTAACTCAATTGGTGACTATTTATCAAACCTCCGTTGCTAAGTAACCACCTGACTTCCTATTGGCAAGCGCGTGCTTGTGTTCTTCCCTCTCACTTCGACAATTGATTAACATTGATTATCCAGTGGCGTTTATATTGTCAGTATATTTAGCTTCGTATTTTCAGTTTTACTTGGTATCTTATTATTTCGTATCCATATTGAATTCAAGTACGATTTTTAACATTATTTGTTTTGAAAAATACCTTACCTTTAAAGCAAAGCATAAATCAGTTTCTATATGGATATAATTATTATATAATAATTTTATATAAATAGGGTCCATACGCCATTGGTACGTTTATGACAGATATCGGCCATGTTTCCTCCCCTCTTACCGATGCCGCGTAGCTTTAGATAGACTTGCCAAACTATAATGCTTCCCTTGTCATTACCAGTGGTTCGGAAATGAAGGTATAACAGGCATGACCGAAATATGTAATGTGTAGTTATAATAATTATAATATATGTATGAGTAATATGATGCCAACCTAAGAAATACTACGAAATAAAACATCAAGTAACTGGATTGTTTATATCCACAATTAGTCCCGGTAGGTGGCGCTGCAATCGGGTTCATACTAAACAACTCCTAAACGGTTGGTCCGATTTTGAGAGAATTTTATATGTGAATTTGAGTAAGTAACTGAATGGTTTATATTCACAATTAGTCCCGGTAGATGGCGCTGAAATCGGGTTCATACTGAACGACTCCTGAACGGTTGGTCCGATTTTGATTAAATTTCTATTGTGTGATTGAGTAAGTAACTGGATGGGTTAGATTCACAATTAGTCCCGGTAGGTGGCGTTGCAATCGAGTTCACAACTCCTAAACGGATGAGCCGATGTTGATGAAATTTTATGTGTGTTTGAGTAAGAAACTGGATGGTTTATATTCACAATTATTTCCGGAAGATGGCGCTGCAATCGGGTTCATACTAAACGGCTCCCAAACGGATCGGCCGATTTTGATGAAATCTTATTTGTGAGTTTGAGTAAGAAACTGAATGGTTTATATTCACAATTAGCCCCAGTAGGTGGCGCTGCAATCGGGTTTATACTGAACAACTCCTAAACGGATGGGCCGATTTTGATGGCATTTAGCATAGGAGTTTTTTTTACACGGTCACTTCAAAAAACGGGTAAAAAATTTGTTTGACCGAAAAATTGAAAGAAAATTCAGAGAAGTCGAATTTTCAAGAAATATATTCCTTTTACCAAAAAAGTAACACTACTATCTAATTTTTCCACCCAAAATAAGTAAAAAGCATAACGTTCTTCTGCGCAACATACCTAGCGCTTCTTTCACTTTGAAATCATGTATGACGAGTATACTTGTACAGGGAAGGCAATATAAACTTAAAATGAAAAAAAAATGGAAAATAAATAAAATACACTGCCGAGCAAAAAATTTAGGCCACTTTATATAATTTAAGAAATTGCAAATAATTTTAAAAATAAAACTAATCAGGGAGTCATAGGTCTAGTAGGCGATGAAAGTTATATTGTTGGATGGATGCTACTTGTCATAGTTGGCGTCTATTACATTCTGACACCGTATTTTGCAACCTTTCTTAAACAACAAAAATTAGTCCTATATAACATTCATATTTCGTTGTTTATTTTTCAATTGAATTTAATTGTTGTTGTATGGTTTATTGTGTACAGTGAAATTTCATTGTTCTTAGTGTTTATTTACTATGTCACAATGCCACTAGATCCTATTATCGTTGCACGGATTGTAGCGTTGATACAAGATGGTAGAGGACAATGTGAAACCGCCAGAATTGTTGGTAAGAGCCTCTGTGCTGGGCGAAAAAGAGTCACGAGTCAAGAGATAATCGGTTTTTGTTGATGCCAAATTTTGCGGAATAGAACAGCTTCTGCGTTTTTGCTGCGAAATCAGCTTCAAGAGGTTAGAAATGTTAATGTTAACGAATGGACAGTTAGAAGAAGGCTTCGTGATAATGAATATTGTCTTGCAGAAGGATGGCTACAGGGCCAACATTGAACCGCCAGCATCGAATTACAAGATTGAATTTTGCTTGAAATTACTTGGCATAGAACGATGATGACAGGACCAAGGTACTCTTTACAGGTGAATCGCGTTTTTGCCTCAATTTGGTGGTGGGTCTGTTATGATTTGGGCAGGTATCACTTCAGAAGCATGTACAGAGTTGGTTTTCTCAGAGAATGACTCTAACAAATCACAGATATGTAACGCGGAGGTCCTGGAAGATCATGTTGTGTCTTTCATGGTTACAATGGAAGTCCACACGCTGCCAGGATTGTAAGTGGATATCTAGATGAACTAGAAATTAGGCGGTTTAATTGGCCAGCGTGCAGTCCAGATATGAAGATGAGATGAGTTAGGGCAGCGTATCCTGAGGCATACACCAGCCCCAAGAACTGCCCAGGAGCCGAGATAGTTACTCTTGAAGGAGTGGAATAACATGCATCAGAATGTTATCTTTATTTTAATTCAGGGTATGCCTCGTCGAATGCAAGCAGTCATTAATGCAAGTTATTACTTATCGTTAACATTATTAATTTTTATTCCTTCATTTCGTTCCCAATAACAATATTCGAACTTCATTTAAAATGTAGAGTTACGGTTTTTTAAGAATAAATCATAAATTATATTGACTGATTCGAAATTAAAAAGTTACGAAAATGCATATAGGTAAATTTACAATTTGCAGATATAAGCTGATACCTACATTTAATTTTTAAAATTCTTTGCAATTTTTCAAGTTATTTAAAGTGACCCAAATTTTTTGATAGGCAGTGTATAAAAATAGAAAAAAATGGAAAATTTAAAAAACACCAAAGCTAATAGAGGTCATCAAGGGAAAGGTCAATCCCATTCTTAAGAATAAATTTTCATATAATAAGTACACTCGTGCGTCAGAGCTGACACATATACTCCCACAACTAAATGTGGGAGTAAAGTAAAATGTTATTTATTGACGAGGTTTTATAATACTTCAATACAATATTAGAGTTCCACTTGAAAATTCCAAGTTTTGACCCTGCACCTTTGAATCAAATATAAAATTAATTTTTTGAATCAATTTAGCAATGGAAATCTGGTAATGTTTTATTTGAACAAATTAGTGTTTACATCATCACGATTATTCTTTTATAAAATGGTAAATTAAAATTGACCTGCTTCGGGATTTTTCCATAATAGGTAGTTTATTTAACTTATAATTGATAAATGTTTTACTTTATGTGTAGGTATGCACAGCTGATCCATTAAATAATATCTTAATTTTAATATAATGTCCCATTACCCACAAATTGTTGTTCGGAACGTACCAAATAATGAAAATAAGTTTCCAGTAACACATATGATATGTCAAAATCTGATCTGGGAAAGGGTCCAAAATGACCCTTAGCTGCCTCTTTTATACGTATAAAATATAGTATAAAAATGTATAAACTTACACTAGAGATGATCCATTAAATAATATCTTAATTTTAATGTAATGTCCCTTTACCCATAAATTGTTGTTCGGAACGTACCAAATAATGAAAATAAGTTTCCAGTAACACATATGATATGTCAAAATCTTATCTGGGAAAGGGTCCAAAATGACCCTTAGAACTGCCTATTTTATACGTATAAAATATAGTATAAAAATGTATAAACTTATACTAGGGCGCCATACAACCCCTTATACGAACATATATATATATATATATATATATATATATATATATATATATATATATATATATATATATAGAATATTAAAGTGATTGCTTCTGACTTCAACTACTGTCCAAACTTCCAAGTTTCAAGATTTATTATTATAAAGCAGATGTGTAAAACAAGGCCCACACACGTTCGGGTGCCAATTTGTTTCGTAACGATACGGTTATGCCACTTTGCAACGCCTCCAACAAGGTTGGGCGACAATTTGCAACGGCTACTCAGTTTAGAGAACACCTCAGGTGTAGATTCTGAGACCAAACTAGTACAAATTCAGAGAGTAGTCTTACCGGTTCTCGGGTAATTCTACTTGAAATTTATTTAAGGTGAAATAAAGATAAATTATGAAAATTAAGAAAGGTAAGTGGGCGCCACTCTGAATAATACTAGCTTATTTGTTATTCACATCTGCATTATAGCGACAAATCCTGGAAGATTGGAATGTAAAAAAAACTATATGAACAACGTTATTAAATTTACAAGTTGTATATTTTCAAAAAAAATATGAAATAAAAAAAATTGACTAGTTATTCTAGTATAGTATGACGACATATGTTGTGTTGGAGAGCAATTCCAGAAATATTGTACTTTCCTGTTCTTTCTTTAGTTCATCTTGTTCCTGGTGAAGTTGTAGATAAACTTGTAGAGAAGCTTGTAGATGAAGTTGTAGAAAAAAAACTTGTAGATAAAGTTGTAGGGAAACTTGCAGTCCCAGATAAAGTGGAGGTAGCTTTCTGGTACCAGATAAGTATCCCAGATAAAGTATCCCAGATAAAGTATCCCAGATAAAGTATCCCAGATAAAGTGCACTCAAATGAATGCACTTCTTAAAGATAAGATAAGCCAGAAAGGCTTCAATAGCACATGTATGCAGGAAATAAAGAACGAAACCCTTTTGCCACTTGTTTAAATACACGAAATCATGTGCACGACCACCGACTTACGTGTCACGCTCATACGCTTTGACCAGGAAAGGAATTTACATTTCGGTGGTGAATTCTTGGTTCATATTTGATTTATAATTGGTAGACGTGACTATTTTCCCGACAGACGGGCCTCGATCGGCACGCATAGAAACGTTGATTTCGACTCTCGTCGACAGTAAATATATTCAGCCTTGAAACATTTCTCGGTGTTGGGTATGAGAAAGGACTGGCTATTCGCCGCCCATACGATAATTTATTAATTCAATGGAGGGAAGTAAAGTGAACGAAATTAACGTTACACTTTGAATAATGAAAATGATGGAAACGTGATATAGGTTTTCAGTAGACCCTCGTAAACTCGAAAATCATTTTAAGAAATTTCACTGTAAATGTAGGATAATTAGTATGAAGGTGTTATTTTTTGTGCTGGAATCATATTATTGAAATAATATCGTGCATAAATGCAGCTATTTGAAAAATTTTATACTAAAAAATAATGAAAAAATACTTACATGATTATGAGCACTAAAAACACTACTTGGTGAAACAAAAAACTTCCTCGCCACTAGTAGAAAAATAGCTAAAAGAAAAAAATAAACTTGCTAAATATATATGTTTTAGCCCCCTCGTGAGCCCGAAAATGAAATTTGAAAAGAAAATAGTGTAAATGTATGAAAATTAGTATGAGGGTTTTATTTTTTGTCATGGAATCATATTATTGAACTGTTAAAATAATACTGTTTTCTCAGTCGAAAGAAATATTAAGAATAAGAGCGTTGAGAAAGTCGCCAGAAAAATTTTGATAGATATCATTTGTAGATGTATATAATAGAACATATAGAATGATAATTTAAATATCTACAGTTATTGAAAAAATATATACTAAAAATACTGAAAAATTACTTACATGATTATAAGCACTAAAAAACACTATTTGATACTTCCCCGCTGCTTCTCAGTCACTGCTGGTAAACAAATGGCTAAAAGAAATGAAATAAACAGGTGATAAATATTGTAACAGAATGTATCTACAACCTAAATTTTAAATAAGTAACTGTATGGAATTGATTGTTAAGACAACTCTAACTATACAAATTCATAATAGACTACATTTGATGGAATTGGATTGTAAAAGTATGATTGTACTTAGTACAACAGTTAAATTTATTCACAAGTTTATAACATCCTGTAGCATTCTGTCACAAGTAACAATTTTTTTAAATTAATTTTATAATAAAACATGAAATTTGAGGGTTCTATTGAAATCTGTGAAAGGGCAGAAGTTAAACATTAAGAGTAAAAAACTTACCAATGGAAATTGTTGTAATCCAATCTAGAACTTTTTAGTGTTGTTACCAAAGAGAAAATAAAAAAAAAGAGGGTTGTTGAATTTTGCGAAAAGCAAAAACTGGGAGGTTGGTGAATCTTGAAAAGAAAAGATTCCACAGCGAGTTTTCCTTGGTATTATCAAGGAAATGTAGCAGAGTTCGTGATAAAAAAATTCTACGAGTTTGAACAAACTTGTGTTTGGTAAATATACCTCTCATTATTATATTTTTGGTAATTTGTATCCATTTCAAAAGAAGTGCCGTCGTCTGCAGTTGGTTGTTCCAGTTAAGAAAAAATAACATTGGGTTATCTACTTGATGCCAAAGTAGATATAAGGGTCGTCTTCTTGTTGTGAGGCTTGAAGGTCTTTTCACAATTTTCCCTGTACTTCGTGTGCTGTTGCTGGTGAAGTTTTTCTCACTAAGCCTTTGGAAGGTTTGAATAGTGCTCCGTGGGTACATTTCGTCGGTGATTGTATTTAATTTTTTTAAAAAAAGGTATTTGTTGTGTGTCTAACCACAGAATTTAATTGACATATGACATAAACCATAGAACCAATATTAGTGTGTTATTGAGAAGCACCATAGATAAAAAAAATACTGATTCTATGTTTTAAAATATTTTTATTAATTATTTCATATTTGTTTCACGAGTATAAAGTATGTCTTATTTAAATTAAGATATAGTAGTATTTAGTTCTGTTTATATATTACGTTTATTGTTCAACGCATAAAATGACCACAGCTGTTGATTAGATACTAAAAATAATGAAAAATTACTTACAATTGAACACAAGCACTAAAAACACCATTTGTTTCTTCAGATATAGAACATGGAATGAAGCTGATATATTGTCATAGATGAGAAAAGTACTTATTATTTACATTTTGGTTCTACATTTGATAAGCTTTTCCGGCATTTTTATTATTTTCTGCAAATGTGATTGATTTATCTATGTTTCAACAATTTCAATGATAAATATAATATTTTTTGATATTATTAAATTTTACCGGTAGACTCATAAGTTACTACATGGTTAACGATTACATAATTGGATGGATACCTAAAAAATTAGCCTCTGAGTATACACATAGGAAGCAAATGTATAGTTATGATTTGAGGTTGATGTAAATTATATCGGCTATGATCACAAAGTAGAAAACTCCTAACGTAAGTTGGTAGCTCTGATTTATGTTTTAATAATGAAACCTTGTCGTTCTTATTAATACTTCACAAGTTGGCTGCACCAATTTTGTTATAATTTATTGGTTAAAAATGCCGATAACTAATATAAAACCAGAACGTCATGTCATGTGAAGTTTAACGTGGTATAGTAAATTTTATACCCATTTAGAATAAGACCATCCTTATTTATTATTAATAAATCGGTTGAAACAAAAAATTACCAACAAAAATGAACGTCGTAACTAATTTATTAGATGTCACGTTATTGAAGTTACGTCAAATTTTGATTTCATGTTAATGTCATAACGCAAAATAAGATATAAAAATGCGATATTCTGATGAATCCAAAAAACGTATGCTTAATGTAGTAAACTATTTTCAAAACGATTTAGGATCTCGATTTAAGGCAATTCAAAAAGCGTCCGAAGCACTAAAAGTTCCAGAAAGCACATTATATTATCTTGAAAGACCAAACAGAGCTACAGATTTCGAATTTAGAAGAAATATGTCTGCAAGCGTTTCCCGGAGCAAAACCCGAATTACAAAAAATACCCTGCATTGTTTGAGGGAAGTAATTTATAAAATGTATGCGCGAAAGGATAAAATCACAGTAGAAACTATTTTACGGCAATTTATCGAAGAGTCTCCAGAAACTAAGATTTCCAAAGGTTCGTTATATTTGGGAATTGAAAAAATGGGTTTTCATTTCAAAAAACAGGATGGAAGAAAACATTTATTAGAAATGCCTGCAGTCAGATTAAAAAGAATATTATTTTTGAACAAATACCATGCTGCTAAAAGCGAAAAGCTCTTTACACCTGTTTTTCTGGATGAGACATGGGTTTTTAGTAAAAGCGGGGACAGAAGAATGTGGCAAGATGGTACTAAACACAGTGATTTAAAAATAACTGAAAGTGGGACACGATATGTAATTGTTCATGCCGGTAATAAAAAAGGTTTTGTGGCAAATGCATCGCTTATTTTTAAATGCAATAAAAAAACAGGCGATTACCATGATAACATGAACACCGAAAATTTTGAAAAATGGTTTAAACAGCAACTAATTGTAAACTTGGAAGAACCATCGTTAATTATAATGGATAACGCAACGTATCACAGTCGCCTGGATGAAGAAATCCCAAGAAAAAGTTGGAGTAAAACACGCATGTTAGAATGGCTCAAAAAAAAGAATATTCCTTTTCCAGATCACATTTTAAAGGATGCTGTTTGGAATATAATTGAAAAGCAAGTTTTGCCAGAAAAAAATTATCATTTAGACAAATACGCTGCCGAGCATGGTCATTGTGTTCTCAGGCTACCACCCTATCATTGCCATTTTAATGCCATCGAAATGGTAGGGTCAGAAACTAAAAGGCATTATGACCAAGCTATTACGAAAACTGCAAGGTCACCTTCTGAAGTCTTAAAAGTATGGAATGACGTTGTAAAAAATGTACCGGAGCAACACTGACAGAATTACATAAATCATACAGAGAAAATTATTTCTGAAGCATGGGAAGTAGAAAACAAACTGGACCTACTAAACATCGAACCTATGGTGATCTCTGTATCCAATGAATCCGATGATGAACTATCACTTTCCGAAAGTTATTCTGATTTAGAAACTAATTAAACTTTGCCTTGAAGATCACGTTGTCTTTTTTTTTAAATCTAGAATTTGTACTTAATCGAACTCTGAATTGCCATATTTTTTTAAGAAAACTATGTATCAAGTTGATAAAACAATGTTTTTAAAATTAGTGCGCTTCTTTTATATTCTTTTATTATGTCAACATCTTTAGAATTTTATGAATTTCATAAAATTAATTTGTATTATTACAAACCGCCACTGATAATATGAAATTTCAAGTCACTACGCCAATGCAATAAGAAATATGTCAAGCATTTGACATGACAAAGGTCATAACCTAATTTTTTTCATGCGGGTTCAGATGGTTCAAGAAGCCGCATACGGTAAGTTACTAAAACGGCTGGTACCTCTAAATAGGTATTAATTTTACTATATGTCCTTCTGTATCCCTAACGAAACTATAATACCTTTGTTATACCGTATCTACCTAAGTAGGAATTTACCGATTATCTTACCTTTCTTATCTTAAAGGTACCTTACCTTACCGTATACCTTACCTTTTCTCTTAATTTGCCGTGGCCTATCATTGAATATTTTCAAAGTACCTGTACCTTGCCTCAGGGTGTCGTTTTTGCGTTATATATCTACCTTACCGTTTACCTACCTTTTTATCGTATCTTGTGATAAATCACGAGAAGAATATATTTTGTTTTGTTACAAATTCTATACATGTGAACAATCGATTCCTTTGGAATATATCTTTACGATAACTTATTTTGTTTAGTGTATAAATTTGGATCTTATTTCAAAAGTTTGGATCTGATTTTCAAGGTGAAAATATAGCTTTTGAATTTTCTGTGACAAAATATACTTTTCCTGCTTATCTTGTACCGAAATCTATCTCATTTTTACCGTATACACACACTATGAATAGTGTATGTTTACCTTGATCTTGCTAACAAGCTCTGTGATGGGTGTTGTTATATCTTACTGACATACCAGAATGTATGTACTTATCTTATCTTACCTGATGTCTAACGCAATATCTTATCTATATGTATACACTGAGAAAAGTGTCTACATAATTTATCGTATCTTTTATGTTTCAAGGTTATTTTGGAAATATTAAACTACCCTTCCTATATCGTTATCTGCCTACATTACCTTACGTATAGTCGTTACTTAGTAATCATATATCTTTACTCATATTACCTTTTCGCGTTTTCTTTATATCGTCACGTTACCTTACCGAATGCTACCTTTATTACCTTACCTTATAGACATGTTACATGTTCTTGTTGCTGTAGTTTATCTTCAATTACCGATTTTGACGTTCTTGGGTTTTTTTTCTGGTATTTTTCCCCTCGTAAGAAAATAAAAATATACTTCCATATCTGCAATAGCATTCCCATGACGGAATTTTTGGAGGTCTTTCACTTTCCCTGCAAAAGAAAGTTACCGCGTATCTTTGTTTTTTTTAAGGGCTGAGGTCGCATTGGGCGCGATCCTAGTTGTTCTGTCACCCTTAGGGTAAAATTGTCGAATCTATTGTCGTATGATGCGTGAAGCAGTGTCGACGGACACGCCGTATGGGAACCGTCACATAGGCACTAGGCGGATGTAGTATACGGGATGGAGGAGATAAGACAGTACAGCATTGGGGCGCGGTGCTGCGATTTCAGAGATCCAGTCATTTATATCTTTAGGATTAAACTCCTTTTTACCTAGTTATAAGTTAGTTTTAAGGCCCATATTTTTTTCTTTTCTTATCGTATCATACCTTATCTTATTCCTTAATTTTTTCACTTACTCATATAGTATATTTCTAGAAAAGTTTCTGTTCTTTACTGGTTTGGTTGAGAATGATTGCTTGGATCATAAATACTAGAAAGTTAGCCACGACGCGAACGAACATCTCTAGCGAGGCCTTTCACATTGTGTTGTTGTTCCAATGATCATTCGCAGCAATTGCCTTCGTATCTTTATCTTATGTCTCCAATCATTTAGCTCTCGTATAGTGCCTGAACATATTATCTCCCTTATCATTTTCTAATTACATTTAATACTTTAGAGTTATCGTTTTATTTTTCTGATGATTTAGAGGTTTGGAAAATCTTCATGGAAAAGCTCCCAAGTGCTAGGTGGACGCACGATAGGCAACCTTCCAGGTGTGATTGACCTTTTCCAATGATCATTAGAGTATCTTTGTCTTATCTAGTTTTAGTTCTTTACTCTTGGAGGAGAGGGGGAGAATGTGCTTAGCACATGTTGCTTCAAAACATGTTTCCTTATCTATACTATACCTTTATTATTCCTTTACATTTACCTTTACTGTGACATACTTACATAACGTTAACTTTTGCCTACTGTTATTGATGATGACGTCAGTTACAAAATACCGTGTATAATACCTTTTGTTTACGCTCCTTGCTTATTTTATATCTTTTCGCTAATACCTATACCGTTATTATTTTTGTAATTGTCTAATCTGATTTCTCTTTTAGCTAGTATATAAGTTAATGGTTACGTATGTATTCACTAATCTATTATGTATCTTTTAGCTAGTCTATAAGTTAATGGTTACGTATGTATTTACTAATCTATTATGTCTCTCTTTTAGCTAGTCTCTAAGATATGTTGTATATATTTATATATTTTTTTGTATATTTTGTATATTTGATTATTTTAATGAAAAAGGTTCTTCATAAAGAAAATTTCTTCAAAATTTTCGAAAAATTTCTTCCAAATTTTCGAAAATTTCTTCAAAAATGTTTTACCGAGGAGAGGGAATGTAACAGGAGATCCTATTTCTCTGCTCAAAACAATTCGTTTTGCTTATATATTACCTATTTTAGTACCTCTCGAGCCATCTAACGGCAATGCTTAGGAACGCATGTAACTACATTTAATTATAGTGTCGACTCACGTTAGATTCCTTACTTATGTTCTCATATCTTTTCTGAGAGGGCACTGTTAAAGATTTAAAACATCCGAAAATTGTCAGAAATGATGTGCGCAGAAAAGTTGGTTGGTGATTAGATCTCCATCTTGGAGACAAGCCTGACCCGCGTTCTCTTGATTGTCTAAAAATAAAGACGATTATAATGTGAGTTGTGTCGAAGGAAATTCTAAGTAAGTCAATACCTTTTTATACATTACTAATGATTGTCGTGTATATATCTTTGAAATGGTTGTGGGATGACTCTGTTATTCTAAATTAATTACTTTCGCCGACAGCACTTGTTGCTTGTAGAAGCTTCTAAAAATTCCTGTGTCTTTTTAGATTGCAACAACTCACCATTCTACCTTCTCCATTCTACGTTATACATTCTACCTTCTACATTCTACGTTTTACATTCTACAATCAATCTGATTCAACTAGCAACTTGATCTGAAAATCAATTCAGTTCGATTCTCTACTTCCGACACTACGTTATACTTGCTTTTACAAGTATGGTTCATATTATGTCCAGTACTTTATTGACATAAAATTCGTTTCTCTTCTCCATTGGAGAATACGAAAACCATTTATAGATGCATAAGCCGATATATATTTCTTTGATTCATCATATTATTGTAGAACCTTTAGCATTGAATTAATTTCCCTAGGAATCTAATTAATTTGTATATTTAATGTACGACGGCCAAGGGCCATATTTGTAAAATAGTAGGGACCAAAGTCGACTTTAAGTAGGATATTTTTCATTAGATAGTTAAGTTACTTTCCCGATTTTTATTTAATGATCATCTAAGTACCTATAAAAAACCATATACTCTGTTTTTCGTCATTTGATCAGGGTAAATTATATTATTTCATTTTACAAATAACGTGGCGCTCAAACAATTTATATGCCAGACAAATTTTTATTATCTAAGTGTTATACAACATTTAGGCGAAAATTCACGACCCATTGTTTTACCTAGAGCTTAGTCGAAGGCATACAGTAAGTAACTTTAAAATTATCTTTTTTTTGTTAGATAGTTACACCACCTAAACGTGTAGAGCAAGAGGCGGAAGATTGAGAATGGGTTCCAATGCCGCAGTCGGGCTGCTTCTCATGGCACCCGCTATGCACAGACAGGCAAGCTTCTGAAGTTTTGATAGCTCCAGTTCGGCTTTCCTCTGATCTGATTTTGTCCTCCAAACTAGTGCTCCATAGGTAACCATGGCAGTAGTCAATGGGTGAGGAAATTCATTCTCAATAATTTTTTATAAATGAAAATATACCGGTATCTTGGGTTGTATTGATGGTACACATGTGGCACTGGTATGACCAAGTGACCATGAAGAAAGATTTTTTTAATAGGAAACAATGGTCAGATTGTAAGTGAAATATTTATACTTTAAGCACTTAATACTACATACAATATAGAACTATCTCTCATAATTAAAATATAATTAAATAAAACTTTGTAGATTTGTGATAGTGATCTGAATATAAGAAATGTAGATGCTACTTATGGTGGAGCTAGTCATGATGCGTATATATGGAGAAATTGTGAGATTAATGCCCACATACAACAACTCTATCAAACTGGTGAATGTGTTTGGTTTCTCGTAAGAATATTTTAAATAAATTTCTTGTTATTATCAATAAAATTTTTAGGGAGCAACTGATCAAACAATGCGATGTCATTTACAGTAGTTATTTAAGGATGTAGTAACAATAACTAAAAATTGCAGGTGACTCTGGATATCCGTTATGTCCATGGTTATTAACGCCTTTAACAAATGCAGAACCTGAAAGTCCAGAAGAGTTCTACACAAAAGCCCATTGTCAAGTCAGGAATTGTGTAGAACGAACAATTGGATTGCTCAAAGCACGTTGGCTTTGTTTACTGGTTCACAGGGTCTTGCATTATAATCATAATATGGTTGCACAAATTATCAATGCCTTTGCTGTTCTACATAATATATGTAACGGACACAGGCTCCCAGTACCTGAAATGCCAGCTACAGAAATTAAGATGGAACAAAACCTCTAGGTCTCTGTACAGCGTGGCGCTGACGACAGTGAGCAACTGGAAAGTGGCAGGCGACAGAGGGATATTATTGTGCAACGATTGTGGGGGAACCGATGATGTGAATGATCTTGATGCATCTTTCAAGCAGAAATTTATGCAATAGAGAAATGTGCTCAGTACAAATATTGATAAAAAATGATTATGGTTAGTGCGACAGCAGACTTATTAGTAATATTATAGGTACAATTCTGCTATATCATTATTATTATTAAATAGAAATAATGTGTAGGAATAGGTTAAGAGAACTATAGTAGTAGTATAATACTTATATATTTTATTCACAGTGTATATTAGGATTTCCTATTTAAAGTAAATAAACAATAATTCTTAAATAATACTTTTAAACTTTCAATAATTTGGAAAAATAATAATAAATAAGTATAACTACATTGAAATTTAAATTTTTTTCTCCAACTCCTCCAACACTTTCAATAAACAGTCAGTTTGTTTATTCATGGCTTCGGTTTGAAACCTAGCAGCTTCTTCAGTATGCATTTTAACAGCATTGCTTGAATGAGTGCTGCTTCGTCCTGAGTATTTGAAAGCTTCAGCCATTATCATCGCAGCATTTGACATTTTTTCTTCTGCCTCCACTTCATTTTTATCATTCTCTAAACTTTGATATATAATAAATTTGGTATTTAATTTTTGTCAGTTTTTTTCCGGACTATTCTATCGACTGTAGTTTACTTATCTGCTTAAAGCTGTTTTGGTTTCTTTGTAATTCTTTATTTATCACTCATTAACTTTTTTATCGGAAATAAATGAATGAGCTAGGCACATCCGTCGCTTACTGAGCATGGATACTTTCGCAAAATTTGAGCTAATAATTATTTTTTTAGTCAGAAATGGTTTGTATGGATAGATTTGATGTTTACTGTTTATTCGACTTCGACCCAGAAACTACCTGTGATAACTAATCAACTAGAGAAAGTTTAATTCTAGAAAAAGATGTGGGCCTTACCGTTTCATAATTTTTTTGGTTAAAACAGATCATTGGTTAATTTTTGAAGAAGGGGAAGGGAAACGAACCATTCCATTCACCCTGTCCATTCCGTATAGCTTTTTCAATGATTTTCCTTGTCCTTCTCGATAAATTAGAAGGCAAACTGATCATGAAATGTGCATGCGGGCTAGAAAATTCAACGGTGGCACTAGACGCAAGTTTATCAATCAGGATGACTGTCATTAGTGTCAGAGATATGTCTCTGTTAGTGTTAACTTGTCAGTTGGTGGATATGCCCTTTAGAGCACTCGTTGTCGATCGAACAAATTGAGCGATGATAAATGTGGAACGATTAGCCCATGGATTCTTTCCCTTAGAACGGGCCCTTCCTGTACAGTAAAAAAAGGCTGAAATATACATAGATAGTGGCCGGGGCTAGTATAATAGAAATTTCCGACGTGTTCGCGAATTAGTGTATATGCGGTCACTTTATAGATCTGATATTCCTGATTTTTTTACGTATTTTACCACCATCTGAGAGTTTCCATTCCAAATTTCAGCTCGACATTCCGATTATTAAGGTCTGTACGATTTTTTGAGTATGACAGTGCACAATTTTCGGACATGGAAAATCAAAAATCAAAATTTTATCAAAAATTTCGAAAATCTAAAATCCCTAATATACCTTTGCCCATACTTTTCATCACGGAAACTTACTAATTCAACCCCGTAGATTTCGAAAAACCTAGGCAAACTTGTATATTAGAAGTTCCGAATTGCGCATGTAGGTTAGGTTAGGATCTATGTGAGTGGGGCCTTCTCGCCACCTCCACTGGGACTCCCGTTGGGTCTATTGTGGCTCACCCCTACGAATTATAATTCACCCCACAAGCCTGTGCTTCTGACGAAGTCCATGGTTGTATTTGGTGATACTTTTTTGAAGTAGCTCGGCTCTAAGGTACTAGAACCGAATATGTTATACCTTACCCTGTCCAAAGCTGGGCATGAGCATAGAATGTGCTCAGCAGTTTCGTCCTCCAAATTACAGAACCGACAACCCGAGGTCTGAACCAGACTCATCTTCTTTAGGTGGTAATTTAGTCGACAATGTCCTGTAAGCAGTCCCGACAGAATGCGTAGGTTTGTTCTACTTCCATTCCAGTATCTGCTTATTTTTTGTACTCGGAGGGTTGTATATGAACGCCATCGAGTGAGCGAGCCCCGTTATTTCTGCCCAGTACGTGGTTTTCCTCTCCGCGCAGGTAGCTATGGCTGATCTAGCAGTGCTTTCCGCAATGCCAAAAAATGGTTCAGATCCGATGAATAGAGACTCTGATCCCTTCTTTGCCAGAGAGTCGGCCTTCTCGTTGCCCTCCTCTCCTCGATGCCCCGGCACCCAGGTCAAAGTGACTCTGTTTTCCGTGACTAGTATATCAAGGGATTGTAGACAGTTATATACTAGCTTAGATTTTATCCTGTTCGAGCTCAGTGCTTTAAGAGCAGCCTGGCTATCTGACAGGATGTGCATGTTCTTTTTAACAACAGTGTGACGCTCCAATTCACCTACCCTTTGGATTTTACCAAAAGGGCACGTCACTTTGGTCACCCTCGATGCAAAATCTTATAAACGAATGCTCTGGCGCCAGATTTTTTTACGTGGTTTGCTCCACGGCCCCTTGACCCTTCGCGTCAAGAGTTCCAGATAGCCTCAGATGGAGGTTACGGAAAATTCCAGGGGTCTCGTTGAATTCAACACTTCTAAAACACTCTAAACCCTCAGACGACTATGCTACGGGTTATTAAGAAAACACTAATTGGGTCGAATTGTATATTACCAGGTATATTTAATTTCCACAGGGATAAGTACATAAATATTTACAGTAATTTATATTTTAGAAATACCATAAATTAAATATTTTCGGCGGTTCCCAACAAAATAAATATAATACAGTGTGCAAATGCGTCAAAAATATTCGGGTTATGTAAAATTTGCCGGTAGAACGTGCATAAGCAATGGTACGATAACGGAGATATAAGCAGGTTATTTAAGCGATTAGCAACAGGTAAAGCGATATAAGCAATGCGTGAGCAAACAGTGAGCAGTTTTAAAGGAAAAAATTATATTACAGTAGTGAGCAAAAACAAATTATCGTACAAAATTAACCATTTAACCACAACTACAAAAGGTCGTTAATTTGGAAGACTGGGAAAACGGATCAACCACTGATAATGAAAACTGGGAATTAAGCTCGATATTCAATCAACCAATGGCATCGGCCTCAGACTTGTTTGAATATCATAAACGAATTAAAATAAATGAATAAAAAAATTAAGGTATTTACGTAACTTTACCGGCTGAAGGTTGGACAACGCATGGAATAGTCCTCGCACTTGCCCCACGATCAGTTTTTATTTCAAATAATCGAAATGAAAATTATAATCAAATATTACAACAAAAGGGTTGTTAATTTGGGTAGGCAGGGAAAACGGATCAACCACTGATAATGAAGACTTTGAATTAAACTAGATATTCAATCAACCAATGGCATCGGCCTCAGACTTGTTTGAATATCATAAACGAATTAAAATAAATGAATGAAAAATTAATGTATTTACGTAACTTTACCGGCTGAAGGTTGGACAACGCATGGAATAGTCCTCGCACTTGCCCCACGATCAGTTTTTATTTCAAATAATCGAAATGAAAATTATAATCAAATATTACAACAAAAGGGTTGTTAATTTGGGAAGGCAGGGAAAACGGATCAACCACTGATAATGAAGACTTTGAATTAAACTAGATATTCAATCAACCAATGGCATCGGCCTCAGACTTGTTTGAATATCATAAACGAATTAAAATAAATGAATGAAAAATTAATGTATTTACGTAACTTTACCGGCTGAAGGTTGGACAACGCATGGAATAGTCCTCGCACTTGCCCCACGATCAGTTTTTATTTCGAATAATCGAAATGAAAATTATAATCAATATATTCGGGAAATTTTTAGGACCGGACAATGGGTATAAGGATTTAATTCGGGAAAAACAAAATCTAAAATAAAATACTTGATGTATTGAGCATTCAATTAAGAATTATAACCAACCCAATATAAAAAAATGTAACAATAATAAAACTGAAAAATAAATTTTCTTATCTATTGCGAAAAAACTCACTAGAATACTGTACTAAATTTCGACAATCAGAATATCGAAACTGCTAACGGAAATATATTTTTAAGCGGAACAAAATAATTATATTCTTTGGCTTTACTAAAACAATTTTTCTTACTTACGCAGAAACGGTTGGATACTACGGATTCACTGTAACTGGACTTCCAAAATTTTTGGTCGGTAGGAGAGATTTTTGGTTTAAACAAACGACAGCGGAGTTTCGAAAACAAACGGTAGCCGAGCGCGAATATTGTTGAAAACGACCGGTAGCAGAGAGGCCCAAAATCGTTCGGTTTTCGAATTTATATCCCAATTCCTACCTAAAATTTTTGCCTTATCGGAATCATACGTGAAATTAATTTACTTTCAACTACAAAAAAGTTTTTACTAGACTGGACGGCTTTTGTTATAATTAAAATAGTTTATATACCGGACGTCCTCTAGTCTTTAAATTTTTGAGAATCAAAATTAATAAATTTTATATTTTTAGTTTCGTATTCATGTGTTTTGAATTACTAAGAAAATATAATATTGCGGTAAAAAAAAAATCAATGTGGTAGCAGAAAGGATCGGAAAGTAAGTAACGAGTTATATAAAAATAAGATATGCTACAGTGAAAACTAAAAATGAACTCCAAATCGGTGTCCCACAAAATAACTCGTTACAACAGGTTGATTCATCAGCTCTTTTGCAGCCCGTTCAATAGCGTATACTTCAGCCTGAAAGACGGTAGCCTACCTACCCAGGTTGGCTGTGATTTCAACTCTGGGTTTCCTACTGAAGACCGACGCTCCAGTCCCGTTTCCGGTTTTGGATCCGTCAGTGTAAATCACGTAGTCCGTTTCTAGGAAGGAGATTTCTTCGCTATCCCATTGGTCTCTCGTGGGAATGAGGACCTTAAAGGGCTTATCCACGTGAAGTTTTGTGGCAGAGAGATCCGAGGGCATCCCAAGAATGTGGTGATTTTGTATTTCCCTCAGCATTCCCGAGTGATCCCTCAGAGTCTCTCCATTTATTTGCCTCTACACTGATAGCATTGTATGAGCTGCTCTCCTGGCTTCCTTTTCCAAATGAATGTGGAGAGGAGTTAGTTGCAGGAGGGCTTCCATAGCTGCTGTTGGTGTGGATTACATTGCTCCGGTAATGGCCAGGCATGCTGTTCGCTGCAAGCCTTGCAGCTTTGTTCTAGCTGTCTTTTGCAGACTTTTGGTCCACCGACAGCTGAGCCATACGTGACCATTGGCTTAACCATTGTTTGGTAAATCCAGTAAATCTGTTTGGGGTTCATACCCCAAGATTTTCCACATACTCTTCTGAGATTCCAGAGGGATAGTCTGGCTTTGTTTATCACTCTTTCCAAGTGGGCGTTCCAGGTGAGTTGTTTATTTAAAATTACCCCTAGATATTTCACCACCGTCGCAAATGGAATGCTCACGCCGCCTAAAATTGGCTGGCAGAGTCGCTGTAATTTTTTTCTCTTTGTGAAGGGAACAATTACGGTTTTGAGGGGGTTAACAGACATCTGTTCCCTCTCGCACCACCTATGCACTATGTTTAGGGCCGTTTGAAGGATGTTAGAAATTATCTCTTCAAATTGGCCTCTAATAATTATTACTATATCATCAGCATATCCCTGCACATCTATCCCCTGACTGGATAATTCACCCAGAAGATCGTCAACCATTATTGACCACAAAAGGGGGGAAAGCACCCCTCCCTGTGGGCAACCCCTGGCCGCCATACTCCATTCAGTGATGTGATGTACCGGTTTGATAATATGCTTTTGATCCAGTAACGGATTGGTTTGCAGATTCCTCTGCGCTCCACCCTTCTCCATATGGATTCTGGAAGGGCATTATTAAACGCTCCTTCTATATCAAGGAAGGCCGCCAGTGCTATTTCCTTGTTGCCAAGGGAAGGGCTGATTTTCCCCACTAGATTGTTTAACGCCAAATCTGTAGATTTGCCCGTTTGATAAGCATACTGGGAGGGATTTAGCGGATACTCTCATAACCTTTCTTCCCTAATATGCTTGTCTAAAAATTTTTCTAGATATTTCATTAAGAACGAGGTCAGGCAGATCGAACGATAGGATTTGGGAAGTGAGTTATTCACTTTCCCAGTTTTCCGTATAAATACAACCCTCGCCACTGACCATTCTAGAGGGATGTAACTCCACGCCAGACTAGCTCTCAGTAACTTGACCAAATGGGGTAACAGCTCTCCACTGCCCTGTTGTAGCAGAGCAGGAAAAATGCCATCCTCCCCAGGTGATTTGTACGGTGAGAAATCGTTCTCTGCCCATACAATTGCCGATCGAGTGACTATATGTCTGTTGCCAACTTCCAATCTTCCTTTTTGTGTCGTTCTGTCGATCCCGTTGGGTGACTGTTCCTCCAGAAACCGACCACCGGGAAAGTGAGTTTGAAGCAGTAGCTCCAGGGTCTGCCTTGCAGAGTTCGTATAGGTGCCGTCTGGGCATTTTATTGCTCCAACGCCCTGTGCCGGATCTCTGGAGAGAGCCTTGTGAATTCTACAACTGACAGGTAAATCTGATATACTCTGACAGAAGTTTCTCCAGGACTCTTTCTTGGCTTTCCTAATCGCCTTATTGTACTCTGTTAAAGCCATACGATATTGTTCCCATAAGCCTTTTTCTTTAGCTCGGTTGAAGAGTTTCCGAACTTCTACTCTTTTCTTTTCCAAGTCTCTGCTCCACCAGCTTCGCCACGGTGATCCTCTGTGGTCTCTCTTCTCCTTCAGTGGGCAGTTTTGTTGATAGGCCGATAGAGTGGCGGTTTTCAATTGATTATTCGCCTCCTCTATCTCTGCTCTATTCTTAATGGTACCAATTATGTTTCCCAAGCCTTCCTGGAGGGTTGAGCGATAACCGCTCCAGTTGGTGCATTTTGGGTTCCGAAATTGGATCTTGCCCCTGTATTCACGTCGAATCTAATGTGTTTGTGGTCTGAACAAGACGGCTCCGTAGATACGTGACAGTTAACGATTTTAGTACTAATGAAATTTGTGCTTATCGTTAAATCTAAAACTTCCCTGTGAATTTTATTCACGAAAGTTGGTTCGGAGCTAATGTTATGTACTACTAGCCCCTCCCTAATTATATAGTTATATAAAGACTCACCTCTTTCATTTGTGTCCGTACTTCCCCAGTCCAAATGGTGGGAATTTGCGTCACATCCAATGATCAATGAGCAATGATGGGTGCTGTTCCTCCTGCCGTAGGCGATTGATTCTCGCACTACCGCTGGGGGATGTTCTTCTCTTCTGTCATCGGGGAAATAAGCAGAGCAGACTATAATGTCCTTTTTGCCGTTATCCTCTGAGGATGAGAGTTGGACTGCAACCATATCCTGGGTGCAGTAACCTGTTAACAGAAAATCGTTTATGTTATTTCTGATAAGTAAACAAGCCCGGGGTTTAAAGCCTGAGGAGCTTACCTAGACGTAAATGTCAAATTAAATGGTTTTTTTGTCTGAAATGAAAAAATGACGACTTTTAAGTATCTACTTTTGTTTGCAGTTTATTCTTCCAAAAGTGCATCATCCAGGATTTGTTTTTCTCAAACTGTTGTATAGTAATAGGGCTTTGTAATAGAAATTAAAAAAAAAATGTAAATTCTAGAGGGTCTTGAACTTTACCGAAGCCCATACACCTGTCTCATCTGGATAGACATGTTTTTTTATTCACCGGTATGGGTAGATCCACTAATTCACCAACTGCGTTTTTATATTCATTGGTGGATTTCAGATTGAGGAAATGACAGGTTCATTCATTACATCTACCAAAGTTGCAAAGTTACAAAATGGCAGCTCAACATCAAAAAAGTAAAAATCTGAAGCGGTTCTAGCGAATTATTAAAGAAATGGACGAATAAATAGAAATCAATTTAGAATGTGATCAATAATAAAGTAGTGACTGCACTATTAACAGAGTCAGTGATTGAAGACATTTCAAGTGATCTCGATTGTCATCTGTCAGATATAATGATGAGTTACGTAAATAACAACTGCGTTTTTTTATGTGCCACTGGTGACTTTAACATGTCGGTGCAGCGGAGACTAACGTCAGTAAACCAATTCTTTCACGTGATTTTTATCACATTACCTAGTTTTAGTTGCTATAGCAATTTTGAAACAAAAATAATAAATTAGTTTTACATTGGGTTGTCAAAATTGACGAATTTTTTTTACAAATAGTGTTTTCACAAGGAATTTTCGGTTTTTTCGTGATTTAAACAAATTAATGTGAAAAGGTGAGCTCCGTTTATTATATTTTTAAACAAAAAATTAAAATTTTCTCCTTTAACGATTCATTAATTTATTCAGTTGACAAATGGACCCCAAAAAAGGACCTTTACATCCTCGTCTGTTCAACGAAGTTCTAGCAGCTATATATACTCTTAAAGAGGCCAAAGGTTCGACCGAAAATAATATCATAAATCAGGTGGAGCGCAATCTAAATAAAAGAATACAAAATAATTCAAGGCAGGTTAGTATTGTAGCCTCACGATCGATATATTTATAATAGTAGGTTTGTTCGTAGTGTAATCACAGTGGTTGGAAACTGGACGATTCATGCGCAGATACTCACTGTGAGTGAACGGTTTTCATCCACTTCGCATGAGTCGTCTTGTTTCTAACCCTTCTGGATTGCTCTACAAACAAGCTTGATAAATATAATTGAAATTAATAAATATTTTTATAGATTAACCGAGCCTTAAAACATGGTATATCGAACGGATTTATAACATCTAAAAATGGAAAATTCGTGTTGGGTTTGAATCAAAAAGATTATAGTATTTTCAAAACAATGCAGAAATTGAGTTCGGAGTTCGGTAGGTGAATTGGGGAAACAACTTCGAAGAAAAAGAAGTAAGAAAAATATAAAGCGAACACCTAAAAAGCTAAGACCTAAATAGCGAAGACCTAAAAGACGAAGACAACATTCTGACCTGAGTAAAACAGACGAAGGCGATGAAGAATATGATGAAGACGACTACGACGATGATACATGTGCCTCTTTAGGTAATTATGCCAAGAAGGAAATTGTTTTCATCACTTCCACACATAGTTCGACAGGTTTACAAGACAGTGTGTCTGAAAATTTTCGTAATAGGTCTAGATCTGGTACTTTTTTGCTTCAAAAGAACTTAATTATTCACATACCAAATAGACTAGGTAGTATGGGCGTCGCAGTTATGGAATTTAGATGCTTTACTGTGAGTTGAGTCTGACATGTTTGACATAAGGGCGCGGTTTCTTTTGTTAAGTGATGTTGATGTGTTATGCATGTATGTCCAATTTTTAAACGGTTTACTATAACTTGTTTTTTCCTTTTATTTGGCAGGTGAATTGGGGGAGAAAGTTCGAAGAAAAAGAAGTAAGAAAAATAAAAAGCGAAGACCTAAAAGGCGAACACCTAAAAGACGAAGACGGCATTCTGACCTTAGTGAAACGATGATATAGTAAAATTAATACCTATTTAGAGGTACCAGCCGTTTTAGTAACTTAACGTATGCGGCTTCTTGAACCATCTGAACCTGCATGAAAAAAATTAGGTTATGACCTTTGTCATGTCAAATGCTTGACATATTTCTTATTGCATTGGCGTAGTGACTTGAAATTTCATATTATCAGTGGCGGTTTGTGATAATACAAATTAATTTTATGAAATTCATAAAATTCTAAAGATGTTGACATAATAAAAGTATAGAAGAAGCGCACTAATTTTAAAAACATTGTTTTATTAACTAGATACATAGTTTTCTTAAAAAAATATGGCAATTCAGAGTTCGATTAAGTACAAATTCTAGATTTAAAAAAAATGACAACGTGATCTTCAAGGCAAAGTTTAATTAGTTTCTAAATCAGAATAACTTTCGGAAAGTGATAGTTCATCATCGGATTCATTGGATACAGAGATCACCATAGGTTCCATGTTTAGTGGGTCCAGTTTGTTTTCTACTTCCCATGCTTCAGAAATAATTTTCTCTGTATGATTTATGTAATTCTGCCAGTGTTGCTCCGGTACATTTTTTACAACGTCATTCCATACTTTTAAGACTTCAGTAGGTGACCTTGCAGTTTTCGTAATAGCTTGGTCATAATGCCTTTTAGTTTCTGACCATACCATTTCGATGGCATTAAAATGGCAATGATAGGGTGGTAGCCTGAGAACACAATGACCATGCTCGGCAGCGTATTTGTCTAAATGATAATTTTTTTCTGGCAAAACTTGCTTTTCAATTATATTCCAAACAGCATCCTTTAAAATGTGATCTGGAAAAGGAATATTCTTTTTTTTGAGCCATTCTAACATGCGTGTTTTACTCCAACTTTTTCTTGGGATTTCTTCATCCAGGCGACTGTGATACGTTGCGTTATCCATTATAATTAACGATGGTTCTTCCAAGTTTACAATTAGTTGCTGATTAAACCAATTTTCAAAATTTTCGGTGTTCATGTTATCATGGTAATCGCCTGTTTTTTTATTGCATTTAAAAATAAGCGATGCATTTGCCACAAAACCTTTTTTATTACCGGCATGAACAATTACATATCGTGTCCCACTTCCAGTTATTTTTAAATCACTGTGTTTAGTACCATCTTGCCACATTCTTCTGTCCCCGCTTTTACTAAAAACCCATGTCTCATCCAGAAAAACAGGTGTAAAGAGCTTTTCGCTTTTAGCAGCATGGTATTTGTTCAAAAATAATATTCTTTTTAGTCTGACTGCAGGCATTTCCAATAAATGTTTTCTTCCATCCTGTTTTTTGAAATGAAAACCCATTTTTTTAATTCCCAAATATAACGAACCTTTGGAAATCTTAGTTTCTGGAGACTTCGATAAATTGCCGTAAAATAGTTTCTACTGTGATTTTATCCTTTCGCGCATACATTTTATAAATTACTTCCCTCAAACAATGCAGGGTATTTTTTGTAATTCGGGTTTTGTTCCGGAAAACGCTTGCAGACATATTTCTTCTAAATTCGAAATCTGTAGCTCTGTTTGGTTTTTCAAGATTATATAATGTGCTTTCTGGAACTTTTAGTGCTTCGGACGCTTTTTGAATTGCCTTAAATCGAGATCCTAAATCGTTTTGAAAATAGTTTACTACATTAAGCATAAGTTTTTTGGATTCATCAGAATATCGCATTTTTATATCTTATTTTGCATTATGACATTAACATGAAATCAAAATTTGACGTAACTTCAAAAACGTGACATCTAATAAATTAGTTACGACGTTCATTTTTGTTGGTAATTTTTTGTTTCAACCGATTTATTAATAATAAATAAGGATGGTCTTATTCTAAATGGGTATAAAATTTACTATACCTGTGCCTCTCCAGGTAATTATGCCGAAAAGGAAATTGTTTTTCACTTCCACACATATTTCGACAGTTTTAATCAAATATTACAATTCGCCTGGCACACTGGAAAGTCATATTATAATAATACGACGCATTTCATGTAGTCGGATTCTAAAACTATCGTGCGAAAGTAATTTTGATAATAAGACCAACAAGCAGCAGTGACAGTTGGTGAAATACCACAATATCGTGACGTTAAGAATTTTTCGCCCTTGGGCTGCCAAACAATATTTTCCGCCTTATTTTTGGTGTTGATATAATTGGATTCCCGGTATTGTGAGTGAAAAAAAAATTGAATAACAATAACTTGAGAAATATTCATTCTATGTAAAAATGTCAGGAGCCGTTTTCGGGAGAAATTAGTCAAATAATAATTTAAAAAAAAGTTTTGATTGATGCAGCAATAACTATTTTTCTTAATTATATAAATAATTTCTGACCAAGGTACAGACAAGTAACAGATACCGGTGAAATATAACCTAACCTAATATAACCGGTGAAATCAGAATTGCATTCTGAACATGATTCTAAAAAAACTTATTTCAAATAATTTCTTTAACTCTCACCTTGTTGGATTATCTTAAATGTGTGTCCAATACCTACTTGCATTATAAAATAAATCTCCAGATATATTCAAAGTTTTTAGTATTGTTTACTGCTCTGGTAAATTTTGCTCTATTCATTCAAGTTTCTAATGAGGCAGATATGAATTTGATTTTCCATATTTTATAATTTATCAAAATGAAAATGTCGTGACACTTTTTATCTATTTATTCTTATTGTACCAAACTAGAAATGCTTAGCTTCGACTACTTTGTAATTAGGTACTGTCCATTATTTTTGAAAACGGTGATGTCAACAAAACAAAAAATAATCTCGTATAGTAATGGAATAATATCACTGTAATAATTATCCATAATTACCGAATGTAGTGTTATAATTTACTTACTGATATCATAAACGCATCATAGAAAACGAATTTTCCAAAGGAAATTTATCCATTATTCGAATTTTCAAACGAATTAGGTACAGTGTGCGTCCAAATTGCGGATATAGGATAACAAAATTTTGTTGAAAAAAAATACAAAAGAATGTTTCGAGATTTGCCGAAAACTAGTCCAGAGGCATGTGAGCATTTTTTTAAAGAGCTCAAAAATTTAATAAAAACTCGTTTGTAGGACGTGATTCGCTGGAAGATAGAGGACGTCGACGAGGTCGCAAAAGAAAAAAACGCCAAGGGTCAAGACATATTAGAAAACGTGACGATATTTTACATAGTCACGAAGCCGTCGACATCAATGAGGAGAATCAAAAATCAAAATCATCCGACGACGATTCCAATAAATCGGAAAATAACGGTTCCGATGCTGGTAACATACATAATCGTGAGTTGATATATTGCTTATTTTTTTTAATGGAAATTGAAACTTCTCCTTAATAAAAGATGTTTTGACATGGATAGATTTTCAGTAAATCTGTTCTATAAGTGTTTCCAATTTTTGTTTCATCTTTCAATTGCATCAACCGAAAAAATCAACAAAATATAAAGTAAATGGTAATATTTATCTTTCCACTTAAGGTAGTTATGGTACTATCCCACTATAAAGTAACACATTTTGACGGCTTATTACTCGAGAATGGAAAACGATATCTACGTGCAGTTTTCGCTAAACTTCTTATATTTCCTTCAAGTTTTTGTTGACATAGTTGCGAAATGTATATTTTTTACCGAAAGCGCCGAAAAAAAATGACCTTTTTTGAAGCGAAATTATCAGTTTATTTTAAATACAACAACCTATATTTTTTGATACCATCTGAAAGTCCCTCTCTTCTCCTTTCCAAAAATGTATACATCATCGGCTCGTCCTCAAGTTTTCAGAGAAATATTTAATTGTTTATGAAACCATGTCAAGAACTTCCAATTATCACGTCATTTTAACAGCTTGGAAACATTATAATTCGAAAATGAGACAAGGGATTATTGAGCGGCTTTCACTGATATTCTTAAGAATGTTTAAATTTTTTCT
This sequence comes from Lochmaea crataegi, assembly GCA_947563755.1. NCBI lineage: Eukaryota > Metazoa > Arthropoda > Insecta > Coleoptera > Chrysomelidae > Lochmaea > Lochmaea crataegi. The sequence continues at coordinate 61,596,753 of OX387422.1, read as the reverse complement.
TAACGCCGTGGCCAGGTCTCAAAAATTGTGAATAATTTTGGTAAAAAAGTTATTTTTTTTAAATTTTTTACGAAAATGCGTTCAGTAATTTTTGGCTGAGATTAAGATTAGGATTATGTTTTGTGTTTTGATGAGTTTTATGAAGTTATGTTCAATTCCTTGTTCTTATATCTAAATAAAATTGATTCTGTTCTAAATTTTTTCTTCCTCTAGTTTTCCCGATTCTGTAAATTGTTTTACCCAAGTTAATATAGATTTTCGTGTATGGGCGGATTTCTGTCAAAAGTGGCACTGAATCTGCTCCTGGTCACTTCTTTAATTTTTTTCTCAGCATATATTTTATAATACGATTTTTCTGTAAAAGTAAACATTTTCGATTAATAAATTTGACTATGTTCGTTCTTATAAATAACTTATTCGACGTTTCTTAATGTCAGGTATATTTTTACCAACGCACATTTTCCTAAGAAATTAACAAATAGCAACTTTTTTACCAAAATTTTAGTCATTTTTTGAGACTTGGCAACGGTGTTAAGAAAAAATTCAAAAATTTTGAGGAATTTCAGTGACAGCCGCCCAATAATCCCTTGTCTCATTTTCGAGTTATGATGTTTCCAAGCTGTTAAAATGACAAGTGATAATTTACGTTTGGTAGTTCTTGAGATGGTTTCATAAAAAAATAAGTCCTCCCCTAAACATTTGAGAATATGCCGATAATGTATACATTTTTGTAAAGGGGAAGAAAGGGACTTTAAGATGGTTTTAAAAAATGTAAGGTGTTCAATTCAAAATAAACCGTTAATTTCGCTCCGAAAAAGGTAATTTTTTTCGGCACTTTCGGGAAAAAATATACATTTGGCAACTATGTCAACAAAAACTTTAAGGAAATATCAGAACTTTAGCGAAATGTGCACGTCAATATCTTTTTCCATGTTCGAGTAATATGTTACTTTATAGTGGGACACCCTGTATTGTCGAATATTTTTGGTTTATATAAATGATAACAGGGGCTTGTAATTTAATGCAAGCTGTAACGCGACAATTTCTTGGCCCGTTCGAATTCACCACCCGAATTATACTACTTTATTCGGATACGTTTTTTGACTTATTACGAATAAAACTAACATACCTAGTATGCCCAGTATACCTAGTATGATGTGCTATGAAGGATTAACATAAAACGCGTTCATCTCTACTACATCTTCTTTTGGGATGGGCCAGCCATCTGAAAATTTTCGTCGACATGATATTCGTTGTTTGTATCGGTATTGTCAAATTCTGTTTCGTCATATTCGTTATATTGATAAGAATCGTGATCTGAATAATTACTACACTGGTTCACAAATAATTCTTCGGGAACAAATTTCGGTTTAGAATTTGAGTTCGATTGAAAAAATCGATTGAAGTTTCGGGACGTTGTTGACATCCGTACAGGTTTTGGTAACTGATTTTGTTGACTTGGTTCTGGTTTAAAGACGTTTTTGGGTGGGCCAAATACTAAACTTGTCGATTTGTGAAATATCTCCTATTTTGTGGAATAGGTTGAACAATACAATATTTGATTGACTGATTGGATAGTTTTTACAAAATTTTGGTTGATAATTAACTTGCCTGATATTTGGTACAAAATTTTGATAGTAATTATAGTTTTGATTTGAGTTTGAATTATTTTTATGAAAATTTCGCGACTGTTGATATTGTTTATTAGTATTATGATTATTAGGTAATAAATCTATTTTGTGAGAAATTTCTATCATGTAAAGAGCCGTACAATCTCTCGAAATTTTCAAATTCTGTGACATACGCCATAGCGTCTTCTAAAGTGCATGTTATTTTTTAGCGTTCCGTAACAGCCTGCAATGCAAGTATTTAACGCGGTTTTATCATATTGATTTATTTGGTTGGCAATTTATATAATCAGTACATTTGGATCGTTGCTTATTATTTGAATAACACTACTACGAATTAACTGAAGACTACTTCCAAAATCTATTAAATATTCATCTTTGAATGGTTTGGCTCTAATCAAATCTTATATCAGACAATCTAAATCTTGTCTATCAGCAAAACACTGTAATAAGGCAGTTTCTTATTTAGGCCAAGTACCTATTCAATTCTACTCTATTGCCTATCATGAAGGCTGCTCTACTTTCCAATTTCTCTTGAATAGGTACATCCTATTATATGAAAATTCAATTCAGCATTGTTTATAAGTGCCATTTCTATAGAATTGATTTCTTCAATTTTTGAAATGTTATTTTCGCCTATTGAAATATTATTAAGTGATTGCAAAATATTAACGAAATTATCGTCGTTCAATTCACTCATAAATAATCGATTTCAGATCAATAAATTCTTAATTACTATCTTTCCGAATTCCAATGAAAGGTATAGGAAAGGCGAGGAAATGAAAATTTGGCACTTACGTTACAGAAGAATCTTCTCCGACTCTTTGTTGGTTCTCGTCCAGCTGTATCCAACCACAAAAGGGGTGAAATGACTGTTCGTTAAAATTCACGTTTAAAACGTTGGGACGTTGAAATCGTGAGAGTCACCACACTTTTATTGTTCAACAGAAACACCGACAAAAACGTCACACACTGTATGTCTCAAAAAAGGAATTGAACTTTCTGATATAGCTCGATACTTTTCACGATTTGCGCCAATTATTTATTTCGATTCAAAAACTATCTTTTTAAAAAGAATTTTATTTTATTTATTACAATTTCACTTCATGGAAACTAAACAAAGAATGCATATTTTATTATATGAAAGTAATTATGACTGGCGGATAGCGACACCGATTCTACTTTGGCTCTGAGCTTTCCGCATGCGCAAATTCGTGTAAAACATAACATAACCTAATGACGTCATCAATTTGATGGCGTAAATGAGAAGCGGATATTTCCCACTTTGCATTCCACGATTGGTCGTCTCAAGGTTACATGAATTTGAAGCTTGTGTTATATTGGTTAAAACTTAAAACAGATATTTGATTAATTTATCGAGAAGGGCAAGGAAAATCATATATAAGCCATTTTTTTAACACTGTATAGCTTCTTCAATGATTTTCCTTGCCCTTCTCGATAACTTAATCAAAGATCTGTTAACACAAGCGTCAAATTTGCGCATGCGGAAAGCTCAGAGCCAAAGTAGAATCGGTGTCGCTATCCGCCAGTGTAATTATGTTGCCCTGATAAGATAACCAATTTCTTAGGATGTCATGATATACTTGTGTGGGTGCTTATGTGTGCAGAAACGTTACATGTAACTAGCTACTAGTTTTTTTTTTCTAGTATAAATTGATTACGTTTATCTCGAGTGGTATTTGTATCAAAATACCCTTAATGAGTGGGCGAAAATTTAAAATTTTCATTGCTTAAAAATTTTCCAAATAAGATATGCGAATTTATAAACCTAGTCGATGGTTGAAAGTATCTGTATAATTACCGTCTGTGTACCTGTAGGATATCAACCAAAACTCTTTTGTACCACAACTACCTCAATTCTAAGGAAACAACTTTTTTTCAAATTTATCAATTTTTAAAGTTCGATTGTCGAAGAGAGTTAATCTAACTTTTGTTTATTTTATAGAAGCTTCTCCGAATCAAGTCGAGAATAATGAGGATCCCGTAGACAGTAACGAAAATCAATGTGAAAACCCAGATTGTTTGTGAAACACCCTAAAAAATTATCAGTGACACGATTGTATTGTAATTATTATGAAAATTTATTAAAAGTTACAAAATAAAAGTATGTGTTGTTCATAAACCTTTCCATACCACGAAATACTAAGCACTTTGTATGAAATGTATAAATTTATTCAAAACAAAAATTTTTTCTGCAGAAAAGTCTAATGAAAAAAAATGCACTCACCATTTCCAATTGCGTACTGTTGAAGGAGATCTGTCATGTTAATATGAGTGACTCCTTTTTTTCTCTTGCATCAAACTGTCACAATGGGTCACGTTACCACTCACAGGACTACCTACGAACAAATTTACACTTTCACTACAGAGTAGGCTACTTACACATAATGGAAACCTTTTGACGTTTTCTTAAGAAATACACATTGTTGTTAAGGTAGGCAATTTTCATTTGACATTGTTGGCAGTATCGGCATTTATCACATCACGCTCTAAGAAAACTGTCGCAATAACAACTTGCGAAAAAATAGTTCTATTGTAAATAAACCGGAAAACTAATCAAATGGAATGGAAAAATAGAGTGGAAACCACGTGGAATCACTTTAGAGAATGATAAATTCAATTAATATTATTCAAATTCACTTATGCAACATTGATACCATGGAGGATAGATAAGGAGATCGAACTCATACGGAAAAACTGACAATACTTGTCTTCAAAATCGTCTATCTAAGCACTTTGTGTTTTTCACCGAGGCGTCGCCACTGCAAATCCAATACCATCTAGCCTTAGTTTTTATAAATGACAGTAGTCAAATTGTAAACATTACTGATGATAATGATTAATAAAAACTCCAAGTAAGAACTAGAAAGATTAAAATGGCTTAAAATTAAAAATAGTCAGGATATGCGTTGTTAAAAATTATTGCAATAGTGGTTGGTAGTGCAGCTGATTTAAAACGAAGACGTGTAATGAATTTGGGAAAATCAGGATGTTTTCAGTTAACAAAGGTGATTAAAAATATTCAAAGATAAACAAAGTAGGAATGAAATGTTTTTGGCAATCGTATCTTACCACCAAAATGATCACAATTTTCGATATTTTTGAAGACGAGGACAAAAACGGATGCTTTACTTTCTTAAATTTCTGTTTCCTCATCTCACTCACCTGAAATACTGTCAAATGAGCTTGCAACCAATAAAACACCATGAACACGAAGTATATACACAGCTTATGACTAGCTGATATTGTTCTGCAGTCAGTGGTTTTTGGTATTTATGGATTTATACTGGCGCCTTCTGTCATTACCAGAAATAGGAATACATGGAGTCCGATCACTTCAAATGTACTATAAACCCTTTAATGCGCAGAACTTTTTGAAGTGAAAACTTCTTTTGGCGCACCGCACACAGATTTTTCCGATTCAAATCATCTATTAACTAACCAGCACACTTTCGACTCAAATTTTGAAATTTTGCATGTTGAACCCAAATCCTTTAAATTAAATCTTTTAGAAGCCCCCAAGATTAACAAAAACAGATATTCAGGTAATCTGCTTAACGACCAAATAGATACCAATCATTCTCCCTTATTAAACCTTTTTACCTAGAAGATGTGATGGTTGGGGATAAATTTTCTAGGTGAACTTTTTCGTATATTCGTAGAATTCCGTATTTAGGCACTTTTTGTACTTTATTCCCATTTAAACGGGCGGCCTCAAATTGGACGGAGGAAGGATTATGTCCTTTAAGGATCAAGCTTATATTTGATAACAACTTTTGGGAATTTCGATTCAGGTAAAGTATAGTTTAAATTAACTTTTTTTATAGGTACGTAATAATTCCGTACGCCTACGTACTTACACTGTTTACCTTCTTCAATCATTTTCCTTGCCCTTCTCGATAAGTTTTTGCGGAATTATTAGTAAAGGTACCTAGCGTCGAATTTAAGGGTGTACAAGCAGGTACATAAAGTGGGAAAAAGATTAAGTGAAATTTTAGCGTCGAATTTATGCACGCCCATTTAAACATATTATAATACTTTTGTCAATATCTTAGAATTCCGTATTAGGGCACTATATAAATTAAAAGTTTTTCATTGTATCTTCACTAGTTTGAAAAAGCTACTGGAGATTTAAACAAATTAAATTGTTTTATTTCATCACGAAATAAAAATCATAAATATAAAATTTAATTTGATTATCATATAAATCCCATTTTTTAAATTTAACCATAAATAAAAATTATTCATATTAAATTATATACAGGGTTTATCTTAATTGATAAATTTAAATAAACTACATATAGGGTATATCATAATAAATAATTCCAAATTAAAATAAACTACACGCAGGGTTATCCATAAAATTTTATTTATAAAAATACTGTTTCTTCTATAAATTCATATTTTCAAATTCAACCATTAATGTTGTGGGGACATATTCAATATTTCCTTCTGCGTTTGTGGTTTTTCTGTTCAGCCTTCTTGTCGATATAGCTTTCCTAGTATTTACTCCTTCTTCATTAAGTATTTATGTAAGTTCGATGGATGTTATTTCTTTTGGTATTTCTCTGACCACTCCTCTAGATGTGACAAGACTTACAGGAATTGACAAGTGTAAGTTGTATTTATTTTTAAATTCTGAGGTCATAAAGTTGTTGGCCGAGTTGATAGACTTAAATTCTACACCTATTCTATTCTTTCCTTTTCTGTTAATTTTATCGATTTCCGTGATAAAACTAGGAAGAATAATGTATGAGGATTATTCTTCCTAGTTTTATAGGATGCATGTTTGTGATATCATCTGATCTGCTTTCAGCCAGGATTATAAATGGGCCTATATCTCCATATTATATGTTAAACTAGTTCTTGGGGAGGCCTCTTGGGCAACAAGCAATTGGCACAGACTTTTTTTTCTTTTTTGGGTCGAGATGGGAAACTCATGTTCGAATGGCTCCAGGACCCAAACAGTGTTGGACTCATCCCCTAGTGGATGCCTACCAACCAAACCCACATCAAACTCGCCGTTACCCCCGCCTCGGAATCACTACCCTAGCATACTTCCAGACCGGCGGCGGTCCCTCGCACACTTTCTGCTCTCAACGTCGTCTTCTCCCTACTATCACTCCTACCTCTCATGCCATATCGAGTCCTTCTCTCCCCCCAACCATGCTCTCTTCTCCACTCATCTCCATCCATTCCTCCTCCCCCCTCAACATTATCTCCACCATGTTCTCCCAGTACACCGCCTCCCCTAGTTTCCTCTCCAACTTCTTCAGCACTTTCCCGTTCCTCCAGCATCTAAACACATGCCCCACATCATCCTCAACTCCACACCTCTCGCACACTCCAGTCTCTCTTTTTCCAATCTTGTGGAGGTACCCTACTCTCGACCCATGTCAAGTGAACACCTGTGTCAAGAAGTAGTTCACATCCCCGAATTTCCGATCCATCCAATCCCTCCTATTCCCAATCGCTCCTTTTAGCGCGCCCTCATACTTCTCCCACCTTCTCTCCATTTCCTCCTCCATCCATTCCTGCACTTCCTCTCTGGTCGTACCCCTCCAGCGTTTGTTCCTAGCTCTAGCCATCATGTCCACTGGGTAGGACCGCTGCTGCCAGTCCACCCACTGTCCTGTACCCCTGCACCAACAGCAGTATCCCTCTCTGCACCCGCAGGAGTGGCCTAGCCCTCGCATTCACCCCCGCTCTTTCACCCCACACCTCCGCACCGTACAGCATATTCTGCCCTACCGTCCTACCAATTACCCTCCTTTTCCACTCACTTCCCCAGCCATGCTGCCCTCACTTTACCCTTCTCTGCCGCCTTTAACATATGAGTTTTGAAGGATAATTGATTATCCATAGGAATTCTGCTTTCCTTAACCATCATCCCCACTTCCCTCGTCCTGCTCCGTCCTTTCACTGGCAACCCCTCCGTCTTATCTTCCGCCAGTTCCAGTCCGCACCGCTCTATCTTCTCCACAATCTCTCTACACATTCTCTCCACCTTTCTTTCTATCTCCGCCTCTCCGTTTGCCGTACATACATACCAGACACACATCGTCCACATACACCGTAATCTCACATCCCTCTTCACATACTATTCCACACACCTCATAAAACACAGAGCGTCGGTCCAAGAACCGATCCCTGAGGCACTCCAGCCTCCTTCTTATACCTCCTCCCTCTGGAGTCCACAATCACACGCCCCGTCAGGTAGTCCTCCACTAGGTTAACCAACCCCTGCCCCACTCCAAGCCTCAGTAACGCGCTTAACTCTGCCCGTTTACTGACACTGTTGAACGCGTTCCCGACGTCGACGAACACGAGTAGGGCCAATTTCTTCATCCTGCAGCTGCCCTTCCCAGCTCTTACCGCCAAGCCAATCAATCACCTTGCCTAGTACCAAGATACAAGATTTCCCCTTCGTGAACCCGTGCCGGTTTACCCTAAAACCCCCATTCCTACCAACTTCCTCATCAATCCTATCCTCTATTATCCCCTCCAACAATCTACCCATACCACACAGCAGGCTGATAGGCCTGTAGTCCCCCGCCCGCTTCCCCTCTCTACCCGCCTTCTTCATCAGTATCACCCTGGCCACCTTCCATCCTTCCGGGAACTCCTCCTTCCTCAGCACCCTGTTGAATAGTTCGCAGAAGTAATCCGCATTGTCATCCAACAGCCTCTTCATCATATCACCCCTCAGGCCATCTATCCCTGGGGCTTTCCTCACTCTAATGTTTCTCCCTCCCTAGAGGTACTTTCCACTTCTCCACCGGTCTTAACCCTCTCATTTTCCCTACCCCCCTAGTATCCTGGATTTCCCGAATTCTGCCCCCTACTCCCCCTGTGAACAATTTTCCTATAATCTCATTCTCCCAATCCTCCTCTAGCACCTCGTTCCTATTTCCACCCATCCTCTTCATCGCTACCTCATACGCCTCTCCACATGGATTTTTTTCCAATTCCTCCAGTAACTTTTCCCAATTCCCTCTTTTTTCCTCTCCACCCTAAGCTCCAGTTCCTTCTTCTTCTCTTTGTATCCTTCCTCTTCCCCTCAGCATCCGTCTCCATTCTTTCTTACACTCCCCCCACAGCTCCTCTATGTCCTCATTCCACCAGTAATTGGCCCTCCGCTCACGCCTATTGCCCCTCTTCCCCTCTCTTTTACAGCACTGTATCACATTGTACAATTCATCTGCATCATGTCCAAGTCCCCTTTCTATCTCCTCTCTTCCAATAATTCCTTTCTCCCTTTCCTTATATCTGTATCCACATACCTATGTAAGCTCAAGTTTTCCTCATCCTCCAGCACCCTCCAACTACTCACTCTTTCCCCCAGCCACCACGAAGGTAGGCAGTAGTCCATCATTCAGCACCACCAACCTCCACTTCCTCCAGGATCTTCCCTCTCCCGTCCGTTTTCTTCCCCCCCATACAGTATTCTTAGCATTGAAGTCCCCTGCCTTCATTCTTCTTATGATCCTCCTTTTACCTTTTGACACCCTCAGATCGTCATCTAATCCTGTCATGCTCCTCTCATATTCTTCCAGGCTGACATTTGGGCTTATATACACACTGTACACCACCAGGTCTCCTATTCGCGCTACCACGCATCCGTTTCCCTTCCTCACTTCATTCGCCCTCAGTCCATCCCCCACCACTCCTATTCCTGCCTCTCCTGTATCGTCCATAATCCATCCCTGCTTTCCCACATATTTAGCATTTACTCCCTAAAAATACATACATCCAATATATCAGCACTTACTCCTCACCTTGACTCCTTTTACCTTACACCCTGCTACTTTGTGCCCCTTCACCCCACATCCAAAGCATCTGCCCTCCTCTCTACCCTCTACAATAGTTACCCTGTTCCACCCCAATCTAATCTCCCTTTTTCCCAGTAAGGCTTCCGCTTTTTCCCATTCCGCCTTCACCACCGCCATTATCACCCTGTTCCTCTCCCTTACCACTTTAATCACCTTTGTCTCTTTCCCAATCAATTTCTCTATTTTCACCCTCAGCCCTTTTATCTTTCATCCACGGGATTTCATGAGACTCTGAGTCTATCCACACACTCCCCTTTCATCTCACCCAACCCCTTCTTAATCCTTTCGATCCCCTTCTGATCGACTTCCCTGATATCCTTCAGGATTATCGCCCCATTCCTACCCCCTTATCCTTTCCCCATATGTATATATTGTTACATCCGCCTCCTCTCCGTCACCTATCACCCACGTCACCATCTTCTTCGGCACCTCCACCAGCTCAAGCTTGTGGAGTCCAATGCTGTTCGCGCTCTTCACTTCCCCAAACAGCCGACTCATCAGCTCGAACACCTTCTTCTCATCCCCACAATCTCCCTCCATCCGACAGATCAACTCCTCCGTCTTCACCCTTACCCCCATTCCTTTCCGTAGTGCGAACCTCCTTGACCCACCCCATATCCTCTCCTTTCCCTCCTACGATCAGGTACCTATCCCTAAACATCTTCTGTATCCCCTTCTCCATTCCACTGTCTTCCTTGGTCACCCTTACCACCTTTACCTTCTCATCTCCTATCAAAGGATTTCCCACCTTCACTTCTACTCTCCCTCTTTTTAGCATCCCAGTCCCTATCTCTAACCTCCTTCTAATCTTCCCAGTCTCTTTGCCCCACCTCCCATCATGTTTGCATTATCTCCTTCCTATCATCCTACCACCTCAACCTCTCCAATTCCTTGACCCGCCCCTCTGCCGCTGCCTTCTGATCCAGCCCTTCAACCCTCTCCTCCAGCCACATTACCATATCTATCAATCTCTCTACACTCCCTCTCTTCTTTCTTCCCATTCTCCACTTCCTTCATTCCTTTCTCCTTCAGTTTCCTCTTCAGTTTCTTGTCTTCCAAAGGCGATACCTCCTTTCTCTTCACTCCAGTATCACTCCACCCGTTCGTCTCCCCCGCCTTATCAGGCGTTCGTTTTACTTTCCTCGATCTAGCAAGAATTCCTTGTCTACCTTCATTCATCACATCCCGTTCTATTTCTCCATCACATATTTCATCCCACGAGTAGCTAGGGGATTGAATGTCCACCACCACAGAGCCCCGCTTGTGGTGGTAAGGCTGGGTACTCCGGGAGATCACCAGGTATCCCGGAGGCACCGTTTCTGACTGACTTTCGCGCAGCCATTCATCCATTGTCACGGTAGCTAACAACGTAGATTACGGATTGTTTTATTGAGGTTTACTCCACCACTCCATCTGGTCACTAGGACTATAATAATCTACTAGGTTTGTATTAAAAATAAAAAAATTATCTAGGTATATACATGCTTAAAAGTATTTGATATTTTATTTTTAGGTTTAAGACGGTTTTTGTTCAAAAAAGTACCATGTGTGCTATCCAAATCGTAGATGTAAAAACCTGGACCATCTGCTTCTGAAGTTTCTTTTTAATATTGAAGAACTGCATGGTAACTGAAAAACCTGGTAAACCTGACCAAACTGGTTCTTTATATGTATCGTTTTTTCTAAGCCATGTAGAGGATGTGCTGGTGCTAAAAGATAAATAAATAAATTAGATAAATATTATTTAGCAATATCTTTCAATTTAAAGTTTAAATACAGTTTTATATATGTCTGTAAGAAATGGATCAAAACATTATTAATAATGAATTACGCGGACGCGTAGGAAAAGTTTCGGAAAAGCAAGAAAATGCTGTTGGAATATTTGCAAGGGAAGGATCAAATAATAGGTGGCAACTTCACAAATAACTTCGAAGATTCCGTAGAAGAGTGGCAAATATTTTAAATAGTATTCATAGTCAACTCTCAAAAATTGCAAACAAGTGATTCAAACACAATAGGTAGTTGCTAATTACCTATCCTCTTTTTTATAATTATTAAAAATATTTTTGAATGTTATAAAAGAAAATTCTGCAATCCTTATCGAAACACTGTCTGCCACACAGTATCTCAAGCAAACCAACAAAAATTCGTGTTATTAATGTGACATGGTTACAAATTAAGAGAGCTGTTAATTTTGTATATCTGTTAAAATGAAATTAATAACAATTAAATAGAATTATAATGTTATATTGTTAGGAAGATGAAAATTATAATATTTAAATCTTCGAACTAACAACCGTCATTACCATCATCACCAGAAATGCAAATTAGATAAAGAGAAAAAAAAACACAATAATATATATTTAGTTTGTTATTATTAGAACTGATATCTTCTCAACAATCTCAACTTTTGTATTAATATGATTTAATCAAGTCCTACTAGTGGAGAGAACTAATAAAATTAGGAAATTCACTCAACCAACTCATAGTCATTAACCTATCACATCAAAAACTATGAGTTGTCAAAATGAATTGGAAGTTTAGTTGTTTCAGCATCAGTTTGTTAAAATTGGAAACAACTCTCGAAAATGTAAACAAGTGATTACAACACAATAAGTAGTTGCTAATTACCTATCATCTTTTTTTAAATTATTTATTATTAAATTTATAGATGTTATGAAAGAAAAATTCCGCGAATTTCCTCAAGACAAATGTCTGCCACTCAGTATCACAAGAAAACTCACAAAAATCGTGTTATGTATGTGACATGGTTACACTTATAGAGAGCTGTTAATTTTGTGTCATATTTGAATGAAATTTTAAAATTATAATGTTAGGAAGATAAAAATTGTAACAATTCATACATCAAAACTAAAAACTGTCAAAACAAACATCATCAGAATTGGATGAAGTCCGGTTATTGTCATCAAATTGCTTTTTATGAAAAGTGAGTAAATAAGTGTAAATAGGACTAACAGTAGAAATTTCCATTTTTTTATTAATAGATGGTTGGTTTAGTTTAATATGAATCATTTCAATGAACTCGCGTTTAGTCTTATTCATTTCAACGTCAAGTATTTTAGCACCTGCATAGTTCATCTTATGACCTGTATCAATGACATGTTCAGTTAAAGCACATGATCTCTTTTGTCTATTACAATCACTGCGATGCTGAGTTATACGATGCTTCAGAGTACGTGAGGTTTGCCCTGTATAACTAGACTCGCAGTTAAAGCAAGGTATATTATAAATTACATTAGTTTGCATATCCCTGTCTTCTTTTTGCTTCAATCTCGAAAAAATGTCACCAACCTTAACAACATTTCTATTAGCTATTTTTATGTTTTCATTACTAAAGACTTTATGAATTTTATCTGAGAGGTTTTTTATGAAAGGAATCGAACCATATTTATACCTTATTATTCCATCTTCAGGAAGTTGTTCAATCCTCCTATTTTGTACCTGATTGATGATAGGCTCAACAATCGTATTAAATAACAGTTTGTTTAAAATGTGTTTTGGATAACTATTGTTTAAAAAAATTTTATACAGGATGTTTAAATTTTTATTTAGTAATGAAGGATGACAAATTCGTGCTATTCTATTCTTCATGGCCAACACTGGATTGAGTTTGATTTTTTCCGAATGATATGAGTTGTAATTGAGGTATCTACCTGAACTTGTAGGTTTTCTGTACCAATCTAAAATCACTTTGTTGTTTTCGGTTCTTATTAATTGAGTGTCCAGAAAAGGAACACTAAAATTATTTTCAACCTCAACAGTAAATTGTATATGTGGATTGTAGTCATTAAAAATCTGTAAGATGGTGTTTACGCCATTACTGGGAATTGCACAGATTAAATCATCAACGTATTTTTTCATAAAATGGACTTCAAAAGGTAACTGTGGAATACACTCGTCAAGCAAATCATCCATCACGTATTGTGCATAAATGGGTGATACAGAACTACCCATTGGTGTACCAAAAATTTGTTTATATAATTTGTCATTAAAAGCAAAAAAAGTACCTTTATCTATCAAATCAACAAATTCAAGAAAAATGTCAAATGTTAGTTTACAATTATTTTGAATAGATGGCCAATGTTTCCTGATACTACTTTTGACTAAATCAATGGGAATATTGGTGAAAAGTGACACAACATCCAAACTAATAATAACTAACTACCCTACTGCTTCTTTTTATATATATATATATATATATATATATATATATATATATATATATATATAGTATTTAGGTAGATATACCGGGTGTCTGTTTAAGAGGGGTAACCCGCTGTAAATCGGAAATTATTTATCGTACAGCTTAGAGAAAAAAATCTGTATTACAAACTCGCATACGATTAGATAGCTTTGCATTTTGTTGAGACGGGTACAATTACATTTATATTTACAATTATATCTTGAACTCCACTGAGGTCAGATGGGCTGACCGGAGTTCAAATGAATACATATTTCAAATAAACTAAGTAGAAGTAAAACTAGAAGTGACTTTTAAATAGTTTTTTTATAATTTCCAACCCTCAACCATTACACGATGCTATATTTATTTCTGTCCTCCGGCCGGAAAGCATCAACTTTCGGGCCGCCGCGCTAAGCGAAGCTGTCGCTTTCCGGCTCCGTCGAACAGAAAAATAGTATACAAACCTCGGCCAGAAGTAAGCAAGCCTCAGATCACATGTTTGTCGACCTCAGCTTCGCTTCGGCCGACAATTACATGTGATCTGAGACATTTCTCATTACTGGCCTAGGTCTCTAAGAGGATGGAAATAAAAAAATGGAAAAAAACCGCATCCCAATATCTATTTTCTAAACGAAGATATGAGAAAAAATAGGTATACTAGGGGATCGAGTTTTATACCTACTTGAGTAGGTAAATTGAAAATTTTACATAATGTAGTAGGCGTCCAGATGTCATAAATTGATGACAAGTTAAATATAAAATTAATATTGAGTGAATTTATGAACCTGTAACGGTTAGTAATTTGAAAATACGTATGACTTATACAAATAGCGAAGCTTTTGATTTGTTAAAAGTTATTTGTCATAGTTATTATTGGATAATATTGTTATCCAATCATTCACTCTCAAAAATAAGTTCTCCTAATAAAATCGTCTTCCATCAGCTCCTGAGTAGGTATCATTTTATAGAGATGCATTTTATTTTGTGTTAATATGTTTACTATCGATGCATAGCTAACATTGAGTGTAGTGGATGCCTGTCTGCTCGACGTATGTGGAATTTCTTCAAACTCAGCAATCACATCTAATTTGATTTCATCACTCATTGAAATGGCTTCTGGTTTTTTATCTGCCTTACATGACCAAACTCGCCAAACTGCTTCTCTATTTTACTAATTGTTCCTTGGGATATAGGCGGTAAATCAGGAAATTTCTCATGAAATAGGCGAGTTACTTCCTGTTGTGTTCAGGTTTTATCTCCGTAACCAATCATTTGTAAAACTGTTATATAATTAATTCATTCTGTTTGGCTTTTATACACTATACAGGGTGGGCCACAGATAACAGTCCACCCCGGACAAGATAAGGTGGGCCATTTCGGGCTTCTCCCCTATCAAGTCACCAGGACCTTACGGTATGAGACCAGCCCCACTTCAGTGGGGAATGGATATCCTTATGCCGCACCTGAGGTATATTCCCAGAAAGTGGAGAGAAATACGAGTGGTATTTATAACCAAACCAGGAAGGATGGACTACATCTTACCAAAAGCATTCCGACTTATTAGCCTCACATCGTTCTTTTGAAAAACAATGGAGAGGCTATGTGAGAGGTATATAATAGATGAAGTGCTAGTTCACAACCCACTTCATCCAAACCAGCATGCATATACTCCGGGAAGGTCCACTGATTCCGCCCTTCACCAAGTGGTTGGCAGAATCGAAAGATCATTGGACAATAAAGAATCCACCCTGGGTATATTCATAGATATTGAGGGGGCGTTTGATAAAACAACCTTCCCAACAATTACCCAGCAACCTAACTCCAGGAATGTACCCCTGGTAGTGGGAGAATGGATACTCAAAATGCTCTCTAGTAGAGCAATAAGTATCAGTGTAGAAGACATCATAATGAGAGGTCTGGTCATGAGGGGATGTCCGCAGGGAGGGGACTTATCACCCCTTCTTTGGAACATAGTCCTGGATACCCTGATTAATCACCTCAACAATAATGGATTCTACACAATCGCATACGCAGATGACATAGTTTCTTGCAGACCGAAAAATTTGTGAACACACTGTGCGATAGAGCGCAGGATGGGCTCAAATTCATAGAAACATGGTGTAAGGAATACTCACTGTCGATCAATCCCAAGAAGACTGAGACTGGTCCTTTTCACCAGGAAAAGAGGATTATCGGGCTTAAAACTCTCCGAAATCTTCAATAGCAAATTAAACTTCTCTGAAGAGGTGAAATACCTTGGTATTACCCTCGACAATAAGCTAACATGGAACTCTCACCTACAGAGCAGAGCAAAAAGATCATATGTGGCTTATGAGCAATGTCGGCTTGAGCCCAAGTTTGTGTTTAATAAACCCTACAAAATACAAATAAAACAGAACACAGAGTCAGATGCTGCAAATGCAATACGCATATATACAGACGGCTCAAAAACCAAAGAAGGCTCAGGATGTGGAGTCTACTCCAGATCACTAAGCCTAAGAATTAAGAGGGGAATGGGAAAAAATACCATCGTGGTTCAAACATAACTGACTGGTATCTCGATTGCCACAAAAGAACTAACCAGAAAAGGAATTTCTGGCAAAAACATAACAATCTGCACTGACAGCAGACAAGCCCTATTAGCCTAGAACATACAACGTGTTACATCAGGGCTAGTATTAGAGTGCCACCAAGATTTAGCTAACGCCTCGGTAGATAACAATATTATCCTTAGTTGGGTTAAAGGGCACGACAGGAGTAAAGGTATTGCCGATTCTTTAGCCAGGGAAGCGGCTGGTCTAAAAATTTTAGGACCCAGTGACACCTACAGCTCATGCTAAATCCCTAAAGAGATGGGATGGAATCAAAGGATGCAGTCTTGCCAGGATCACCTTAGGCGACCCTGGGAAGCTGGCGCCGAAGAAATATTTGGGAAAAACTACGCTTAACAGTAGGATTTCTGACTGGCCACTGTCAACTAAGGAAACACCTCCATACTATGGGGCTAGTGGAGTGAGTCCTGGCCTACACTTGCCGATATAAAGGAGATGTCTACTAGTGACCTGTCTACCTTCCTGAAAAGAACAGGATGGACGATGACCTAGGAGGATGTACAATGGGTCACATTGGCCTAAGTGCTATAGGCCTAAACTCACCCTCCCCACTCTACATATACAGAGATACAGAACTATCAAAATGTTTAGGACTGAAGCGGTAGAAGTAGCAATTTTAGGTCATATTAATTTAGATCTTACAACAAGTACAAGAAAATTAGCCGAAGAATCTGGTTTTCACGCACTACCGTTCGTAGGGTTTTGAAACATCATAAATTTCATCCCTTCAAGATACGTTTGGTACTGGAAATAAACGAAGATGACCCAGACAGGCGACAAGAGTTTTGTGAGATTATAGGGTCAATTCTATAAGAACTGGTTAAAAATTAAAGGCACGTTAAAAAATGTGTTTTTAACGTTCCTTTATTTGAATATAACCCAATTCCAATTCTATAACGTCAATATGTACAGGATCTTTAAAAACCATTCATCTTAACGGCGGTGTCAAATGTGGTTAAATGAAACAGTGTCAACAGATCGAACTTGATTGAACTTGATGATTTTTCAAGTTCAAGGGCATAGCAAGTTTTGTGGTAAGTAATTGTGTAATTGCTATATCTATACCTATATCTTTTTCTACGACTATTCAATAATAGACGCATTATGCTTGTGATAGTAACTACATAACTTATATTACACACCTGTGGAATATAAATTTCATATTCCACACCAGTGGAATACAATTTTTTATACGTATTCCATGACCGCGTTACAAAATAGAATCGATCTTGCTTCAGCCCTAAAACGTCACGGGGGCTGGAAATCAGCCTCTGTAGCTAAAGACTATATTGCTGACTCTAAAAATAAAAAATAAAATGAAAGCCGCCAATAAAATTTTGCACCAAATCAATCCAAATTTTAGTAGTATTTCGAATGCCGATTCATGTCCATCCAAGTCTGCTGATGGAGTCGAGTAGTGTAGAAAGCCTACACATCTCTAAACTCCTTGGGGAGGAGTCGCCGCTGTCCGAGGAGGGAATGGAGTTTGGGTCGGAGGAAGGGGACATCACCCTGATGAAAGAGGGTAATACCCAACCTGAAAACCAACAGGATGGCGGGGATTAAGTTAGCTCAGGTTAATGCTCACTGTAGCTTGATCCAAGAACCTTGGGTCAATAATAACCTGGTAAGAGGATTAGCATGTAAAGATGCTAAAATAGTATATCACTCAGGTAGAGATATACAAAGAACATGTATTATGATAAGGAACAATATTAACTATTTTTGTCTTCCAGAATACATGACTCGAGACCTCGTTCCAGTTCGAGCACTCTTCGAACACAAGAAGTAGGGCAAGGAGATAGCATCATACTACTTTGGGGGAGACGGGATAGCACAACCCCCCGAGGTACAAAGGCTGGTGAAGTACTGTGAAGAGAAGAGACTACCTCTACTCTTAGCATGTGATGCCAATGCACACAATTCTGTTTTGGGCAGTAGCAATACCATTCGGAGAGGTGAGCAACGTTTAGAATATATCCCTAATAAAAACCTTAATATTCACAACATAGAGAATACCCCCACATTTGTAACAAGGGTAAAGCAAGAAGTTTTAGATTTCACACTGGCAACACATTTCCGATCATAGCAACATAACATTCAAGTTAGAACTAGGCAAACCTGACGTGAGCTCCAGAAGAAAACCAAGAAAAACAGATTGGGAAAACTATAACACCTGTCTAAAAGTAAACCTAGCACATATCCAGAGAAAAAAGAGGGCTAAGCACCATCTCGATCTGGAGAATAAACTTGAGGTCCTGAACAGGGCAATAATCGATGCATTTCAATTCAGAATTCTAGGGCACAACACCTTGGAGATTACTAGATAGAAGAGGGACATTTACCTAAGATAAAGCCTGCAGATATCCTAAAATTCCTCCGGGGAATAGGACAACAGGAGCTACTAGTCTCTGAGACTTTCCTCAGGAACTAAGTAGAAGTAAGATCTATTGTGATCCTTTAGGTCTCAGTGAATGTCACCTCAATTAACATACATAATTAGGTAATTATACAAAAAATTGTCGAGTGATATTGTTACGAATTTGCATTCCAGCCCCTAACTATTGGTTTCCGTTAACATTTAAATTTTGTCTATTTTGTGCTTCATTATCATTGGGATTTATGATTAGGTACATCATCGTCTGGTAATTCTATACGATGTTGAACTGCCAAGTTGTGCAGGACGCCACAACTATAAATTATATTTGCAGCACGAATTGGGTCAAAATGGAGTGCCCTGTGACCCAATAGACATCTAAATCTTGCTTTTAGAAGTCCATTGGTGTGCTCAATCAAAATTCGAGTTGAGGAAAGACTTGTATTGAATCATGATTCAGGTGAATTATTTGTAGGATCTTCATGTGGTACTAATAACCATGGTTCTAGAGGATATCCACTATCACCAATCAAATAGCTATTACCTCCATTTACATAGTCTTGACATAGCAAGGTCTTTACTTGAGAACTAAGCCATATTGCAGCATCGTGGATTGAACCAGGAAATCAGACATTCATATTAAGAATTAATTTGTTGGCATCACAAATAATCTGAGTATTTATGCTGTAGTATCCTTTGCGACAGTAATATGGTGCAACAGGATACACAGCATGATTAAGAAGAGGAGATATAATCTTTATATGAGTGTAGTCAATCACACCACATAACCCATTAAAATGAGGAAACTCCTCAATGAAAGTCTTCTGTACCCTATTTCTATTTTCTCCAACAGGAAATATAATGTACCTATGTAATAAATGATTGACTATTAGATCTGTAACTTCTGCAATACAGCGACTGACCATTGGCTGACTCAATGCAATTTGATGAAGGTGACCTGTGGTTGTCTGATAACAGCCATAACCAAGAAAATGCAAAGTACTTACATAGCACGCGGAGGTGTTTAGGAACAAATGTTGATGAATGAATGAAGTTAGTGGATCGTCTAGTTTTTAACTATTTAAAATTTAACAGCTGCTTACAGAATTGGCCCTCATGACTGACAAAATAAATACTAATGCAAACTTTTTATTCAATATTTGTTTTTCGGATGAATGTTCCTTTTTTGTTAATGGTACCGTAAATCGACACAATTGTAGCTACTGGACTGACGGAAATCCTAGAGAAACACAAACCCAACATCCTCTTAAATTAAACGAGTGGGTAGGAATTCAAGGGGGTCGTAATGTTGGGCCATTTTTTATTTATGGAAACTTGAATGGAGAAACATATCTCGAATTATTAGAGGAGGCTATTAACTCTCACAGATATAATCGAAAATGATAATAGGTAGGTACTTAGAAGATGATCTCTTTTTCCAACAAGACGGCGCACCTCAACATTACATTAGAGCTGAAAGGCAATATCTTAATGAACGATTTCCTAGGCAATGGATTTGAAGGAGAGGTCCTATTGAATGGCCTGCAAGATCCCCCGATTTAATAACCCTCGATTTTGTTTGTGGGGTTATTTAAAGAGCAAAATTTATAAAACCGAACCCGCTTCGTTGGAAGAACTAAGACGACGAATAGTAAATAAATGCAGTCTAATAACTCCTGAAATGCTTCAAAACGTTCGACGTAATTACGGTAGTACAGCTCATTCCCATCCATCAGGGTGGATGCAAACGGAAATATTTTTGAGTTGACAAAACCACCGATAATGACTATAATACCGAACTTTGTAAAGCACTAGCGGGATTTAATGGTATCAACCCAATACACCGGCCAAAACTACCCAAGGTGCGAACCAATAAGAGCACGAACAGCATACTAGCAGCAGTGAACTTACTACTGTAGAACCATGCTAAAGACTGCGAAGCACTGGAACAACTTTACACTCTCATATATTGTGGAGCGGTAGCAGTGCTTCGAAGTCACAATCAAAAAATCCAATCCCCAAAGAACAATCGGGGTGAAGACTACAAACAGCTCAAGCCTTGGTGGCAACGCCGGCTGGAAAAGTCCATTGATGACATCAGAAGGGCATTGGGGCAGCTTACAGAGTTTAAAAACAAATTGAAACCGTCTAGGCGCTTAACAAACAAAGTGAGAAAGATCTATCGAAAAATCAAAACTTGTACAGGTCACCCACAACATAAACAACATGTATGTGAATATATCGATTCACTCAGGCAAAAGTTAAAGGCAAAATCCAATCGTTTGTCACGATACGTCAAGTGCACGAAAAGGAAACAACAGAACTACTTATTCAATATCAATCAGAAGTTATTTTACATGCAACTAAGCGGTACAGTAAACAATCACAACCAAAGTCTCCCAAATAAAGACGAGCGAACGGAGTAATGGTCTTCAATATGGTCGAACCCTGTCGAACATAAATCCAACGCTCTCTGGATAAGAACTGAGGAGGAAAAAATAAACATTGAACCAATGCCTTTCGTTAACTTGACAACAAGCGAGGTAACCGAAGCTATAAAGAGCACCAGTAATTGGAAGACACCAAGAGTTGACCATGTCCAAAACTTCTGGTATAAGAAGTTTGACAGTCTGCATGTAGCAATGGCAAGATCATTTTCACATATTCTGCAACATCCAGAAGATACACCACCATTTCTGACACTGACCACACTGACCCACTTGCTTCCCAAAACGCAACAAACTCACGATCCTACGCAGTATAGACCCATAACATGCCTTCCTACCATATATAAAATATTAACGTCTTGCATTAGGTACTAACCGTATCTCCGATAATTTTAATAAAATTTACTTAAAAAAATGTCATTTGACATTGAATATTTTATTTAATAAATATATTTTCTGAGTATGTTGTCTCATTTCGCACATTTTATATATACTGTAAAGCAGAAACACGTTTTAATTTAATTGCAGGGCTCAACCACTGAACATATAACATCTAGTAGTGTCACTGCGCTGCGGCACTTTGATGTATTGTAATCAAAGCGGTGCCGGCCCCACCTGATTCATGTAATTGATTTCAGTTATTCTGAAGATTACAAAATTTTGTCAAAAAATGAAAATCACATATTTCCGCAGGAGTTTTTTTGCGTGTTTATATTTAAAAAATGTTTAAAATATAAAGCATAAAAAAGTTTTAATGTAACTGGTTTTAGTTATTCTAAAGTCGGGAAAATGGTGCATTTCCGTAGACTTTTTTTTGTGATTTTGTGTTTGGGGAGGCATCTATATACTAAAAAACAAAAACAAAATTTCACCCTTCACCTCGTTTTGATAATAATCCACCCTGTATTAAACAGCGGCAGTTTATTGTTGAAAATATGAAAGGAAACAAAAACGCTTCAACCATGGCACGTGTTTTAAGACTGCCACTGTTAGCGATATATTTACTACGTTTTCATGGAGTATTGAATTCATTTTGAATCCAATACCGATCTCTGTTTTCATGATAGGGATTCAATCACGATTCAATTACACTTCAAATCGTTTTGAGATTTGACATTTTATCTGTCAATAGTGTCAAATGCCGTCGTGTTTTTGATTGATTTCTGGGATTTTTCTAGTAGTCATAATGCATCTGCATCTCTCCACAAATTTCTAAAAGATGACGAGCACGACATATTAAAAGAACTTTTATGTTTTGAGTGATTTTAAGGTTATATGACTTACAGCTGGCATAAATTTGACAGCGAATGTCACAGAATGCGCATGTTTCAATACCATCTCGGTTTTCATGTCGTATTTCGATTTTTCGATCTCGATACGATCCCAAAAAAAGCAGTATCGAACTTGAAACTCAATTCGATTTCAATACCTGTTTTCATGAGGTTTTTAATAAGGAAAGTGTATTTAATTCGCATTGAATTCTGCATGGAAACGTAGTAATTAATAGTGAAACTTATCGGGAGACTCGTCGGAAAACCATTGGTGTTGCTAGGCGATTTCTAAACGTTGCTTAAGTAACCTGGAAACTTCAAAACTCAACACGTGTATACAAACAAAACATAATAAACATGAACACGTCAAAGTCAAAGTTTAATTATATTTGAGTTAAGAGGTAGTTAAGACAATTTATTTGAATTATTTATATACTTAAGTAAAACTGAGTAATTTATCAGTAAATATCTTGAATTTAATTTTTCAAACGTTGTAATTGTGAATATGTCATAGTATATCTTCCGATTTTATATACATTTTGTTGAAAGACCAGACAAACTTTTTCATCTACGCTCGTTTAATAATGACAGTGACTCACTGGGATATTAGTTATTTAGTAATTTGTGCAATCAGTGGTGGTGCACTTGAATTCAATTCACGTCTTCGTTTTAAATAATCTACACTACCAACCACTATTGAAATAAATTTCAACAACGTACAAATTTTTTTAATAATTTCAATTTTCTAATTCTTATTATTCACAAATAATATTTACTAAGTATTTGCCTACTGTCAAATATGAAAAGTAAGGTTATTGTCGTTACAGTATTAAAATGGTTCACGAGTTACAATGCGCGACGCCGCGGTGAAAAACAAACTGCTTAGATAGACGATTTTGATGACAAATTTAGTCAATTTTCCCGTATGAGTTCGATCTCCTTGTCTAGTCTCCCTGACTTAAACGCTCAGTATTGTAGGATTAACTTTAAACTGTGTTTGACACACGTGTGACTTCTGTCAATGTCTCATAAAGGGTGGATAATTACATTTGATGAGGAGACTGTCAAGAAAAAGTTGTTGAATTATTTAAATTGTTGCATGTTTTATCAATGAAATATTATAATATGTAATTCGGAATTCAAATAACAACCGTCACTTACGTAACTGTAAACTAAAATAACGTCAAGTATTGTCACCAACGAATGTTTTTCACACAAAAAAGTCCCTACATTTTTCAACGTTGTCAAACTTCTTTCAGGTTTAACTAATCTTCGTTCGGTGCATACCAAGGCAACATTAAGGGCGTTTAACTATTTAAACCAGTTTAGTTTAGCGGGTTTAGTACTATAAACCTTCCATATAGCTATAGGTGAAACACACAAGCAGTCAAGAGTTACGAAAGTGAGAACTGGCAACATTTAACCCTCATTCTTAAATTTGTTACCATCTATTACCTAGACGTAAATGTCAAATTAAATGACTTTTTTGTCTGAAATGAAAAAATGGCGACTTTCAAGTAATTTTGTTTGCAGTTTATTCTTCCAAAAGTGCATCATATCCAGGATTTTTTTTTCTCAAACTTTTGTATAGTAATAGGGCTTTGTAATAGAAATTTAAAAAAAAAGTGAATTCTAGAGGGTCTTGAACTTTACCGAAGCCCGTCTCATCTGGATAGACATGTTTTTTTATTCACCGATATGGGTAGATCCCCAATTAACCAACTGCATTATTATATTCATTGGTGCATTTCAGATTGAAGGAATGACGGGTTCATTTATTACTGTTGCATCAAACCAAAGTTGCAAAGTTATAAAATGACAGCTTAACCTCAAAAAAGTAAAGGTTTGAAGCGGTTCTAGCGAATTATTAAAGAAATGGACGAATAAATAGAAATCAATTTAGAATGTGATCATTAATAAAGTAGTGACTGCACTATCAACAGCGTCAGTGATTGAAGAAATTTCAAGTGATCTCGATTGTCATCTGTCAGATATAATGATGATTTACGTAAACAAAAACTGCGTTTTTTTATGTGCCATGGGTGACTTTAACATGTCGGTGTATCGGAGACTAACGTCAGTCAACCAATTCTTTCACGTGATTTTTATCACATTACCTAGTTTTAGTTGCTATAGCAATTTTGATCAAAAATAAATTTGTTTTACATTGGGAAGTTGTCAAAAGTGACGACTTTTTCTTACAAATAGTGTTTTCACAAGGAATTTTCGGTTTTTTCGTGATTTAAATAAATTTATGTGAAAAGGTAAGCTCAGTTTATTATATTTTTAAACAAAAAATTAAAATTTTCACCTTTAACGATTCATTAATTTTTTCAGCTGAAAAATGTACCCCAAAAAAGGACATTTACATCCTCGTCTCTTCATCGAAGTTCTAGAAGCTATAACTACTCTTAAAGAGGCCAAAGGTTCGACCAAAAATAATATCATAGATGAGGTGGAGCGCATTCTAAATAAAATAATACAAAATAATTCAAGTCAGGTTAGTATTGTAGCATCACGATCGATATATTTATAATAGGTTTGTTCGTAGTGTAATCACAGTGGTTGGAAACTGGAAGATTCATGCGCAGATACTCACTGTGAGTGAACGGTTTTCATCCATTTCGCGTGAGTCGTCTTGTTTCTAACCCTTCTGGATTGTTCTACGAACTAGCCTGATAAATATAATTGAAATTAATAAATATTTTTATAGATTAATCGAGTCTTTAAACATGGTATATCGAACGGATTTATAAAATCCAAAAATGGAAAATACGTTTTAGGTATGAATCAAAAAGATTATAGTATTTTCAAAACAATGCAGAAATTGAGTTGGGGAGGAGAATTTGGGAGACAAGTTCTAAGAAAAATAAGTAAGAAAAATAGAAAGCGAACACCTAAAAAGCGAAGACTTAAAAGACGAGGACAACATTCTGACCTGAGTAAAACAGACGAAGGCGATGAAGAATATGATGAAGACGACTACGACGATGATGATGATTCCTATGCCTCTCCAGGTAATTATGCCGAAAAGGAAATTGTTTTCCTCACTTCCACACATATTTCGACAAGTTTACAAGACTGTATGTCTCAAAAAATGTATAGATCTGGTACTTTTTTGCTTCAAAAGAACTTATTATTCACATACTAAATATACTAGGTAGTATGACGCAATTATAGAATTTAGATGCTTTACAGTGAGTTGAGTCTGACATGTTTGACATAAGGGTGTGGTTTCTATTGTTAAGTAGTGATGTTGATGTGTTATGCATGTATGTCCAATTTTTAAACAGTTTACTATAACTTGTTATTTTCTTTTATTTAGTAGTGGGAGTTTGGATTCAGTTTCGGGCACTATTTGTCTCAAATTGGATTCAGTTTCTTCCCAGATGAATTGCCATTTTTGGTATATGAATTTTTTTTATTGAGGATCTGTGATTGGTGTGGAGAAATGTTGTAAGGAGGGGTAAATTATCAGTGGAAGTTGATTTTAGGGCTAAGGAAACAACTTTCTCGTTAACTCTTATTCCCATGTGTGATGGAACCCATAAAAACGAGTTGTTTTTATCTCGCAAGTTATAAAGTTCCTTTTTAACGAGTTCATAGATCGGGTGTGACGGGTATAAATTTTTCAGATCTGTTAGGGTGCTTAATGAGTCAGAGATAATAAGAAAGTTGTTTTCATTCATTCATTGTTCATTTGTTGCTTTCATTTTAATGGATTGGATGGAGTTTAATTTTTTTGGCAAAGTTTTGTTGATTGTTTCGTAGCAGATAGCTCCATAGTCCAGCTTGCTCCTTATCAATGATTTGTATGGACTGAATAAGGTTGTAGTGTCTGAACCCCAAGTACTGTTTGATAGAACTTTGAGTAAATTTATTCTTGGTTGACATAATTGTTGTAAATTTGCTAAATGTGTTTCCCATTTTAACCTATAAACAAAAGTGAGACCCAAAAAATTCATTTTATCGTCAAAAGCTTTATTTAAGTCTGAAAATATGGCTATCAATTTTTGATCGATTAGGAAAGCCTCATGAATTTCAGATTCGAGTGTTACTAATTTGTCAGTAGTACTTTTTCGTTTACGAAAGCAGTTTTGATTGGGTATAAGGATATTCTCATTTTCCAAATGGCTCGTTATTCTATAGTTTATAACTATTTCCAGCAGCTTGTGGCTGAAATGGGACGATATGAAGTTGGGTCGATTTTCGGTTTGTTTGGTTCAGGAAACGGTATGAGTATTGATTGACGCCAAAGTCTGGGGAATTCTTCTTGTAAGAATATGTTATCAAAGCGCTCTAAAAGAATTTGTTCAGCATTGTACGGAAGGTTTTTCAATAATAAAGATAGAATATCATCAGGACCTGGGGCAGTATTTTTCAATTATTTCAGAGAAAAATAAAATTCTTGGTAAGTTATCGGAAAATTTAGGTAAGAGTTATCGTTTATTATTGGGAAGTTGCAGTCAACTGAGTTTTTGTATTCCAAAAAGGTAGAAAGTGTCGGCTAAGATATTTGGAATTCCACTTATTGAGGATATCAGTCTGTCGTTTTGAGATAGTGTCGATATGGATCTATAACTATTGTTTCCTTGAATTTTTCGAATTATGCTCAAGATGACGTTTGTTGATTTCAATTTTCTTCGGAATCGTATTAAGAGTGAAATGTTTATTGCTCCGTATTTTAATCAAATATTACAATTCGTCTGGCACACTGGAAGTCATATTATAATAATACGACGCATTTCATGTAGTCGGATTTTAAAACTGTCGAGCGAAAGTAATTTTGATAATAAGACCAACAAGCAGCAGTGACAGTTGGTGAAATACCACAATATCGTGACGTTAAGAATTTTTCGCCCTTGGGCTGCCAAACAATATTTTCCGCCTTATTTTTGGTGTTCATATGATTGGTTTCCCGGTATTGTAAGTGAAAAAAAATGAATAACAATAACTTGAGATATATTCATTCTATGTAAAAATGTCAGGAGCCGTTTTCGGGAGAAATTAGTCAAATAATTGAAAAAAAAATTTTTTATTGATGCAACAATAACTATTTTTCCTAATTATATAAACAATTTCTGACCAAGGTACAGACAAGTAACAGATACCGGTGAAATCTAACCTAACCTATTATAACCGGTGAAATCAGAATTGCATTCTGAACATGATTCTAAAAAAACTTATTTCAAATAATTTCTCTAACTTTCACTAACACCACCTTGTTGGTTAAATGTGTGTCCAATACTTGCATTATAAAATAAATCTCCAGATATATTCAAAGTTTTTAGTATTGTTTACTGCTCTGGTAAATGTTGCTCTATTCATTCAAGTTTCTAATGAAACAGATATGAATTTGAGTTTCCATATTTTATAATTTATCAAAATGAAAATGTCGTGACACTTTTTATCTATTTATTCTTATTGTACCAAACTAGAAATGCTTAGCTTCGACTACTTTGTAATTAGGTACCGTCCATTATTTTTGAAAACGGTGATGTCAACAAAACAAAAAATAATCTCGAATAGTAATGGAATAATATCACTGTAATTATCCATAATTACCGAGTGTTATGTTATATTTACTTAATGATATCATAGACGCATTATAGAAAACAAATTTTCCAAAGGGAATTTATCCATTCGATTTTTCAAACGAATTAGGTACAGTGTGCGTCCAAATTGCGGATATAGGATAACAAAATTTTGTTGAAAAAAATACAAAAGAATGTATCGAGATTTGCCGAAAACTAGTCCAGAGGCGTGTGAGCATTTTTTTAAAGAGCTCAAAAATTTAATAAAAACTCGTTTGTAGGACGTGATTCGCTGGAAGATAGAGGACGTCGACGAGGTCGCAAAAGAAAAAAACGCCAAGGGTCAAGACATATTAGAAAACGTGACGATATTTTACATAGTCACGAAGCCGTCGACATCAATGAGGAGAATCAAAAATCAAAATCATCCGACGACGATTCCAATAAATCGGAAAATAACGGTTCCGATGCTGGTAACATACATAATCGTGAGTTGATATATTGCTTATTTTTTTTAATGGAAATTGAAACTTCTCCTTAATAAAAGATGTTTTGACATGGATAGATTTTCAGTAAATCTGTTCTATAAGTGTTTCCAATTTTTGTTTCATCTTTCAATTGCATCAACCGAAAAAATCAACAAAATATAAAGTAAATGGTAATATTTATCTTTCCACTTAAGGTAGTTATGGTACTATCCCACTATAAAGTAACACATTTTGACGGCTTATTACTCGAGAATGGAAAACGATATCTACGTGCAGTTTTCGCTAAACTTCTTATATTTCCTTCAAGTTTTTGTTGACATGGTTGCCGAATGTATATTTTTACCCGAAAGCGCCGAAATAAAAATGACCTTTTTTGAAGCGAAATTATCAGTTTATTTTAAATACGACACCCTATATTTTTAATACCATCTGAAAGTCCCTCTCTTCTCCTTTCTAAAAATGTATACATCATCGGCTCATCCTCAAGTTTTCAGAGAAATATTTAATTGTTTATGAAACCATGTCAAGAACTTCCAAACGTAAATTACCACGTCATTTTAACAGCTTGGAAGCATTATAATTCGAAAATGAGACAAGGGATTATTGAGCGGCTTTCACTGAAATTCTCAAGAATGTTTAAATTTTTTCTTAACGCCGTTGTCAGGTCTCAAAAATTTTGGTAAAAAATTTATATTTTGTTAATTTTTTATGAAAATGTGCTTTGGCTGCAAAATGCGTTCAATAATTTTTGGCTGAGATTAAGATTATGTAGCGATGCAGATGGAAGTCACATACAACAACTTATTTATTAAATATAATGATTTCTTTTGTTTTGGTGTGTTTTATGAAGTTATGTTTAATTCCTTCTTCTTATATCTAAATAAAATTGATTCTGTTCTAAATGTTTTCTTCCTTTCTAGTTTTCCCGATTCTATAAATTGTTGTACCCAAGTTAATATAGATTTTCGTGAATGGGCGGATTTCTGTCAAAAGTGGCACTGAATCTGCTCCTGGTCACTTCTATTAATTTTTTTCTCAGCATATATTTTATATAATACTACACCCCTAGATTTTTCCGGTAAAGTAAACATTCTCGATTAATAAATTTGACTATGTTTGTTCTTATAAATAACTTATTCGACGTTTCTTGATGTCAGGTATATTTTTACCAACGCACATTTTCCTAAAAAATTAACAAAAAGAAACTTTTTTACCAAAATTTTAGACATTTTTTGAGACTTGGCAACGGTGTTAAGAAAAGATTCAAATTTTTTTAAAGAATTTCAGTGAAAGCCGCTCAATAATCCCTTGTCTCATTTTCAAGTTATAATCTTTCCAAGCTGTTAAAATGACAAGTGATAATTTACGTTTGGAAGTTCTTGACATGGTTTCATAAAAAAATAAGTCCTCCCCTAAACATTTGAGAATATGCCGATAATGTATAAATTTTTGGAAAGGAGAAGAAAGGGACTTTAAGATGGTTTTAAAAAATGTAAGGTGTTGATGCCAAAATAAACCGTTAATTTCGCTTCAAAAAAGGTCATTTTTTTCGGAACTTTCGGGAAAAAATATACATTTGGCAGCTATATCAACAAAAACTTCAAGGAAATATAAGAAGTTTAGCGAAATGTGCACGTCAATATATTTTTCCATTCTCGAGTAATAAGCCGTCGGAATATGTTACTTTATAATGGGACACCCTGTATTGTCGAATATTTTTGGTTTATATAAATGGTAACAGGGGCTTGTAATTTAATGCAAGCTGTAACGCGACAATTTCTTGGTCCGTTCGAATTCACCACCCGAATTATACTACTTTATTCGGATACTTTTTTTGACTTACAAAAAAACTAACATACCTAGTATACTTAGTATGATGTGCTATGAAGGATTAACATAAAACGCGATCATCTCTACTGCATCTTCTTTTGGGATGGGCCAGCCATCTGAAAATTTTCGTCGAAATGATATTCGTTGTTTGTTTCGTCATATTCGTTATATTGATAAGAATCGTGATCTGAATAATTACTTCACTGGTTCACAAATAATTTTTCGGAAACGAATTTCGGTTTAGAATTTGAGTTCGATTGAAAAAATCGATTGACGTTTCGCGACGTTCTTGCCATCGGTACAGGTTTTGGTAACTGATTTTGTTGACTTGGTTCTGGTTTAAAGACGTTTTTGGGTGGACCAAATACTTGTCGATTTGTGAAATATCTCCTATTTTGTGGAATAGATTGAACAGGTATTGACTGATTGATTGATTGGGCAATGTTCCCTATTCTGTACAATATTTGATTGACTGGTTGGATAGTTTTTATAAAATTGTGGTTGATAAGTAACTTACCTGTTATTTGGTACAAAATTTTGATAGTCATTATAGTTTTGATTTGAGTTTGAATTATTTTTATGAAAATTTCGCAACTGTTGATATTGTTTATTAGTATTATCATTATTAGGTATTAAATCTATTTTGTGAGAAATTTCTATCATGTAAAGAGACGTACAATCTCTCGAAATTTTCAAATTCTGTGACATACGCCATAGCGTCTACTAAAGTAGCGGGTTTTCTTAAGTGCATGTTATTTTTTAGCGTTCCGTAACAGCCTGCAATGCAAGTATTTAACGCGGTTTTATCATATTGATTTATTTGGTTGGCAATTTATATAATCAGTAGTTACATTTGGATCGTTGCTTATTATTTGTATAACACTACTCTACGAATTTACTGAAAACTACTTCCAAAATCTATTAAATATTCACCTTTGAATGGTTTGGCTCTAATCAAATCTTATATCAGACAATCTAAATCTCGTCTATCAGCAAAACACTGTAATAAGGCAGTTTCTAATTTTGGCCAAATACCTATTTAATTCTACTCTATTGCTTATCATGAAGGCTGCTCTACTTTCCAATTTCTCTTGAATAGGCAGCGGCGGCCTTATCCATTGCGAGCCTCGCCGGGCGGCAGGTCTTTGCGAGGCCCTTTGTACTACAGAAAAGTACCTATATGTGATGCGAAAGTAGGTCTGGTTGTTTGGTAGGTATTCGTTATGTTTGACGAGAAATGCTGAAGTGATACAAATAAATAAAATTTGAGTTTCAAAATATTTTACTTACATTGAAAGATTTACAAAATTAACAAATACAGAGATGATAAATTTGAAAATTGATGTTTGTGGCTTTTACTAAGACTGAAATCTTTAATTAAAGCACAATAATCTAACGAATGAGCTACGTCATTTTCGATTGAAAGAATAGCAAGGGCTGAAAGCCGATCCTGTGTCATCGAATTCCTCAAATATGTTTTAATAATTTTAAGCCTCGAAAATCTCCTTTCAGCAGATGCAACCGTAACAGGTGTGGTGGTAATAATTCTCAGAACTATTTCGATAGTGGAGTAAACTTCAGTTAATTTTTTTTCTATTATGAATTTCGGCACCGGGATAATGTCATCGTTTCCTTCATACACACGGATGAACATATTCAGTTTTTCGTACAATTCATATCCATCAATATCACATGATTCTCCTACTGTCATAGATATTTGCAAGTCGCTGCATTGCTTCAAAAGTTCACTATCACTAATTCTTTAATCTTTTTATATTATACACGAAACCAAATATGCTCTCATGATATTTAAGTGCCTCAAACCTAGGATGGCAGCTTGCGCGCACATTGTCGACAATAACATAAAAATAGTTTATTTTGAAAATCTCTTTCGCATTCAATTCATGAGCTTCATCTTCCCCTTCATAATCAAAATGCCTTTTTTTACGTCGTCTTCTGACTTCTTTAAACTGTCTGTCAATATCAATTTCCTCGGCTATTTCTCTCGCTGAAAACCATTTTCTCGATAATTATCGAGCCAATTTGTGAATGCGTCTAGGTGTTGTATAGCCACATCTAAGTGCATGTTTTCGCTTTGCCACATTTTACTGATAACATTTATCTTTGTAAGAATGTCTTACCATATGATAAGTGAAACTACAAATTCGTAGGTAGTTATTCCCTTTTCTATAGAATGGCATTCACTGACCAACTGACAATCTGTTGTATTTTCTGCTAAATCCTTTAAAGCATCACATAATCGCTTAGTTGGTATTCAACGGCCTTCACCGATGCTCCCATCTAGTTTCAGAAAGTGGTTTTAGCGATAAGGATTTTACATGAGCATTTAAAATAGCCTTGAGCCGGCAAAGAGAGTGTACAACCTTTGTATAAAACCAAAAAAAGATGACGATGCTGCATCTCCTAGGATGAGATTCCAGCTATGACTCCCACAAGGTAAAAAATAAGCAAGTGGATTAATTTCAATAATACGTTTTTGGACACCACTTTTTTCACCACGCATATTGGCACCATTATTATATCCTTGGCCTCTGCAGTTTTGCAATGATATACCTAACTGTTCCAATTCTGTGATTATATAATTAGTCAAACTCTCAGCTGTGGTTTTTTCGACGGCTATGAAACCAATAAAATGTTCTTCAATTTCAGCTGTTTTTGTATCAAAAAATCTTATAATAATTGATAGTTGCTCAACACGAGAAACGTCGCGAGAACAATCAAGAATAATAGTGTAATATTTATTATTAATTATTTTTTCAACAATTTCAGTTTTCATGTGACTTGCCATTAATTGTATGAGCTCATTTTGAATATTTTTCCGATATAGTGGTCATTAATCGTTTTATCTTTTACTTTACTTTATCTTTTATTAACTTTACTAAATCTATAAAGTTGCCGCTTGTCTTACTCGAACCTGAGTCAGATGTTAACTTCTCTCTATGACCCCTGAAGGCCAAATTGTAAGATGCTTA
Organism: Lochmaea crataegi; assembly: GCA_947563755.1. Taxonomy (NCBI): domain Eukaryota; kingdom Metazoa; phylum Arthropoda; class Insecta; order Coleoptera; family Chrysomelidae; genus Lochmaea; species Lochmaea crataegi. The sequence goes on along the minus strand of OX387422.1, from coordinate 61,563,516 downwards.
AAAATTTACAATTGCGAACAATCGTTCTAAAATACCTCTCCAACGTTGCCTTTCTTGTTCAATTTGAGACTGAGCCAAGGAGTCAACAGTGGAACAGCTTTTTAAACCATTCTCTAAATGAATCCATTTCAGCATACAATCTTTGTGCTGTCGACTAGATTCGTGATATTTTAGGTAATCACCCAAGTGTTTCCAATTACACACTCCTTCACTTGATCCAATCTTTGTATATTCTAGCCCGAATATTCGACACGGAAAGCAGTAAACGGCATCCTTTGTTTGTGAATAAATCATCCAGCGCCTTTCAAGCTTTTCACCGTTAACTAATATCTTATTATAATGATATTCACTGAATCGCCGTCCATTATCATTTACGGGAAATAACTCAACTTTAATCCGGATTGGACCTCTTAATGCAATCTCAGTTCGGTCTACATCAGTAATTGTTATGGGACACAAACCGGGGTCATTTTGAGGATTCAGATTTTCCATTCCAGCAGTCATGGATGTAGGCATAGACTCGGGTTCAGATTCGTGTTCTTGACTGGATAGCGTTGACGGCGGCACCGGTGACCTAAGAGACAATGATGTAGTTAATTCATCATCATCCTCGCTGTTTCTACTTGATGAAGGCAAGACAAGAATTCCATGAAGTTATTGGCATTCATGTTACCCTCAAAAAAGGATGGACCTATTATCCTGTCTTTTAAAATTCCGCACCAAACATTCACCTTTTCAGAATATTGGCTTTTGCAATTTATCACCCAGTTAGGATGTTCAGACGCCCAATATCTTGCATTTTATGATGAAACTACGCCATTGATGGTAAACGTGGCTTCATCACTAAACATAACACTGGCTAAAAGAAGGTACTCACCTTGAGCCCACAAACAATATTCCATGCGTTTTTCTGTATCATCTGCCCTTAAAGCGTGGAGAAATTTCGGTTTAAATGGTCGTATTGAATTTCTCTTTAAACATCGCCAAATGTTTTCTCTAAGCAAGGCTAAATCTAAACTAGCTACTCTTAAGCTAATATTTGGATTGTTGGCATAGTAGTCTATGACAACACGGTCATTAAAATTTCTTGCCTGCAATTTTTTTTTAAATACGTTTGGTCACTGCTGCAGTCTCAATAAATACTTTTTTAATTTTGTGTACTACAGAGCAGCAAATCCGGCGATCTGGATGTCTCCAATTAAATATTTCTGTTACTTCTCGTTCACTTCTACATATCATTGTAACCACACAAACGTACAATTTCAACTTTGTCTTGAATAGTCAAAGCAGCCATTGTCAAGAACAAGTAGTTATTTAGAACATTTAGTACTTACACAAATGTTACTGACTGACATAAATGAAATGTCACAATCAAAGCCTACTTGCGATTTTGTTTGAATTTCGTAAAAATGGCTTTAATAAGTATGGACATAATAAAGCTGTGGACATTACAAAAACTAACAATTTAGAGTTAAATTATTATTACTTTGATCAAAATGTATTGTTAGTTATTTTTAAGAGTTGTTAATTTGTATTTTCATGGCATACTCGTTGATTGCATTACTTTGAGAAGTTATAACTCCAGAACGGGTTAAATTATCGGCCTCGAATTTTTACTGTGCAATATTTTTGAGTCCTAGTTGTCTACATTCTACGTAAAAAATTAATTAAAATACAACTTTTTCAAATTCATTTTGTAATAACTTTGTCGTTAATAAAAATTTGTTTATAAAATTTTGTTAGTTTACATTTGTAACGATTCTGAATCCAGTGGTGTAGTCATATTTGAGAAGAAAAAATGCCAAATTTACTTTCGACTTTTTTGGCAAAGAAAAATTAACATAGAGGTCCTTGAAAATAGAAATTAAGCTATGAAAATTTGTGCCAAAATACTGTTTCTGATACTGAATCCAACAAAAAAAATTAAATCAAAATCGGTTGAAAATGCGGATTTTACAGGGGCGCTTCCAAACAAAATGGGTCACACTGTATAAATTGATTACGTTTATTTCGAGTGGTATTTGTATCAAAATATCCTTAATGAGTGGACGAGAATTTAAAATTTTCATTGCTTAAAAATTTTCCAAAAAAGATATGCGAATTTATAGACCTAGTCGATGGTTGAAAGTATCTGTATAATTACCGTCTGTGTACCTGTAGGATATCAACCAAAACTTTTTTGTACCACAACCAACTTAATTCTAAGGAAACAACTTTTTTTCAAATTTGTCAATTTTTAAAGTTCGATTGTCGAAGAGAGTTAATCTAACTTTTGTTTATTTTATAGCAGCTTCTCCGAATCAAGTCGAGAATAATGAAGATCCCGTCGGCAGTAGTAACGAAAATCAATGTGAAAACCCAGATTGTTTGTGAAACACCCTAAAAAATTATCAGTGATACGATTGTATTGTAATTATTATGAAAATTTATTAAAAGTTACAAAATAAAAATATGTGCTGTTCATAAACCTTTCCATACCACGAAATACTAAGCACTTTGTATGAAATGTATGAATTTATTCAAAACAAAAAATTTTTATGCAGAAAAGTGTAATGAAAAAAAATGCACTTACCATTTCCAATTGCGTACTGTTGAAGGAGATTTGTCATGTTAATATGACTGACTCCTTTTTTTCTCTTCCATCAAACTGTCACAATGGGTCATCCTCATAGAGATAATACAGATAGAGGCAACAAGCCGTAGGACGCTGTGTAAGTGGGAATTTCCGTTTGAACTCCGGTGAGAGAGAAAAAGACAGACGTCAGAGGTTTTTCTGTCTTTGTTTCTCGTCTATAGCAATCGCGCCATTAGAGAAAGACAGCCTTAACCTCTAATTTTCTTTCTCTCTGTTATAAGCTGATGGGTTCCGAGCTGGATTGTTGCCTCTATATGTACTATCTCTATGGTCACCTTACCACTCCCAGGACTACCTACGAACAAATTTACACTTTCACTACAGAGTAAACTACTTACACATAATGGAAACCTTTTGACATTTTCATAAGAAATACACATTGTTGCGAAGGTAGGCGATTTTCATTTGACATTGTTGGCAGTATCGGCATTTATCAGATCACGCTCTAAGAAAACTGTCGCAATAATAACTTGCGAAAAAGGGTTAACCACTATAAATAACTGAACTCTCCAACTAAGTAAATAGTTCTATTGTAAATAAACCGGAAAACTAAACAAATGGAACGAAAGAGTAGAGTGGAAACCACGTTGGATCACTTTAGAGAGTGACAAATTCAATTAATATTATTCCAATTCACTTATGCACTATGAAAGTTAGAAAAATTGACAACACTTGTCCTCAAAATCGTCTACCTTTGTGTTTTTCACCGCGGCGTCGCCACTGCAACAAATCTAATATCATCTAACCTGAGTTTTTATAAATGACAGTAGTCAAATTGTAAACATTACTGATGATAATGATTAATAAAAACTCCAAGTAAGAACTAGAAAGATTAAAATGGCTTAAAATTAAAAATAGTCAGGGTATGCGTTGTTAAAAATTATTGCAATAGTGGTTGATTTAAAACGAAGACGTGTAATGAATTTGGGAAAACCAGGATGCTTTCAGTTAACAAAGATGATTCAAAATATTCAAAGATAAACAAAGTAGGAATGAAATGTTTTTGGCATCGTATCTTACCACCAAATGATCACAATTTTCGATATTTTTGAAGACGAGGACAAAAACGGATGCTTTACTTTTTTTAATTTCTGTTTCCTCATCTCACTCACCTGAAATACTGTCAAATGAACTTGCAACCAATAAAACACCATGAACTCGAAGTATATGCACAGCATATGATTGGCTGATATTGTTCTGCAGTCAGTTGTTGTAATTTACGAAAAAGTCGTAAAGTGGTGGTTAGTAAACTAACCAGTGGATCTCTAGGCCAATAGACAGGCCATAGTTCGTGGTGGTTAGTATACTAACCACCTTTTTATAAAGAAAAACTTATTGCTTTCTTTTTATAAAAAATGTTCATTTTGCAACATTCTAAAGTCAGATATAGAAAATACAAAGTAAAGTAACAATTAGCAAGGATAGAAACTCGCTACGACAAGTAGTAAGGGCGAACTGATCAGAAAAAAAAGTCTATTTTGTTTTATAATAATAATAATAATAATAATAATAATAATAATAATAATAATAATAATAATAATGATGGATCATTGTTTCCAGAAACAGAAGGATTTATGATGGCGATCCAAGACCAAGTAATTAATACCAATAATTACAAGAAATTTATTATAAGAGATCCAAATATCGTGTCGGACAAGTGCAGAAGGTGTCAACAAACAACAGAGACGATACAACACATTACGTCGGGATGTTCAGCCATAGCTAACATTGATTACCTACGCAGGCACAATCAACTGTGCAACATCATTCATCAGAAGTTGGCCAACAAATTTGGATTAGTTAACACCTACACGCCTTATTACAAGTACCATCCGCATGCAGTTCTAGAGAATGCTGATTTTAGACTATACTACGATAGGTCAATTATCACCGATAGACGGGTGACGAATAACCGGCCTGATATTGTAGTTGTGGATAAAAAAGCTAACTCGGTTCTTCTAGTTGATGTTGCTGTACCCAATAACAACAATATGTTAGACAAATACAACGAGAAAATTGCAAAATACACCGATCTTGCAATTGAGGTAGGACAGATGTGGCATGCAGAGAAAGTAGAGGTGGTGCCGGTCATCGTTTCATCTACGGGACTAATCCCCAAAACTCTACAAGACAGCCTCACCAAACTAGGTCTTCACAAAAACACATACATCGATCTGCAAAAGGCTGCAATTTTGAATACTTGTCACACTGTCCGTAAATTTCTAAATATGTAACTGCTGTGCCTAATCCCATTTGCGTTTACAAACGCTCGGGATAGGTGAACATTACCAGCAAAAGCTGAGCAAGAGTACACTTGAATTGGAAATAATAATAATAATAATAAGATACACCACCATTTCTGACACTGGGTTCAACCCACTTGCTTCCCAAAACGCATCAAACTCACGATCCTACGCAGTATAGACCTATAACATGCCTTCCAACTATATATAAAATATTAACGTCTTGCATTACTAACCGTATTTACAGACATGCCGATCAAAACAACATCTTGTCGGAAGAACAAAAAGGGTGCAGACGAGATCACCAAGGCTGCAAAGAGCAACTCATCATCGATTCGGTAATACTAAAACAGGCGCAGAAGGAACAGCGCAACATCTACAAGGCTTTCGTAGATTATAGGAAAGCATTTGATAGCGTTCCACATTCCTGGCTTGTTAAAGTTTTGCAAATTTACAAAGTACACCCCATTTTTGTTACTTTTCTTGAATCATCGATGAAGCACTGGCGAACGAACCTTCATTTACAAATAAATGGTCAATATCTCGAAACTGATGAAATTTCTATCCGTAGGGGGATCTTCCAGGGCGACTCCCTGAGTCCACTTTGGTTTTGTTTGGCAATGAATCCACTTTCCAAGCTACTTAACGATACGGATTACGGCTTTAAAATCAAAGCCAACAGGAACACTAGCTGCACTGTTTCCCACCTTTTATACATGGATGACATCAAAATATACGCATCAAACCAGCGTCAAATTCAACATTTACTTAATATCACTGAAAAGTTTTCCAGTGATATACAAATGGGATTTGGATTAGACAAGTGCAAAACCTTGAATATCGAGAAGGGTAAAATCGTTAACGGAGATGTGTTACTACCTAATGGGAACATTATAAATGCCATGCAAAATGGTGAAACCTACAAATATCTAGGATTTCAGCAAGCTAAGCTACTAGACCAGAAGCAAGCAAAAACCAAAATTCGAGGACAGTTCACTCAAAGGATAACTGCTTTATTGAAATCCCAGTTGAACGCAGGAAATCTTGCCAAAGCAATTAACACCTACGCCATACCGGTCCTGACATACTCATTTGGAATTCTGAAGTGGACAAAAACAGAACTGGAAGATATTCAAAGAACAATGCGAACCATGATGACCAAACACAAATGTCACCACCCGACATCATCAGTTATTAGGACCACACTACCAAGAAAAGAGGGAGGGAGAGCTGTAACGGACATAGTTAATTTACATTACAAACAAATATCCCAACTTCAAAAATTCTTCATTGGCAAGGCTCAAACATCTAAATTGCATGAGCTGGTCGCGAAAGCAGATAAAAACTATTCCCCCTTAGATCTTGTAAACCCTGATAATAAACTTGAAATCGTTTCAGACTCTGACAAACAGGCAGAGTGGGCCCAGAAAGCGCTCCATGGTCGACATCATCACGACCTCAATCAACCATATATCGACAAGGAAGCATCAAATAAGTGGCTCTCTGATGGAACATTGTTCCCGGAAACAGAAGGATTTATGATGGCGATCCAAGACCAAGTAATTAATACCAATAATTACAAGAAATTTGTTATAAGAGATCCAAACATCGTGTCGGACAAGTGCAGAAGGTGTCAACAAACAACAGAGACGATACAACACATTACGTCGGGATGTTCAGCCATAGCTAACATTGATTACCTACGCAGGCACAATCAACTTTGTAACATCATCCATCAGAAGTTGGCCAACAAATTTGGATTAATTAACACCTACACGCCTTATTACAAGTACCATCCGCATGCAGTTCTAGAGAATGCTGATTTTAGACTATACTACGATAGGTCAATTATCACCGATAGACGGGTGACGAATAACCGGCCTGATATTGTAGTTGTGGATAAAAAAGCTAACTCGGTTCTCCTGGTGGATGTTGCTGTACCCAATAACAACAATATTTTAGACAAATACAACGAGAAAATTGCAAAATACACCGATCTTGCAATTGAGGTAGGACAGATGTGGCATGCAGAGAAAGTAGAGGTGGTGCCGGTCATTGTTTCATCTACGGGACTAATCCCCAAAACTCTACAAGACAGCCTCACCAAACTGGGTCTTCACAAAAACACATACATCGATCTGCAGAAGGCTGCAATTTTGAATACTTGTCACACTGTCCGTAAATTTCTAAATATGTAACTGCTGTGCCTAGTCCCGTTTGCGTTTACACACGCTCGGGATAGGTGAACATTACCAGCAAGAGCTGAGCAAGAGTACACTTGAGTTGGAAATAATAATAATAATCTAACGGACATAGTTAATTTACATTACAAACAAATATCCCAACTTCAAAAATACTTCATTGGCAAGGCTCAAACATCTAAATTGCATGAGCTGGTCGCGAAAGCAGATAAAAACTATTTCCCCTTAGATCTTGTAAACCCTGATAATAAACGTGAAATCGTTACAGACTCTGACAAACAGGCAGAGTGGGCCTAGAAAGCGCTCCATGGTCGATATCATCACGACCTCAATCAACCATATATCGACAAGGTGTAACAGGAGATCCTGTTTCTCTGTTCAAAATAATTCGTTTTGTTTATATATTACCTATTTTAGTACCTCTCGAGCCATCTAACGGCAATGCCTAGGAAACGCATGTAATTACATTTAATTATAGTGTCGACGCACGTTAGATTCCTTACTTATGTTCTCATATCTTTTCTGAGAGGGCACTGTTAAAGATTTAAAACATCCGAAAATTGTCAGAAATGATGTGCGCAGCAAAGTTGGTTGGTGATTAGATGCCATTTTGAGACAAGCCTGACCGGCGTTCTCTTGATTGTCTTAAAAGAAAGACAATCATAATGTGAGTTGTGTCGAAGGAAATTCTAAATTGCAACAACTCACCATTCTACATTATACGTTCTACATTATACGTTATACGTTCTACATTATACGTTCTACATTATACGTTCTCCATTCTACATTCTACGTTCTACATTTTACCTTCTACATTCTACAATCAATCTGATTCAACTAGCAACTTGATTTGAAAATCAATTCAGGTTGAGTCTATACTTCCGACACTACGTTGTGCTCTCTTTTACAAGTATGGATCATATTATGTCCAGTACTTTATTTACCTAAAATTCGTTTCTCTTCTCCATTGGAGAATACGAAAACCATTTATAGATGCATAAGCCGATAGGTGTATTTTTAATATTTGATCAATTATACCGTTGTAGAACCTTTAGCATTAAACTAATTTCCCTCGAAATCTTATTAATTTGTATAATTAATGTACGACGGCCAAGAGCCATATTTATTTAATTCATCATATTGTTGTAGCACCTGGTGCATTGAACTAATTTCCCTAGGAACCTTATAAATTTGTATATTACTGTACGACGGCCAAGGGCCATATTTGTAAAATAGTAGGGACCAAAGTCGACTTTAAGTAGGATATTTTTCATTAGATAGTTAAGTTACCTTCACGATTTTTATTTAATGATCATCTAAGTACCTATAAAAACCATATACTCTGTTTTTCGTCATTTGATCAGGGTAAATTATATCATTTCATTTTACAAATGACGTGGCGCTCAACTTAGTTATATGCCAGACAAATTTTTATTATCTAAGTGTTATACAACATTTAGGCGAAAATTCACGACCCATTGTTTTACCTAGAGCTTAGTCGAAGGCATACAGTAAGTAACTTTAGAATTATATCTTTTATCGTCAATGTTTTTGTTAGATAGTTACAAAATGGCGCCCAACGTGGGGCGTACCTAGTAGTTACAAAATGGCGCCCAAAACGTGATTGTTGGATACTTCGGATATTAAAGATTTGTTTGGACTATTATCTCAATGATTTACTTCGTATTTTTTGCATATTTCTTTCTCTTTCAGCAATTATTTGTGTTATATCCTACTTATATATATACTTAAGGTATCTATCTTTTGGAATGTCTATATATAGGGTACGTTCAATAATTATTTCGCTTTCGGCCAGTATATTTTTGAATTTTGATTTATGTTTCTATAATATATCGGATAAATATCGAGGTTGTTAAAATTTTGTGCTTTTGATTTGACGATACCTACACTGTAAGAAAAAATATTAGTTGGTTTACGAAAATAATTGATTTATCTGTACTTATTTTATCGAAAATTAGTTTGATCAAAGTTTAACATCTTGTAAATTTTACATACACTGTGAAAAAGTTTGTCGTTCCTACACTGAAAAATTTAATTGTTGAATTTTTTAAAATTTTTTTTGTGATTTGACTTGTTGATTCAGTTATGGTTGTAGCAGTCCATTACTATGAGTATATTGAGAAATTATCTTTGTCTGCTTGGTAGCGCTCTTATTCTCAATATATGATTTATCTTGTCCCTTTATCTTTTGATACGAGTACAAATTATATCACATTGTTTTTTGCATGACAAATGAAAGTTCATTTATTTTTTCTGAGTACTGAATGATACTGACTATGATATTTCATCGTGGCATATTTCTCTACATTAGTTGATGACAAAAACTATTTTTTTTCTGACTTGAGCTTTATATCTTAAAATTTCGTTGCATATCGTAGCACATTTAAATATCTTTAGTTCAGTTTTCGACAATAAGTTCGTTGTTCTTTATATCTATATCGTTAAGATGTTTAACATCTCAGGTTATTGTCTCATATATTGCACTGTCAAAATATTTGCTGTGTCTGGTTGATGATTTTTTTGAATGTTCTGCTTGCGCGATGACCAATGGTTACTGTGGATACTAAATGGCAACCTCCCTGGTATGGACTTTAAGAAAAAATATTAAACTTTCCAGTGAAAATTTTAGATGGACCACTTTATCAATTTTGTCTCCTTTCTTCTCTCAATCAATCATTTTGGAAATAAATTTTTGTCTTTGCTTATTCTTTGAGTCATATTTTAGCTCTATGTTTGGATGTGCTGTTCATTAGTTTATTTTTTTTTAGCTTCATTTTTCTTGGTAAAAATGGTGAAAAATTCCATAAGTGATCATGTTTGATTACATGAATTTTTGTAAATCAGTAAAAGCTCAATTTATTTCTGAAAAATTAACTTCTAACTATAGGTACATTGAATGTTACATTGTATTATATCTCTTCAGGTAGCTTTATGGATGTAAGGGGGAAACTATAGAACATTGACTATTCAAATATCTTGAATCATATAACTTATCTATTGATGCCTCTAGAAACCTTATCTTTAATTCCAATGAATTTGCTCAGAATGTTACCTTATGGTAAATAATTATTTGTTAGATGAACCATGTGGGTTTACCTTTTAATTTTTATTTTTTTCTGTTTAGAATATCTCGATATGTCTCTGTTGTGCTATAAGCTGAATAAATATGGTGGTAAACTGGATTTATCACTGCGATAACGTGATTGTGAAATTTGAGAGTATTACGTATTTAATACTTATATTTGGTTACTAAATTTGAGGTATATAATTTTGGAAGGTTAAGTAGTGAAACTAAAATTTAGGATGTTCCATAAAATTATATATCTGTATAGTACATTTATCTTTTTCGGTTGAATTGTGTCAAGTTACACAAACTGAAATATCGTATCTTATCTTTTTCAGTTGAATTGTGTCAAGTTACACAAACTGAGATATCTTACCTTATCTGTTTTTTTTATGTGCTAAAGGAAATGGCACATGGAAAATTATCTTTATATCTTATATTATCTTACAAGACGTGTATCTTATGTCATTGGACATATAGCTAGTGTTACACATGACGACATGTAAATAGAATATTAGCTTTGCTAGTTAGTTATTCATACCCGGATTTTACTTTTACCACTTATGGCACAACAGAATAAAAAAATTACCGATGAACTATGTTACTTAAGTTTTTCTTATTATTTTAAATCTATTACCTTTTCGTCATATATTACCTTTATCGTTCTAGTTTATAGAGTCTTAATGAATTCAGTTCATTATGATTAATTTAAATTTCAGTGTTCAGATTTTAAAATGTTTAAATATGTATCTATATCTAACAAATAGTTATTATCACTAGTTCAAAGATCTATAATAATCTTAATATATCTCGCACCGTAGAAGGTGGAATTTTTACTTGTCAGAAAATTGTTTTTATATCAGAGTTACATAATATGTTGGTACAGAACATGTGTGAGAGTGTTTTCGTGTGTTATCTAAAAAATGTAATGACTTTGCTTCTAAATTTGCTCCTAAATACATACCGTGTATCGTTAATAAAGTTTTATCTAACCTTGTCTACAACTTAAAAGACATGGATGGTAACGATCTTGGAAATTTTCATGTATCTGATTTGAAACGAGATTTTACTGATTTTGATGATAATTTACCTAACAATGTTGACGATGACGAAATCGATCAACGTATCTTACGTAATAGACTACATATCGCAATGTCAGATGATGATTCTAGTGATGACGAATAACCTTTCCTTTTACCGTTCGTTCCTCTTTACCTTTGTATGTCGTACCTTATTACTTTCAAAGTTAGGAGAATATAACTCCAGATAATGTGCTTCTTCTTGATAGAGACGTTGTGTTTCGATAGTACAATATCATTAAACATTAAATAATTAAATAAAAAAAATAAATTAATAAACCAATTAAAAAATCAATGATCATTGTTCTGGTGAATACTCGTTTGAAGTTTTGGACTGGTGATGGTGAACAATATTCTCCGAGCGTAGATCCGAATCGAATATTTTGGTTTCGAATTAGGCAACATCCCTTAGAATGGTTCATTGTTACTCACGCCGAAGTCGCTTTATTCGTTTATTTACTCGGAGTAATAATAAATACAAACAATAAAATATAAACATAAATAAATAAAACAAACAATTAAAACTAAATAAACTTCTAAAAAACTAAATAAAATAAACAAAAACTATTGTGCGATCGAGCATTGCTGATCTGTAGAGAGGTATGCATATATGTCCTTCTGTATCCCTAACGAAACTATAATACCTTTGTTATACCTTATCTACCTAAGTAGGAATTTACCGATTATCTTACCTTTCTTATCTTAAAGATAGCCTACCGTATACCTTACCTTTTCTCTTAATTTGCCGTGGCCTATCATTGAATATTTTCAAAGTACCTGTACCTTGCCTCAGGGTGTCGTTTTTGCGTTATATATCTACCTTACCGTTTACCTACCTTTTATCGTATCTTGTGATAGATCACGAGAAGAATATATTTTGTTTTGTTACAAATTCTATACATGTGAACAATCGATTCCTTTGGAATATATCTTTACGATAACTTATTTTGTTTAGTGTATAAATTTGGATCTTATTTCAAAAGTTTGGATCTAATTTTCAAGGTGAAAATATAGCTTTTGAATTTTCTGTGACAAAATATACTTTTCCTGCTCATCTTATACCGAAATCTATCTCATTTTTACCGTATACACACACTATGAATAGTGTATGTTTACCTTGATCTAGCTAACAAACTCTGTGATGGGTGTTACTATATCTTACTGACATACCAGAATGTATGTACTTATCTTATCTTACCTGATGTCTAACGCAATATCTTATCTTTATGTATACACTGAGAAAAGTGTCTACATAATTTATCGTATCTTTTATGTTTCAAGGTTATTTTGGAAATATTAAACTACCCTTCCTATATCGTTATCTGCCTACATTACCTTACGTATAGTCGTTACTTAGTCATCATATATCTTTACTCATACTACCTTTTCCCGTTTTTCTCTATATCGTCACGTTACCTTACCGAATGCTACCTTTATTACCTTACCGTATAGACATGTTACATGTTCTTGTTGTTGTAGTTTATCTTCAATTACCGATTTTGACGTTCTTGGGTTTTTTTCCTGGTATTTTTCCCCTCGTAAGAAAATAAAAATATACTTCCATATCTGCAATAGCATTCTCATGACGGAATTTTTGGAGATCTTTCACTTTCCCTGCAAAAGAAAAATACCGCGTATCTTTGATTTTTTGTTAAGGGCTGAGGTCGCATTGGGCGCGGTCCTAGTTGTTCTGTCACCCTTAGGGTAAAATTGTCGAATCTATTATCGTATGATGCGTGAAGCAGTGTCGAGGGACACGCCGTATGGGAACCGTCACATAGGCACTAGGCGGATGTAGTATACGAGATGGAGGAGATAAGACAGTACAGCATTGGGACGCGGTGCTGCGATTTCAGAGATCCAGTCATTTGTACCTTTAGGATTAAACTCCTTTTTACCTAGTTATAAGTTAGTTTTAAGGCCCATATTTTTTCTTTTCTTATCGTATCCTACCTTATCGTATTTCTTAATTTTTTCACTTACTCATATCGTATATTTCTAGAAAAGTTTCTTTTCTTTACTGGTTTGGTTGAGAATGATTGCTTGGATCATAAATACTAGAAAGTTAGCCACGACGCGAACGAACATCTCTAGCGAGGCCTTTCACATTGTGTTGTTGTTCCAATCATCATTCACAGCAATCGCCTTCGTATCTTTATCTTATGTCTCCAATCATTTAGCTCTCTTATAGTGCCTGAACATATTATCTCCCTTATCATTTTCTAATTACATTTAATACTTTAGAGTTATCGTTTTATTTTTCTGATGACTTAGAGGTTTGGAAAATCTTCATGGAAAAGCTCCCAAGTGCTAGGTGGACGCACGATAGGCAACCTTCCAGGTGTGATTAACCTTTTCCAATGATCATTAGAGTATCTTTGTCTTATCTAGTTTTAGTTCTTTACTCTTGGAGGAGAGGGGGAGAATGTGCTTAGCACATGTTGCTTCAAAACATTTTTTCTTATCTATACTATACCTTTATTATTCCTTTACATTTACCTTTACTGTGACATACTTAAACGTTAACTTTTGCCTACTGTTAATAATGATGATGTCAGTTACAAAATACCGTGTATAATACCTTTTGTTTACGCTCCTTGCTTATTGTATATCTTTTCGCTGATAACTATACCGTTATTATTTTTGTAATTTTCTAATCTGATTTCTTTTTTAGCTAGTCTATAAGTTAATGGTTACATATGTATTTACTAATCTATTATGTCTCTCTTTCAGCTAGTCTATAAGATATGTTGTAGATACTTATATATTTTTTTGTATATTTTGTATATTTCAGTATTTTAATGAAAAAGGTTCTTCATAAAGAAAATTTCTTCAAAATTTTCGAAAAATTTCTTCCTAATTTTCGAAAATTTCTTCAAAAATTTTTTACCGAGGAGAGGGAATGTAACAGGAGATCCTGTTTCTCTGCTCAAAATAATTCGTTTTGTTTATATATTACCTATATTACCTCTCAAGCCATCTAACGGCAATGCCTAGGAAACACATGTAATTACATTTAATTATAGTGTCGACGCACGTTAGATTCCTTACTTATGTTCTCATATCTTTTCTGAGAGGGCACTGTTAAAGATTTAAAACATCCGAAAATTGTCAGAAATGATGTGCGCAGCAAAGTTGGTTGGTGATTAGATGCCATTTTGAGACAAGCCTGACCGGCGTTCTCTTGATTGTCTTAAAAGAAAGACAATCATAATGTGAGTTGTGTTGAAGGAAATTCTAAATTGCAACAACTCACCATTCTACATTATACGTTCTACATTATACGTTCTACGTTATACGTTCTACATTATACGTTCTACATTATACGTTCTCCATTCTCCATTCTACATTCTACGTTCTACATTTTACCTTCTACATTCTACAATCAATCTGATTCAACTAGCAACTTGATTTGAAAATCAATTCAGGTTGAGTCTATACTTCCGACACTACGTTGTGCTCTCTTTTACAAGTATGGATCATATTATGTCCAGTACTTTATTTACCTAAAATTCGTTTCTCTTCTCCATTGGAGAATACGAAAACCATTTATAGATGCATAAGCCGATAGGTGTATTTTTAATATTTGATCAATTATACCGTTGTAGAACCTTTAGCATTAAACTAATTTCCCTCGAAATCTTATTAATTTGTATAATTAATGTACGACGGCCAAGAGCCATATTTATTTAATTCATCATATTGTTGTAGCACCTGGTGCATTGAACTAATTTCCCTAGGAACCTTATAAATTTGTATATTACTGTACGACGGCCAAGGGCCATATTTGTAAAATAGTAGGGACCAAAGTCGACTTTAAGTAGGATATTTTTCATTAGATAGTTAAGTTACCTTCACGATTTTTATTTAATGATCATCTAAGTACCTATAAAAACCATATACTCTGTTTTTCGTCATTTGATCAGGGTAAATTATATCATTTCATTTTACAAATGACGTGGCGCTCAACTTAGTTATATGCCAGACAAATTTTTATTATCTAAGTGTTATACAACATTTAGGCGAAAATTCACGACCCATTGTTTTACCTAGAGCTTAGTCGAAGGCATACAGTAAGTAACTTTAGAATTATATCTTTTATCGTCATTGTTTTTGTTAGATAGTTACAAAGGAAGCATCAAATAAGTGGCTCTCTGATGGAACATTGTTTCCAGAAACAGAAGGATTTATGATGGCGATCCAAGACCAAGTAATTAATACCAATAATTACAAGAAATTTGTTATAAGAGATCCAAACATCGTGTCAGACAAGTACAGAAGGTGTCAACAAACAACAGAGACGATACAACACATTACGTCGGGATGTTCAGCCATAGCTAACATTGATTACCTACGCAGACACAATCAACTTTGCAACATCATCCATCAGAAGTTGGCCAACAAATTTGGATTAGTTAACACCTACACGCCTTATTACAAGTACCATCCGCATGCAGTTCTAGAGAATGCTGATTTTAGACTATACTACGATAGGTCAATTATCACCGATAGACGGGTGACGAATAACCGGCCTGATATTGTGGTTGTGGATAAAAAAGCTAACTCGGTTCTCCTGGTGGATGTTGCTGTACCCAATAACAACAATATTTCAGACAAATACAACGAAAAAATTGCAAAATACACCGATCTTGCAATTGAGGTAGGACAGATGTGGCATGCAGAGAAAGTAGAGGTGGTGCCGGTCATCGTTTCATCTACGGGACTAATCCCCAAAACTCTACAAGACAGCCTCACCAAACTAGGTCTTCACAAAAACACATACATCGATTTGCAGAAGGCTGCAATTTTGAATACTTGTCACACTGTCCGTAAATTTCTAAATATGTAACTGCTGTGCCTAATCCCATTTGCGTTTACAAATGCTCGGGATAGGTGAACATTACCAGCAAAAGCTGAGCAAGAGTACACTTGAATTGGAAATAATAATAATAACCCGTGGGGGTGCTGGTCCCCTATCGGGCGCTTCCCCAGGTGGTGGATAGGGGAATGCCTTTTAGATATAGAAGGTATCGAGGAAATTAAGTACCTCGGAGCGAACCAAAACCAGTTAGTTTCAGGACACGACGGTCTCCATGTAAGGAGCGGTACTCCAACAGCGTCTGTTCTCCATGTAAGGAGCGGCTGAATCAGCACCTGGCAGTAGGTCTAAAATGCGACAATCACGATGTCGAATTGTAAAACAAGATTACCCCAGGTGGGTAGAGCTAAATGCTCAGAATCCCACACTGCTAGTGTACCTAGTACATCGGCTGTCTGCTCCACGGATTCTGGGGGGAGCAATAATTCGAGTGTAAATTCCGGGACCTTAAATCTCAGGAATCGTCAGGTGAATCGACATTGCAACACCTTAAACTCTTGTCGCGTTCAAGTTGGTGCTAGAAGGGCTTGTTCGAAAAATGATTTACCTTCTTCCTCGGTTAGCGGTAGGCGCAGCGTGACACCGAGTAGGGCTACTGCGAACCAAACTCAGGGGGAAAACAACATCGATCCTCCGCCAACGGCTTCTGATGTTTCTGGAGTGACGCAAGTCGGCACATCTACGACCACAAAAGCCGGAAAGCCCAGGAAGCGCATGAAGTGGACTATCGAGCTAAACTCATTCATTATGCGCTCCTACTTTATAATCACGAATATGGAAACTGATACGACGACATACAGATACGCCCTCCACCGTGCATTCGTTGAACATTTTCCAGAATTTCACCATCTCACGGAACAGCGTATTGCTGACCAACGTCGAAGTATTGTGAAAAACAATCTACTACCCGGTCCGACGTTGCAACAAATTCGAGGTGAAGTCCTTCTTGACCTTCAAGATGGAGAGAATGACATAATTACCGATCAGGATACACATAAATCGGAGAATGCACAAGGAGACCACAATGGCGTTGAGGAACTAAACAATGATTGCGACAAAACCACCGATAATGACTATAATACCGAACTTTGTAAAGCACTAGCGGAATTTAATGGCACCAACCCAATACACCGGCCAAAATTACCAAAGCTGCGAACCAATAAGAGCACTAACAGCATACTAGCAGCTGTGAACTTACTACTGCAGAACTATGCTAAAGACTGCGAAGCGCTGGAACAACTTCACACTCTCATCTATTGTGGAGCGGTAGCAATGCTTCGAAGTCACAATCAACAAATCCAATTCCCAAAGAACAATCGGGGTAAAGACTACAAACAGCTCAAGCCTTGGTGGCAACGCCGGCTGGAAAAGACCATTGATGACATCAGAAGGGAATTGGGGCAGCTTACAGAGTTTAAAAACAACTTGAAACCGTCTAGGCGCTTAACAAACAGAGTGAGGAAGATCTATCGAAGAATCAACACTTATACAGGTCACCCACAACATAAACAACATGTATGTGAATATATCGATTCACTCAGGCAAAAGTTAAAGGCAAAATCAAAACGTTTGTCACGATATGTCAAGTGCACGAAAAGGAAACAACAGAACTACTTATTCAATAACAATCAGAAGATATTTTACAGGCACCTAAGCGGTACTGTAAACAATCACAACCAAAGTCTCCCAGATAAAGATGAGCTAACGGAGTACTGGTCTTCTTTATGGTCGAACCCTATCGAACATAAATCCAACGCTCACTGGATAAGAACTGAGGAGGAAAAAATTAACATTGAACCAATGCCTTTCGTTAACTTGACAACAAGCGAGGTAACCGAAGCTATAAAGAGCACCAGTAATTGGAAGACACCAGGAGTTGACCATGTCCAAAACTTCTGGTATAAGAAGTTTGACAGTCTGCATGAAGTAATGGCAAGATCATTTACACATATTCTGCAGCATCCAGAAGATACACCACCATTTCTGACACTGGGTTCGACCCACTTGCTTCCCAAAACGCATCAAACTCACGATCCTACGCAGTATAGACCTATAACATGCCTTCCAACTATATATAAAATATTAACGTCTTGCATTACTAACCGTATTTACAGACATGCCGATCAAAACAACATCTTGTCGGAAGAACAAAAAGGGTGCAGACGAGATCACCAAGGCTGCAAAGAGCAACTCATCATCGATTCGGTAATACTAAAACAGGCGCAGAAGGAACAGCGCAACATCTACACGGCTTTCGTAGATTATAGGAAAGCATTTGATAGCGTTCCACATTCCTGGCTTGTTAAAGTTTTGCAAATTTACAAAGTACACCCCACTCTTGTTACTTTTCTTGAATCATCGATGGAGCACTGGCGAACGAACCTTCATTTACAAATAAATGGTCAATACCTCGAAACTGATGAAATTTCTATCCGTAGGGGGATCTTCCAAGGCGACTCCCTGAGTCCACTTTGGTTTTGTTTGGCAATGAATCCACTCTCCAATCTACTTAACGATACGGATTACGGCTTTGAAATCAAGGCCAACAGAAACACTAGCTGCACTGTTTCCCACCTCTTATACATGGATGACATCAAAATATACGCATCAAACCAGCGTCAAATTCAAGATTTACTTAATATTACTGAAAAATTTTCAAGTGATATACAAATGGGATTTGGATTAGACAAGTGCAAAACCTTAAAGATCGAGAAGGGTAAAATCGTTAACGGAGATGTAATACTACCTAATGGGAACATTATAAATGCCATGCAAAATGGTGAAACCTACAAATATCTAGGATTTCAGCAAGCTAAGCTACTTGACCAGAAGCAAGCAAAAACCAAAATTCGAGGACAGTACAGTTCACTCAAAGGATAACTGCTTTATTGAAATCCCAGTTGAACGCAGGAAATCTTGCCAAAGCAATTAACACCTACGCCATACCGGTCCTGACATACTCATTTGGAATTCTGAAGTGGACAAAAACAGAACTGGAAGATATTCAAAGAACAACGCGAACCATGATGACCAAACACAAATGTCACCACCCGACATCATCAGTTATTAGGACCACATTACCAAGAGAAGAGGGAGGGAGAGCTTTAACGGACATAGTTAATTTACATTATAATCAAATATCTAAACTCCAAAAGTTCTTCATTGGCAAGGCTCAAACATCTAAATTGCATGAGCTGGTCGCGAAAGCAGATAAAAACTATTCCCCCTTAGATCTTGTAAACCCTGATAAAAAACTTGAAATCGTTACAGACTCTGACAAACAGGCGGAGTGGGCCCAGAAAGCGCTTCATGGTCGACATCATCACGACCTCAATCAACCATATATCGACAAGGAAGCATCAAATAAGTGGCTCTCTGATGGAACATTGTTTCCAGAAACAGAAGGATTTATGATGGCGATCCAAGACCAAGTAATTAATACCAACAATTACAAGAAATTTGTTATAAGAGAT
Source organism: Lochmaea crataegi (assembly GCA_947563755.1). Classification (NCBI taxonomy): domain Eukaryota; kingdom Metazoa; phylum Arthropoda; class Insecta; order Coleoptera; family Chrysomelidae; genus Lochmaea; species Lochmaea crataegi. Next base: position 61,543,921 of record OX387422.1, on the reverse strand, counting down.
CCAAACATCGTGTCGGACAAGTGCAGAAGGTGTCAACAAACAACAGAGACGATACAACACATTACGTCGGGATGTTCAGCCATAGCTAACATTGATTACCTACACAGGCACAACCAACTGTGCAACATCATTCATCAGAAGTTGGCCAACAAATTTGGATTAGTTAACACTTACACGCCTTATTACAAGTACCATCCTCATGCAGTTCTAGAGAATGCTGATTTTAGACTATACTACGATAGGTCAATTATCACCGATAGACGGGTGACGAATAACCGGCCTGATATTGTAGTTGTGGATAAAAAAGCTAACTCGGTTCTTCTAGTGGATGTTGCTGTACCCAATAACAACAATATGTTAGACAAATACAACGAGAAAATTGCAAAATACACCGATCTTGCAATTGAGGTAGGACAGATGTGGCATGCAGAGAAAGTAGAGGTGGTGCCGGTCATCGTTTCATCTACGGGACTAATCCCCAAAACTCTACAAGACAGCCTCACCAAACTAGGTCTTCACAAAAACACATACATCGATCTGCAGAAGGCTGCAATTTTGAATACTTGTCACACTGTCCGTAAATTTCTAAATATGTAACTGCTGTGCCTAATCCCATTTGCGTTTACACACGCTCGGGATAGGTGAACATTACCAGCAAGAGCTGAGCAAGAGTACACTTGAGTTGGAAATAATAATAATAATAATTAATAATAATAATAATAATAATAATAATAATAATAATAATAATAATAATGACTTTATTGCTCATAATAATAATACAGGACAAAGAAAAAAATAATAAATACATACATATACAGGGTGCGCCAATTATTTCCACTCGATCTCTAGCACCGAAACTAAAAGAGGTATCAACAAGATTTCTTGTAGGTTTATACGGTGTCCCTCGGACTACAATTGTAAAATATTTTGATGTATACAGGGTGGCTAATTTTTGTGGAATGAAAATTAATTTGGTTTTTTTAAATTGAACACCCTGTATACGATTATGTCTTCTCATTCTACTTAATATTAGCTTTACGGTAGTTTTTTGAATTTGTAAATCCGACGCGGCGTTGACAAGTTATTCCTATTATGAGCAGATTTAATGAAAAAACAGCACTTCAGAAATATTAGCACAATAAACACATTTTTTCAAAAATTCCTCCAAAAGGCTACTATTATGTAAATGAAACATACACCTACCACAATAAGTACCCAACATCTTCACCTGTTGCACAGGGTGTTTGCCGATGGCGTGCAAATAGTCTAGTTTTCAAATTGCAATAACTTAATTTTTTCAAATGGGACACCCTGTATATTTTTCTTCAGTTAGAAGCTCTCCTTAATACACATTAAAAAAATATAGGGTTTTGGACATCTAACTTTACTATTTACTTTAATAATTGACGTTAAATGAGAAATAACATATTTTACACAATTTTTAATAAGTACAAAATTTTACAAAGTTTAATCGTAAGAAAACTACAATATTGAAAGTTAAAATTTATAATAGGTGTTCAAAATGTCTTCCATTTTCATTTATACATTTTCTTGCCCTTTCTTTCATTGATTTACGCACATCTCTTAGCATTGCAGGGGTCACCTGTCTAAATGCTGCAGTAATTCTGTCTTTCATATTTTGTTTTGTGGTAACCTCTTCTTTGTAAACAATATTTTTAATAAAACCCCACAAGAAAAAATCGCAAGGTGTAAGGCCTGGCGATCTAGCAGGCCAATTTGTAGGTCCTGCCCTTCCTATCCAACGATCCTGAAATTCCCTATTTAACCAATTGCGAACATTTAATTGGTAGTGTGCTGTGGCACCATCTAATTGAAACCACATTCCGTTGCGATAATTTTGAGGCACATTTTGCAAAAGGTTTTTAAAATCAAGTTCTAAAAAATTTAAAAAAGCAGCTCCATTTACAGTCCCATCAAAGAAATAGGGACCAATTACATAATCACCTATTATTCCCGCCCACACATTCAAAGACCATCGATACTGTGATGTGGTTCTAAATAAATGTTCATTGTGGTCCGAATAATAATGGAAGTTGTGTCTATTTACACAACCGTTCTTATGAAATGTGGCTTCGTCGGAGAATAAAACTTTGTTTAAAAAGTTACGCTCTGTATTTATCTTGTTTATTAACCATCTACAGTATTCTTCTCTACGCGCGAAATCACGCGGTAACAATTCTTGGTGAAGCTGGATATGGTAAGGGTGATATTTATTCTTCTTTATTATGCGTCTAATTGTGGTATTGGAAATATCTAACTGATTGCTTAATTGCCTTGTGCTTACATTGGGATCTTCAACTATACTGATCATTACTTTATATTCGTTGTCAACAGTAACAGCTGTAGCATCACGTGAATGTTTTTCATACTTGACGGTTCCCGTTCTATCAAATCTATTCTTTAAATTCTCAAAAGTATCCTTTTGTGGATGACGTCTTTCTGGGTATCTTTGACGATAGACCCTACTAGCAAGAAACGCATTTTTTTGACATTCACCCAGTATCCATATCATATCAATATTTTCTTGAACACTATAATTCTTATTATAATCCATTTTTTATACCTAATACCGATTAAATATAGTAGACGTGATATAATACAAAATTTTATGTTGACAATTAATGCTACAACAAAATATACCTACTGTCATTTTCATAGATAACTTGTTTTCTTATTAAAAATTGTGTAAAATATGTTATTTCTCATTTAACGTCAATTATTGAAGTAAATAGTAAAGTTAGATGTCCAAAACCCTATATTTTTTTAATGTGTATTAAGGAGAGCTTCTAACTGAAGAAAAATATACAGGGTGTCCCATTTGAAAAAATTAAGTTATTGCAATTTGAAAACTAGACTATTTGCACGCCATCGGCAAACACCCTGTGCAACAGGTGAAGATGTTGGGTAATTATTGTGGTAGGTGTATGTTTCATTTACATAATAGTAGCCTTTTGGAGGAATTTTTGAAAAAATGTGTTTATTGTGCTAATATTTCTGAAGTGCTGTTTTTTCATTAAATCTGCTTATAATAGGAATAACTTGTCAACGCCGCGTCGGATTTACAAATTCAAAAAACTACCGTAAAGCTAATATTAAGTAGAATCAGAAGACATAATCGTATACAGGGTGTTCAATTCAAAAAAACCAAATTAATTTTCATTCCACAAAAATTAGCCACCCTGTATACATCAAAATATTTTACAATTGTAGTCCGAGTGACACCGTATAAACCTACAAGAAATCTTGTTGATACCTCTTTTAGTTTCGGTGCTAGAGATCGAGTGGAAATAATTGGCGCACCCTGTATATATATACATACATAAAAGTATAGTACTACCTACGAGCAAAAGGCGACGTTCGCGCTTAACCACTAGACTCAGGAGAAAATAGCGATTGAGTGCGCTCTTACACGCAGCCTAAAAAGAAGTATACATTATGCCAGGCGTATTATTATAATATTAAAATAGGTATCTTGTTTTGAATCCAGCATGTAACTCGAATTAAAATTTAAGGTGTTCGAATGAGCCACTGGATACAATCTCTCTAAATTGTTTTTTGAATTTAGAAACGGGTAGAGTTTTTACATTTCTAGGCAACACATTATAGATTTTTGCAATCTGATTTGAAAAGCTTGGTCGGAAAAACTAAGTTCTGTGAGGAGGAATAGTGATAGTTTCTTTAAAACGAACATTGATATTGTGTGCTTCGGATCTTTTCTTAATTTTCTCATAAAGGTAGGATGGCATTTTCGTTAGCATAATCTTATGATACGTTACAGCAGCATGTAGCAGTCTTTTATTATTCTGATTTATCCACCCCAATTTTTTTAGGTGAGGGGACACTGTGTTGCGTCGTCTTATACCGCAAATTAGCCGAACGCATGAGTTTTGAATTCGCTGGAGCCTATTTCTATCGAATTGTGATAACGCCAGGCCATATATAATATCACCATAGTTTAATTGAGATATAATACTAGATTTTCACACATAATTGCTTTGGAGTATTGATTGAGGAATTGCCGATTTGAATACACGAGCTTTAAGTTTGAAAATGCTTTTCTAACTATCGTTGAGATGTGATATGAAAAAGTTAAGGAGTCATCTAAATAAATGCCTAAATTTTTTTCACAGTTAGAAAATGTTAGTTCTTCATTCCCTATTGACAAATTTATCTTATTTGTCACTTTATTTTTTTTGACTTGCGCCCAAACATCATGACTTTCGTTTTGGATGCATTAATAGATAGGCAGTATTTTTTAGATGTGTCCAATACAATTTGCAGATCTTCATTAATTTTAGACGAGATTGTATCAGCTTCTGATTCAATAAAATCAACATACAACTGTATGTCATCGGCGTTGGAATGTGAGTTCATGTATTTGAGATTCCTCTGAAATTGTGAAGTGTACAGACAATACAACAAGGGACCTAGAATAGAACCTTGGGGCACTCCCCGCGCTAGATGGCCTATTTTGGACGATAAAGGTCCCAGTACAACCTTCTGGGATCTATTTATTAAGTGGGATTTCAAGAGTTTCACTGACGAGTTGTTGGAACCAATATATGAGCAAATCGATAAGAGCATATCATGGTTTATTTTATCAAAAGCTTTTGAATAATCTAACAGTACTAATATACAAAGTTTATTGCAGTCTATGTAAGAATAGATATCATCTAAGACTTTGAGTAGTGCGGTGGTACAGCTATAGTTTGGGCGAAACCCTGACTGGTGTTCAGGTAGGATGTTGCTATCAAACATAAAAAATCGTAATTGTTTGTCCATAATTTTTTCTAGAACTTTAGAGAGTGTACAAAGAATGCTTATAGGTCTGAGGTCGTTAAAGTCATTTGGAGTATCCTTTTTGGATAAGGGTATAACATTAGATTGCTTCCAGATGGAAGGGAAAACAGAATGATGCAAACAGTTGTTTATTATGTGGGTAACATAGGGCAATATGTAGGGACAACAGTGTGGAAGCATAGTTATATTAATTCCATCCGGCCCGGTAGCTGTAGATTTTATCGAAAGCAATTTTTCATAGATTGCAAGTTCTCCTACTTCCCGAAAAGCAAATGAATGTTTTCTATGTCAGTCTGAAGGAGCTGTCCAAAGGGCTCTTGAAACTGTGATATGTTCTTTGACTGCATCATCTACAGGTTCGTCTTCCGAAGAATCGCTTGAAGATGTGTTTACTGATCTAGGAACTGAGTTTTGGTCCACTTGATATGAGGGATCGACAATATAATCATCGCTGTCTTCCTGAAATCCACGATTGTCATATTTTTCTATAGATGTACTCATTGTACTGATGGATCGGCTTGAACAAGGTGAATCAATTGATGTATTAGGTGATGAATATCTCGATACTCAACTGTTCGACGTTCTAAAATCATTCCATCTTCGGCATCACTGTCCCCGTCGTAGTCAGAATCTACAGCCTGTTCTTCTGAAATACCGTATATCAGAGCATATACATCATCTGACGCCATGTTATTCAAATTTACAAATGTTTTTATGGAATTTTGTTCAACTTTCTTCATTGTCTGAAAGAAACATATATATTTGCAGATAACTACTGTAAATGAATATAGAAAAAGAAGCAGCAGATATTTTTTTATATTTAAAAAAAATATATTTTATAGAACGCCACTGGCTGTACCCCGACCCAAGTAGCTGCCAATGGCTTTAAAGTAAAGTACCTATGTTTGTTATTATTTCTGTAAAAGCCAAAAATAGAAAAGAAAAAGCAACAAAATGCTCCCAAACAAAATAAATTTACTTTCGTTGACAGTTTTGCGAATTTCTTATCAATTTAGTAGCAATATTATGTTTGCCAAAAGCATTTATCTCTTTTAGGTACTTGCTATGATATGATTTTGTATTCTTCAAAAAATGTAAAATTGTTTAGATAAGTTTCTGGAGCCCTATATTTTTTGAAAAAATCTCAGAAAACCTAGCGTCTTACCTAAGTTTTATACACAGGAAGTAAAAACACGTACACTGTTTGTTTTATCAAACCACACTGACAACATTTATGCGGCCAAATTGCTTACTTCTAGTCAAATCTCATAAAGAAAAGGGGGAACCAACTTTTCGCGCCTTTTTTTTTCACGGAAATACGCTTTTAGGGACGTTGTGACCACTTTTAACAAATATCAGTATTTTAGGCAAATGTGGTTAGCTTGTTAGACACGACGAACATAGAACTGTTGTAAATGTCGTTTAGACTCACTATCCGTTAACATTACTATTAGAATAATATTCTGAGTAGTCGTCAAAAAAATAATAGTTTGTGACGCGTTTTACCTACCCTTTGGATTTTACCAACAGGGCACGCCACTTTTGACACCTCCGAAACCTTACACTTTCTCGGGCGCCAGATTTTTAACGTGGTTAACTCCACGGCCCCTTGATTTCAATCGTCAAGAGTTCCAGGTAGCCTCAGATGGAGGTACGGTAATTTCCAGGGGTCTAGTTATATCCAATCCGGCCGGGTTAGTGATCCTTACTGGTCCTGAAACAAAAGTTTACACTCCTGGCCCCCAATGCGGGGAAGCTAAGTTCGTGCAGCTAAGCAACTATTCTACTATAGGGAAACTCTATACTCTACAGCAGGTCAGAAAAACACACAGGTTCAGTAAAGTTTTATTACGCCTACCCTCAATAGTATATATGTTACAATGATAACTTACAAAATGAAACAATACCCTGGTATCCAAAAAGCACAAAAATATAATTACTATACGGCGATCTATGAGTTATATGTACATTAAACATGCGTTGATAGCCATAATAGAGACGAAGCGGGCAGGACATAAGCGAAAAATGTTTATAAGCACATTCAAATGTTTTGTATGAAAAAGAAGCGGTAAAAACACAAAGCAAAATTAGGTTTCAGGTGTCTTTTCACTAATTCAAACAAACTAAATCAAACATTACTTCTAAAAAACTTTTAATCAATTCGGAAAAGAAGAGGTGAAAGGGTGTAGTCCCTGAATTAAAATACCAAAGAGCCCTGGCTTAGACGCCTGGCACTCCTCAATATTTCAATCGGGACGGGATTGAAAATCGGGAGTAAATACCAAAGGATTTTCAAGAGGTAATTATACTTGAGTTCGGAAATATTTGCTATGAAACGGAAATATTGAAACTTAATGTAAAATTTAATTCTAATGCAATGGAATAAACTTTATTTATTAGTGATTGAAAAGACCACCTATTTTAAATATATAATTTCCAATCAATTCTTACCTTCACAGCAACGGTTTCAACTTTTATCTATATAAAAGTAAATTACTAAAACAAAAAAAATCAAAATACAAAAAAAAATAAAGAGAAATATCAAACAACAAAAGCAAATCGGCAGACGGAGCGCTGATCGGTAGCTAGCAAACTGTAGTCGTGGCCAGGCAGAACTGTTTTCTCGACTCCCCCACTCCCCGACTCTCAGGGCTTAGGAGGCCCGAGTACAACCGCCATATTGGAAAATATGGGATTAGGATTTCTGACTTTAATAAATGAAATTAGTTGTAGTCCTTTCAGTGGATAGATTAATTTATAATTCTGCGTGTAGGAACTTCAAACATACGTAGCTAGCTAGTATGTCATAATGACATATTTTTTAAAGTGGATTATTATGAAATAATTTTGAAGTTCCTGCACAAAAAACAAAACATGCTTTATTTTTTACTGTTTAACTTTTTCATAAAAATGTCTAGATTTCTCTAAAATCCAAACCGCAAATATAATTTTTACTTGATTGGTAAATGCTGCCATCTATTTTAGATTACCACATCTGGCAACGGTGTAATTATTTCATGCTAAACAACACTGACCATGGTCTGACGAGCGTAGAATCTTATTCACAGCGCATGTTATTTTTACATTGAATTGTGGTTGGGCGTATTTTGTATTTTTTGCTGTTTTTATTATCCATTTTTCGATTCTTATTTCTATATTATTGTGAGTGGTCACGTGTTAAATATAAATATGGGTAGACGAAAGAGTTTAGTTAATCAAAAGACACTATGTGCTTTTAGAAGGAATAGGAGACTCGCAAGCATCTCGCAAGACTCAGGTAAGTTTAAAATTTATCAGTACCATAACCCACGTTTACCAAATATTAAGATCTTACTTTGCAAAAGGTATGGTTTATAAAGTTTATATCTTATATAATTGTTTAGAGTAAGTAGATAAATCATTTAAAATTCTAATTAAACAATAATTATACCAAATATAAAGTTTCCCACTTGGAGAGTATTTATAAAAATTTGTAAACCATTCGACGATTTTTCTATAATACTTTCCAATTGCCCAAAACCAAAAATGGATTTACTCCTCATCTAAACCAAGCCATCTATAAAATTTTCTTTAAATCAATTTTATAGGGCTTTACGAATAGTCAAGGAAGGAAAGATATATCCTAAAACGGTGCAGGAAAATGTGCTGCCAGTTGAGTCACAACCCAGTTGCAGTACAACTCCAATGGAAGGTGCTTTTTCTTTGCCTGATAGGTATAAATATTTTTTAAACAATGTTACTCACACTTTATTTTTCAATAGTAATTGTTGCAAAAATGAAATAAAATGAATGACTAAAACACATCTTGTAGAGCCATGTAAAGACACATATATTTTTATTTAATTTTATAGATCGCTTCTTGATGATGGCAATAAAGAAAATGTGAGTCCCAATCAAATTGAGGAAAATATGCTAATAGCTGAATATCAGCCTGATTGTAGTGGAATTCCTGTGGAATCAGTTTTTTTGCCTCCATATGACCATACTTATTTCAAGAGTTCCACACCTGTGAGGTAAAAAAAACTTTTTTTACAACTTTCTGCATGTTTTTTTATTATTTTTTAGTAGAATAAATGGATTGTTTTTATTATGAATTAAAGGAGTTAGGATTATTTAATTTATTTAAGTATTTCTATTCAATTATTTAATTTCTCCATTATTTCATATCTTCATTTACAAATTTTTTCATTACAGCCAACCAATTTCATCTGAACCAGAAATATCTGGTCGAAGAATATTTAATGTTGAATATCTTTTCAAACAAATTTTGGATGATGAAAAACACTCACCATTTGACTGTAGCATAATAAATATGGCTCTTATGCAAGAGACTAGAAATGGGTTGAATAGCACATTTTTTTTAAAGTGTAAGATGTGCAGCATTATAGAAAAAATTACCAACGAAGAATGTGGTGATGACAACATTGACATTAATGCAGCAGTCACGTTAGGAGCTATTTCAACAGGAATAGGTTATTCTCAAGTTGAGGAATTATGTGCTGTTCTATGTCGGAGGTTATTTTGTCTTCAACATGGGAAACCATGACAAAAGCAGCACTCGAAGAAGCTGAACATGCACGAGCTATTGGTAATGTGGATGAAGATGTTATTCCTTATATAACCATAGTTACAGATGGAGCTTGGGCAAAGCGTTCTTATAATTTGAATTACAACGCTTCTTCGGGAGTGGTTAGTAGTTTAATATTATTTTTAACATTAAAATCAACTCTGTAATTTGGTACTCCACTTAAATAACAAATTTTTTTTAAATATTATTTTGTTTTTGTAGCTCTTGCATTTTCCATTTTGCTGGTAATAATTTTATTAACATATCATTATAGATAGAGAGTCCTAATAACATCTTGTAATTTGTTTCAGGCATGCATTATTGGTCTGCGTACAGGAAAACTGTTATTTTTGGGCATCAGAAATAAATATTGTTCTGTGTGTTGTCGTAAGCCAGGTGGGGAAAATGTTCCCCACACTTGTTATAAAAATTGGAGCGACTCTTCAACAGCCATGGAATCTGACATTATTGTTAAGGGATTCCGTACTAGTGTACAAATCCATCGTTTAAAGTTTTTAAAAATGGTTGGTGATGGAGACTCTTCAGTCTATAAAAAATTATTGGAACCGAAACCTTATGGAAATAAAATAGTAGAGAAAATAGAATGTATAAACCATTTGTTAAGGAATTTTTCAAAAAAACTACGAGAAATAAGCAGTAAGTTTTTGTAATTTTTGTTTTTAAATTATACAGAGTGTTTCAGAATAAAGTATTGTGAATTAGGGGACATATAGAACTTGACAAATTATCATGAAAAGTAAATAATATTTTTCTCTAAATTCTCCTGTTTCCATTCTACAGGATACAGGGTCTCATAGAGTAGAAGCATTAACTTGAAAATCGGTACATATTAGTTGTTCAATAATATGAATTAGTAAACTTTATTTCGATAAATTAGGATAATCGAATTGCATATAATAGGAGGGTGATCAAATCATTTTCAGCTTAACTTTTTGCACACTCTGAATGTCATAAAGTGTTAAACTCATATTTATTCCTCATACAGTTTGTCACAGAAAAGGTACTCTTAGTTCATCTCTGTAGATCATTCCATTTTTGAGATATTTCAAATCTAATCCTACTATGAACATGTAACTCCAAAAATGTAGTTTTATTTTACATAAAAAAATTTTCTATTTATTTCCCACTTTTTAGTGCGGCAAAATAAAATATAAAAGCATTCTACCATTTTTTTATGTAAATAAAACTTGCTTTTTTGGATATAATTTATTAATAAATCCCTGTTTACAGTAGGATTAGATTTGAAATCAATTTACAATTATTTAAATAGGATAGTAATTATTAAAATATTTTTTAGACCGCAAAAGAAGCCAAATAAAAAATGCTGCTGTTCACCCGTTTTTGAGAAAAGCTGTTCTTAGCAAAATTTTGAAATTTAGAACAGCTATTACAAAGGCCACTGAACACAGACGACAAGAACCATATGAGTTTATGGAGAAAGTTCGACTCCTACAGGCAGATTTGGAAAATGTTCCCTCTCATATTTTTGGTGAACACTCTAAATGCACAGAAATTGGATATTTTAAGTGCAAGCCTGCTTCAGGGGAAAAGAACTTGTTGCCACTAATGCGAGAATGTGGTCTTGACCAAGATATTAGAATACCTCTGCAAAGACTGACGGACAATTGCAGCAGTTTGCTTCTAAATATGAAGAATAATATTGCTGAAAAATTTAATAGTGTCGTTTGTAAGTTTGTGGGTGGCAAACGAATTAATTTTACCTTAAGAGGTTCATACAAAACCAGATGTGAAGCTGCTGCATTATCTTTTAATGTTGGAGGTGACTATTATCAAAATCTCCATAAATCCTTAACTAAATCAAGTCCAAAGAGATTCACTAAAAAATATATTGAAAAGATGAAAAAAATAAGAGTTGTCAAGAAAAAACGCTTGTTCAAACCAAAAGTCAAGCAGCAGGCAAAAGCTGACAAGGACTATGGACCAGAGGCTAATTCGTTAGCTCTGTCGCTGGACGACTAACAATATATCGAAAAAAAAGCATAGTTTTTGATGTCTCTTCGAAAAACCAATGAAGAAATCAATAAAATTGCTATGGAAACTGTAAGCATAAATCCGCAGTGGATACAAGAGAGGTCCCTTAGACTTACAGCTTCTAATTTTGGAAGAGTTAGCAAGAGGCGAAAAGGTTCAACTGTAAACTTGGTGAAAAACTTATTATACAGCAATTTTTTGGGTAACAAAGCCACTAAATATGGCAATGACAGTGAGCCTTTGGCAAAAGGACAACTACAGGAAAAACTAGATGCTAGGATATATGAAAGTGGTTTTTATATTCACCCAGAAGAATATTATTTGGGTGCAAGTCCTGACGGCTTGATAGGAGATGATGGAATGGTAGAAATAAAATGTCCATCGTCATTATCAAAATTGCATCCACTAGATGCTATTACTCAAAAGAAAATAAAATTTGCCACCATTGTCGATGGAAGTTTAAAAATAAAAAGAAACCACAACTACTATTACCAGGTCCAGGGCCAGCTCGCTGCTGCAAACAGGCAGTGGTGTATTTTCTGCATCTGAATCCACTCGGTTTTGTAACGGAGAAGGTAAAAAAATATTTTATTTAAAAAAAGGATCTTGTAAATATTTGTGAGCTTATTAAAAAAACATCTGCAATTTATTATAATTTTTTATTTTCATTTTAGATATATAGAGACGATAACTTCTGGCAGCTTATATTACCAAAACTGAAGGAATTCTATTTTTCATGCTTATTACCAGAATTGGTAGATCCGCATAATGTAAAGGGATTGCCAATTAGGGATATAAAAATTGATTAAAAAACGTTTTTATTTCCTTTTGATATTTTTTTCTTACCCACTATTTTATCCTAAAATCCTATAATACACTCCAAATTTACTCATAAAATAGTATAAAAGAAACTGAAACACTCAAAACCACTAAAATTACTGGAAAACTAACTGAATGCACTAATCATTTATGGCAAAATTCCATGTAATCAATCACTCATTTACTATCATTCGTTTTCTCGAAATGCTCCAGTAAAAATATTTTAAATATAAAACACAAAAATTTTAAATGGTCAACAATTCAAGAATCTTCGCCTTTTCAGGTAAACGTATACAATATATTATTTGTCAAAATCAAGTTATAAGAGTTCTAAAATAAAAACATTTAATTCTGATTATTCCATAAAATTGAGCAATCTAAACAAAAGAATGCAGTATTAAAAAATCAGTTTCATGCAATTTGGCTAAAAAAAATTTCCTAGTAACGACAAATCCCAAAAACTAAAATGGCGTTTTCCATTTGCAGTTTAGAGCGACACCGAGTGCGCACTGACACAGTGCAAGTTCTGTCCAGATATGTGCTCCAGTGCACTTCAAATGGAATGCAATATCTAAAAGTTTTCTATCATTTTTTAGGTTATGCTTTTGGTGTTCGGACATATTTATCAGGTCATTCGCCGTTTCTCTTCCTAATCAAGAGTAATTCTTGAACTAAAATAAAAACACCAAAATTTATGTTGGAAGCATATTATAGGTACCTGTCTATCACTAAATTTTTTGGTAACTGCAACAGTTTTTTTTTATTTTTGGTAGATGAATCCGTTCGAATAAAATTAATTCATCATCTGAATCATCTTCACTGCTGCTTAGGACTTCTAAAAGGACTGCTTCAAGTGCTTTTTGTCTCTAAGTATTACTAGATTCCACCATTTTCTTTAAATACTCCAGTGCACTATCACGGCACGACCTCGAAACGCTCGTGCTAATAAAGTTGCCCAAAGTGCAAAAATAATTGCATGATTTACAAATGGAATGTACAAACCTTCCCTAGGTCGTGCAAATGGAACACGTAAATTGAACTAAATGCGAACTAAGTGCGCACTAAATTGCAAATGGAAAACGCTATAAACGTGCGATGATAGACGTCATGCCCGAGCTACATTCTCTCTTCGAAAGAGACCATCTAGCGGTGTTGCCACCTATTCCTTTCATAAAATGATGGTGCCCACAAACTACGACCTGAAGTGGTAGGAAGAGGGCGGAACTTTTGACAGTTTGTCGTGACGTAATGAACTACTCAAGCCTCTTAGCCTTGCTATCCACCTCTCCCGATCAGGCGCTACCTACTCTATATTTCGTGGCAGTGGGGGAAACATGAATTTTAGAACCGCAGCGCGGTGAACTTACAATTTTTATTTCAAAACCCGGAGAAAATATTTTATATTTAATTATTTTTACACATAGTCAGAGGGTATAACGGGTTATAAACAATATTCGATGAGTAATTATATTTTAAAACAAAATAATTCTTAACAGAAAAAAACCTCGTTACAAGTTCAATACTATTAAAGGCTTTACAAAATTAGAAAAATTAATTTCCAAAGAGCAGACCGTCCACTAAGACGCAACAACTACTTCTCGCGCTAAATGCCCCGACAGACATTGAATTACACTTCTAAAGTTAACGGGGTTGGTATATCTGTTAAGATAGAACCAACCATTCTGGTTTGCGATTAGAAGGAATAACATCACTTGTAGACCGGTTTCGGTGTTTTTTGCGCCTCATCAGCAGAAGGTAGATACTATTCGTCCAGAAGCTCTGAGAGCATAATCCTGGACTAGAGACTACGTTGATACCACACCAATACATTAACCTCAGTTAAGGAAATGTTAAGAGTGCGATATCAGCGACATCTCTACATCTAATCACAAACCAAAATTCTATATCGACAAAAAACCATCTCGGTTTATTTACATCTGTATTCTATAAATGGTTGGTGCACTTTCAGTTGCATGTAAAAGCGAGTCTTGATGACAAAGTGCTTTTGGTAGTTGATGGACATATCAGTCATAAAGGTATTGAAAGCTTAACATTCGCAAAAGAACATGGAATCATCATGGTGTGTTTGCCACCTCACTGCACGCACCTCATGCAACCATTAGACGTATCTTTCTATGGTCCACCGAAGACTTATTTTAACCAAGAAGTGAGCACTTGGTTAAAGAGCTATCCAGGCAGAGTTGTTACTCACTTTCAAATAGGTGCAATACTCAACAAAGCTTATAACAAAGCAGCAACGGTTCAAACTGCCGTCAATGGGTTTCAAAAAACAGGTCTCTGTCCTGTTGATCCAAACATATTTCCAGATTTTTTGTTTGAGCCTGCTGAGACGACAAACATCCCCATGCAACAAGATCGGGTACAGCCCGAAGAAGATTCAACGGCAGCAGAAAACCTATGCATACCCTCAGCAGGTCCATCTCAGGTAGAAGCAGGCAATTCGACATCACTGATAATTGCAAGCATATCAGCCGCAGACAACCCACGTCTAATCTCAGCAGCCCAATCTAGAGACACAGCTACTGCAATTCCCACATCATATAAATTGATACCCCAAGACATGAATATCAATGTTTCAGTCAGCATGCTATCTCCAGTGACGAAAGCAACATATGTAACTGGACAAGGTAAAAGAAAACCACGCAAGAAACCATCAGTATTGTTGTTAACTTCAACGCCATCAAATATACAAGAAGCAAAAGAATCAGCTCCTCCACCTGTTCCAAAGAAAAATACGAGAAAGGTTACAAAAGGTTTGGGTTTTAGTTCCGACAGTGAAAATGATGTATTTTCCGTACACTGAAGCCGGAGATGATGATGAAGATTGTCCTTATATTTATTGCAATATTGCAAAAAAAAAAGAGTCTTCATTACCATCAACAAATCATTTTGGCTGTGCCCCATAAAAAATTTATAGTTTATTTTTCAACTAGTCAGCCGTAACTACCTTAATGTATTTTTTATAACACAACTTACTAGTAAGTGAGTTAATTCCTTTGAGAACGTTAAAAAATCTATTATTAAAACTATTAGTGGTTGAGGAAGTGAAAATGTTTACAGAAGATTTTTATAGATACACAATCCTATCTACACCAAATGTGATATATTATACCATGTAAAGACCCTTCAAATTTGTTATATTTACCAATTGAATTTACTATAAAGTTATCACCTTCCAGAACAAGATGGTATCAACAAAGAAGATTTTCCCTATTGGTAGTTGTACTAGTTTCACCACTTGTTCTATTGTTCATATTGTATGGCGATTTATTTGGATTTCATAATAGTATCTTCTGTAAGCGAGCGCGAGCCGAAGGCGAGCGTGAGGAACCACGAGCATCACGAATTTTCATTCCAACCGAGTAGCAGACTATACTTTCTCCACGATCAAAGATTTTAAATATATATTTTTAAGTGGAAATGAACAAAAGTTAATTTATATTACAGAACTGAATCGCAATTATTATATTAGGTAAACACTCAATAATCCAAGAAACATTCTACTTTGTATTAATTGTTATATTTGTACAGTTCTCGAAATAAAAAACTGGTGCATTATTGGGGGTATTTTCAACAATTGTGTGGTTATGTTAGGTTACGGTTACGTGACAACAATAATTTTGACACTTTTGACACTACAATGACACATCAACTGCGTCAAGGCTAATTTTATTATTGCTAACCAGTGTGAGAATATTATTCTATCAGTAGAGAGAGAATGTAAATACATTTAAATTGCATGGGGGCAGATGTGTTGCAGAATATTTCTTCAATCTCAAGAGAGAGAATTCCAGCAATCTGTAATCAAATTTGATTTCAGAATTGTCAAATTCTGTGATGATCGTGGAGAAAAATATTATATATCCTAAAACAGCAAATGACTCTGATTTCATATTTGAAAAAAAGACAATTTGACAAAATCCCAAAGTTATAAGCATGAAAGGTGATTTAATAGGGAAGAAATTGAGCAAATTGATCCTTTTCAATCACCAGTAGTTGTTAGTGATTTGGATAACGGACCATATACTTTGTACATACCTACTTACTGTTTCTGTTGATTTTATGGTAAAAAATTGAATAATAAAAATTAAATAAAATGAAAGATATAGGTACTTTTTAATTCAGAATTTCATAGGATTACTTCAATTTAATTTGGCACAATAGATATTGCATTAGCAAAAGAAGCAGCTATGAACGAGGCCAGAGGATCAGAAGCAGTAAACTTTATATACAAAAATTTAAAACACAACAATAAACGATTAACATTTGCCTCTAGATCTTTGACGCTTTTCAACTCTTCCGTTGGATGTATCCCTCTTGTGTTCTTTACTCTTCTTTTGCATGATAGGTAATGTTGTCCCAATTGTGGCACTTCCGGTCATACTAGGTAGGTGTAGGTTTTTTAAACATTTTTGGTACACATTGTTCCCCCCCCCCCGATATCCCGGTATTTTAAGAATGACCCCCCTCTCCCTAACAGAATCTTGTATCCGCTCCTGATTGCGATTTGGTTAATGCCAAACTTCACCAAAGACACTTTCCAGTGTTAGTTCCACGAAAACCAGGCAGTTCTAAAAATGGGTCCAAATGATGTTAGGTTTGTTCCCATACGAAGAAAAAAAGTATCCAGCTACATGTGCCAACAATGCGACGTTTCAAGTTTTCAGAAACGGGTTGTACCGTTCACGTAGCAAATTGCTTGAAACCAGTGGTCACACGTCTAATAATTAAGAAAAGAATATGATATAAAAATGAACTCAAGAAGTGCCGTGCGGACAATTATCGATTAACTTATAAATGTCAAGTTAATGCTTAATGCTAAGATGATTGTTTCGCACGTACCATTTCCAATATCTGAAGATTCTTTTCAGAACACAAGAATACAAAACATGATAAATCGAAATATATTCATGGGTTGTAACGGTAAGAGGCGCCAGCTTGAAGGGCTCCGGCTAGAGACTCTTCTCAAGGGTGATTCGACCCCAAATTTATGCTGCACAAGTATTACAGGAAGGTTGTAAAAGTTGAGGGCGCCACTACCTTTTTGACGTCGATAAAAAAATACGAATTAAAAAAACTAAGGCGGAAAAGGTAGAAACGCCTTGTAAAATTTAAATAAATGTTAAGAATGAAAAAGTTTCTTAAAATTACCCCGCGCGATATCTCCCTCAACTTTTGCAGTTGAGGATTTAGAAAAAAATAAAAAAAGAATTTAAAAATTTTATATATTTTATTCTGCCACGGGAAACAAAAAAAATAGAGGAGAATTTGTACTTAGGTACTTGGCTTATGAATGAAGTGATTTCCTGAAGAAGGTAGGTAGGTCTTGCCTCTACAAAGTCTTGAGAAGATCTCGAAGTAGATAGGTAGATATTCTTGATTTGTACTGCTGTGTCCTGGTCTAGGGCTGTATCCTGGGGTTATGTACGTGCCTAAGGCTTATATTCTAGCCTAGGTCTTGGGGTTATATCCTAGAGTTGTATCATTGCATCATTGCCTAGGGGTTGTGCTTACCTAGAAGTACAGGTGGATCAGGGATATATAGGAACTTGAATGTAATGGCACATTATGTTGGTCAGCTTTTCAGGTTAAAAAAAGGAAGGCAGTTGTTTGAAAGTAAAAAATGTTCAACTTACTGAAAGCTTTCCAACATTATATGTCCCATGTTAAAACAGTAAAAATAGCAATTATCGGCTAAATTAAAAAAAATATACTAATGATCCGAAAGAAACTAATCATATCAAAAGCTCATATAAAAAAATATCGTGCTTAAGAATTACATGAAACCGGCACTGGCGTTACGAAAGAATATTTTATAGGTTAACAGATTATAAAAATGTTATTTTATAATTAAAAAAGTTATTTCGCAACTGAAAAAGCTTGCAAATGTTTGGACAAAAGTAAAACAGTGAATTATAAAAGAATATTTGGTTTAATACTACCATATTAGTATAAAAGAGCAGTTTATGACCACGTGTTGAATTTAATTTCGTCTATCTCTGTAAAAAAATAAAGAATGCATACAAAAATTATATCAGACAGCACTTTAGAAGAAGCTTATTAATTATAAATTATGATTTTGAACTTACCACAGCAAAATTTTTAAGATACGAAAGGTATAAAACGATAAAAAATGTGTCTTTCCTCGGAGAGAGTCGGTAGCGGAAAGGGGTGTCCCTCGTGGCGTTGGAAAAAATGGAAGCGTCCGTTTGCAGACGTCAATTGTCTTATGATCAGGGTTGAAATTTGAGATCACAGAACTATAATTGGAAGTGGCTAGTGACGACGAGCGGTAATTAAAAGGATTTATTCTGTAAAATCGAAACAGGTCGATAGACATGTTACAGGGTTACAAGTTTTGCTTCATTTTTATGCTGATAAATTAACTTCCATATAAAATGTGTCATTCAATGATGAAATCATCTTCTATTAAACCATATCTCCAAATTGACCCTGAACACCACGGAAATCTTAATAAGTAGTTCGTTACGAGCCTCGAATAAGAGATCAAAATGAATATTCCACATGTGTTAATAATGTTGCGAGGTCACCAACTCACAGCCGGCCCTGTCTCTATACTATAAATTTTGAGTTTCGAGAATGTTCTCGAAAAGACGCTTTGTTTACGCATAGGAAGAGCGTAGAAAACTGTAGAATTTTCGAAAGTTGATAAAAACTATATATACGTGAGTTTTTGAGCGAGTTGGGAATAAGTGAAACGAAGACAAAGAGTTAGTTCTTAGACAGTTTACAGAAGTTCTTAGTAATCGGATAGTGAATAAAATAGTGAAGATGAATAGTGTAATATTCAAGTGATGCAAATAAATTAGAACTATTATACCGAGTGTAAATAAATTAATAGACATTAAGTGGAGTGTGTATATAAATTAAGTTTAATACATTAATCAATAGATAGTAATTAGCCATAGTAGTGTGTTTTATTTAAATAAATAACAAAAACATTACAGTATTTAAAAATCTTAATCCAACATTCTTAACATGGCAGAAAAAATGCAAGAAGAAAAAAGAAGTCGAAGCCGATCAGAAAGCGTCCGCAGAAAGACACAAAAAGGACAGAATCGCCCCGGAACGAAGACAACGAAAACGATGAGATTGACTTCACGGAAGTGGTGTCCATCAAAAACATCCAAAAATTCCTCATGTTTAAGGAAAGAAAATACATATATTAAAATTTCATCAGGCAAAAGACGATCGTTTCATGGTTTCATATAACGAACCTTGTTTGTACCTACTGTTAAAATAGTTTTGTTATTCTAACCAATCTTAATTTGATGTTTTTATTTTATGATTTATATTGATTATCAAGTAATAAGAAAAACTGTCTTATTAGTTACTAGTCATTGAAATATTTTTCTGTAAAAGTCTGTTTAATTAAATAAAAAGTTGTATGTATCTTTTTGATGTATTAAGAAGAAAACGATGATTATTCAACACCTACAACACTATAGATAAATGTTGTTAAATTTGCTTTCGAAGAAAAAACGTTTGATACGTTTGACAAAATTTTGACGTGATGTCGAATAAAACAATTTAATAATTTGACAACTATGGGTATACAGAATAAGAGTATTAGAAAAAAATCGACACGAACAGAGTGATATCTATTGATGTACTTTAGAAGGTTAATACATAGCGGTGAACAATAAAAACCAATATTTAGTTTTGTTTTGTGTTGGAGGCTATACAAGGAGATCGAACTCCATGTATTCCAATTTCTAGTCATTATTCTAGAGGGCGCCACATAAGACATAAATTCCCGTACCAAAACATCTCACGGCAGAACAATAACAGCCAATCATAAAACTCGAGTTCATCATGTTTTATTGGTTGCTAGCTTCTTTGACAGTTCGCTGTTTACATGTGAGGTAAATGAGGTTAGGTCAAAGAAATGAAAAATATTGTAAATAAGAAATCCGTTTTTTGTCCTCGTTTTTGAAAATATCAAAAATTGTAATCGTTTGGTGGTAAAATAATTAGTTCCACTCTGTAATGCTGAATGTATTTATGTTTTTACGTAATGAAAAATATGAATATATCTACTATCTTCTCTTCTGTATGGAATTTTATAACACATTTAAAGGTCCAGCACAGTTAGAATGAGTGTAATAAGTCTTTAAAAGAGAAACTTGAAGAATAAAGAAGACACCCTACGTGCAAGTAAGTATATTCGTCACATTTTTGAAATATTAAGGGTGGGTCCTTTTCAAATGAACACAGTGTATATATATAATTCTACTGTACGTGTATTATTAATATCAGTTAATGACTACGTTGAAGGCTTTATAGGTTTCAATTCATGATAGATAATGTCCGATGATGCGGACGAATTCAAGCAAGAAGATGAGGAATCATTTATAAAGCTTTTCCATTATAACTCCTTGAGTTAAAATAATAAAAGTAAGATACCTACAAAAAATGTAAGGAAGAGTTGTTCGGTGATAGCTCGACAATAAATATTAAGTAACGGCGAATAATGGATTACACAGCCTTACCAAATTATAAATTTGTGTTTGAGAAGTATACAGACGGTCTATATAGACCAGCTTCAATAGTCGGAAGAAGTAAAAAATTGTGGCTTTTATAGTTAATTTTTATCACAATAAAAAATGTTGTTATCTTAAACCAGGAAATGTTATATTCAAGCAAAGGAATTTGTTGAATTGGGAAGTTTGTTTTGGATACGATGGGCATAACGAAAAAGGGACGGAACGGAGTTTGGAAATAATTCACCAGAAAATCATGGATATCCTACCATTTTTTACATAAAACTAATAAAAGGTGTCAAGTGGTATAATGTTAACTTCAAAAACATTTTTCTCACGAAGAAACAAATCAGGAACAAGTATTTTAAGACCTAAGAGATGACCGGAAATATATGAAAGAAAATCTTCTAGTTCAAGAAACTGTTACCGCCACAAGAGTCTGCTACCAATATTAAAGAATAATTTGAGATAATCCTTATCGAAATTAAAAAAAAAAGAATTGGTTAATGTCAATAATTGTCAAATTTTATCAGATGTTTTAAGCCTCGATGAATCTGACTTGAATCATTCTGTATTCTTTTACTTAGAATGAGCTTCACTTGATCTATGATTGTTGAAAAACACCTTGCGGAATGATATATTTTTTGACATTAGATAAATAATTTAATATTGACGTTTAAGTTTAGATAATTCTTTTGTATATCACATGCGAAATTTGAATATAAGTTAATCCTTTGGAAGTAGATTTGGTCGTTTATTTATCAACGGTATACCTATTCATACCCTTATTATTAGTGGACTCTACGAAACTAAAGAAATTGCAGTTCTAACATAAAGGTTACCAATATTTTATCATTCAGCAGTTGGTAGAACTGTAAAACAGGTCTTAATTAGAAGTACTGTCAGTCATCTGTTTTCATTGT
The DNA here is from genome assembly GCA_947563755.1 of Lochmaea crataegi. NCBI lineage: Eukaryota > Metazoa > Arthropoda > Insecta > Coleoptera > Chrysomelidae > Lochmaea > Lochmaea crataegi. The sequence goes on along the minus strand of OX387422.1, from coordinate 61,522,253 downwards.
CGCCAATACTTTGCCTGTAAATACGAATTTGAGAAGCATATATTGAGGGCAGATGGCCTACTTAGGTAACTCCAACAGGTTAGTAATTAACTAAGGCACACAAAATTATTAATTAATAAAAGTGACGTTTTTTTAATACGTCTAATAACTAAGAAAAGAAAATGATTTAAAAATGAACTCAAGAAGTGACGTGCGGACAATCATCGATTAACTTGTAAATGTGAAGTTAATGCTTAATGCTATGATGATTGTTTCGCACGTACCATTTCCAATATCTGAAGATTCTTTTCAGAACAAAATATATCGAAATATATCCATAGGTTATAAGTTTTGCTTCGATTTCTCTCACATAATTTGATAATATCGGATGTTTGGATACATGGACCTGCATTTTTGAGAAAATCAGAGGGTTTTTGGCCAGTAGAAGATCGAAATACTAAATTAACAGTAATAAATGACACCGAAATGAAAGCTGAGTATACTAACATTTGCTTAGAGATTTCTGAACCAAGGAAACCTCCACTTTGGCTTCTACCCCGTTTGCATTTAATGGATTTATTGGTTTTCGGACCTGGTCTACTGCACTCTTTATTATGAATACCACTTTTCGATCGACTTCTCGTCCGACTTCTTCGATCGCGTCCTCTTGTAGATCGACTTCTTCTCGATAGCCGACAAGATCTACTTCGGCCTTTTTTCGAATGACTTTTTCTGGATTGGCTTCTTAGAGAACGACCTCTTTTTTTTGCCAGAAATGTAGAAATAAAAGAGCTAAGCCGACTCCGCCTCTAATGGGACAATTCCCTGAAGACGGATTAAGCCGAGAAGTAAGACCATTTGTAAACGTCGGCATGGATTATTTTGGACCAATACATGTCAAAATTGGAAGACGAAGAGAGAAAAGATGGGGTGTTCCATTTACTTACCTTTCTTTAAGAGCAATACATCTAGAGATAGCACATAGTTTAAATAGAGAGTCAGCTGTATTAGCTATACTTAGACTAGTTTCGAGAAGAGGACAGCCGAAAGTTATTTATTGCGATAATGGAACGAACTTTGTTGCTGCTAATAGAGAAATCAGAAGAGCATTTCAGGAAATTAATAAATCAGCTGTTGTCGATAAAATGTCTTCTAGAGGTATTGATTTCATATATGGGAGGTGTATGGGAACGAATGATTGGATTTGTAAAGAAAATAATTGGCAAGGATGGATATTAAGTTCGCGAATAATAAATTGAGAAAAATATCCTCCGATGAAGAATTGATGGATTGAACCCCCCAGAAATACGACAGGCTGCTGACGCAGCAGCACACGGGTTGGTGCCAGAAAAAAGTAAGCATCGCTACCTAAAAGCTATTGAATTATATAGAAAGTGGTGCGAAGAAAAAAAGGTGAAGAATACCAGTTCCGAAAGTGTACTCTTAGCATATTTTGGAGAACAAACCAGACAAAAGAAGGCGTCCACTTCGTGGGCAAGGTACAGATAATTGCTTGCAACAGCTTATTAAAGAGAAAGGAACAATTATTATTGACTCATTTTCATGTTATATGCGAGCAGTAGAATGATGCGCCAAAATTGTAACGGAGGCGTTGTTGATAGTTTGTGGTGAAACATCAAGAGATGGTTATATCAGAGCCAAATTGGAAACAAGAAAAATATTGCCTGATTTTGAGAATAAAGGACAATACTAGAAAACAATAGATACGCACAAGGCAGAGTAAGTGGGAGGGAGGGTGGAGCTCGGAGTGCAGCTCCCTCCACGCGGTGAGCTCTGGAGTGGTTTAAAACTATTTATTCTTCTCTTTATTTGTTATCAAAATAGTCAGCGTATAAAAAGTATCAAATAATGCGAAATGCTGCACATATCACTAGAGCTTCCTGCTTTTTACGGGATCGCTGCATAATACTCATTTTTAGACCCTCTGGATCCCGGCTAAATATTATTATTTAAAGAAAAAAATTTATCGAAGCTTTAAGTCGCTATTATCAAAATTTTTGTCGATACCTAAAGTTGAAAAGAAGAAAATACAAAATTGGCCCTTTTGGCTTCTTAAGGGCCCGGCTAAAAATTATGTAAAACAGCCCAAATTTTTTTATAGCACTTGGGAACATAAATCACAGCTCTTTTGCACTAATGTATCATATACACTGTGTCCGTAAAGTATGGAACAAATTCATTTTTAGCTAAACAGACCATTTTAAGAAATAATCCTGAAACACGTCGATTTTTGATTTTAATTTACCGTATTTTAAAATAATAATCTAATATACAGGGTGAATTACTTTCGAGAAATGACGTCGCCGTCATTTTTTTTAAATAGAACACCCCCATTTTGTCTCAATTTTCGGATTACTCTAGCTGAGCTGATTCCAAAAATGTATCACATGTTGATTCCAATTGGTACAGGGTGGACAAAAATAAAATAGTTTTGTGTGTGCTCATAAAGTAACGCGTAACATTCTTTATTAGTTAAATTAACAATATTATCAAAAATACTTATTGGATATTTACCATTAAACAAATTGCACACTTCCATCTGAGTTCGCGATCTGTCTCTATACCCAATCATCATAAGTATTTCAATTTTTTGTTTTACACTTAACTCCATTTCTACTTCAAATTAAATCTAAGCAATAATTAAAATATTCACGAATACCAAAAATATTGTAGTACTAAACTGTCACTGAACATCAATAAATTACTAAACAAATAATGACATTTCACCAAAAACTAGACGACTATGATTTTTTTTAAATTGATAAGAAATAATTTCTTTCATATTCTGTGTGCTAGACCACAAGTACCAAACATGTTTGGAAACAGCTCATTTTTATTAATCTACAAATGTAACAAACTACAGGGTGTTACATTTAAACCAATTGCCGCTAGACAATAAGTATTTTTGATAATATTGTTAATTTAACTAATAAAGAATGTTACGCGTTACTTTATGAGCACACACAAAACTAATGTATTTTTGTCCACCCTGTACCAATTGGAATCAGCATGTGATACATTTTTGGAATCAGCTCAGCTAGAGTAATCCGAAAATTGAGACAAAATGGGGGTGTTCCATTTAAAAAAAATGACGGTGACGTCATTACTCGAAAGTAATTCACTCTGTATACTAGATTATTATTTTAAAATACGGTAAATTAAAATCAAAAATCGACGTGTTTCAGGATTATTCCTTAAAATGGTCTGTTTAGCTAAAAATGAATTTGTTCCATACTTTACGGACACAGTGTATTATTTTAAATCGTTTTTTTTTGCTGTTTTTGGCCCACCCTAATGTACAGTATGATATACGAACGATGCTACAAATTGAAGAAAAAACTGATATTTCGAAACATGGGAAACTGTTGGCCTTCCTAAAACGACAAAATGTGGGCTTCAGGCCCAAGAAATCGAACGTATTTTCCAGGAAAAATATAGAGGATTTTTTAAACAAACCTCCAAATGAATTTTTACCGATAAAGGTAATAAATACAAGTAGATCATTTCTCATTATTGATCCAGTATGGGTGAAGATCATTCGAGACTACATGAAATTGAGAAAAACATAGAAATCGATAGATTTTTTTGTTCAGCTTAGAGGAGGAATAGTAAGAAATCAACCAATTGGGTACAATACAATAGCTAATTTTTCCCAAAAAATTGCAACTTTTTTGAATTTAGAGGACTTGAAAGGCTTTACAGGCCACGCTCTAAAAAGAACCGCCGCTACGTTACTTGCCAACAGTGGTGCAAATGTACTCCAATTAAAAAGGCTGGGAGGATGAAAATCTAGTACTGTGGCAGAAGGTTATGTGCGGATAGCTCGATGGAGAATAAAACCAAAACTGCCAATATGCTGTCCCAACGTGCCTTGTCTTCTGAAGCTCTTGCAAGTAGATAGTTCACAAATCTTAGTCATTCAACAGCAAAGTAATTTGTCGACCAAAGAGATAACTGTTGGAGACGCCAGCGCTGGCACTGGCCTAAATATTTCTATAAACGCTTATAATAATTCAAATTTAACCATTAATTTCAATAAGTAGTTTTTTGTATTTTAGTTCATTATTGGTTTTTATTGTTTGCCATTAAATAGGTATTATAATATTTGTCAATGTGTTATATTTTTAAATATAAAAAATATTCATCTAGAATAGATGAGAAAAATTTTAACGATCACAATATTTTAGAGGGCGGAAAGTGTAATATGACACTTTCTAACCTTCAATGACGTTAGTAATGACAGCATTGCATATATGGTTGTAAATATAGAATCTGTCAAACCAAGAATTAGCATTTCATTATTTTAAGGAAGGGTCTGTGTTTTGTAATTCTCGAAAATTATGTACGAAAAATACTTTATAGCTGGAAAAACATTTCAGAAGATAAAGGCTTATAAGGCTGTCGTCAATGATTACTATATCGAGCTTAGGAGCAGGAGAAAATAATGATAATCGTAGAACCATCCAAATTGCTCGAAACGTTGTTAATCTTAGAATTCCAAAAAGGGTTCGTGGTATCCACCATCCCGAATACTTGATGCTGATTTTATCCGAAAACTAAATTTTTTTTTAATACAAAAGACATTCTTTTTTTCAATTATTTTGGGAAATTAAACCACAATCTTTTTTTGTATTTTTCAATTCAACTTTTGGGTAGCGGAAGCTAGTATGAAGCGTGTAACGTGGGAAAAATTTGCCGAGAAAACAAATTTTTTTTTAGCCATGGACGACCGGTGAAGTTGACGTTAACGTTAACGAAGACCCGCGCCTTAGTCCGCTTGGCCAACGAACGTACTTAAAGTGATGGGAACTTCTAACAGTGATAAGCCACTTGCTCTTAGTTCAGAGAAGTGCTACAAACATACATACAAACATACAGGTGAAGCTAATAAAAACGTTTTAATGACTTTAACAAAAGTTGTAGAATAAGGACAGTATAGTTTCTAATGTTGATATTTTTTACCAACCTAAATTGGGGAATATTTTGTAAGTGGTAGATTGCGCCACCTAGCGAAAAGCCATGGACCCAAAAACATTTTTAATCACTTTTTTAAAGCCAATTTTCTCATAAGATTTTGTTTCCCAAAATTCTAAGACATACGGTTTCCGACATAATAATGGTCTGTCGCCATTACCCTCAATGAATCCCCTGTACTGTATATAGTTTAATGGTAAATAACCTCTAGATGAGGTGACTTAGTCACAATAAAATAGTACCATTTCTAAATTAAAATAAAAAACGAATAAACCTAGCATAACAAGTTTTTTAAACGACAATCAAGTTTTGCTAAAACCTGTGAATGGTTTTATTAAAATTAATAAACATTTTTTAAGTTTTCTTATAATTAATCTTGGTAAAAAGACGAAGCTCTAATTAAACTTTGTTAATGATGGGAAAACTGTCAATCAATAGGTAGTAGTATTTTTCGAATTAATTTCTGTCATATTTGGTTTTATTCGCAGCTTTTTGAAGAATAAGAATAATAAAAAGAGCTAAATTAAGTACCTGCATATCTGTAAAGGAATGGTCTTTCTCGAACTGTGATGTCAATATTGTAACTTTATATCCAATGTGGTGGTAAGCCAGTCCAATGTTGAGCAAGTATCTATCAGCTTTTTTGAGGTCAATCTGGCAGTTCAAACTCTAAGCGAAAGTGTGTAGCATCAGTTATAGAGTTCCTGATGTTGGATATCAAGGATCCACGTTTCACAGATGCATCTGCAACAATTAAATTCATCCGGATTCTGGATACAATTTTCAATTTGCTAATCTCCAGAAATTCAATGACGGTCAAGATGAAGATCCCAATTTGACGAAATAATAAAGAATTGTGGGGACCAATTTTTGAAGAGGCAGTACATTATTATCATAATTTTAAAGATGGGCAAGCTATCAAACTCATAAATACTATAAAGAAAACTCCATTTATTGGATTCTCAGTAACTATAAAATCAGTTATTGGTATTTATATAACCCACACTGAGCCTGATCATCAAAACCTAAACTATTTCGTGATGCATTTTGGCCTAATATCATAATAAAATTAAATAAGAAATAAATTCCCTTGAAACTAATTTCAATAAATCATTAAACGTAGGAATATTACATAAATATAAGTAGCGAGGTCGACAGGTACGGAGTCAAGTTCATCACGTATATAAACATTTAACAGTAAATAGTAAATAACATGGAACTGAACTTGAACCATAGTATAAATATACAGGTGACAACACAATAAAAAAAAAGAATCAGTTATCAAGAGTAATCGAAAGTAATCAATATTCATTATAATTTATTTGTAGTCATTATGTTATCCTTTAAGGATAGATACTTATATAGATTCAGTAATCTTAAATAGCTATAATGTGTAATACGAGTAGTAGAGTATGTTAATAAATAGAACTTATCCCAGTGCCAGAAGTAGTAGTTTTATTGTAGTAAGATGACCCTCCGAGTGACCATCAATACCACCAATTAAAAAGGCCAATTAGTCCTTCTTTAATAGATTTATCAGAAAATGTGGTTTCATATGTAGCAGGCTATGCTATAAAAATGGCTATGAAACTTATCAAGTGTCCCACATGTAATGAATGATGGAAAAACAAGACCCCAAAATATTTCACTTCCATTGAGAGAAAAAAGTGGGGAACTTTGGTAGTTCCATCAGATGATGCCATTAAAATATGTAGGTATGTTTGTGGAAAGAAAACTGAGAAAGGTTTTATATGTGACCAATAAGAAAATTCCCAAGGAGTCTATTTTCATGAAGCAAATTTAAACACGAGTCGTTCCGTTGAATTTTAAGTATATATAAAAAAATCCAATTATTCAGCTCTTCCAAGGTAGCTAATTAGCTCCATACATTAAAGGCATATTGCATTAATATTACAATACAATCGTATCACTGATAATTTTTTCGTAATGTGTAACAATCAGACAATCTGGGTTTTCACATTGATTTTCGTTACTGTCTACAGGATCCTCATTATTCTCGAATTTATTCGGAGAAGCTGGTTTGTGTTTGCTACCAACATTTGGGTCAAAAGTACCCAAATTTGAGATTTTTGGTACATTTAAAAATTCATATCTCTAAAAATATTCCTCCTGGACTATAAGAGCTGTGTTCACCACAGCAATGATTAATTATTAAGAATGCATATACACTGTGTCCGTAAAGTATGGAACAAATTCATTTTTAGCTAAACAGACCATTTTAAGAAATAATCCTGAAACACGTCGATTTTTGATTTTAATTTACCGTACTTTAAAATAATAATCTAATATACAGGGTGAATTACTTTCGAGTAATGACGTCACCGTCATTTTTTTTAAATGGAACATCCCCATTTTGTCCCAATTTTCGGATTACACTAGCTGAGCTGATTCCAAAAATGTATCACATGTTGATTTCAATTGGTACAGGGTGGACAAAAATACAATAGTTTTGTGTGTGCTCATAAAGTAACGCGTAACATTCTTTATTAGTTAAATTAACAATATTATCAAAAATACTTATTGTCTAGCGGCAATTAGTTTAAATAAGTATTTTTGATAATATTGCTAATTTAACTAATAAAGAATGTTACGCGTTACTTTATGAGCACACACAAAACTATTGTATTTTTGTCTACCCTGTACCAATTGGAATCAACATGTGATACATTTTTGGAATCAGCTCAGCTAGAGTAATCCGAAAATTGAGACAAAATGGGGGTGTTCCATTTAAAAAAAATGACGGTGACGTCATTACTCGAAAGTAATTCACCCTGTATATTAGATTATTATTTTAAAATACGGTAAATTAAAATCAAAAATCGACGTGTTTCAGGATTATTCCTTAAATGGTCTGTTTAGCTAAAAATGAATTTGTTCCATACTTTACGGACACAGTGTATATTCCAGATAATGATCCATATAGGTACAGGATCAGTCATAACTTTTAGGACATAGGCTAAGGGCAGAGTGTTTGGACCAAAATATGGCGATATTACCAGATATAACTGGATAAAATATTGCCGTGGGCGTTGAAACTGAATTTTATTTTTCGTTTTTTAATAATAATTTCACTGTATATTTATCAATTGTTATAAAAATCGGCAGTGGCATAATTTTATACAGGGAATATTATTTCATGTACTATTTTATATTTTGTTACAGGGGGCGCCACGTGAAGAAAAATTTTATAGAGGGAATATTGCTTTATGTACTATTTCACATTTTGTTACAGGAGGCGCCACGTGAAGGATTTCTGATGATGAAATCGATTGGTAACTTTTTTTGACGAACCTTTTTAGTGATTTTGATTAGAAAATATGACATAAGCATAATTGGTACTCTTGTTTATACACGATATTTTCATTCGTTTTCGATAAAAACGCAATTGAACAGTTCGGAGTATCAGTATTTCATTTATGAGGAGTGTGCTTTGGTCTGTCAGACAATTGTTGCTGGAAAAATATGTACAATCAGAATACCAAGATGTTATAGTCTGAAGATACCGACTGCTACAAAAATTTAACTCCATACCTTTTGCGACTGTAGTGAGAAAGCCTTTTCAGCAGTTTCCTATCCGAGATGGGTGGAAGGAGCTGTAATGGCAAGTCGATTAGCACAATTCATAACATCTGAACTAGAAATACCTATTTACCAGCAGTTTTTTTGGTCAGATTCCAAATGTGTTCTTAATTGGATAAGAAGCGATAGTAGACAATACAAACAATTTATTTCACATAGAATAGGAGAAATTCAAGAGAGAACTAATATCGAAGACTGGTGATGGATTTATACCGACTTAAATCTAGCTGACGAAGCTACCGGAGATAATTCTGACTCACATAATTTGATAATATCGGATGTTTGGATACATGGACCTGCATTTTTGAGAAAATCAGCCTAATTAGGTAACTCCAACAGGTTAGTAACTAAGGCACACAAAATTATTTTTTCTACAATCATTAATAAAAGTGACGTTTTTTTAACACGTCTAATAACTGAGAAAAGAAAATAATATAAAAATGAACTCAAGAAGTGACGTGCGGACAATCATCGATTAACTTGTAAATTTCAAGTTAATTCTTAATGCTATGATGATTGTTTCGCACGTACCATTTCCAATATTTGAATATTCTTTTCAGAACAAAATAAATAAATATATCCATAGGTTACGAGTTTTGCTTCAATTTCTCTCACATAATTTGATAATATCGGATGATTGGATACATGGACCTGCATTTTTGAGAAAATCAGCGGGTTTTTGGCCAGTAGAAGATCGAAATACTAAATTAACAGTAATAAATGACACCGAAATGAAAGATGAGTATACTAACATTTGCTTAGTGATTTCTGAACCAAGGTAACCTCCACTTTGGCTTCTACCCCGTTTGCCTTTAATGGATTTATTGGTTTTCGGACCTGGTCTACTGCACTATTTATTATGAATACCACTTTTCGATCGACTTCTCGTCCGACTTCTTCGATCGCGTCCTCTTGTAGATCGACTTCTTCTCGATAGCCGACGAGATCTACTTCGGCCTTTTTTCGAATGACTTTTTCTGGATTGGCTTCTTAGAGAACGACCTCTTTTTTTGCCAGAAATGAAGAAATAAAAGAGCTAAGCCGACTCCGCCTCTAATGGGACAATTACCTGAAGACAGATTAAGCCGAGAAGTAAGACCATTTGTAAACGTTGGTATGGATTATTTTGGACCAATACATGTCAAAATTGGAAGACGAAGAGAGAAAAGATGGGGTGTTCCATTTACATACCTTTCTACAAGAGCAATACATCTAGAGATAGCACATAGTTTAAATAGAGAGTCAGCTGTATTAGCTATACTTAGACTAGTTTCGAGAAGAGGACAGCCGAAAGTTATTTATTGCGATAATGGAACGAACTTTGTTGCTGCTAATAGAGAAATCAGAAGAGCATTTCAGGAAATTAATAAATCAGCTGTTGTCGATAAAATGTCTTCTAGAGGTATTGATTTCATATATGGGAGGTGTATGGGAACGAATGATTGGATTTGTAAAGAAAATAATTGGCAAGGATGGATATTAAGTTCGCGAATAATAAATTGAGAAAAATATCCTCCGATGAAGAATTGATGGATTGAACCCCCCAGAAATACGACAGGCTGCTGACGCAGCAGCACACGGGTTGGTGCCAGAAAAAAGTAAGCATCGCTACCTAAAAGCTATTGAATTATATAGAAAGTGGTGCGAAGAAAAAAAGGTGAAGAATACCAGTTCCGAAAGTGTACTCTTAGCATATTTTGGAGAACAAACCAGACAAAAGAAGGCGTCCACTTTGTGGGCAATGTACAGATAATTGCTTGCAACAGCTTATTAAAGAGAAAGGAACAATTATTATTGACTCATTTTCATGTTATACGCGAGCAGTAGAATGATGCGACAAAATTGTAACGGAGGCGTTGTTGATAGTTTGTGGTGAAACATCAAGAGATGGGTATATCAGAGCCAAATTGGAAACAAGAAAAATATTGCCTGATTTTGAGAATGAACGACAATACTAGAAAACAATAGATACGCACAAGGCAGATTAAGTGGGAGGGAGGGTGGAGCTCGGAGTGCAGCTCCCTCCACGCGGTGAGCTCTGGAGTGGTTTAAAACTATTTATTCTTCTCTTTATTTGTTATCAAAATAGTCAGCGTATAAAAAGTATCAAATAATGCGAGATGCTGCACATATCACTAGAGCTTCCTGCTTTTTACGGGATCGCTGCATAATACTCATTTTTAGACCCTCTGGATCCCGGCTAAATATTATTATTTAAAGAAAAAAATTAATCGAAGCTTTAAGTCGCTATTATCAAAATTTTTGTCGATACCTAAAGTTGAAAACAAGAAAATACAAAGTTGGCCCTTTTGGCTTCTTAAGGGCCCGGCTATAAATTATGTAAAACAGCCCAAATTTTTTTATAGCACTGGGGAACATAAATCACAGCTCTTTTGCACTAATGTATCATATATTTTTTTAATCGTTTTTTTTGCTGTTTTTGGCCCACCCTAATATACGAACGATGCTACAAATTGAAGAAAAAACTGATATTTCGAAACATGGGAAACTGTTGGTCTTCCTAAAACGACAAAATGTGGGCTTCAGGCCCAAGAAATCGAACGTATTTTCCAGGAAAAATATAGAGGATTTTTTAAACAAACCTCCAAATGAATTCCTATTGATAAAGGTAATATATTTGTGATCTTTAAATAAGTATTTTAAAAAAAATCGTGTTTAAGCTTATACAAGTGCACAGTTATTATGATATTATATTTTTCTTATTGTTTTAGGTCGCATTAATAATAGGCGTATTTGGCTGGAGCTTGTCGAACGGACGAATTAGTGAAAATGAAAATTTTCGATGTTGCTTTTTTTGAAGAAAAAATTTCGGTTGAAATTCCAGATTCAAAAAAACACATACAAGTAGATCATTTCTCATTACTGATCCAGTATGGGTGAAGATCATTCGAGACTACATGAATTTCAGAAAAAACATATCGATAGATTTTTTGTTCAGCTTAGAGGAGGAATAGTAAGAAATCAACCAATTGGGCACAATACAATAGCTAATTTTTCCCAAAAAATTGCTACTTTTTTGAATTTAGAGGACTCGAAAGGCTTTACAGGCCACGCTCTAAAAAGAACCGCCGCTACGTTACTTGCCAACAGTGGTGCAAATGTACTCCAATTAAAGAGGCTGGGATGATGGAAATCTAGTACTGTGGCAGAAGGTTATGTGCGGATAGCTCGATGGAGAATAAAACCAACACATCTCTTCTGAAGCTGTTGCAAGTAGGTAGTTCACAAATCTTAGTCATTCAACCGGAGAGTAATTTGTCGACCAAAGAGATAACTGTTGGAGACGCCAGCGCTGGTACTGGCCTAAATATTTCTATAAAAGCTTATAATAATTCAAATTTAACCATTCATTTCAATAAGCAGTTTGTTGTATTTTAGTTCATTATTGGTTTTTATTGTTTGCCAATAAATAGGTATTATAATATTTGTCAATGTGTTATATTTTTAAATATAAAAAATATTCATCTAGAATAGATGAGAAAAATTTTAACGATCACAATATTTTAGAGGGCGGGAAGTGTAATATGACACTTTCTAATCTTCAATGACGTTAGTAATGACAGCATTGCATATATGGTTGTAAATATAGAATCTTTCAAACCAAGAATTAGCATTTCATTATTTTAAGTGAACAGCTTGACAACCACGCACTTCCCAACTATATACGATTTGGATTTTTCTTCACTCGTTACCACAGCAATGGTTACCATGACAATAGTTTTTCCATAACTGATTTCAGCTAAACGAATGTTGACCCATTTTTGATGTCTGTCACATGGTCAAGATAATTAGAAAATAATTGGGCAAATTTGATGAAATTTCTGGAATTGTTGAAGATAAAAGCTGTATTTTTTTATAAAAAATTATTTAGAAGAGATACTTCTAATGCGACTTCCAACATTAGTCCTTCTTTAACAGATTTATCAGAAAATGTGGTTTCATATGTAGCAAGCTATGCTATAAAAATGGATATGAAACTTATCAAGTGTCCCACATGTAATGAATGATGGGAAAACAAGACCCCAAAATATTTCACTTCCATTGAGAGAAAAAAGTGGGGGAATTTGATAGTTCCATCAGATGATGCCATTAAAATATGTAGGTATGTTTGTGGAAAGAAAACTGAGAAAGGTTTTATATGTGATCAATAAGAAAATTCCCAAGGAGTCTAATTTCATGAAGCAATTTTTATTAAATACTTCAAATGAGTTACATAGATGGAAATTATTTACAGATATTGATAATTGGAGTTTTTGACTCTAACTGAAAACCACAAAACGAGAATAATAAAAATTCTTTCGGAAAATAGATCTTCTGATAGGTACTTTACTAAGGAAATGAGTAGAAGGAAGAAAGGGAGCAGAATGGATCTCAATATAATACAATCGTATCACTGATAAGTTTTTCGGGTGTTACTCATCAGACAATCTGGGTTTTCACATTGATTTTACTATCGACGGGTTCCTCACTATTTTCGAATTTGCATACCTTTGCTTACATCATCGTCGTCGTCGTCTTCTTCATATTCTTCTTCATCGCCTTCGTCTGTTTCACTCAAGTCAGTATGCCGTCTTCCGGTACAGACAACCTTAGGACGTAGTCGAATACCAACCCAAAGGCACCAATTAAGTTCAACTCTACATAGCCTTTCTGAAGATATTTTAAATTGAACTAGCTATCCCGCATAGCCAATCAATGTCTCAGATAAGTACATTCCTAAGAGTACAGACCTTACACAATCCTTCATCTATTCTGGCAGAAATTTCGATTAAGAATATTATTAACTATTGTATAAGGAATATAAAAAAAATATTATTTATATTTTATTTTTAATATATTATTTTTCAAGGGTCAAAAGTACCCAAATTTGAGATTTTTGGTACTTTTAAAAATTCATATCTCTAAAAACATTCTTCCTGGAATCGGCACAGTGGCATAATTTGATACAAGGAATATCATTTCATGGACTATTTTACATTTTGTTACAGGGGGCGCCACGTGAAGGATTTCTGGTGATGAAATCGACTGGTAACTGGTCATTCGTTTTCGATAAAAACGCAATTGAACAGTTCGGAGTATCAGTAGGGGATTTCGAATATTATTTCATTTATGAGGAGTGTGCTTTGGTCTGTCAGACAATTGTTGCTGGAAAAATATGTACAATCAGAATACGAAGATGTTACAGTCTGAATATACCGACTGCTAAAAAAATTGAACTCCATACCTTTTGCGACAGTAGTGGGAAAGCCTTTTCAGCAGTTTCTTATCTGAGATGGGTGGAAGGAGCTGTAATGGCAAGTCGATTAGCACAATTCATAACATCTGAACTAGAAATACCTATTTACCAGCAGTTTTTTTTTTGGACAGATTCCAAATGTTTTCTTAATTGGATAAGAAGCGATAGTAGACAATACAAACAATTTATTTCGCATAGAATAGGAGAAATTCAAGAGAGAACTAATATCGAAGACTGGAGATGGATTTATACTGACTTAAATCTAGCTGACGAAGCTACCGAAGATAATTCTGACTCACATAATTTGATAATATCGGATGTTTGGATACATGGACCTGCATTTTTGAGAAAATCAGAGGGTTTTAGGCCAGTAGAAGATCGAAATACTAAATTAACATTAATAAATGACACCGAAATGAAAGCTGAGTATACTAACATTTGCTTAGAGATTTCTGAACCAAGGAAACCTCCACTTTGGCTTCTAACCCGTTTGCCTTTAATTGATTTATTGGTTTTCGGACCTGGTCTACTGCACTTTTTATTCTGAATACCACTTTTCGATCGACTTCTCGTCCGGCTTCTTCGATCGCGTCCTCTTGTAGATCGACTTCTTCTCGATAGACGACGAGATCTACTTCGGCCTTTTTTCGAATGACTTTTTCTGGATTGGCTTCTTAGAGAACGACCTCTTTTTGCCAGAAATGTAAAAATAAAAGGGCTAAGCCGACTCCGCCTCTAATGGGATAGATTAAGCCGAGAAGTAAGACCATTTGTAAACTTTGGCATGGATTATTTTGGACCAGTACATGTCAAAATTGGAAGTCGAAGAGAGAAAAGATGGGTTCATCCTCTTTACATGCCTTTCTATAAGAGCAATACATCTAGAGATAGCCCATAGTTTAAATAGCGAGTCAGCTGTATTAGCTATACTTATACTAGTTTCGAGAAGAGGACAGCCAAAGGTTATTTATTGCGATAATGGAACGAACTTTGTTGCTGCTAATAAAGAAATCAGAAGAGCATTTCAGGAAATCAATAAATCAGCTGTTGTCGATAAAATGTCTTCTAGAGGTATTGATTTCAAATTCAATGCACCAGGTGCTCCACATATGGGAGGTGCATGGGAACGAATTATTGGATTTGTAAAAAAAATCATTGGCAAGGATCTACATGGTCAATCTATTCGAGAAGAAACTCTTCAGACCTTCTTCGCTGAAGCTGAACACATAGTGAATTCTAGGCCACTGACACGAGTATCAAGTGATCCGATGGATTCCGAAGCTCTCACACCTAACCACTTTCTTCTTGGATCATCGAGTGGAGATAGTTCTATTATACGTCTAGATCCTGACCTGAATTGTTTGCGCAGAGAGTGGAAAAAATCTCAGATGCTGTTGGACAATTTCTGGAAACGGTGGATGAAAGAGTATTTGCCTACTTTAACGAAAATACCTAAATGGACAAAAAAGCAACAAACAATCCAGGTTAATGATATTGTTATACTGGTGGACAACATTATGCCGAGGTATTCCTGGAAATTGGGACGAATTAGCTCTGTTTACCCAGGGCCAGATGGAATAGTTCGAGTAGTGGACGTTAAAACGTCAAATGCTGAGTATCGACGACCCGTAACGAAGATATGCAAACTATATATAGAGCAAAACTAGTTTCTCTAGCGTGGTGGAGAATGTTGATACTTTAAATATTTAATTAGTTTGAGTTCACAGTTATAAACTTTACTTACTATTTATAATTTGTCAAAAATTAATTATAATTGTCAGAATTTTGAAAAAGTCATTGAAATTTTGTGAAGACGGAAAATACAGTTTTATTGACAAAAATTCAACTAGATTTAACGAGAAAGTAACAAACATTAAATATCGTTTCTCTTATTGCAGTTGTGTTCTCACTATCGGTGTCATACCTCCTAATTGCCCAAAATATCCACTATATATATATATATATATATATATATATATATATATATAACTCTTATTATATATTGTGGCTTTTTAGAGAAAAATACCTATTTTCAAAGTACACACTTTATTTATGACAACTAAATTCATAACACCAACTTTAAATATTGTTTTAAAAATGAATTGTTTTCTTGTATTTTTGTGTTACTTTAGTTTTAGTTTATAATCTCACTTACAAGTAAGTTATAACATTTGTCTAATGAAATTTAAAAAAATTTTTGACCCGGTTTTCCTTTTTTGTAATATTTTAGCCTTGAAAATGGAAGCAAAGATTTCCGAAAGCTTGGTAATGTATAAAAGAGTTCACTTTAGTAAGTAATATATTTTGTGTTTTTTGGCTGCTTTCCCCGTGAATGAAAGAAAGAATTTTTTTACTTAAAAAGATTTCTTTCTTAATTTTATTTTTTATATATATACGAAAAGTTATTATCAAATAATAGAAATAAATACCACAATCTCTGAAAAAGAAACTTAATAATATTCATGATCTATATAGAAGATCGAAAGTGTAGAAAGATGGCATGGCGAGATTATTAGGGAGTGACAGTGATTTTTATATGACGTTTGGGTGAAGAAGTTCGTTTTAAAAAACCCTCTGTAAGTGAATACAGAATCGTGTTCGAGGGCTAGTTTTCGGTGAAGTTTGTTAATGGGTTGATATAATAAAACTGTAGAAATTTGAATTAATTTTGTGTGTTACTGTGACAATTCATTGACATAGATAGATAGATTTCATCACATTAAATACAAAATGTACAATAGTAACAAGTCAAACCGACAAAGTAAGAAGAACAATAATTGCAGTTAATACACACTGTGATGTCTTTTGGCCTAATATAATAATAAAATTGAATAAGAAATAAATTCCCTTGAAACTAATTTCAATAAATCATAAAACGATGGAATATTACATAAATATAAGTAGCGAGGTCGACAGGTACGGAGTCAAGTTCATCACATAGAAAAATGGTCCTCAATTTTCAAGTTTTGAATTTAAAAAGTTTTCTAAATTATGGGAATTTGAACATATAACTTCTTCGCCCTTATATCCACAGTCAAATGGACAAGTTGAAAAAGCAGTCCAGTCAGTTAAAAATCTTTTTAAAAAATGTGTGTTAGACAAAAAAGATCCTTATTTAGCTTTATTAAATTTTAGAAATACTCCTGTAGATGGAGAAAATTCTCCAGCAAATGCTTTATTGAATAAAAATTTAAGATCAGTAATTCCAGAAATTGAAACTAAACATTTAAAAAACTTCAATAAAAATAAATTTGATTCATTTATAAAAAAAAGTCAAGAAAATCAAACAGTATTATGACAAATGAAACATTGAAGCACTGCCACCTTTAAAAAATAATTCGTTGGTAAAAGTTCAAATCAAACCAAAAACACCATGGAAAAAGGGTAAAATTTTGAAAAAAGTAAGTTTTAGATCTTATATAATAAAATTAGAAAATAATTCAACAATAAGACGTAATAGAAAATTTATAAAACTTATTAAATATCCAGAAGTTGTTGAAAATCAAAATTATAGCAACATATTTATATTTACCAATGAAAATTTTGAACAAATTTTGAAAGTGGTAGAAAATGATGAAAATATAAACGTGGATGAAAGGAGTGAAGAGGGTGTTATATCCAGTGCCAACCTAGATACCAGTATAAACAGGTCTAAACGTTTTAGCAAGTGTTAACGACAACATGTGTATAATGTAAACAGCAGTGGTATCGAAATGACGAGCCTTTCAGGTGATAAAGAGGATTCTTTTCATTTGAAAGAAAAGGGAGAATGTAGTTATACTACAAATAGATCTGGAATATCTATAAAACGTCCAGTAAAATTTACTGATTATATTGTAGACTCTAACGATGAATAACTTATTTATTTTTATTTGTATTGTATTTGTATATAATATTGATGTAACGTGTATTTTTAGATATGAGTTATAGTTAAATAGATTTACTTGAAAGCTCTTCATTTAACAAATTTGTAGTAAAACTCGAATGAAATAATTCTATTACATAATAGTAATTGTGAAGGTACCACTATTATTTTTTGTGTTTTTAACATGTATGTATAATATTTTACTACATTAGTAAAAAGTAAGTAGCTAACATTGTGTCTGTAGATGTTGTAGAATATTATATAGTAGTAAAATGAGAGAGAAAGAGGTTAATGTGAACCGTTGGTATCACTTGACACATGTCAAGTAACGTAAAATCATTTTTCTACTCCTGTTTTATAATATACTTATTAAAAGACTAAAATCTGTATCATAATGATATTCATTATGATACAAATTTTCATTATGATACAGATTTTTAAGCCAATAGGAATGCGACATTCACACAATATTTAATATAGCCATGGATACCTGGTTGACATTTCTGAAATTAATTATATTAGGTGACACTTAATTTGACAGCTGTCAAATAATTTTGATTTTCAAAAGTAACTATATTTAAAATTAATTAAACTAAATAATTAAATTGTGTTAAAATAATGAGTGATAACGAAGAATTTTCTCTGACGCCTCCAGAAATTAGAGAAAGAGCCGAAAATGCAGTTGACAACATATTACCAGAAAAATCCAAGAAAACTTATGAAAAATTATACAAACAATTTATGGATTGGAGAAACACAAAAAATATAACATCGTTTTTTTCATTTGTTGTACAATTTGTAAAATTTATTTGTTGAAGTTCCTTTCATTGTTCTTGTTTTTTATAATAAATGATAATTATTAATTAAATAATTCTTATTCATCGGAGTAGAAAAAATATTGTATGCAACTTTCAGGTAATGGCCATTAATACACTCGCATATTATATACGAAACTCGCCTGCGGCTCGTTTCGTATCCTACGATAATTATTAATTAAATAATTCTTATTAATCGGAGTAGAAAAAATATTGTATGCAACTTTCATGTAATGGCCATTAATACAGTCGCATATTATATACGAAACTCGCCTGCGGCTCGTTTCGTATCCTACAACATGCTCGTGTCTTAATGGCTATCATTACATGATCGTTGCATAAAATACTATTTTATCCATTCTTACATTCTCAGTTAATAAAGTCAGTTGCCATCTAGACCTTGTTTGATATACAGCTCCCATAAAAGATGTCAACCAGTTGAATAAAGTGCCAAGTTCCACCAGCAGAAGACTTTTTGTCTTACCGTGATATTTATATTTCCATGAGAGTTATAATGTTAAGCAATTGTTAGAGTTATACTAGATTTCCTATTGCATAAGAGCACAAGAAAGGGTCAATAGCCATAAAGCGGCAATAAACCATTGGCGTTACATTTTTCGGTAAAGACCTGAATGGTTTTATTTGTCGAGTTTATTTAATAGTACAAAAGTTAGGCAAGTATCATATTGTTAGTAAGTAATTATTACAGTATTAAGAGACGATTTTACGGAGACCAATCAATTGGGCCAAAATACTTGCTATAATCAATTACTGAAAATGAGTATTAACTAGGTAAGGACTATAGTACTAAACGTACATGATGCACTTGTGCATTAAGCACCTTTAAGTACTATTAGAAGTATAGTTTCTACGTGTGCCAATATAGACCAGGGTAGAAGCCTTTAAAAATAATAAAAAGTGAAAAAAAATAATAGTAGGATGAAACCCATTGGAAAAGGAGAAGATTATTATAAAAATAAAAGGAAAAATAATTTACGGGCGATCTGAGGTCGGGAAGGGGAAGGGGGTGAGTTTTTAAGGGTAAAAAACGGTTTATCTCAACTTCCGGCAAAACTACAAGTCCTATGGAAAAAAGTCAAATGGCAAAGTTGTACCTAATAAATAGATCTACAACTTTTGTATTTGCACTTTTTTCACATAAACTCAAAACTTATTTGAAAAATTCATTTTAAGAATGAAAGTAATAAAAGAAAATGAAAATGTACCAGAAATGGGAAGGAAAAAGTTGTGGAAAATTTTACACGGACTAAATTTTTCTTGGCAAAAGCAAAAAAGAAAATCTATTTTAATGGATACAGAAGAAAAAATTTGTTGGAGAAGAAAGTATTTGAGGCAAATTAAAGAGTACCGAAGGGAAGCGAGAAACATTTTTTTATTTCATCATTAAGTAAATCAAAAAGTGTTTTTATTACCACTGTATGAAAATATGTTGGGATAGTTTGGTTACATTTACTAAGGTAGGTATGCAAAAATAAATGTCATAACAATTTCTAAAATATTACAATGAGTCATATTATTATTAAAATCTACATATTGTAATTTAGTTTTTATTATTTATTTAAACAGTTTTTACTTGTGGGAAAAAATTATACACACTATGGCTAATTACTAACTATTTATTTAAAGAAACACACACACTGTATTAAACTTAATTTATATACACACTATACTCAACGTCTACTAATTTATTTACACTCGGAATATTAGTTCTAATTTATTTTCACCACTTGGATATTACCCTATTTATTTGCACTATTTAATTCACTAATTCTTCCGAACTAACTGTACTGTAGGTACTCGTTTCACCGATTGTTTCGAATTAACTAACTGTACTATCTACGCACTCGAAAACCCGCGTATATATAGTCCTTATCGGTTCTGGAAAGTTCTAGTATTTTATGACGCTCCTCATATGCGTAAATACTGTAATAGACCAGAAGGTTCTAGAAAACGCATTCACCAAAATTTATAATCGAGGGACAGGACTGGCTTTGAGTTGGTGACCTCGCAACAATATATTGCAAGTGTATATAAAAACAAATTTTATTTATAATTTTAATCATTGCACTTTTTAATTTTTCACAATTTTGTATGTTGCTTCTTTTTAATAAAGCAAAATAAAGAATATTTGTTTGTGACTTTTTTTAATAATTTTTATCTTCGGCTTTTTAAATAACTTTTAGATCTTTGGGATTCTCTTTTGTAATTTATCAAATACCTACCATAGTATAGTGCTCAAAGATTGAAAAGTCGTCTAGAAACTAATTCCGTGTGCAACTCTTTTTTAAAATGTTTTGACATATTTATGTGATAGCGTATACCTTCATAAGTCGAATGTACCCGGCAGAATAAAAATCGTGACGGGGGGAAAGGTGGGGGGAGCATTTTTGTTAAAAAAATTTGAAAAGATAATTTATTCCCCAAGACGAGTTCTATCAATTGGTTAAAAGCGGATCCTCTAGTATCAACGAAAACTTACAAAAAAAAAGTTTCTTTTTAAAAGTTACATTAGTCTAAACGAACAATGTATTTTATTTTTGTGATTTGTGGCTAAACGGTAACAATAACGTTTGAAAGACACTTTTCAATTGTTATTCATCGCCATTGCGTCGAAACAAAAATTCCAATAAAAAAATACCCCAAACAAAGAAAATAGCCCTTTCTTTTCTGCTTCTAATAGTTTTTTGTATGCTAAAATTGGCTGGATAATAAGCGAGAAACTTAATTTTGATCAGGAGAATGTCACTTAAAGATGGGGCGCACTCAATGCAATCGGTACCCTCAAACGCACCCCGCGCTGCCCGCTATTTCCCAAATGTATGCAACTAATAGGTACTCTTTTTAGATATTCTAATCGTGATTTTTAGTTCTTTAGTTATAAAGGAACTGTTTTAATTTACCATAAAATGTTGATAGTTAATTAAAACCATCATGCATTAGTTACTATCATTATTGAAATATTAAAAAAGTATTTAATGTCTATTTTAGCTTCAGCATAAAACTTTCAAATCTTAATCACTTTCAGAACTGGAATCCATTTCTGATACCACATTGTGCTGTATCTTATTATTACAACTTTGACCAGGACACTTGCATGATCCAACACATGATAGGTACCTCTAACTTTACGCACGAACAGTTTCTTTATTTACAACCTATAGAGCAATTACGTAGTATTTAAACAAAAATAGAATATATTACATGTATATACCTTTTAAACAATTACATTAAGATAATAAACCCGTGTGTAAAGGAAACTCCGATAATCTTGTAAGTACTAGTTGTAATTCGTCGTTGTGCATCTCCCAACCATTTTGTAAAGGGTCCAAAGTGGCAGGTTTAGATTCTGAACTACGTAACCAAATGTGTGTCTGGTAGTTTACCCTCTAACAATGCAATATTAAGCTATCTCTAGTTGGAGGTAATTAAATGAATTTCTAAAGGAAGCTAACATACCTCTTAGAGTATCTATGCAGTCAACGTCATCACTGTCTGTAAAGAGTTTTAGAACAAATTTTTGCATTTGTTTAAAGAACGTGTCCACCCCATTTCCGAAGTTTCTACGTCTTTTAGAAATGCGTGATGGGATAAAAATATTTTCCAACATAATTTTTTGCCCAGTCCGGCAAATTGACTAGTGCTGTCATATCCTATTAGAGCATGGAAAGATGGTAAACTTATTAATAATTTCGACTGAAGATTTATTTTGTGTACGGGAATAAACCGCTTAGCTTCTTTAATACCTGTCTTTATCCATACTTCCTGTACACAAAATAAATCTTCAGTCGAACTTATTGAAAAGTTTACCAGCTTTCCATGCTCTAGCAGAATGTGACAGCACTAGTCAATTTGATGGACTGGGCAAAAAAAATCATGCTGGAAAATATTTTTATCCCATCACGCATTTCCAAAAGACGTAGGAACTTCGGAAATGGTTGATAACTTCACTATTCAAATGCAAAAATTTGTTCTAAAACTCTATACAGACAGTGATGACGTTGACTGCATAGATACTCTAAGAGGTATTTTAGCTTCCTTTAGAAATATCAGTAAATTACCTCCAACTAGAGATAGCTTAATATTGCATTGTTAGAGGGTAAACTAGCAGACACACATTTGGTTACGTAGTTCAGAATCTAAACCTGCCACTTTGGACCCTTTACAAAATGGTTGGGAGATGCACAACGACGAATTACAACTAATACTTACAACATTATCGGAGTTTCCTTTACACACGGGTTTATTAATTTAAAGTAATTGTTTAAAAGGTATATACATGTAATAAATTTTATTTTTGTTTAAATACTACGTAATTGCCCTTTAGGTTGCAAATCAAGAAACTGTTCATGCATAAAGTTAGAGGATCGTGCAAGTGTCTTGGACAAAGTTGTAATAATACGATACAACAAAATGTGGTATCAGATATGGATTCCAGTTCCGAAAGTGATTAAGATTTGAAAGTTTTATGCGAAAACCAAAATAGACATTAAAAACGTTTTTAATATTTCAATGATGATAGTAACTAATGCATGATGGTTTTAATTAACTATTAACATTTTATGGTAAATTAAAACAGTTCCTTTATGACTGAAGAACTAAAAATCACGATTAGAATATCTAAAAAGAGTATTAGTTGCATACATTTGGATAGTAGCGGACAGCGCGGGGTGCGTTTGATGGTACCGATTGCATTGAGTGCGCCGCATTTTTAGTGACATCCTCCTAATCAAAATTAAGTTTCTCGCTTATTATCCAGCCAATTTTAGCATACAAAAAACTATTAGAAGCAGAAAAGAAAGGGCTATTTTCTTTGCTTGGGGTATTTTTTGATTGGAATTTTTGTTTCGACGCAATGGCGATGAATAACAATTGAAAAGTGTAAGACCAATCCCTACTCGGCAAAACCCTTAAATTGTCTGCACAACACTGGCCACCGTCTTATCATATTAATGAATCCCCAACCATTGTTGTGAATTTTACGACCCTATTGTATTTGAGGCCATACAGGACGTGTTGATTTAATTTTGGAAAAACCGACCTGTTTTATCATTTTATTCTACATAGAAAAAAAGAAAGACTCACCCTATATTTATAGTACTTTTCAGTACCAGGGGGCCCTAGGGCATCGGGGCCAATCAGGCACTCTGCTCCTACGGAAAAAGAAATACAGTTTAGAGTAAGAAATGGTGAGTTTTATTTTGTTCTTAAATGTAAGTATTATATACTGTTAAAATATATTATTACTGCAAATTTTTGTTTGTTTATTTAATTCCCAACCAACTTTACACATTAGTAAGGGGAATATAAAAAAAAGTGAAGTCAAGACTAGTCAGTTTCTTAGATCGTGAAAAGAAATATTAGTCTAAGATCCGAAGTAAGGTCGACCTTCACCGAGCTGATAATAGAATGAAACATGTTTTATAATAAATTTAGTATATTAGAAAATATATTAAAAATGGGTTCCCTGAAAAAAACCTGGACAGACTATTTTTAATTATTTAAAAAAAAATGAAAGTACGCATGCTCGGTATTTATACGACAGAGAATGACATTTTGTGGATACTATCTTTGAATGACATTTTGACATTTTTGGGTAACTAATGACTTATAATATTATTATTATTGCTTCGAAAACACGCGTTATTCTGTATCGTTGTGATAAAAAATGGCTAAAAAGTGTGTTTGTGTGGCTCGGACGATTCTTTAAATAATTTTAATTATAAATAAGTAGCATCAAAAAAATTCAGCAATCACATGCTCAAAAATGTACAATAAAATTAAATTATTGATGT
The DNA here is from genome assembly GCA_947563755.1 of Lochmaea crataegi. Taxonomy (NCBI): domain Eukaryota; kingdom Metazoa; phylum Arthropoda; class Insecta; order Coleoptera; family Chrysomelidae; genus Lochmaea; species Lochmaea crataegi. The sequence goes on along the minus strand of OX387422.1, from coordinate 61,497,929 downwards.
AAGAGTAATATATTGAAAATTAAATGGAATTTAATGTGTATGTTTTTAAATGTTACCGTTTGACGGGCTATAACTTCGAAACTAGTGGTTCTACAGTCTTAGTCCAAAGAGATATTTTTGTAGAGAATTTAATTTTCTACAAAATCCATAAGGTTTTTTGAAAAAAAAAATTTTTAATAGCGAAAACAAAAATATTTCCTGTATTATTTAAATGGAAAATCGAATTTTTTGATGAGCTAAGCCGCTATTGGACTTAAACCTTTTAGCCCAGCGGCATAATTTTCTATTTTCTATATACTACCAGATTTTCTGGTATAGCAGTAAAAAAAAATAATGGCCCAAAAATGACACACCCTAGTGTATACTCTTTAAGGCCTAGATATCTATGGTGCTTATGTGATGTCAATGTCAATTGTCAGTGCTGTCATTAGTTGTAGGAATGGAGAATTATCGATAGTACTGACTATCGATAAGTAGTTCTATTTTTACTATCGATTATTTTCGATAGTTTTACATCGGTAACTTCTTTGTACGATTTTTGTCAAAATGTTAAAAAAATATACATAAATATAATAATATAATATATTTATTTCAAAACAACGTATCAACTTTGTCAATAATTGTCAAAATTTTGGAAAATGGTCAAAATTTTGAAAAATGGTCAATAATTGTCAAAAATTTTGAAAAATGGTCTAAAATTTTGAAAAATGGTTAATTATTGTCAATAATTGTCTAAAATGGTTCAATAAGAAAAATAAAGCGTTACAAAATTCCGAGGGTCGCGAACCTTACCGAATCCGTCTTAGATTCTGACAATTTAAAATAATAATTGTAATCACACGCAATACACTCTCTTTCTCTCTCTCCAATCTCTATCTCTCATCTTTCTTTCACATCTCTCTCTCTCTCTCTCTCTCTCTCTTCCATATCTCTCTCTCTCTTCCATATCTCTCTTTCGCTCCAATCCCTCTCTCTCCCATCCCTGCCCTTTTCTCTCTCTTTCCCATCTCTCTCTATTTCCTATCTCTTCCATATCTGTCTCTCCCATCTCTCTTCCTCTCTCTCCTCTTTCTTTCTCTCTCGCTCCCATCTCTCTCCTTTTCCTATCTCTCTCTCTCTCTCCCTCTCATATATCTTTCTTCCATATCTCTCTTTCTCTCTCTCTCCCATCCCTCTCCCTTCTCATATTTCTTTCTCTCTCTCTCTTTCCTATTTCTCTCCCCCATCTCTTTTCTATCTCTCATATTTTTCTCTCTCCCTCTCCCATCTCTCTCTCTCTCTCATCTTTCTCTTTCTCCCATATCTCTCTCTTTCTTTCCTATATCTCTCTCTTTCTCTCATCTCTCTCTCAAAATCCCATTTTTTCTCCATATCAGCTTTCAAAATATTATATTCTTCACCTAAACATCTCAACTATAGATAGTAATTTTTTTCGATAGTCAAAAATATCGATAGTTATCAATAAGCCATCGATAGTTCTCCAGAGTTTGAAAACAACTCATCAGTAATACGGATATTAAGGATGGAGAATGGATTAAACTTAAAAGGAGACTAAGGTGAAATATTTAATTGATAGATAGATAGATACCTTGGTACCTATATATAATATATCGAATAGATAGTTTTTTAAAAGTATTTACTAAAATTTCAAAAGTTTTATTTAAGGCTCACAATAATAGATATAATACCTATTACCTATAAAGCTTAAATTTAATTTTAGATGTCACCACTTTACTCAGTGCTCAAAAACCTACGAACCATCTTCAAAAAATAAAACGAAATATACCAATTGCCCTTCAAAATTAACAGTAAAAATTCATGTTATTAGAAAAAAATACAGAGACACGCAAGAAAAATTTCAACTTTTACAAGAAGCACCCTGTGAAATAACAGAAAAAACAACAATAAAATTCTAACCTAAACACCATGGATTTTCTTGACTATTGAGGTGAGTTTATACTTTAGATCTATTATGTAGAATGAAAATATGAAATTATTTTTGATGTACATCTTATACACTGTTTGTATTTATTTATTTATCGGTACCAATAATATTAGTCACTAACCTGAGCACTATGTCGTTGTAAACACTCTTGAAGAGGTAATTCTTTCCAATCGGGTCGAATATGGCTGCAGTGCTTGAAATTTCTTGATGACTGGAAAATGTTATTTAATGTTATTTATATTTCCTTCTGGTATATATTAAACTTGTGTTTATTTATTCATTTATACGTACTTTAAACTGTTTAGGCATTTATTTGGGAAAGTTTTAGAATTTTTAACTATACTTGAATATAAATTTTGTAACTTTTTAGCTTTTCTCTACTCAAAACCAAAAAACTACCCGTCCAAAACAAACTTTTTTCTACTGTCTGTTTCTGTTGCTAGGTAATTTTTTGTTATCACTTGATTTTTCTAACATAATGTGATTATGAGACGGTTCTTTTTATTTAATGTCCTTTTAACTTGATTTAATCATTCTGTTTCTATTCCTACTACTTAATACACTTAATATAATTAGTTTTCACAAATTTTCATTTTTAAATTGTATTTTTAAAGAAAAATACCTATAATGACAGTTCATTTTTAACATTAAATATTAAAATTTCTACAACCTAGAATTTAGTTTGCATTCATGTAACCCTTTCTTGAATACCTAATAAATCTATTTAATTCGTCATTTAACATAAACTAAGCTTAAATTCTTATTTTATTAGGGAAATATGACATTCATTTTGAAAACAAAACTACCTATTTTCATAATTCATTCTAAAAGTTCCATAGATCTACATGAGGGTCGTTCGGCAATTAACTCCGGAATGGACAGTGAAAGCAAAGAATACACCATCTAACGTGGTGTATTCTTTGGTGAAATGAGTGGAGCAGAAGCAGGGATAAAAGGATTGTTTGTTACCGAACTGTCAAACGATAGGTACATCTATCAAATGTCATTCGGTGTAATATTTTTGAGGTTATTTTAGTATTTTTATAAAATATGAATAATTATTACTTCGCAATTGTAAACTATGCAAGATTTGCTTTTTTGGAGGACCCTGATGAGGAGGAAGAAAATGTTTTGGAGAAAATTGCAGAAGTAACTGTACCCAATTTCAACAACATTTTCGATTGACGACGACTTCATTCGATGATATCATCTTAAAAGCCAAACAAGTATTTAGGCATAGTAATAATAATAATGTTGCCGCATATATCCTAAAATGAATATAGAAAAAGAATTTCTGATGTCACTGTGGTATCTTGGCAACATGGAATCATTCAGGTAGGCCTATTAAAATTTATGAATTGCAGTCTTAGTGGTTTATTCAGCTTGATTTAGTCTTAAGCATAAACATTAACAAACATTTAACGATTTCAATGTAAAATGATTGTTATTCTGTATAAACAGGTGCATTAAAATGTATTGGTTTATCTTTTATCCTAATGTTTATGCTTAAAACTAAATCAAGCTGTATAAACCCACACTAAGACTAGGAAAGTACCTACTCTAAGATTTCAGTACTCACAATTAAATTACAGGTCAGTCTCAGATAGATTTGATGTTACCAAGTAGACGTGTTGGGAAGTATTAAACAGGACATGTAAAGTAATATTACAAATAAATATGGATTTCCAAATAATCGTCTGGCCCAATTGAGGCAGACAGGCCAGGATTTCGAACTATTTTAATAGCCAAGGTTCTACAGGTAGACATGAAATGCTTCTATACCTTTATAATCCTCAAACTTGCCAGTCGACGTCTAGATCTTCTTGTTGTTGTTACTTCACGTAGCTTTTCCGTATACCACTGTGCGTGTTATCGTTGATTGAGTAAGTATTTATTCATTCAACGATATTATTTACTAGTTTTTCACTGACGATTCATATTTTATTTTGTTTACTTATTGGCATTTATCATTCGTTGAACTTTATTAGAATAATGTGCGGAAAATATTCGGTCAAATGCAGTTATATTAAATGTAGAAATGTAAAGGAAAAGAAAGAAACTGAGGGATCTGTGTCATTTTTTAAATTCCCGATAAAAGACAGTAACCAATTAAAAGTATGGGTAAAGCGCTCCGGAAATATCAAATTGGATTATAACTACCCTGAGGAATTAAAACTTGAATAACTTTTGTTCCAGAATATCGAGCTAGCTGTATATTTGAGTCATGCCTTCACTCGCTTGCTGTGTTAGTGGTTGCTATAAAAGCATCGTTTTCCCAATCCTGCCAAGAACAGTGAAGCATTTTTTGACAAATGGGTAAATGTATGTGAAAATAGAAGGTTGAAGGAGAAAATTACATCCAAAAACATTTATGATAATTGTAGAGTGTGTGCCTTACACTTTTTATCTGAAGATTTTGGTCCAAATAAAGTTCTGAAAAGAGGAGTTTGCCCGTTGGTCAATTTACCAGGTAAATCCATAATTAAAGAAAAAAAACTAACAACTGACTAGCATACATTTATTCAATTGTTTATATTTTCTAGAATCTTTAGAACCAGTAACTGATAATGTTCCTTCCTCAATAATTGAAGCTCAACCATTAACCTCTTTAGCTGTACCACAAATTAGTACTGAATATGTAACTGAGAGTCCTATGACTTACAGGAAGCTTTAAATGCACAGTTCGCAAAACTGAAATCTAAAAAAGCACAAGAATCCTGTGCTATTAATAAGGGTAGTTGTAGCTATTCAGTTGAACCCGAGCTGAAATTATCATAACATGCTGCTCAAGATTCTACTGATGTTGCATTAGCAGACTTGATTGCTGCAGTTACTCCAAAAAGGAGTGAGTGATTAATTAATTGATTTACTAATATAGGTGTTTAACAAAGAAATTTTCACAGAAATGGTAGATATTATATAGGGAAATATTTTGATTTATTAAAAAACATGGAAAATTATTACTCAAAAATGCATTTATAAATTTTTATATTATTTACTTACGTCAAGTTTTGACTGTCTACTTTTATTAGAATATTGTCTAAAATAGGGTTGAAAATTTAACATTGAAAAATGCTATCTATCTATATGCAATGTATATTGCTTATTCATATTATTATTAATTGCTACTGATATTATTTCCTACTTTAGAAAGATCTGATTTACTTGCTGAGGAGAATGTATCAAGGGTAAAAACCTAACACCAAAAGACATATTTATGAAAGAGCCACCCAATTTAAAAAAAGAGCTACCCAGTTTAGAAGAAGTCATCTGTTGCTGAAAAAAAGGTTGTATGCTGCTGAAACCTTTAAAAAATCAGAACTTTTTGAAAAATGTGTAACCAGTATGGATCATTCGCAAACGATTTTTTGAAAGTCAAATTGAAAATGTTGATAAACAACCAAAAGAAAGAAGATACACACTGGAAGACAAGGTATTGGCATTAGCTTTATACAAACAAAGTGGATCTGGGTACAGATTCTTGTCAAAGCTATTTGCATTGCCGTCAAGGAAAACAATCATGAAACTCCTTAATAGAATTCCAATTCAACCTGCATACATGACGAAGTTTTTGCAGTTCTCAAAGTTGAAACTAAAAATTATAAAAATCAACTAGATAAACATTGTATTTTAATGTTTGATGAAATAAGCATACAACCAAATCTGCACCCAAATTGGTATGAGGGAAATGTTATGGGCTTTGAAAACCTAGGATAGAGATAGCAAATCATGCTCAGGTAATACTGTTTCGACACCTCACATGTTTTGGATAAGATTATTTCAAACCAAGCACTGATTAACTAAGAAGAAACAACTACTTTCCGTGTAATTCGATGTTTGTCGGGGCATATAGCCCGGAAAGTAGTTGCTGCTTCTTAGTTAAGCAGACATTGGTTTGAAATGAACTTCTTCAAACTATATGTAAGGTGTTATTTTCATAATTCCATAGTTAACAGTATTAAAATATATCTAATAACTTTCTAACTATATTAAAATGTTATCTAAGTAATTCTTCTTTCCTTTTAGGTATGTATGCTAAGAGGAATAAGGCGTAAATGGAAGCAGCCAATTTATTACAATTTTTTAAATGGTGCAACCAAAAGTTATGATTTAGTCAATATTTTCAATCAATACAAAAATAAGTAATATATCCACTTAGGAAGTGATTCTGTACCTCAGACTGGAACTCTTTACTATTTCCCAAAGATTTCAAATTCGCCAAAGGCGTAGCATGTTCTTCTTGAAAAAAAAATTGCTTTCTACTCAAAAAAACAACCTTTTTTCCATGACCCTGGTGGGACGGAACATGTAAAACAGCAACAACAAGAAGGCGTCAAGCATATATAATTTACAAAACTAATCCAAACACTCGAAACCTAATTGAGTTTAAACGACTTGATGTAATAGCCAAAAAACTTTTAAACAAGTCAAAAGACAGAAGTGGAAGAAGTACTGTGAACGTCTTAACCAAAAAACTGCAATATCAGATGTAAGGAAAAAATTAAATAACTATAAAAACCGAAAACAACAAAATAAAAATCCAATCGATCCAGACACAATATGGATAGATGAATTTCATAGAAAAATATCACCAGATTGGGCTCCACATAACCTAGAAGAAGTCACAAAATCCGAAATGACCACTGTACCTAGAAATACTTCACACTAGATTAAACAATTTGACAGGTGGGAACTAGATCGAGCTTTATTACAAACAAAAAATACCTCCCCAGGTAAAGAAAACATTTCCTACTCAATGCTATTCAATCTTCCATGCAAGCATAAAGAAAGCCTCCTAAACATATACAACTCTATTTGGAATGGAACGTCTCCGTTACCAGGGAGTTGGAAGGAATATATTGTATTACCAATAAAAAAACCAGGAAAACCATATGAGCAACCAGAGTCATACAGACCAATATCGTTATCATCCTGCATTCTAAAAATGTTGGAGAGACTTATCAAGAACCACGGTTTGGAACATTGGTTAAAAAGCGAACATATACTTCCGGACTCTCAATATGGTTTTCGAAAATCAAGATCTACATTAGAAGCAATAACTGCATTCGTTTCTGATGTATTAATAAATTTTACCGAAAAATAGTTATCATATCAGCCTTTGACAGTGTTAATTTAATTACATTACACCGTTAACTAATATCAATACGGTTACCAGATAAACTAAGCTCTTTCTTAATATCATTATACTCCGACTGACAGATATACATAAAAATCAATCATCAGTTTACTTCTACGAGAAGCGCAAGTGTAGGACTCCCTCAAGGGAGTATTCTTAGTCACCTACTGTATATATTATACACAACTGATATGGAATTAGCATTAAACAACTCCAAAACAATACAATTTGCTGATGATATAGTTATATACACTAAGGATACAACCATAGAATTATGCCAAAAGAAATTATTTGCCGATTTTAATATGACACATGAATGGCTAAAGGAACATAATCTGTCACTTTCAGAGACAAAATCGGAGATTTGCATATTTACTAGAAAAACTCAAATAACCCAAGGCAACATGCAGTTAGAACCATATTCATTACCAATAAAAAACACTGTCAGATACCTAGAACTACATTTGGATTGAAAACTCCTATGGAAGGACTGTATTCACAATGTAATTAAAAAATCAGAAAACTCAATCAACATTCTTAGAGCTTTCTGCTACACAAAATGGGGAGCAGATCCAAATATAGCCTTAACGTTTTACAAAACAATGGTAAGAAGTGTTTTGGATTATGGCAGTCATTTATATGGCTCAGCAACAAATGTCTACTTGAACAAAATTGAGTCACAAAAAAAATAAATGCCTTAGGATCAGTCTAGGATATCATAGATCAACACCCACAAACATAATGGAAGCAGAAGCTCTGGAACCACCATTACAATATAGGAGACAATTGATCAGTCATAAATTCATAGCCAATGCAACAGCAAAAGAGGCAGAATACTTAAAAACCATACATAAATTGACATTATTAGTACTAACTCATCCCTATTGGAATTCTAAAACCACTCGCCTGACAGTTGAAAGTTATATACCACCTGCTCAAAATACAACAACATTCTCTCTACTAAAGTTCATATAATAGCCTTTTTGGTGTGCGCCATTGATTGTTAATGTCCTTCTGACACATTACGTTGGAAGAAATGGAAAAAAGGCAGGTCTGAGATTAATCCTAATCAAAATATCACAATAATGAACCGTTTAAACGTATTACAAACGTTAACCCTTATCTTTGACTTACAAAAATTTGATTGGTTGATTTTTAGATTACGCGCAAACGCGACCTATCAATCGGGCGAAATTACATCGTTCGAAATACGATGCAGACGTTCCTTTCGTAGCGGTAATGTGTCTTACGTCTTTTTCTAATGTCCAACTGACAGTTCTCGTCAGGTCTGTACTTTGTTGTTTACGGTCAATTATTATTTATGAAAAGTGAATATTGATCTTATTGTTAGCATTTTATTTATTCAAATGCAGAACTATATTTACTAGTATTAAATTATTTTAATATGTAAATTGAATATACAGTTTGTTTTATTTTGCAGTGTTTTGATATCTCAAGTATTATTAATTTCATAGATTTTTCGAATTTGGCTGAATACGATCCTGATGATTTTATTTATCAAATTAAAGGTTAGCTATATGTCAAAGTAACAAATAAAATATCGACATGCCCAAAACCCGGATATACGTCACAAACGATGACGCACACCAAGAAGGCTATTATATGAACTATAACAACATTCTGCCATATTATTCAAAGGATCTGCAAATTCTTTTTACACGAAGCTTTAACTTCCTACTGGCCAAATTAACAATATTTATACACAGACGGATCAAAGAAACAAAACAATACAGGCTGTGCAGTTTATGAAGAGAAGACAAAATTCGTGAAACATAACGAGATATATGCAGCAGAAATGATAATCAAGCATTGAAATATATAACGGACAGTAACAAGGATAACTTCATCATTTTCTCTGATAGCAAAAGTGCAGTAGAGAGGATTAATAATTTATATAGATCCACACAATTAACACATAGAAGTAGAAATTCAGAGGTATAACTATGATATAAAATCCCAAAACAAAAAGGTGGCAATTGCATGGATAAAGGGACATTCAGGCATAAAAGGAAATGAAATGGCAGACACTTTAGCTAATCAGCTCTAACTTCCGGAATAAATTTGAATAATAAAGTTACCTATGGAGACTTAAACAAAAAATTTGAAGAAGAACAAAAAAAATAATTGGCAAGAAAGATACCGAAATTCTATCACTGGACTAAATTATATCAACCATCACGATACCATTCCTTCTGAGAGATGGTTTAGATCAGAGAATAAAAGACACTTCATTGTGTTAATTAACAGAATACGATCACACCATGCCCTAACCCCACTTTATCAATTCCGAATGGGATTAAACGACAATAAATATTGCACATGCGGCAATATCGGAGATTTGCTACATATGATATTAGAATGTAGATTGTACAAGAAAAGCATTGACTTGCTATACAACGATATAATTAAATAAGTCTTAATTGTTTAGTATTTATAACATTCAGGTTTACATGAGTTTGTACAATCACATTATAAGGTGTAAAATGAAATTGTAAGCTACTAACAAAATTTGTGAGCAATACAGACGCAAAATAAATTGTAAGTGTGTTGACGAAAAAATAAAATAAAAAGACGAAAAGATAAAAAAAAAATTTTAAATAGAAAGAAAATGAATAAAAAAAAAGGAAATAAAAACAATAGAAAATATATAAACAAAACATTAATAAAAAAAAAAGGAAAACAGACACATATTACTAACATAATCTGTTTGGAATTACTGTAAAAAAAGGATCTGGCTAATTGGTCTATGCCAAAGCCATAAAACTAGTTGAAAAAAAATTTCATAGTATAGGTACTCAAACAATTTAATGAACCTTAATCCTATTTAATATTTGAGGTAAGCTGTAAAATAAACCCATAATATAAGCAATTTCTTTCATACTTTTTATTTTTTAGATCTAATGTGTAACTTTTAAGTTTAATGAGAAAATAAAGAAAATCACCTGTATTATTTTATAAAAAAAAATATAATAAATGTTTTCAAAATATTTGTTGAAATACATCTTTTAAAAAATTGACCTGGTTAATAAAAACAGTCGCACAAAGTTTAAACGGCTTTTTGAAACAACCTATTCTACTTTTGGGCCAAAATAAAATAACAGGTTGTTTCAAAAAGTGTTTAAACTTTGTGCGACTGTTTTTATTTATTCATTTAAGAAAAAACAATGTAGGAATAATTTTAAAAACCCACCAGTATTTGCTTGGTTTGCCATCTAGTAGAAACTAGTAAACTTTGACTGATCATGCAGGCTTCCTCCTTAATTTTTTCACCGTTAGTGAATAGTAACCGTCCATCACAATAGATGGCGCAATAATCCACAAAAATTTGTGGCTCCGGACTTGAGTACAGGAGATTCCATTCTTCCCCGTATATTAAGTATTTGTCAGTCTCTTTTTCCATGAATGGTGTCTCCGTCACATTCGCAGCGACATCTGTCGGCAGAGCCACGAACACCCGACTTCGATCAGAAAATTACTAGAAGACGCACACGAAAGATACTAGATGGCATTAACGCCTCAACATTACTGATGAAATGATCGAGCCACTAATTGTAAATATTGGTTGCAACAGTTCATTTTTTTATTTTATTTGTAGGAAGTAGCTCTACTTGAACTGATGAGTTTTTATATTAAAATTATTATTTATGAACGTAACGTGGTTTAAAAGTCAAAGTTTAAACCCTTATACCTATACAACCAGTATGACACAATGTTGTTAACGTACCAAAAGTGGAAAAATGAAACATTTTAGAAAAAATTGTATAAAAGCGTGACGAATGACCAAAGTTTTGTGTGTTTCATAAAAGCGTGACGATGACGAAAAATCCATGTTTTTTCTTCACCCAAAAAAAGTGCTCAACGCGTCTAAAGAAGTTTTCACTTCAAAAAAAATCATATTTATATACCTAAATGCTGCTAGGTCGACACAAACAATTCAATAATATGTAGGGGAGCGTGGGGCACGGATGACTTCATAAATATGTCTTTGCTACTCCCATGATTTAATTCCATCATTATAAATGCAGGAACTGTACTCGTATCCATTACGACATTCACCAATTTTGATAAACCGGAATCTGGATCATTTAAAAGATCTTCCTGAGGAAACGGAATTTGCCAAGCGTTTTATGATAACTTGTATTTAGCAATTCGCATAGCTCTATGTTCACTAGCAACAGCAGTTGCGAAAAACCTTCTTTGCTGGAAACGAGTGAGAAATTGTCTAAAATCTACCTTAAGCCAAGAACAAAAAAACGCCTTAGCTTTGTTTTACAAAAAATGTACAAAATGGTATTGTGAAACTTTCATATCTGCTGTTATGGAATGTGATCGACATTATCAGCCGGATTCTTACTAGATAATCAATTATATTGACCAGAGCATAGCTGCAGATAGGCTCCCACCAATTAGAGTGTATATATTTTGTTCAATGTAAATTATTCCCTTCCCCTTCTCGAAAGTATATCAAGGAATTAGTATTCCACGTGAAATTTTCCAGAAAGGGGAAGGGAATATACCATGAGTGGCCCCGCAATGCGGACTTTGCCTAGGCAAACCTTCCCCTTTTTGGAAAACTTTATGTGGAATACAAATTCATTGATATCTTTTCGAGAAGGGGAAGGGAATAATTTACATTGCACAAAATATATACACTCTGATTGGTGGGAGCCTTTCTGCAACTAGGCCCTCGTAATATAACGCTTTTAAACTTGAAGTAAGCATTGTAGAGGTCGGTAGGAGCGGCAACATTTGAATAGCCTACTCGCGACAAATGCGTAAATCCGCCACTGCATGCAAAGCAACATTGTCATAAATGCTGCGTCTTGTTACTCGCTCATTGCTGACGAAACATGTAAGATATTGTCAAATGAAAAATGATAAATATTTTATATGAAGGAAATCTTTTTAGGGTTTTTAGATTGTCCAAATACCAAAGGTGAGGAGTTACACCGACTGTTGGGCAATTTTTGAAAGAACTTTGTATACCGCTTGATATGGCACAAAAGAATAGTCTCTAATTAATACTATTAGCGGACTGTATGATAATTTAGTCTTACCTTATGCACCGGCAGGTTTGTATATCCTTAAATCTTCGGTGAAATAGCTATAGGGTAAGATAGAGGAGGGAAAAAAGGTAATTAATTTCACCTTTCACCATAATCAATTATAATAAAACAAAATGATAACCGGTTGGGCGATAGCTACATGCGACGGAATTTAAAATGTTCTCCCTGATAGGTACGAATATCTACTGTTTCCATTCCACGACCAAAATGATACTATATCTATATACTAGAAGCATTGTATAAGTAGACCTAGTAGGTCAATCCAATGCTTTAATTTGTTTTATACAATTTGGGACCACCACTAGATGTCGGTAAAGACTTGGTCCCAATTTTAAATTGAAGTGCTGTTTTTACTATTATCTAATAGATGGCAGACGTCAGAAATTGTTCCAGCTCAGTTATTCTATAAGGGTAATCGCAATAGTTCTTTTCCTGTTGTAGGGTATGTTATATCACTGCGTGTATCATCTGTTTTCGACATTTTTCATATTATTTTATTTGTTTAGTGCGTTGTTGTTTTAATAGTATTATAGTACTAATTCCGTTAATTAGTATTAAAAAACGATTTAATCAACCTGTTAGTGATAAAATAAAACATTGAATTGTGTCCTTTCGCCTCCGATTTTTTCAAGGTAAGCAATCTACTATTTTTAAATTAGGTTTACCTAGTATTATATTACTTTGGTTGGTAATTATAAAAATGTATGTACTCATTTTGTACAGATGGGGTTTAGAAGAAAAAAAAATATATTATTGTTTTATTTTAAGAAAAAATGTTATTCGTAATTGCTTTATCTCCATAATCTCATAAATTTAAAAAAAATCGGTTTCATCCGTTATGTCTCATTTTATACTCAATTTTTAGTGAAACTCTATGAACTTTTGCACCAAGTTCAAAACTTAAAGAATAATCTAGTGGGCGATATTCATTGTCTAGTCTAAGCAATAATATTTCTAATGACCGTTCTGTTAACTCTTCCAGAAAGAGTTTATCTTGTGTGCTACAGTATTGAGGATGTTTCGTTAACTATATATAATATGTGGATTCACTATCGAAAATCCCAGCTGGAGTTTACGAAAAAGAGCAGCGAACGTCGCTTTTAGCAAGACCCTCTTTCAGGATATTCAAAGAAAACTAAATTTTTCTCGATCTAAAAAACAATACTGTTGCATGACAATTAGAAAATATTGATGATGTAAATGTCAACCATCAGATTATTGTTAATTTTTGGAGCTCAGTGCAGAAGCAAAAAAAATGTTTTTCCTCTTGCGAACCCCATCCGTATATTCAATAAATCCTTTAAACAATAACATTGCCTGGTAAATGACACAAACAATATTTTCAGAAGATGTCTGGACATAAATGTGTTTATTACCAATGTGATCATTCAACGTACAGGGACCCAAGTTTTAGGATGTTCCGATTTCCCATTAAAAATCCGGCAGTATGTCAAGAATGGATTTTAAACTCTGGTAAGACTATTTATGTATAGAAATAAATATGTATATAAAGTTTGTTCAAAATCAATTGCAGAAGCTAAAACACTTGTGTGACGATTTTTTCCTTTGATCGGCATATGATCCCAACGAAAATTTTTTGATTTAAACCCTTTGAAAAATATTTTATTCGTTTTAAACATTTTAATTTGATGATTTGGTCAAAATGAATTTATTTATTTGTTACTAAAAAAATTTATAAATATAATATGCTTACTCAATCGCCAAATATTCGGGTCAGTTTTCAATTACCTCAAACCATTGAGTAATAAACAAGGACCGGAAAAATGCACTTCCCATTTTTTGCAATTTTTTTCATAAATTTAGAAATGTTGCATTAATTTTCTTCTTTTAATCTCAACGCTTCCAAGTATAAGATCAGTCGTAAACTCAGTGGGTGGTTATAATCCAATTCTTGATAAAACTATTTAAATGGGGTAATTTATTTTTATTACCTGTGGTTTTAGTTTAATCCATTATCTAACCTGATGGGTTCGTCATTTCATAGAAGACATGAATAACATTATGGATTATTTAACAATTTGGTTGGAAACACCTGTAAGCTCTGTGTAGGAGAGGATAAGTAGAATCGTTGATGATAAATATATATTATCATATTTATCATTCAAAGGTAGAATTTAATTTTCAAGATGTTGAAAAGATCATTTCCGGTCTTGTTGGGTCTTGTGTTGTTCTGTATTATTTTATCAGTGATTGCATTTCATATCCTATTTCTTGTAAAGTCTTTTACATAATTTTCGCAAATCAATTGCATTTAAAAGCGCATTTTTGTTATATTTTTTGGTATATTTTTTCCGGACTTTGGTAATAAAGATTAAAAGACGAAACATACGTCGTACAATGGTTTAAGACGATGTTCCTAGACGAAAGGCGTAAAAAGTAATAACTGTTTTAGAATGTATACGGGATATGCCCAAAAGTGTAGTAACGATTACAAATATAATATATATAAAAACAATTCCAATTAAGAAGATTTATAAATTATATTATGATAAAACCACATATTTCATCGGTAGAGCAATATTAACAAAAACTTTATTTTAGTAAACTAAAATAAAAAGTTTTTGTGCATTCTTCAAGGAGTTCGCCGTAGCGATTGCTGGTTGATTTCCTTTAGCACATGTTTTGAGCGGCTTCAAACTTAAGCTGGCCAAGTCCAATTGGCAGTGGTTTTTATAAAAGAAGCTTCGAAGGACCAGCTGGCAAAAGCGCCAGCAACTATTGGAGACTATGATTGTTAGGAAGAAATAAATAAAATTCAGGAATTAGGGTCCCAGCAAACATGAATAGGCGGCTAACAGGCGGGCCATATACGTGAACGACGGCTAGGTGACGGCGTCGGTATTCTAGCCATGGCCCTATGCCTTTACACAATCAGTCAAGACTTGATGGCTTCATGTGTCTCTGCATTTGAATGCCCGATAGTATCGCAACTATGAGTTAGCCGTCGCTTCCCTTGGAAACGTCGGCCTTATGCTGGACCCTCGACAACTCAAACACAGCTGCACAAGTTTGTTTATGAGTTGGTGCCCCTGGAAATTTCGGTTAGGCTGGCAGCGATGATTACGCGGCTTCGCAATTTCGCATTGTTATTTTTAAGGTTAGAATGTTAGAAATTGTGGAGGTAAAAGAAATTTATTCCTGTGATTAACTCTCTACAATTTTATTGTATTATATTTTCTTTGTGCAAAGCTTAACAGTGACTTTGTATATATTATCTCTGACAGTGACCATGGAAGAAAAGTAAGTATTACATTCCATTTTCTCGGACTTTTTCAGTTTGTAAAAGCAAGTACACATGAAATACACGTTATTTTTTGGCAAGTGTTGATTCAGTATAATGATTTCCAGTAAGTGTGTTCCTGTAAAACGAAAAAGTAGGCCGTTTGTCCAAGAAAACTGCAATTCGTATTGTGTTTATGGTAGAAAAAGAACAAATCGTTACTAAATCACCTTATATGCATCCTGGATCCAGTTCAAGCATATTTATGCCCAAAATTGCTGTAGTCAGTGAAAGCGTAACTAGCCCAAATAACAATAAACTACTTGAATGTACATCTTCGAATGAAAATCAATCTAACCCATCAATATCATTATTTGATGATGAAGCCGAAAGTCCATCATCATCAAGTTCAGATTTTAAAAATGATGATGAAAGTGATGGTGATCAAATAGTATTTAATAATCATGAACTAAGGCATGATAACATTAGTTCGGTATAGTAGTTTATGCAACCAGTGTGGATATGATGGTCATATCGCACGAGGACGAAGTTTGAGCACGACTCCGTAGGCGGAGTGCTCAATCGTCCGAGAGCGATATGGACAATCCACACAAGTCGAACAGTATATTTTTTCTACGACCCACTTAAGAAAAAATCTGGAAAATAAACATTTTATTAAACTATAACTTCAAATTAAAAATTTTCAATAATTTTACTATTATTATTATTTTATTATTATTTAGAAATAAAATTAAAATTTTAAAAAAATTTCCCAACGGGGAATCGAACTCTGATCTACCGCGTGAGAGGCTGGGATACTTACCACTGGACTACCGATGAATATACTAATCCTCTATCTATAACGTCAAATGTATTACATAAAAACTGACGTTTGTCAGGAGTACCCTTAAATATTCAATTTATTCTGTTTCTATACGTTATATGTCTCCTTTGCGGCTAAGCGAATATCTGGTGGAAAATTATTTATTGATTCATCACTGGAATCACTCATTTTTACTAATATTTTTCTTAAAAACTATAGAAATATTTTGACAAGTTATTTTGACGTTTCTATGAAATTGAAAAAAGATTAGTTGGCGGGTACTAAACGCAAATGCTGATTGGTGGATTTCATAAACGTTCTAGGATGTATATGAAATCATATCCGTTCAGTTAACCGGAATGGCCTACATTTACATTCTGTAAATTGTGCAGAAAATGGATAATATACAAGTGGGTGTAGCAAAAAATTTTTAAGGTATTGGTCTTCAAGACATAATAATAACTCATTCCGCTGTCTCTGATTTATTGAAATGGTTGAATACCAATCCAAATTTAGAAAATTTGCCTTTGGATGCTAGACCGTTACTTAAAACTCCATCTAAAAACTTTTTGTCAAATATGGGACAAGGTCATATTTATTATTTTGGTCTGAGAACTGGAATTTTGAAATTTTTTCAGAAATATCATGATGGCAATTTGAATTATAGTCTCGATTTCAATGTAGATGGTTTACCCATTCATAAGAGCACCAAGGAATCATTTTGGCCTATTTTATGTAAAATTGCAGAATATTCAACTGAACCGCCTTTTCCTGTGGCGATATATTCAGGGAAAACTAAACCACCTTTATCAGATTTCTTCAAGCAATTCATAAATGAGATGAGAAATTATTTGTCTGATGGCTTAGTACATGAAGGCTCAGTAATAAACATATCATGTAGATCATTTTGTTGTGACACCCCAGCTAGATGTTTCATCAAAAAAACCAAGGGCCACAATGCTTATTATGGGTGTGATAAATGCCTTGACAGTGGTACATATGAAAACCATAAAATTATTTTCACCAATTTAAGAGCAGATTTGAGATCTGATGAAGAGTTTTTATCTGGATTATATGGTGAATATCATAAAGGTCCTTCACCCTTAACTGATTTGAATATAGGAATGGTTTCCAATTTCCCCAATGATTATATGCATAGTGTTTGTCTTGGAGTAGTTAAAAAATTATTGTTTTTGTGGAGGGATGGTAGTCGTCTCTATCGATTTGAATCTGAAAAATTAATTATTTTAGAGGACATGATTAAAAAACTGAATGGCTTCTGGCGAGCAGAATTTAATCGAAAACCTAGATCACTGAGAAATTTAGAACATTGGAAAGCCATTGAATACAGACAGTTCCTTTTGTACATTTCCCCTCTTCTGTATAATATTTTACCCAAAAATATTTTCTGCAATTTCATGTTACTGAAATTTGGAATAACAATCTTGATGAATTCAAGACTGAATTCTGAATACAACAACTATGCCAAAATTCTGTTAACAACTTTTGTGGAAAATGCAATTCAAATATATGGAAAAGATTTTTGTGTATACAATGTTCACTCGATTATACATCTTGCTGATGATGCCAAGAAATTTGGGTCACTATGTGAGGTGAATTGTTTCAGCTTTGAAAATTACCTGGGTTTTTTGAAAAACTCTTTAAGAAAATCAAATCAATGTTTACAACAAGTCGTGAACCGAATTTTGGAAGGCAGAGAAATAAGTACAAATAATATCAACAACGAGAAACTTATACAACTCCTAGGAAAGCCTTTGAAAATATCCACTGATGATGTATTATATTTCAAAAAGATTATTTTCAAAAATTGTATTTTTTCTATTGAAATTGGTGATAATTGTGCTTTCTTGAAAAATGGAGAAATTTTATTAATTACCTCGATATCTAAATCGAGCAATAAGATTTATATAAAAGGTCGACACTTGAAAAAAATTAAACCTTTTTTGACCTATCCTGCAAAAAGTGATCTCATTTTTCTCTTTGAGGTTTCTTTGAATCAGGATGAATTAACTGAATACATCTACAGAGTAGAGCATGAACACAGTTACATTGTTTCACCCTTATATCATTGTATCTGAAGTTTTTTTACCCTGCATCTATTTGAACCCTCCACTTTTTTAATGGCCAATATCACTTTAAATTCTCAGTATATCTGTTTCCGTATTTTTAATAATTTAATTCTTCGTTCTCAGATAGACTTTATAAATTTTTTGTGTATTACTCAATTATTTTCCACTACTCCCTGCATACATGTGGACTAATATTGAGGAAGTTAAAAAAATTTTGTTGGCTTTAAAATGTTATGATTTATTCATGGAAGTAGAAAAAAAATTTAATTTATAATTTATTTATAGCACATTATATTTGTGTATACTTGTTTATCACTTGTGCTGCTATTCATGAATTCTCATAAGCCGACTTTGTCTTTCAAGAAAATATTTGGTAGTTGAATTCCCAGAAGAGTCGGATGAAAATGGAGTAGTTACAATGGCAATTATTTCAAGTACTTGGATATTTGAAAATAATGGGGGTATATATTGCCATTGGCCTGCTTATTTCAAGTCAGATATTGTCAAAGACAAAGCAATTCAAAGTCATATTCAAATTATTGAGGAAAAATGCATTGTTTGTCCAATCAAGGTGAAATATTCTACAGGTTAGTTTTCAAACTTCTAGCTATTTCTTTGGAAGTAATATTTGATAGTAAGATATATAGAGATATTTCACATTGATCATCAAATCTTTATATTCTATTGTTTCAGACGATTTCTCTAAAGCACGTAGAAAACTTCAACATCTAGAAGTCGATTCACAAACTGAATCGGGAAGTGAAAGAAAAAGAGTTCCAAAAAAGAATATAGCTTACAAGGACTATGATCAGTTCAGTGAAGATAGCAATGACAACATACCAACAGTCCCTCTTCCAAAAAAAAAAAAAATGTTGACTCCTCTGAAAAATGTAGACATGAGCATCTCACTCATCTCAAAGAAAAACATTGGAAGCCGATGTGGGATGCCAAAAAATTCACAAAGATTTGATGATGATGGTAGCAAATCATTAGGCGAAGCTAATACAATCAGCAGAACAGCAAGTTGTGAATCAGCCAGCATCAGGTCTTGCAACAGTCGTCAAGAAAACAAAGGTGACACTCTTTCTTTACAATTTCTGTGTTAATTTGAGTATACTTTGTGTGATTTATGTTTTGAATTTTCAGCATTGATAACAGAAACACTTAGGCAATTACAAATTGTTAAGGAAGATATATGTTACCTAATAAGATTAACCAAAGGCAGTGAGATCAAAGTTCCAGTTCCCAAGGAGTTTGTTCAGATAAAAAGTTTTAATGAATTGGTACAAATGAATGACAGTTTGAATGAAGATACATCATTTACTGAAATGGTAAACTAAATTTTAATATAAGAATGTATATATATCATACTACCTATTTTTGCAATGTTTCTTTAGTGTAACAAATTTCAATTTATTGGAGGCAAGGATACATCAGATACAACCAGAAGGATTCTAAATAGACTCATGACTAATGAACTGGCAGTTATGACGAATTGGACTGGAAGAAATGATAAGAATGGCTTCAAGGATATGAAAAATATTATTAAATTAATCCATGGTATGTTTTATCTCATTATGCATTAGTATATTTGCAGAATTCATTCTATTAATAACCAAATTGATAATTGTTACTTTGATTAAAATATGTTAATAAGTAGGTAGAGTAGATACAAATCCAATTTAGAAGATGCATTTCATTACCATACTTTTCTCTGGCAATAAAAATTTGCTGCTATATATAAATATGTGACAATCAAGCATAATCGATTTAACTTATTTGTAGTGTCTGTTAGAAATAATCCACTTATTAATCAATCACCCACCTTGGATGAAGTGGGAAATGTAATAAAAGGCTGGCTCCGTTCAGCTAGCGATAGAGAAGGAGGACGTGCTAGACGATTTTCGAAGAAATTATAATTTTAACAACTTACCTCTATGAATTTATTTTTAACCAGAAGTTATCTGTGTGTTGTTTTTTATTTATTTTTATCGTGAAGAGTATGTTTTGTGTTATGTTTTTTATTTATTTTTATCCTGAAGAGTTTTATCTGTTCAAATAAGTTTTGTGTTATGTATTTATTTTAATCCTGAAGAGTGTTATCTGTTCAAATTTGTTTTTGTATTATGTTTTTTATTTATTTTTATCCTGAAGATTTATCTGTTCAAATATGTTTTTTATTAAAATATATATGAATATTTATTAATTTTTCAACTTGACTACCCACCTTTTCAGTTTTCAATTCATTTTGCGATATTAGATATAAAATATCCTGGGATTTCAAAACCCAACCAATTCAATTTACCGTCGACGGCACTTGAAAATGGATTAGTAAAATCAATATTGATAATGAAGCGGGCAATTTAATGTAACTTTAATAAGCCCATAGTTGTGCCATTAATGCACTGAGCATACGTGCCTTGATTTGCCCGCAATGGCAGACTGACGGCATACGAGAGGCGGTCGGCTGTCGGCCGCTGGGACACGGGCTAGCCGGCCCAATTTAGTTGTACATTTAAGGACCGTTGATGTCATACGCCGGCACGCTTTATTTCGCCGTTGAAGGGCCGCCAGGATCGTGTTTGCTGGGGTATAGATCTTTATACAGAAAAATATAAATGAAATGACTTGATACTTATATACAGTTACTATTTACACTTGGATCTTAGTTTTCTTTGCTCCAAATCTTAATGTTAAAAATGCATCCACTGTAGGAAACCGGCAACCGTTTGGCAACAGCGCGACAATGCCGGTGAAAATGGAAACGTGCTTGTTCACATACTTATAATTAGATTAATTTTAAAGGTACTTACAGTATACCAGGACACCAATCACTGACTCTAAACTCATAACTTTATTAAATTATAATATTGTATTAGAAATAGACTGTAAATATATTATTAAGGAAGTTGGATAAACATATATCTTAATTTCACTAACGAAACGAGCATAGGTGCTTTTGCTACCACGGGTAAAAGCAGAGAGAGAGAGAATATCGCTTTATCGACCCCTTAGGTAGGTACGACGTTCGGGCCGGATCGATATGGATCGGACAATCGAAAAAAGCGGGAGCTAAACCATGTATAAATTTATAGGAAATTTATACAGTTTTAATGCTTAAAATAAAGCTAAAATGAATAAATACAGACGTTGACCTTTTTCCCATAAACTTTAAATTTGCACATCCCTTTTTAAAAAACCGCAACTTTATAAGATTTGAATGGATGGTCTTAAATAAATTCTACATTCCAAAAACGTCTATGGAAGTTTTTTCAGTTTTTTCGAATGGAGCACCCTGTATAAGTATTCGTCAATGAATACTGAATTTTATCCCCTTCAACTTTGCTATTTTTACTCTCTGTACCTTCCTATTTTTCGTCGTTTGAAAGTTATTTAAAAAAACACATTTTTGGTAAAAATCTAAGTAGGCTGTTCTCGCTTAATGAAATATCAGAATGTTTATTGTTTCTATAGTGACAGTTTAGATTCACTTTTGCTGGTTTATTGTGTTTTTTAAGCTTTGTGCGTTAAGTAACAATGAATTTTACTAAAAATTAATTAATTGACATGATTTTTTTTTGCGAGAATCCGACAGAAACTGTGTATTAGCAAAAAGAATTGATAATCAACGATATCCTGAGCGACGCGTTCATATTATATGCCTTACAACTATCGAACTATCCCATTAATATTTTTTAGTAAGCGTATGTCCCAAATATCCAGCATTATAAATATGTATCTAGTTTAAGATTGATATAATAATTATGTCTTCGTACGAGGATCTTGTTTCTGTCGAGGTTGCGCACGGTCGATCTATATAATCACCCAAATAGTACTTAGTTAAATATTTTGCATTGCTAATTGGGTACGATCATAGTAATTATATTTGAATTATATTGATACTGATTATTTATATTGCAGGAAACGCTTCCTTAGCGAGTCTGAGCTCAAGCATATTGAGGGGAAAATTTATATGCAGCAAGCATTTCAATAAAAATGTTTTAACTTCTAAACGATTACCAAATTTTGCTGTTCCCGAAAAATATAACGAAAATGAAATGCCATCGCTAGAATTGCATTCAGTACCCAGTTTGCGACAGTACACTCTCGAACGACCTTCAACGAGCATGACTGCATATGGTATTGATTACGAAAGCGACAGTAGTGTAGATATCATTGATCCGTTCATCCATGAGCTAATCAATATGCTTTCGTCCCCTTCTATTCCCCCCAAAAAAAGTAGACAGTTAATGACTCTTAAGATGAGATTGAAGGAAGCACAGAAAAAAAAATCTCCTGACAAGGATTAGGAATTTAAAAAAAGCTCTTTTCAATGCAAGAAATAAAAGTTCATCTGTTTTGACTAAGACTCGCACACGATTTTGTACTTAATAAAAAGAAGTGGTTGCCGTTGGAGAGAAAATTAGCCTTAGAAATTTATTATAAAGGGCCCAATACTTTTTTTACGTAGAAGAGGTGTAAGTCTTCCAGCTATTTCCACAATAAAAAGCTGGAATTCTAATTTCACGTGTAATCCTGGTTTGAGTAAAAAATTTTTCGAGAACATTACTATTAAAACCAGAGTCATGTCAAATCAGGATAAAAAATGCATACTTCTTTTCGATGAAATGGCCATTAAAAAAACTATCGAGTACAATACAAAATTAGATTTAAAAGAAGGATTTCAAGACATAGGAGACAACTTAAGAAAACCACTTTTGGCTGGACAAGCTTTAGTCTTGATGGTAAGGGGTGTCTTTTCCCAATGGAAGATTCCAATAGCATTCTATTTAACAGAAAATGGTATAAGCGCTGAATATTTGCAAGAAATAGTTACAAATACATTGGAAAAAATATCTGACTCCGGTTTGGATCCCATAGGTGTTGTTTGTGATTTGTCCACAACAAACCAAAAACTATTTAAAAATTTGGGGGTGAATGTGGACAATCCCCACTTTGTATTTAAGCAAAAGAAATATTTTGGCTTCTATGACGTACCACATTTGATAAAATGTATACGAAATAACTTTTTATCAAGCGACTTAATTCTCAATGGCCAGTTCATACGATTCGTTGGTATTATAAAAACATATGACTTAGATCAAAAGAGTGAAACTGGAAGGGCCCTAATAAAATTAACAACGAGGCATCTATTCCAAATGCATTCGAAAAAATGAATGTCAAATTGGCCACGCAACTGCTTAGTCATTCAGAAGCTGCAGCCATTAAAACTGCTGTTAAAACAGGGGAGCTGGTCTCAGGAACTGCTGAAAATACAGCAAATTTTATCGAAACGATGAATAATTTGTTTGATGCCTTAAATAGTAACAGCTTATATAGTGCAAAACCATGCAATAGAGCCTACTGTCAGGCTAACAAAGAGGTTATCGATGCAATAAGTAAAGGTGAGGTTCTCTAAAAGGGTCTTTGGAAGCAAACTGCTAAGGGCAAATTAACAAGACCACTTCCTTCAATTGCTTTTTAGTCACTATAAACGCTATTAAGTAGTTTTATGCCGAAATAACAGAACAAACATTTAAGTATGTACTGACAAGAAGATTGATTCAGGACCCTCTAGAAAATCAGTTTTCTGTGTATAGGCAGAAAGGAGGCTATAACAGAAACCCCACTGTCAGAAGTTTCAAAGCTGCATTTAAACTTAATTTAGTCAATAATTTTATAAAACCACCGACGAAAGCAAATTCTGGAGGAAATGCTGATGAAGATATAAATTTGCTGGAGTCTTCGTCGGGATATTTTCAGCATATTGAACGAAACTGAGGTCATAGCTGAGGAGAGCGTTTTATCTGAATCAGAAACCACTCAACGACCTATTGAATCCAATCCCATAACCTATTTCCAAGATTCGGTCAGTTTGGAAGATTGTTCAATATTATATTTTGCTGGTTATTTGATTAAAAAGTCTTTGGCAAAATTTAACTGTAAGCAATGTAACTTAATTTAACTGTAAGCAAGGTGAAAATAATTTAGATGATGAAAATAAATTATTAATATTTCACAAGAATTATGGTGTAACCGATAAAGGTGGGTTAAAATACCCTAGTAATTTAATGGCAAATTTTACCAAGATATGCCTACAAAATTTTGCCAACCACTACGAAAGGTTTTTAACTAAAAAAGTGTTACATAATTTAACCAGTTATTAAGGAAAAATTAATTATACTGTTACCAGATTGGGATAAACAATGTTCGTTAGATTGCAATATTCATCGGGAGTATATTTTAAAACTATTAATAACGACCCAAATTTTCAAATTCTGCAAAAAATTTTCAACAAATGTAGCCACAAAACAAAAAAGAGTCCCAAGAGTCACCAGCCAGTCAAAATCCCCCTAAAAAAAGGAAACCCTCCAGAGATGTAAAGAGAAATACTAAATTGGCTATCTTACAAAATAAATGAGTAGGTATTTTGAATTTTAAAATAATAGAAAGTAGGAACTTCCAAAAAGAATATAATATGTCATTGATAATATTTGCAGTATTACCCCCATACTATTGTAACTTTAATCCAATCGAAATGGTACAAAAAGTCGTTTACGTAAATATAATCAGTCGCCAACTTTAAGCGCAGTCGTCCTTGATAATATTCGGCAAATACTTAATAACAATTATAGCGATGTATGGCAAAATTGCGTGGCTCATGTTATACAAACAGAAAACGAATATACTGTTTTACCGCCTATAGGACCAGTAGTTATCCAACTTGAAAACAATTCTACTTCAGAAGATTCTGACAATTCCTGTTATTTATGCAACAAGTGCAAAAAGTAATAGCTTATTGCAGGCGACGTGAAATTATCCAACGAGGCCACGACCTATCCAAGATGAGTTTTTCATTACAACATTTCTTTGCTAGATACTAATACTACGTCATTTATTTTAGGCCTGTTTGTCAGAGAATTATTATTATTATTCTTTATTTTCTTGGTCACTTACCTTCTTTCTTACTGTATATCTTGATGTACCTTGGGACGTATCGCACATTAACTGGAAGACATTTCAACTAAGTTTACCCAAAAAAAAGCGACGACTCAGCAGGGAGCGACGACTCAGTATCTCATAGGAGTACCGGATAAGTGGTAATCTTAAGTACTTGGTTCAGTTTAAACAGCCCCATAAATTTATCTGATATTATATTACCAGATATAGTAAACTTTCCTCCATACTATTTAGACAACCTACAACAAAATTTAATTTAAAATAGTTAATTAAAAATAGTTAATGTGCAGGGATATTGTATTGAGGGAGTGTTGTGGATAACTGGAGTGTCCAAATAAAAAATATTGGGTATTTGTTCTATATAGATCTCCAAGTAGTAGCATGATGAGATTTTTCGATTATTTGAAGATTGGTTTGAGGAACATATCAATGATGAAACTATTTTATGTGGGGATTTTAATTTGAATTGGCTAGATAATGATAACAATTGCAGTGGTAGGCTACGAAGTTTTATAACGGATATGGGATTTATAAATTCAGTTACAGAATACACTCACTTAACAAAGGGGGAAGGTACATTAATTGATCTAGCTTTATCGAGTTTAGAAATGGATGTAAGTGTTTTTGATTTCCCTAAAATAAGCTCTCACCGCAATATAGCAATATCTTTAAAACACATAAAAGTACCAAGAAAAGAATTTTATATAGAATCGAGAGGCAGAAATATTGACTTTGAAAGAATTGGGTTTAAATTGAAAAATATAAACTGGAACTATACGGAATTAAATTTGAATAAAATATATACAATGTTTGTGGAAAAGGTATATTCTATACTAGATGAAGTAGCTCCAAAAAAAGAGGTAAAAATATATGGACATTACCGGGAATTCTGGAATGAGAAAGTTAAGCAGGCGGCAAGAGACAAGGATGAAAGTTATAGAATGTACATAAAAAACAGAACAGAATATTGGGAAATATACAAGCAAAAAATAAATATGGCGGTAAAAACAATAAGGGAAGAAAAGAGAAAATATTTTGAAAATAAAATAGATCATAATAAAAAAAAAGCCAATGAAATGTGGAGAATGTTAAAGGCGTTCATTCCAAGTGATAAACAAGAAAATAATCGTAATATAATAGATATGGGTAATGGTGATTTAGTATTGGATATAAATGTAATACCAAATTGTTTAAATACATATTATGTTAAAAGTGTTATGGATAGAGCAGAACAAATTGATAAAACTTTTACAAATAGTTTTCCAGTAGTAGATTAAGTTATTACTAATAAAATGGCCACTTTTAATTTAATTAGTCTAGAGGAATTAGAAAAAATAATTAGTTCATTAAAGAATAAAAGTGGTCCTGATGATATCTGTGAAGAATTATTAAAAAAGTGTTTCAAAGATGCTTGTAATCCTATATTAAAAATAATTAATGGTTCTTTAGAGTTAAGTCAAGTTCCTACAGAAATGAAAATATCTACTATAGTTCCTATGCCCAAGAAACCAGATACAAATACAGCTACAAATTTAAGACCAGTTAATATGATTAATGCTGTTGCTAAAGTATTGGAAAAAGCTGTATATGGGCAACTGGTAGATTATCTAGAAGGTAATAAGATTCTTTGTGAGTATCAATCAGGATTCCGTAATAAACATAGTTGTGAAACGGCTTTACAATGTGTTTTGAGTGATTGGAAAAATAATATTGAAAATAATTTAGACACAATTGCGGTATTTTTAGATCTACAAGCATTCGAAACAGTAGATAGATATAGGCTAATACAGAAAATTAAAAGCGTAGGTATTGATGGGACAGCTCTTATTTGGATAATAGATTATTTGAACAAAAGACAACAAATCAAGCAGGTTATGTAATGATATGGATGTACCACCCACAGGGCAGTGTGTTGGGACCTTTGCTGTTTTTGATTTATTTAAATGATATTGTGGACATTGCAAGGGAGTTCAAAATTCATTTATTTGCGGATGATACCCTAAGTACTGTACTTCTGCTGAAGTGATCTTGAACACTGCATAGGAGTCAGAAACGCTGCTCTAAAAAGGGTGCATATGTATTGTTGTGCAAATTTGTTAAAAATTAATATACAGAAAACAAAATGTATCATATTGGGCTTAAAAGATAGGTATAGGGAAGTTAGTTTAAATATAAGATTAGGTGATGAAACAATGGAAACAGTAAAAAAATTGTCTACTTAGGAGTAACTATTGACAATAATATAAAATGTAAGGAGCATGCAAACCAAGTTATTAAAACTATGGCCTATAAAATTAACTATTTAAGCTCTCCACATCTAAGCCAATGGTCCAAATTAACACTGTAATATTACCACATTTTAATTATTGCCCTACAATTTTGTATCTACTCAAACAAAATGAAATCAATCGTCTTCAAAGGATGCAAAACCATGCCATGTGAATAATATTGAAGTGTTCTAGGTATACTCCTATAACCAGCATGCTAAAGACACATAACTGGATGCAAATAAGTAAATTAATTCTGTATTTCACATTAAATTTTATTTTCAAAATTAAAATTGGGCATGCACCAGTGTATCTGCAGGATAAGCTCTCTAATAGTCTTGGTGTACATAACTATAATACCAGAAATAAGGAAAATTTAAGAATTGAAATGTGTAGGGGAAGCAGTACATACAACTCTGTATTTTACAAAGGTATTAATTATTTCAATAGTTTACCAGAATACATTAAAAAAAGTTCATTCTTTTAAAAGAGCATTAAAGGATTATTTATTGTCAGAGTGAGCAGGCACAGCCTAATATTATATGTTCGTTTGCATTTGTTTTATTCTAATTTTAATTTGTTTATGATGTACCTAATTTTTTGTGCTGTAAACACTATGTTGTACTGTTCTTTTATTTTATATTGTGTATATTATATTATGTAAACAGAATTGTTTATTTTTGACTAAATATATATACTTATTTGTTCAAATATATGAAAATAACTTACCTTTTTGAATAGAAAATCCACTGTACATCCATAGTGCACATATACATATATCAGCAAAAGGTAGAACTAATAACTAAGTTATCCTTGTTAACCACCAAACATTAAATTACTCAAGTTTGTAGACTACTTCCTTCTTAGTGATACTTGCTTATTTATAAAACTTGTGTAACAGACAGATGTTTGAGAAATAAACTGCCCAGAATTTAATTTATCATCTATTTGAAGAACCTGCCCTGAGATAGTACAACAGCTAACAATATTAACTTTTCTTGAAAATAATAGAAGGTTCAGTTTTGTTTACATATACATTTTTGGAAGAAGCTGTCCGAGATTTTGTGAAAGTCTTCTTCAGTTGGAGAAGGCAAAAATAAATGAAACAAACGTCTCCAAATTGAGTCACAAGTTGAATGTCGTTGATTTTCCAATGTAATGATTTCTTGCTATTTCCTTCATCGATAATCCCTCGGCAAGAAAGCTAAAAATATTGATACAGAATTATAAAATGTTAAAAATATTGATACAGAATTATAAAATGTTAAAAACATAAGAAGTTAACTCACCGTAGGGTTAATGCCAACCGTAGTTCTAGTTTTAGAGCATTTTTTGTCTGGGACACTTTTCCAAATCAGGGGATATCATATCATCAATAAACTGGAACATTTTGGGTGTCATTCTTGTGTAGGAGAAGAATTCCATGTTTTGAAACAACTTTTCAAAATGTCCTGCTTCGTAATTTTAAGATAGGTTTTACACCGAATCTCTTTACGATTTCTATCAACGCAGCAGGTTCCATATAGCACTATTTCACTAATCAGGATTCAGGCACTAAATTAACTGTGAGCTTTTTTATTGTCTCTGTAAATTAAATAAAAAGCTTAACATAAGAAACAAAGCTGTGTGTATCATGATATCACGTATATTGTAACCATAGGTAACTAAACAAATTATAACCATAACTTCGCCGGTCTCTCTTCCATCCGTATCTTCTTCCCGATTGTTGTCTCTGCTTCTTCTTTTTTTAAATGAAAGGGTAAATTTATTTCAGTGTCTAAAGTAGGTCGCACACTCTGGAATGTATAATGAGCCAATCAGACTGACGCCAACAGTTGTGCAACCAGCATTACATGAATAATATAACTGAAGTAGAACCTCAGAAGCAAACAAGAGCCCCGGAAAATATGCGAACTAAAACAAAGGTCATCGAAACTAGCCAATCAGGAGCCAATGTTAACGATTGTACATTAGTAATTGTTAACATAATCGAAATAATATGACCGAGTGATTTCATCAATATACATTAATTTTAGTGTCTGTATCAGTGTTGTCAATGTGAGAATAATTATCCGATTTTTAGACAATTTCGCTAACCGAATAGTTTTTCCAGTATTTTGCAGAAAGGATAATACATAAAACAGCTATTGTTTTTGGGAATTTTCAATATTGACTAGGGTCGCAGACTTTTATTTAGACAACACTGTGTCCTTCTGGTAATTTTGACAAATTCTGATAATTTGAATTGTAAGTTCGGATAATATTTATTTTTACATCGGCAACACTGGACTGCATTCTATTTGATGTCAGCTGTTATTTTATAATCTTCTTCTTCTTATCATTTTTTTTTGGTCTCCACCTTACGGTATTGCGACCAGCTTCATAGATTTTTTTTCTTTTCTATTACATCACTTTATACTTATGTTTACTGTTAACTTTCTTATTTAATAAAATTTGTATCTTCACAGGTAGGACATGTTAGATTTTAACAACACCACATAGTCTATATTTTTATACTTTATTATTTGCTTCATAAATTACAGGACAATCAGTCTTTATTAAGACTAATTTGATTATTTTTTTCACTTGTCAAAATGTGACATTTTGGTGGTTTTAACCAATAGCAACAGAGCTGGTCAACGGTACATAATAGTACATGCTGGTGGACGTTATGGGTTTGTGGAGAATGGACTACCAATTTTCAAGTCAAAAAGCAAATCAGGGGATTATCACGATGACATGAACCCTACAAATTTTATGAACTGGTTAAAGACACAACACACAACTAATACCAAACTTACCTCCTAATGGTATTGTGATTATGGAAAATGCCCCTTGTTGTTATTTTTTTGTTACCTTGAAGGGTTTTTTTTTTTCGGGCCGAGATGGGAAACTCATGTTCGAATGGGTCCAGGACCCAAACAGTGTTGGACTCATCCCCAAGGAGATGCCTACCAACCAAACCCACCTCAAACTCGCCGTTACCCCCGCCTCGGGATCACTACCCTAGCATACTTCGAGACGGGCGGCGGTCCCTCGCACACTCTCCGCTCACATCGTCGTCTTCTCCCTAACTTCCACTCCTACCTCTCATGCCATATCGAGTCGTTCTCTCCCCCTGACCATGCTCTCTACTACGCCACTTACCTCCATCCATTCCTCCTCCCCCCTCAACATTATCTCCACCATATTCTCCCAATACACCGCCTCCCCTAGTTTCCTCTCCAACTTCTTCAGCACTTCCTCGTTCCGCCAGCATCTGAACACATGCCCCACATCATCCTCCACTCCACACCTCTCGCACACTCCAGTCTCTCTTTTTCCAATCTTGAGGAGGTACTCTACTCTCGACCCATGTCCAGTGAACACCTGTGTCAAGAAGTAGTTCACCTCCCCGAATTTCCGATCCATCCAATCTCTCCTATTCCCAATTGCTCCTTTTAGCGCGCCCTCATACTCCTCCCACCTTCTCTCCATTTCCTCCTCCATTCATTCTTGTACTTCCTCTCTGGTCGCACCCCTCCAGCGTTTATTCCTGGCTCTAGCCATCAAGTCCAATGGGTAGGTCCTTGCCAGCACCGCTGCTGCCAGTCCACCCACTGTCCTGTACCCCTGCACTACCCTTAGCAATATACGTCTCTGCACCCGCAGGAGTGGCCTAACCCTCGCATTCTCTCCCGCTCTTTCACCCCACACCTCCGCACCGTACAGCAAACTCTGCTCTACCGTCCTACCAATGATCCTCCTCTTCCACTCTCCCGGCCCCTTCACATTACTCATCAATCTCCACAGCCATGCTGCCCTCACTTTCCCCTTCTCTGCCGCCTTCAACATGTGTGTTCTGACTATCCAATCACACCCCTAGGTATTTCACACACTCCTCCATGCGAATTCTCCTTCCCTTCACCATCACCCCCACTTCCCTTGTCTTGCTCCGTCCCTTCAGTAGCAACCCCACCGTCTTATCTTCCGCCACTTCTAGTCCGCACCGCTCTATCTTCTCCACAATCTTCCTACACATTCTCTCCGCCTTTCTTTCTAACTCCGCCTCTCCTTTTGCCGTACATACCAGACACACATCGTCCGCATACACCGTAATCTCACATCCCTCTTCACATACTATCCCACAAACCTCATCAAACACACACTTCCATAGCGTCGGTCCAAGAACCGAGCCCTGGGGCACTCCAGCCTCCGTATCATACCTCCTCCCTCTAGTGTCTACTATCACACGTCCCGTCAGGTAGTCTTCCACTAGGTTAACCAAACCCTCCCCCACTCTTAGCCTCAGCAACGCGCTCAACACTGCCCGTTTGCTGACACTGTTGAACGCGTTTCCGACGTCGAAGAACACGAGTAGGGCCAATTTCTTGTTCCTTCAGCTGCCCTCCCTAGCCCTTTCAACCAAGCCCATCACCCTGCCCAGCGCCGAGATGCATGATTTTCCCTTCGCAAACCCGTGCTGGTTTTCCCTAAAACCCCCATTCCTACCAACTTCCTCCTCAATCCTATCCTTTATTATCCCCTCCATCAATTTACCCATACCACACAGCAGACTGATGAGCCCGTAGTCCCCCGCCCTCTTCCCCTCTCTACCCGCCTTCTTAAGTAATATCACCCTGGCTACCTTGCCACCTTCCCCCACCTTCCATCCTTCTGGAAACTCTTCCTCCCTTAGCACCCTGTTGAAAAGCTCGCAGAAGTACTCCCCATTGTCATCCAACATCCTCTTCAACATATCACCCCTCATGCCATTTATCCCCGGTGCTTTCCTTACTTTAATGTTCCTTCCCCCCTCTTGTACTTCCCACTTCTCCACCGGCCTTATCCCCCTCATTTTTCCTACCCCCCTAGTATCCTGGACTTCTCGAATCCTGCCTCCAACTCCTTCTCCCCCTGTGAACAATTTGCCTATAACCTCCTTCTCCCAATCTTCCTCTAGCACCTCGCTCCTATTTCCACCCATCCTCTTCACCGCTATCTCATATGCCTTTCCCCATGGATTGTTTTCCAGGTCCCCCACTAACTCTTCCCACTTCCCTCTTTTTTCCCTCTCCACCCTTCGCTCCAGTTCCTTCTTCTTCTCTTTGTATCCCCCTTTTCCCTCTATCCTACCTCTTATCCCTCAGCATCCGTCTTCGTTCTTTCTTACACTCCCTCCACAGCTCCTCTATTTCCTCATTCCACCAGTAATTAGCCCTTCGCTCACGCCTATTGCCCCTTTTTCACTCTCTTTTACAGCCCTGTATCACATAGTACAATTCATCTACATCATGTCCAAGTCCCCTTTCTATCTCCTCTCTTACTTTCTTCCTCATACTCTCTGCCTCGGCCTTCGTCCACCTCCATCCCCACTCTCCCGATAAATCCCTTCTCCCCTTCCTTATATCCGTCTCCACATACCTATGTAAGCTCAAGCTTTCCTCATCCTCCAGCACCTTCCAACTACTCACTTTTTCCCCCAGCCATTCATCACATGCTGTTATATCAATGAATGACGAACCCCCGTCACCCCTCACGAAGGTGGGCAGTAGTCCGTCATTCAGCACCGCCAGCACGTTGGATGTCAACACTCCCTCCAGGATCTCCCCTCTCCTATCCGTTTTCTTCCCCCCCCCCATGCAGTATTTTTAGCATTGAAGTCCCCTGTCACCATTCTCCTAATTATCCTCCTTTTCCCTTTTGACAGCCTCAGATCGTCCTCCAATCCTGTGATGCTCCTCTCATATTCTTCCAGGCTGACATTTGGGCTTATATACACACTGTACACCACCATGTCTCCCATTCGCACTACCACCCATCCGTTTCCTTTCCTCACTTCATCCGCCCTCAGTCCATCTCCCACCACTCTTATTCCTGCCTCTCCTGTATCATCCATAATCCATCCTTGTTTTCCCACATATCTAGCATTCACCTCAGATCCACACACCACATCCACTTCCCTCCTAAAAATCACTTGATCCAATATATCATGCGCTATCCTGCATTTCCCTAAATTTATCTGCAGCACCCTCCTCCTGCTTCCATCCTTCCCAGTCTCTTTGCCCCACCTCCCATCGTGTTTGCATTATCTCCTTTCTATCGTCCTCCCTCCTCAACCTCTCCAATTCCTTGACCGGCCCCTCTGCCGCTGCCTTCTCTTCCTCCAGCCTTTCCACCTTCTCCTCCAGTCGCCTTACCATATCCTTCAATCTCTTTACACTCTCCCTCTCTTCTTCCTTCACATTCTCCACTTCCTTCTTTCCTTTCTCCTTCAGTTTCCTCTTCTGTTCCTTGTCCTCCAGAGGCGATACCTCCTTTCTCTTCACTCCAGTATCACTCCACCTCTCGTATCCCCCGCCTTATCAGGCGTTCGTTTAACTTTATTCGATTTACAAAAAATTCCTTGCCTTCCTTCGTCCATCACCTCCTGTTCAATTTCTATTTCTCTTTTCTCCATATTCCATCCCACGAGTAGCTAGGGAATTGAATGTCCACCACCACAGAGTTGTGGTAAGGCTGGTTACTCCGGGAGGTCACCAGGTATCCCGGAGGCACCGTTTCTGACTGACTTTCGCGCAGCCATTCATCCATTGCCACGGTAGCTAACAACGTAGATTACGGATTGTTTTATCGAGGTTTACTCCTCTAGGCTTTTTCTCACGGTTGCCTCCGGACGCAGTGGCTTCCGCTGCCTACACTACACCACAACATAGCTGCCTTCCCTATGTTGCTGGTTTTTTATCGAGGTTTACTCCTCTAGATTCCTGGGAATCTAACCTATTAGTCGCCTTTTACGACAGGTAGGCTATCCCCTTGAAGGGTGGATGCAAGTAAGTAAACAGAACTGGATTCAATCTAATGTAATATATTGCAACATTAAACATATATACAAACTTGTATACTTGAATTATTAAAGAAAGGTGCCTTTCGTAGTGTAAGCAATACCAACAGACTATATAAATGCTTATAACTGACCAATTCTTGAATTCAATAGTTCAGACCAAACCAAATAGAAGAGAATCTTGTGCAAT
This sequence comes from Lochmaea crataegi, assembly GCA_947563755.1. Lineage (NCBI taxonomy): Eukaryota > Metazoa > Arthropoda > Insecta > Coleoptera > Chrysomelidae > Lochmaea > Lochmaea crataegi. The sequence continues at coordinate 61,463,366 of OX387422.1, read as the reverse complement.
GATTATCTTCTCTGACATTCATTCAAAGTATATCTTGACACATGATTTTTATAACAAATTAAGTTGGCCAAAAGCATTTGGCCTTAAGGCATATAGTCTACACAAAATAATTATACTTCAACAGCCCCTTACCACAGTGTTCAAATTAATAAGCCACCAACCCAATCAACTCGGAAGCTTATTATTAGAGAATGGCTTGAAGCAAATGGCATTTCAACAACTAATGATATGCTTCTAAAACGTACTATGTGGATGAGTTGTTGAAATAACATGGACATATTGTGGTACGGTTGCTACTGCGACCTCAATCCGATTGAGCTAATATGGAGTAGGGTTAAACATAAAGTGGCAATGAAAAGTGCTGTTCAAATAGAACAATTAGTTCGAGCAGCCTTTGATGAAGTTGGTTCTGCGGAATGGAACAAACACTGCGACCATGTGGACCATATAGCTGAGGAAATGTGGAGGAATGATGGACTATTAGATGATGTGGTGGAAAATATATGTTTCACTGTCAACACTGGTTCATCAGATGAAAGTGGGAGTGATGAATATGAAAGTGATGAATAATAAACTGAATAACATTTTTGTAAATTAGGTACAGTGTTTTATTTTGTTCATCTTTAATATCTTGAGCTATAAAGTAACACATAAATTCATTACAGGGACATATAAGATGTCCATGGTTCACTATTAGCTAAATAAACAATTTTAATGTAATACATGTTGAATTTTGCTTGCAATCCAATGTCTTTTCATCAAATATAATGTATAATACTTTCAATTAATGAAGTCATCTATAATTTTTGTCAATTGGTACCCCTGTCTTAATAGTTGATTATAAGTGTGTATTAAATTAAAAAAATGAAAAATTGTTACGTTTTACTATATACTATGGATGTACAATTTACATACATAAATGGATATATTTTTTAATAATAAATTTAGTTATAAAATATAATAGTTTACTATATATAATAAAAAAGATCATCTTCGAAAGATACAATTTCGAAGTGTGCTTTGAAGAAGAGGATGCCTTTTACATAAGTGGCTGACTAAACCGAAATGTTTAGTTCTCTTAAAAACAGAAGAATTCGTCGTTACTGTAGCCGCCATTTGCCTAATTCACTTCCATTAGGAAGTTTAGCTGAGTTTTTTTTTCGGCAACGAACCAAGTGAATGGTGTCCTCGAATCCGAAGATTTTCAACAAGTGCAGCTGTATTATACTAGTAAGGGCTATTACTAACACTACCTTTGTTTATTTAACCTTTTTCCTCTATTTTACATTTATAGTTATTGTCAATCTCCAATTTTTATATCTTATTTGATAAAATCTTACTATCAAGTTCGCCATCATGGCGGACAAAATTCCCCCTGACCCGCCCCCTCCGCCGGATCCCATCCTAAATATTCAAGAAAGCCAGGAAAATCAGTCAATTAAAACGTTTAACAGAGAACAGATTTTATATTCAGAGTCCGACTTGGGCCCCTATGAGGTCTTTGTTCAGGGCAAAGATAAAAATATTGGAAACTACCATATACTAAGTATTGCAAAAACCATTTTCAACTTAAGACTCAAAGAAATTATTAAAGTTAATAGAAAAGGGAAAAATAGAGTAGGAGTAGTGTTTAAGGATAGACAATCAGCAAATAATTTTATTGTTAGGAAAGATTGGGAGGATTTGGGGTACGAGGCTTTCATACCCACTCATCTTATCTCATGCAAGGGAATAATTAGGGGCGTATTCAAATCCATTTCTGAAGAGGAAATAAAGATTTTCACAGACACCAATTTAGCTTTATGCAGGGTCATTTCGGTCAAAAGAATGAATAGAAGAGTTATTCAAGATAACTCAGAAATTACTTATATTCCCACGGGTACAGTTAGTCTTACATTCTCGGGAAGAAGTATCCCCAAGGAAATCTTAATCTATGGGCTACCAATGAGAGTAACTCCTTTTGTTAGCCCAGTTATACAATGTAATAATTGCCTCCTCTACGGCCACAGCTCAATTCAATGTAAAGGGAAAAAGAAGTGCACTAATTGTGGTAAAATCCATGATCCTTCTGAGGAAAATAATTGCTCTATTTTTTGTATCTTTTGTAAAACCCCTGACCACAATTCAAGGAACCTTGATTGTAAAGAAAAAAAGAGACAGAAAAATATAAAGGAACTAATGTCATTTGCCAATCTATCCTATTATGAAGCTAGTCAAAAAGTTCCAAGAGAATCATCTATCCCAGAATTAAATATAAAAGATTTCCCCAGCCTACCAACAAACCGGTCCAACATAAATAGCATATCTGTACAGGAGCGGAGGGCAGCAGCAGCTACTCTCTCCCCAAAGACCCAAACTTACTCCCAAGTCACAAAGCCCACCCCTAGCAAAAGAAAAAGGCCACTTAACCCAGGCTATGATAAAAACTCCCACCTAAACTCTCTGAACCACCCAAATGGAAGAATCCCTAATGAATCCCCATCAACCAGCAACCCTCAAGCTCCACAGGTACAATTAGATATGAACCAAGCTATGTCAATGCTTAATCACTCCCACAGGGAACTAGTTATGACTCTTATTGGTAATTTAATCAATAAATGCTATGATACTCCTGATAATACAGAAATAAACCTAGATAATAGTGTAACACATAAGTATTCGAAAGCCAGCCAGGGACGGGGGATGATGGATGTGTCTGGGTCTGAGGACTCAGACTGCTGATATCATCACTGGCCTTAGGTTGGCATTATCCATTCACCCTATTCAATCCCCACACCCCATTAACTATTCTACAATGGAATATACGATCATATAATACCAACGTAGATAATCTAAAAATCTGAATCAAAACTCATAACCCAGATATCATTCTGATTTGTGAATCTTGGCTATCACAAGAGTTCTCAATAAGATGCAGGGGATATCAAGTCATTAGAAGGGATAAATGGGATGGCTACGGTGGCTTAGTGACCCTTATTAAAAACAATATAGACTTTCATGATTCTCCTATCAATAACCCCGGTTTTAATCCTGAAGTACAAATGCAACTTACTCATCTGCCTCTATACAAACTAAATATTCTAAATATATATTGTCCTCAAGATAACTTAATCTCCAAAGCCAATTGGTCTTCTCTAGTGAAATCTCTCGATAAACCTCTACTAATTATGGGAGACTTAAACTCTAATCATAGAGTTTGGGGCAGCTCCAGAAACAGTATCAATGGGAAAAATATTTTTCAAACTATAGAAGATCTCCAGTTAATCTTTCTCAATGATGGTTCACCAACAAGATTGGTTGCCCCAGGAGGCAGCCAATCAGTGGTGGATTTAACCCTGGCATCCTTAGATCTAGCCTCCAAAGTAAGTAGGTGGGTCACTATCTCTGATAGTGGATCTAGTGATCATTTCCCGATTCTGTGTCAGCTAGGCATTTTCCCTCAAATCTACCCCCAAGTAAATAAAAGGAGAAACATCAGAAAGGCAGACTGGACTTCTTACCAAAATAAACTGGAAGCCTCTCTATTATCATCCCCCATTCAAGACTACGAAAGTTTCACTAAATTAATATCATCAGTGGCAGACTCAACTATTCCCTGGTGTTCTACACATAATAGTAACAAATACTATATTCCATGGTGGGATGAGTCATGTGCTCAGTTAGTTGCTAAGAGAATAACTGCTATTAATAAGTTCAAAGAATTACCCAATATTGAGAATTATGTGGAAGCCAAGAAACAAATAGCTAAATCCAGAAGGATATTGAAATTGAAACGTAAAACTAGCTTTAGAGAATTTTGCAGTAAAATTAATAGAAATACCCCTCTAAAGGCTATCTGGGAAAAAATCAATAAGGTTTCAGGCATTAAAAGATCACTGAACTCCCACCTTCCCTCAACAGACATGGCCCAGGAGATCTTATCACTCCTTTCCCCTACTTTAGAAGCCCCACAATTAGCAATCCAAACTCCTTTATCATCAGAAACTTTATTTACATTAGATGAATATTATAACACTCTCTATATTAAAACTGACTCAGCTCCTGGTATTGATCAGATATCATATTCAATGTTGAAAAATCTTCCTCTCCCTGCATCACTATTATTGATTAAATTCTTTAATGAAAGCCTTATTAAGGGCTCCATCCCTCAGCAGTGGAAACAGTCAATCATTCTACCTATTATTAAACATGGAAAAGATAATAGTGAACCTTCAAATTATAGACCCATCGCCCTCTCTTCATGTATAGGTAAAATGCTAGAAACCCTAATAAAAAATAGAATAGAATGGTCTCTAGAACATAATTCTATTTTAAACCCGCTACAACTAGGATTTAGAAGAGGTAGAGGGTGCACTGAATGCCTTTCATTTCTTAACTCAAAAATTCAAATGGGATTCGCTAAGAAACAATACAGCATTGGTCTGTTTCTAGACATATCCTCAGCATATGATAGTGTTAATATTTCGCTTTTACATTCAAAATTATTAAATTATAAGATCCCTACTCAAATAGCAAAACTCATTTTTTCCCTTTTAAATGATAGAGATATTTTTGTCAAGGATAAATGGGGAAAAATACATGGTCCAAGAAAATCGAGCCAAGGACTGCCTCAAGGCTCTCCATTAAGCCCAATACTATTCAACTTATACTCTCTCTCCCTATTCGATATAATCCCAAAATCATGTGATCTGATCCAATATGCTGATGATCTGGTAATCTTGATTAGAGGTGATGATGGGTATAAAATGACTAACACGTTGAATTCTTTGATGAGGAGCATGGGATCATGGCTATTGGACCATAATCTGGAACTATCACATAATAAATCTTCAGCTATTATATTTACAGCAGGTAAAAACAAATTAAACTTACCGAAAATACAATTTGGTAATCACGTAATTAAGTGGGTCGATTCAGTTAAATATCTAGGGATAATACTTCAACAAAATCTTAAATGGAATTCCTATGTTGATTTAATAGTTACAAAAGTAAATCGTAGTCTGAATGTGATGCGTGCTTTATGTGGAACATATTGGGGTAGTGACCCCAAAACCCTTCAAATTTTGCTTAATGGTTTAGTTCAGAGTCACCTAGACTATGGATGTCAAATAATTTCTGATTGCCCACTATATCTCCTTAAGAAATTAGATTGTCTACACTACAAAAGTTTGCGTATCATTACAGGGTGTATGAGATCTACCCCAATTTATGCCTTGTTGAGTGAATGTGGCCAAATTCCCCTTAGGTATAGATGGGAGTGGCTTAGCTCCAAATTCATCCTAAAAAACTTGATGCTTATTAATAATCCCATAATAGCTGCACTCAATCAATTAAATACTACGATCCAAATGAATAAAAATAGCTGGAAAAATAAAAATATCCCCCTGATGGTGAAACTAATAAATAGTTTGAGCAAGCACTCAAATCTACTTTCCAGTGATCTATACCCATGTCACAACTTTGAGTTAGATTACCAATTGTCTTCAATTATTCAACCTATCAACTTAAAATATAATAGAAATGATGAACATGCACTCGTTCAAATTCAAAGAATTTCTCATGACAAACCTCTTCACACTCAGTTATTTACGGATGGGTCAGTTGATGATGGTGGGTCTGCAGGTTTTGGGGTCTTTTGCCCAGAGTTTAAATACTCCTTCTCCAGTAAGTTGCCGCAACATACCCAAATATGCACTGCTGAAACTATTGCAATTAATCATGCTTTACAATTTATCTTGAAAAAAAATATTAAAAAAGCAATAATTTTATCAGACTCTAAAAGCTCTATACAAAAAATCTGTAAATCAACCTATGCAATGGATACTGAACACACCTCCTTCATGGCCAAAAGAGGAATTATTGAAGCAAAACTGCAAAACTTTGATATCAATTTGGCATGGATTCCTGGCCACTCAGACATTAAAGGTAACTGGATGGCTGATAAATTAGCTAATGCAGGAAGACTGCTAAATATCCCAGCAAAAGTTAAGTTACACTTTTCTAACTATCTACCAAGCATCAAAAAAAAAATATTTGGCATCGATGGATTCAAGACTGGAATCACAATAAATCAAGCTCATCATTCTATAGCAAAATAGTGAACAATCTAAATAAAACTCCATGGTTTAATCAATTCCCATACAAGGACCGAAGACATATTACAACCATAATTCGGATGAGAACAGGCCATTGTGCGACTCCAGTTCATCTATTTCGCATAGGTGTACTAGACAATCCATATTGTGAATGTGGACAAGTTGGGTCTCTGAATCATATCATCTTTGAGTGCCCAATTAACATGTCACCAAATTTTGATGTATATAAAGAACTGGCTAAAACTAACCTACAAACTCCTATAGAAATCTGCTTACTCCTATCAAACCTTAACCCTCATAGGCTAAATTTGTTACTTAAATTTCTCTCTATAGCTAAAATTAATATATAACCCAATCATTTTCATCACACCCATTTGTTTGACAATAACATCAATAAACTCATCTTTTTTAGACCTGGGTTCTATGACTATCACCTGTGGTAGCATTTCTGGTTTGTGTAAGCTTGGCTTTTTGACGTGTCAATTTCGATTTCGGAGAGCGGAAAAAATAAATCATCGGTAGTAAATTTCCCAATATAAATAGCTAGAATAACTTTAAATATATAGACGAATAGTGTAGTAATAGTAGTGTTTAGTTATTGGTTATAATTTGGTCAATAACGAACATTCCATAAAGCCACATGACTGACACTTCTGGCGGGCCGCAGGGCCCGTCAGATTTAAACGGGGGACCTCTAAAGGAAAACTTAAATGCAGGAAAAAAAGTGTTGAACATAGCTTATAATTTAATGGACAGTGGACCATTCAAGGTGGTCATTGAACACATAGATAAAAATATTGGCAACATTCACCCAGTGGAACTAGGTAAACTATTGCATAAGCATAAAATAGAAGGAATCAAACAAATAGAGAAGAAAGGTAAAAGTAGGGTATGCATCACATTTAGATTACCAAAAGACGCTAATAATTTCAACAATAACGCTAAGATCAAGGAGTTGGGATATGATACATTTATACCAGTTTCACTATTAACGTGTAAAGGTGTGGTAAAGGGAATAGGATCCAAAATCCCAGAAGAAGAAGTCATTTATTAAGCTAATCAGGAATCTAATGGTATGTACAAGGTCATAGACGTAAGAAGAATCAACCGAAGAGTAGTCAATGAGGATAAAGAGGTAACCTATGTCCCCACTGGATCTTATATATTTACTTTCCATGGAAAAAACTTCCCAAGGTATATCAATATTTATTCTAATAAATTAGAAGTAAGAACTTACATAAGACCCATCATTTTATGTCTGAACTGTTATAGATTCAATCATTCAGCTAAACAATGTCGAGGTAAAAAGAGATGTGGCAAATGTGCATCCAACATACATGAAACAATTGAATGCACAGAATTTACTAATACTAAACAATGTTTATATTGCAGAGAAGAACACAACATATCTGAAAACCTAAAGAATATAGAAGCCTGCCAAGAGCTAATCAGACAAAAACGTATAAATGAAATAATGAGCTTTCAAAACCTATCATACTATGAGGCCAATAAAACTATCCCCAGAGAAAAAGAAGATATACAGGTTGAACCTAATGACAGAAACTTTCCACAACTAAAGAAAAAGGAAATTGAAAACGAAATAGTTACCATATCACAGAGATCCTTTCACGCCCCTCCTACCCACACACCTAAAAAACCGACATATAGCTCCATGGCTGGAAGTTCTAAAAGAAAAATCTCTACCCCAATTCAGGATAGAGAAATTCACAATAGCTGTCTCATTAGACATAACAGATACCCTACATCACCCGTAACCCAGAATGAGCATTATTCACCATCCAGTAAATCTACTAGATTATCCTCAAAACAGGTAACACCAAATAGCTATCAGTATGTCAAGTCAACTAATCCTAGTCTAAACTCCAATCAAGAGTCTCAAAATTATGAGAATGTAATAGATATTGATGATTATTTTAAAGACAGTAGCACACCCTTAGAGGAGTTAACTAAATATGTTCAAATTATAAAGGAAAATATAAGAAATAGAAACAGTTCTCAGCAGGACATACCTTCTCTCTCTGATGAGGAGATGTTCTAAAAACACATAATTTTTAATAGTACACTTATAATTTAAAAAAATATATATAATAAATAAAGTAAGTTAGTTAGGTATTTAAAATCATAAGCATTCAGGGATCATAATATAATGATGAATATTAATAGTTAGAATTCACTATAATACAGTGGAATATAATAAGTGTCATTTCAAATAAACATAATTTAGAATACTTACTTCATCATGTTGATCCTGATGTGGCTATTCTACAAGAAACATTCTTAAAAACCAATAACAAATGGAAAATAAATAAATATCAGTCATTTAGAATAGATACATCAGAAGGACGTAATGGTATAGCAATCATTGCCAAATCCAAATTATCACCAAAACAATATCCACTTGAGTTAAAAAATAAACCTTACGGGGTGCTTATACAGGCAATATTAGTCAAAGATGTGTTAATCATTAATATATATAACCCATGTAACGTTAAACTAAATAAATCATTCATTAATGACATAAGTAGGGAGAACAACAAGATTAAACAAATAATTTGGGGAGGGGATTTCAATTCCAAAAACACCTTATGGGGTTGTGGCAGTAATAATTATAATGGAAACATCCTAGTGGATCAACTACTTGAACAAAACTATATATGTCTCAATGACGGTTCGGCCACTAGGATTGGAGCTCCTGGGCAGAACAAAAGTGTTACGGATTTAACATTTTGCACAGTAGAATTGGGGCTAAACATCAATTGGTACACTCTTCCTACTGACAAAGGTGATAGTGACCATTATCCAATAGTAATGGATTGCTCTATACAAGGGGTTGATAATATACAATATAACACATATGGAACCCACAAGGGATTCAATTTTAAATTGGCAAATTGGAGGGAATATTTCAATACTTTAGATAAACTTAATAATAACTTGAAGGAGATTACTTATGATAACATAAGAAATATTATTATTGAAGCCTCCAAAAGCTGTATACCAGAAAAAAAAACAAAGTTGGAGAAGAATAAAACAAAATATCCCAACATATGGTGGGATGAGGAATGTAGTCAGGTAGTCAAGGAAAGAAAAATAGCAATAAAAAATTATCTAGAAGATTGTTCTACAGTAAAGTATGTTCAAATGAATAAAGCAGTGGCAAAGGCTAAAAAGGTACTTAAAATGAAAAAGAAAAGCAGTTTCATACAATTTTGTAGCAAACTTAACAGGGATAGTGACGTGAAATATATTTGGGCTACAGTCAAAAGATTTAACAATAATAATGTTAATCAAGGGGGTAACAACTTCATAAAGGAAAATCTAAGTAACTTTCTGGAACTGATAAAAAGTCCGGATATACCACTAGATATTGTAACACAACAGTCTATGAATGAAGAGCAAATCATTTTTTCATTAGAGGAACTAAACCTAGTTCTGAACAGAAGTAAAAAAGACACTGCTCCAGGATCTGATGGCATAGTGTATTCACAATTGCAAAACATGTCTATCTCGGTTAAGATAAATTTGTTAAAAATATTTAACAAGATCACACAAGAGGGGGATATACCAGAAGATTGGAAAACGAATATCATGGTTCCATTAATTAAAAATGGAAGGGATATTATGGAATTAGACAGTTATAGGTTCATAGCTCTACAATCCTGCATGTTAAAGATTTATGAAAACTTAATCAAAAATAGACTCGAACACCAACTAGAATCCAAAATGTCAATTAATCACAACCAAAATGGGTTTAGAAAAGGAAGGAGCATTTATGACAACCTAATAACATTGGGAGTTAACATATTAGAGGCATTTAAGAAAAACAATAGAATGATGGTCTGTTTTCTGGACATAAAATCAGCATATATATATATATATATATAGCTTTTAAAATACCTAAACAATTAAAACAGTGTCGAAGAAAGCACCAACTCGAAATTAAATTAACTCAAACACGATCAAAATAACTATAAGAACCACGTGTTGTGCTTAGGACATAGAGAAATAGCATAGAACGCTTGTTTCAACTTCAGATTCATGCGGGCGTGACGTCACGTGGACTTGCCCTATAGTGCAGATCAATAAAAGGGTCATTATTTCTTCAAATCCCAATGAGTTTAGTTTGAGGGCTAATTCAGTCCATAATTTGTCCTGTTTATCCCTTCCTGAGGCCCCAATGGATCTGTCATTTGCAAAATTTCTATTTTTCTCCATTGGAGAAATTGGAGAAGAATTTCCCAGTGGTAAACTCGTATGTTGAATGACATTAATATAGTATTTTAGCAAATATAAAAATCTAAAGTTCAAAAATGTAAAAAGAGTTTTTTTAATCTGCCAAATATCAAATGATTTCTGTTGACAATATCAAAAAACATTTTCGACTAACTTCACTTTGAAAGACTCGTATCAAAATTGCCGTCCAAATCCGAGAACACCCGATTCGAATTCGATCGTAAAATAGAATGGGATGATCCGATAAGATCGAATTGAAGATCGACATCGAACGACTCGATAAAATCGTGTCGTGAAATAGAATCCCGCTGCTGATCATTTTGGTATAGATGGTAACGAAAAGCCATCAGACTACCCTGCATGGGAGGGTACCGCAGGTGATTTTATCGGAACAGAACCTGCAATTGGCATCTCATTAAGTTTTGCCAAACAAGCACCAAATACTTGCAAGGAGAGTTAAAGCATTCTAATATAATTTATTGGGACTGGTAAATTCAAAGACTTTTAAACACCCTCCGTTAATGTATCTGAAGGAGTGTAGACTATAGCAGTAATGACCTACTTTGTCTAAAAATACTTTCAGCAGGCCATTGTCTGGAAGATTATGAAAACAGCAGAGTATATACTTTGTGTCTGCCCCCCGCAGCTCGAATCAGGTATCAGTATATCAGTTTGGCAGGGTCTCTCTCTCTCTCTCTCTCTCTCGCCCTCAGACCTGGAATATTATTAACCAAATAAGCTGATCGGCTTTGTAAGGAGGTTGAATCTTGTAACGGTAAATTGCTGTAACCTTAAAGGGCACCAGCTCGAAGGGCTCCGGCTAGAGACTCCTCTCAAGGGTGATTCGACCCCAAGTTTATGTCACACAAGGATAACAGAAGGGTTGTAAAAATTGAGGGCGCCACTACCTTTTTAACGATAAAAAGTACTAAAAACTAAGGCGGAAAAGGTAGAAAATCCTTGTAAAATTTAAATGAAAGTTAATAATTGAAAAAAATTACTAAAAATTACCCCGGGCGGTATCTCCCTCAACTTTTATAGTTGAGGATTACTAACAAAATAAAAAAGAATTAAAAACAAATTTTCAATTTATCCTGCCACAGGAAATGAATAACGGAATTTGTACTTTTATAGGTACTTAGCTTAGATGAAGTGGTTTCCTGGAGAAGAAGTCAGGTCTTGATCTGAACTGATGTGTTCTGTTCTAGGGCGGTATTTTGATCTAGGGCTGTATCCTGGGGTTCTATCCTTGGCTATATTCTTGGGGTTATATCCTCGGGTTATATCCTTGGGTTATATTCTCGGGTTATATCCTTGGGGTTATATCCTCGGGGCTGTGCTTACCTAGAAGTACAGGTGGATCAGGGATATGTAGGAACTTGAATGTAATGGCACATTATGTTGGTCAGCTTTTCAGGTTAAAAAAGGAAGGCAGTTGTTTGAAAGTAAAAAAATTGATTTAATTTACTGAAAGTATTCCAACATTATATGTCCCATGTTAAAACAGTAAAAATAGCAATTATCGCCTAAATAAAAAAATATACTAATGATCCGAAAGAAACTAATGATAGCAAAAAGTTATTTATTTAGTTATATGAAAAAAAAATATCGTGCTTAGGAAATATATGAAACCGGCACTGGCGTTACGAAAGAATATTTTATAGGTTAACAATTTATAAGGCAGTTCGAATCGGTCTTTCAGCAAGTGCGCATCGATAGGTATTTGTTGTAAACTAACCGGTTAGTGTAAAAACCATACTTATTAATTGACTACAAATAGAGGTGCGAAATAACCAAAAATTTGATAGTGAAAATCCAAACTAACAAATTAAAATGGGTAAAAACGATCCCCCCGACGGAGGGGGGAATTCAAGTGATATGGAATTGGATGGGAATAAACCAAACGACTCGGATAATTCTGGAAATGACAAAAACGTGGAAAAGGAGCGAACAAAGAAATTATTCAACATTCAGAAAGCTCATCTCTACTCTGATAAGGTATATGTATTCATCGAAAAAACAAACAGGGAAGAGGAAGGAATAGGTAAAATGCATCCAATGAAGGTAGGGCACATTTTACATAAAAAACTAAAAATTCCAAACATCATCAGCATAGCAAGTGTAGGCAGAAATAGAGTAAGAATAGAATTGAAAACTATAAAAGACGCGAATAGATTAGTAAATGACGAAAGATTAAGTGAGGAACAGTTAACAGCTTTTATCCCTAATAATTTGTTGCAACGAAAGGGAATAATAAGAAATGTTGACACAATATTCAAAGACGATTATCTTTTTGAAAACATAATTTCTTCTGTAACTATAACCGAAGTCAATAGATTCAAAAGAAAAATAGATATAGATAATGAAACTGTTTTTGTACCTCGGCAAATGGTCCTGTTAACATTTGAAGGGAATATGTTACCCAGACATGTTTTCATCAATAGCGTAGCATGTGCAGTCGAACCATACGTCCACAAAGTCATACAGTGCTTTAAAGGTTTAGAACATGGTCATGTAGCAAAAAATTGCCGAAGTACAAAAACACTCTGTATTAATTGCTCTAAAGAAAAAGAAAACGAGCATAATTGTAGGGACCCACAAGACAGTTTTTGTTTACATTGCAAAAGCGATAAACACAAATCAATTTCCAAAGTATGCCCCAAATTTGTTGAGCAACATAAAATAAAAAAACATATGGCTGAACAAAATTTAACTTTCTTAGAAGCAAAAACTGGTTTCAAAAATTCCTACGCTAATATTATTACAAATAACAAGTATCTGATATTGGACACGGAAAACTCCGAATCCTTTCCACCACTAACACAAAAAACAAACAGAAATTCTGGTAATACATATAGAACGAATACACCCATACAACCATCCACATCCAACCAAATCAGAGCAATGCCAACTCATTCCCAACAACATCCTGAAACAACACCACCCAACAAAAGAAAAAAAGTTTCCTCCCCTATACCAGAAGAATCCATGTTTCCCTTCACATTCGGACCTGGACGTCCCCTTCCTTTTTTCGATAAATCAACATATGAACAAAATGCCAATGAAATTGTGAAATTGTTTTTTAATGTTTTTCAAAGTGTATTAGATGATGTAAACACGTTCGATGAATTAAAAAATATAAATCCAACAATTGTAAAAAACAAAATTAGCAACATTTATTACAATGGATAATAAGGTAAAAAGTAAATTTAAAATTTTGCAATGGAATGCTAAATCAGCAGTTTCAAATAAACTAAGTTTGGTGAAATGTTTGGATGAAAACGATATAGACATAGCACTCATATCTGAGACATGGTTCAAGCCCAGCAGACAAATTTCATTTAAGGGTTATTATACTATCCGCAGGGACAGGGATGATGGGTATGCAGGCGTTGCGATCTTAATTAAAAATATTTATGCTTTTAAGGAAATCAACATTCAACAAAATTTCTCACCTGGTATCTTAGTGTGCGGTATTCAAATAAAAAACTCTAACGATGTAAATTTCAACTGTTTTTCACTCTATTGTCCACCGGATATAAACACAAATTACACTGACTGGCAGAACGTGATTTGCTTACTGGATTCAAACAGTATAATAGGTGGAGATTTCAATGCACATCACGAGTTTTGGGGCTCTTATAAAAATAACCCCAAAGGGAAACAAATCAAAGAAGTTTTGGATGATAGCGATATTGTAATTTTAAATACTGGGCAACCCACGAGATTTACTAATACTAACAATCAATCAGCAATAGATCTCACGCTTTCCACGCCTGATCTAGCGCTTAACTGCCGATGGTACATGCTTGCGGACGTCATGGGATCAGATCATTTCCCTATAATGATTGAAATAAACAAAAATATTCACTTTTATGAAGATTATCTCCCAAAAACCAAATGGAACTTGCGTAAAGCCAACTGGAAACAATATCAGGACGCAGCTGATACGTTCTTCACCCAAAACTGCCGAAGAATGCAGACTACGGAAGAAAAATATGATCTTCTTGTTCAAGGAATTAATATGGCTGCCGACGCGGCAATCCCGGTAAACAAACCCTTCAAACACAAAAATAAAAAAATTTTACCTCCTTGGTGGGACCCTGAATGCGACGCTGCAATCACTCAACGTAAACAAAAATTAATAAATTATAAAAATCAAAGTACCGTAGAGAACTACATACTATGCAAGCAAGAAATAGCGCGAGTGAAAAAACTATTAAAAGACAAAGCCAAGTACAGTTGGAGGAGATGGTGCTCAAACCTTAATGAAAACACACCTGTGACGGAACTCTGGAACCAAGCAAAACGAATGCAAAGGAAAGTAAATAGTATACAAAAAAATTACAGTACTGCATGGCAGGAGGACTTTTTTGATAAAATTGCACCACCTATGCCACTTGATGACATCAGCCACAATCTAGAGACATTCAAACAGTCCAAAAATAATCATTCCATTTTTTCATCACCTATTAACCTGAAGGAAATAGATTATGCACTGCAAAATAGGAAAAACACATCTCCAGGCTACGACGAAATAAGATATCCCATGCTACACCATCTACCTCTAAATGCCAAGCAAATTTTAAAACAAATATTTAACGACATTTGGCTGTCTGGCGAAAGTATCACTGAATGGAAAAAGATTGTAGTCATACCTATTTTAAAACATGGCAAAAATCCAGAAGATGCTGACTCTTATCGACCCATATCGCTATTACCATGTATTTTAAAAATATTCGAAAGAATAGTAAAAAATCGTTTAGAATGGTGGTTAAGTCATATAAATGTCCTCCCTTCGAGTCAATATGGTTATAAAAGAAACTACGGAACGTATGACGCAGTGGCACATATTGTTACAGAAGCACAAGCATGCTTCGCAAACGACGAATATCTTATCACACTATTCCTTGATATAAAATCCGCTTATGATAGTGTAGAATGGCAAATATTACGCGGAAAATTAATTGATCTACAGTTACCTGCTGAAATAGCAAATATTATTTGCAAACTGTATGTAAATAGATCCGTAACAGTTCGACAACAGAATGGAACCCTGTTAAAAAGTCGAGTAGCCAACAGAGGTCTACCACAAGGCTCCGTACTAGCACCATTATTATTTAATATCTACACTATAAATGTTCACAGGACTACATCCAACGCTAATATTATCCAGTATGCAGATGACTTTGCCATCTACATACATTCGAAAAGATTTGAACAATGTCTAATTTTATTTAATACAGCTATAACACCACTCTTCAATTGTTTAGAGGAACTAGGATTGGATATCTCTCCAAACAAATCACAATGCGTAATCTTTACTCGACATAACACATTAAATACCCCCACAATAACATTGGGAAATATCCGGTTCCCTCTAGTCACCGAATATAAATATCTTGGTATTACCCTTGACAGAAAGCTGGCATTTAAAACACATATAGATGAAATTCTAGTAAAAGCAAGTAAAGGACTAAACTTTCTCAAATCAATAATGAAAACATGGTGGGGTGCAAACCCTCAAACTGCGCTAACTTTCTACAAAGCATACATAAGGTCTATTATTGATTATGGCAGCACGTTATATGGCTGTGCAAGCAAGAAGGAGCTACGGAAGCTGGATGTCTTACAAAATAAAGCCTTGAGGTTGTGCATTGGAGCGATGAAATCAACTCCTATCGAACCACTTCGAGCAGAGACGTTAGAACCACCTTTAGAATTACGGAGACAAATGTTAGCAGAAATAAATATCCTAAAATGTAAAACTAAAAATTCCCCAATAATGAGTATGCTAACAGCTTTAAACATTCATGACCTGACATCTAAATATTGGAAACATAAAAGCTCACCCCTACTATGCGAAGCCTATAGAAACACAAATGATTTCAATCCTACTAGCATTAATTTAAACCTCAAGGTACTTCTATTAGATGTGCCAATAATAATCCCGGAATACTCAGAAGTTACAGTTCTAAACAATGCAATAGTCAAACAAATTACAAGTACATATCAAAACTACACACCAATATATACTGATGCTTCCAAAAATGATCAAGGGACCGGTGCTGCAATCGTAATACCTCAACAGATACAGCACTGTTACCAACTAGATAAACACACATCCATTTTCAGTGCAGAATCTATAGCCATATTGAAAGCAATAGAATATACAATACAAAACAATATTGAAAAATCTTTAATTTTCACTGATTCACTTGCTGTCCTAAATAGTTTAAAATCGCATTTAGAAATAAATTCAAAGTACATTAATCCATATATATCAAAAATTAAAATAAATCTGGCAGAACTTAATGAAAATCAACGAATAATTTTTGTCTGGGTCAAAGCCCACACTGGAATTGTATACAATGAAAAAGTGGACGAATTGGCAAAACAGAGCATACTTACAGGCGAAGAAACGACTTGCTGGCCAACATTGGACGAAAGAATTAATCTAACCAGAACTAAAATGCATACAAACTGGAGTAATCGATACAGGGAATACTGTATCACAAAACCTACTCGCTACACACAGCTAGTACCAAAAATTGGAAAACGATACTGGTTTGAAGATTATCAATGCCCAAGGAAATACATAACTACCATCAGTCGTATGAAGTTTGGACATGCTAGCTATCCTGCACATTTACGTAAAATCAACATCTTGGATAGTAACCTATGTATTACTTGCAACGTCACGTCCGACTTAGATCATATATTTTTCAATTGCAGTAGATATAAAAAACAATCTGAAACATTGATACAAAAACTTCTAAATTTAAAAGTTGAAACACCTTTCAATATCATGTATCTATTATCTACAAATAAAAAAAATATATTCGACTGCCTTATGAGTTTTGTTACTGAGACAAATATTAAATTGTAGTCATTATTGATAATCTTGCATCCCTAACTGTCTATCCTATTGTACTATTTACCTTACTTACCGTGGTCTACCTTGTATGTGTTGTTGCAAAAAATGCCCTGACAGACCCCTGGGCGAGAAGAGAGTGACCTTTGTAACTTAATCCTTTGTGTTAGGACAACTACCTTTTGGTACATTCTTGTTAGATAAGTAAAATAGGCATAAAAACATTGACACGTTTGTTATTAATTTTAATATTGTCTGTAACAGGTTTAGAACGTTCAAACATTTCACCAACTTAGTGTCTGGCTGCATGGGCTATGCCTTAAAGCCAAAAAAAAAAAAAAAAAAAAAAAAAAAAAAAAACAATTTATAAAAATGTTATTTTATAATTAAAAGAGTTATTTCGCAACTGAAAAAGCTTGAAAATGTTTGTATAAAAGTAAAACAGTGAATTATAAAAGAATATTTGTCTTAAAACTACCATATTAGTATAAAAGAACAGTTTATGACCACGTGTTAAATTTAATTTCGTCTATCTCTGTAAAAAAATTTAGGAATGCATACGAAAATTATATCAGACAGTACTTTAGAAGAAGCTTATTAATTATAAATTATGATTTTGAACTTACCACAGCAAAATTCATAAGATAGGTACTTAAGAGATGAAAGATAGCGAAAGATGATCTTTCCCCGTAAATGGTCGATAACGGAAAGGGGTGTTTCACGTGGCGTTGGGAAAAATGGGAGCGTCCGTTGGCAGAATTCAATTGTCTTATGGTGGTCAGGGTTGAAAAGTTTGGGATTACAGAACTATAATTGGAAGTGGCTAGTGACAACGAGCGCTATTTAAAAGGATTTATTCTGTAAAATCGAAACAGGCCGATAGACATGTTACAATCTATTTTGTTAACAATGAGAAGGAGGTGTAAGCCATAATAGACTATTTATTGCGAGTCGCAGTGAAGGGCCAAATACATCCACTCACCACAAAACTAACCTAACCTAAGCGTGATAAATACTATGAAGACTCTGCAAAATAAACTCCAATGGAGAAGAAAGAAAAAAAAAGTTTTGTTGGTACACGCGTGTGTAGTCACCATGGCAACAATCCATAATTTAGAGAATATACCGGACAAAAAATCGAAATATTCACTCTGCTTAAAAGCTATCAGCAATTAAACAACTAGTGTAACGCGTTTACCTCCTACACGTGGCTCCTGCCACACGAACACTTCACTATGGACACCCTTAATGCTAAATTTTCGGTACAAATCTCGGGCGCCAGATTTTTAACGTGGTTTGCTCCACGGCCCCTTGACTCCTAGCGTCAAGAGTTCCAGATAGCCTCAGATGGTGGTTACGGAAAATTCCAGGAGTCTTGTTGAATTTAATTTAACTAACTAATAACAATCCGGAAAAGCCAAATCTTGGTTCTTCAATCAATAGATTGCGGTTAATAATGAAAATAATAGGAATTCAAAACTTTAGTCTATTAATACTCTGTGGTCTATTTAATTTAAATAACGGACAAAAAAAATATTGGTTATCAAAATTACGGTTTAAATCGGCCGGGTAAACGAACAAGTGTAACGGAGCCAATTCCAAGTTCGAGAAACCCTTAGGATTTAAATTAAAACAGAATCTACGATTTCAACAATAAAAAAAATATATTGGTTCACGGGAAGGGATAAGAACGTCTTAAATCTGCCAGGTAATCGAACAAGTTGTAACGGAGCCACTTCCAAGTTCGAGAAACCCTTAGGATTTAAATTAAAACAGAATCTACGATTTCAACAATAAAAAAATATATATTGGTTCACGGGAAAGAATAAGAACGTCTTAAATCTGCCAGGTTATCGAACAAGTTGTAACGGAGCCACTTCCAAGTTCGAGAAACCCTTAGGATTTAAATTAAAACAGAATCTACGATTTCAACAATAAAAAAATATATATTGGTTCACGGGAAGGGATAGGAACGTCTTAAATCTGCCAGGTAATCGAACGAGTTGTAACGGAGCCACTTCCAAGTTCGAGAAACCCTTAGAATTTAAATTAAACCGGCAAACTGCGATTTCACAAAATAAACTAAAAAAAATTATATTGGTTCACGAGACGGGGAAGAACGTTTTAAATCTGCCAGGTAAGCGAACAAGTTGTAACGGAGCCACTGCCAAGTTCGAGAGACCCTTAGGATTTAAATTAAACCGGCAAACTATGATTTATCGAAAATAAAAATTGGTTCACGAGACGGGGAAGAACGTTTTAAATATGCCAGGTAATCGAACAAGTTGTAACGAAGCCACTGCCAAATTCGAGCGACCCTTAGAATTTAAAGTAAACCGGCAAACTACGATTTATCAAAATAAAATTTAAAAAATGGTTCACGAGTCGGGGAAAGAATGTTTTAAATCTGCCAGGTACTCGAACAAGTTGTAACGGAGTCACTTCCAAGTTCGAGAAACCCTTAGGATTTAAACTAAACCGGCAAACTACGATTTCACAAAATAAAGAAAGTATATTTGTTCACGAGACGGGGAAAGAGGGTTTTAAATCTGCCAGGTAATCGAACGAGTTATAACGGAGCCACTTCCAAGTACGAGAAACCCTCCGGATTCAAATCAAGCCGGCAAACGACTTTAAACAAAGAAAACCTGACATAAAAATTTTTATTTAAAAAAGATACGAGTTCCGACACACAGAGTAAGAATAAAATGACCCCAAAAAATTAATATATCACAATCCTCACAAGTGTTGATTGTATATAAACGACCTGTGAAGAAAAAAGCTCAAGTAGTAAATTCTATTGAGAACCGGCGAATAACTAAAATCAATTAATTTAGGAATATAAAAAAAAACTCATTTCTAATACAACAAATCAACATTTATTTTCCACTCTTTGCGGTTTTAAGAGAGAAAGAAAAGAAAAAAAACTGTACCAACGGGTTTTCCTTTGAAAAGAAAAAACAAAACGGCAGAAAACAAATCCAAAGCAATATTTAACAAAATATTTCTACTTGCCTGGAGGTACGAATTTTCGAACATACGGCGAATTATAGAACAAAATCTTTACCTTTTAAATAAGGCATCGGGATCGGAACTCTCGGAACACCAGTTAATAGCGGCACAAACAAATGTTTTTCTTTATGTATTTCACTCCCGGAGTAAATCGGTTTCGTCGCACAGGACCGGAGAATATTCACTACTTTTACAGAGCGGAGATATATTACCGAGCGAAGAAGATCTCCAAGCATTGCTGGTTTTCCTATTTATATGGTCATTAACGGTCGTAAAATTTATTTAGGTTGAACAAAAAAAAATTTTGTTATACTGCCCGTCCTTCGGAATTAATTAAAATTTATATATCCTGAACGGCCCATCAGTTGGAAATTTTGAACATCGGAACGGATAAATTTTATATGGTGGAATTCGAAGTTGCGTACCTCCGTATTAATAATAAAATACATTTAAGCATAGAAAAATAACTAAAATCTCAATACGGTAACGGAAAGGGGTCGGGAAGTAAGTAACGAGTTATATAAAACAGCGGTAAAAATAAAATACCATACGGAAAAATAAAAGTGAACCTCGATTCGGTGCCAAAACAAAATAACTCGTTACACTAGGTCTAGACTGGTAAAAAACTCTAAAGAATTCTTTAACAGGAAGCGCAATGTGTGATGTATTTTGGGCATTACATTAAGAATTAAATTCATTGAAATTATCTATTCTTAATTAATTCATTCAAGGTATTTATGTTTATAAAAACAATCTATTTAGTTATTTGTTATATCACGCGAGGTCACGAACGTGACAATGAAAGGCCAGAGAACTATCACGTAACTGGATAGTTGACCTAGAGCAGTACGTATATATGCTGATGAAGTAGATAAGCGAACAATTCAGAATAATTTATAAGAAAGAAACATTCAGAAACTGTCAGAGACATTCCGATCTATTCACATACATTTAGTTATATTTAAATGTAGTTCATCGATATCAGATCTAAAACTATGTTATACCAGTAACATAATCATCTTAAGTAACACATATGTAAAACTAGTGTAAATAGTTAAGTATACAATAAAGCTCATCCCAGTGAATACTGTAGTTACATGGGAAATGGTACAAAGATTCAGTTCAAGTGCCTGGGCTGTTGAGCACAACCCAAACTAATGAATGAGCGAATCCATAATTTAAGATAAGAACTGCTACGCCAACCAGCATATTCTCCATATTTATTCCCACTATTCCCTTTTCCCAAACCTGGCTGGGCGGTAAAATATTCATTTTTTTTCATTTTTGTTGAAATATACGTAGTTGTCTGCTGTCAGTGGCTGTCAAACACAAAATCAATTACGTAGCTTGCTCGAAATTTGACAGTAGTCTATTGATATGACAAGCGCGTGACGTCACCCACTGTGAAAGTCATTTGTTATTTTGGCTTTGAAATTCTGTACATCGTTCTAACATCTGAATCATGAAGACTATTTAAATGAAATTATATGTATGATGTATAAATACATCAATAACTCGTAGGAGGACCTGGAAGTTGGAGCAGGATATTCAAATATTTTTTTGTTTTTTATACTGCGATCCAACTTTTAGGCCTCTCTGCGTGAAAAAAATAATGTATTTTTCTAAATTATTTAAAAAATGTGACAACCAAGTTCCATTCCTAAGGTATTACATTTTGCAGGCACTGGTAGATTAAAAACTCCAATAAAATCAAACATTTTCTCAAAAATGACCCAAATAATAAAAATTGTTTTCACGTAAGTAACCAATTTTTTCTTCTTTTGGTTTTTAGTTAATAAATAAACTAGATTTTTAATTTTAGAATGAATAAATGCCAGGTTCTGTTATTTTTAATACAATTTTGGAGTATCTATAAAGTCGTTCCTACTACAGTTTTATATCACATAAAAAGCAATGGATCCTACGGTTTGGCCTAAAAATGCATGTGTGAATAATTTTTTATATCTTCGGGGCCCCTCCAAGTTCCCGAGGTGATTTTTAATCCTAATTTAATTCTGTTAAATGTACAAAGCCTAAATGAAGATTCAATTTGTGATATTATACTTGAAATTAATAGGTACAAACATATTTATATCCTCTGTCTGACCGAAATATGGGAATGCCCTGATTCAGTGGGGCAAATATAAATTGAAGGCAGTTACTGTCGTGATGCCACAGTTAGAGGGGGTGGTACAGGAATCTGGGTTAGAAATGATATAAAATACAAACATGTTAATGTCAGTCAATTCTGTATTTAGAAACATTCAGAATTTTCCAGCTCTTCCTTTAGAGATAACCAAAATAATATCTATATTATAATAAATTGTTACAGGTCACCGTCAGGGAATGTAAATGTATTTTTATCTAATCTTGATAACCTCTTAAACTCTATATATAAACCTAATATATATTTTATAGTATGTGGCGATTTCAATATTGATACGAGAACCGTGAATACGGATCATACGAAATTAATAAAAACACTATCAATTTTTAATATTATAGTAATAATCTTGTTAAATGGCCGACTAGGGTTAGTGGCAACAGCATTACAACGATTGACAATGTATTTGTTAATTTTCAGAGCTCATCCTTAACTTGTGTTTTTGACAACCTGTATCGGATCGTAGAACTGTATTTATGGAGATTACAAATGAACCTACCGCTGAACCGCTTTTTTGCGAGAAAAGAATATTTACAGATAGTACCATTAATCACTTCATTAATAGTCTTGTTACTGAGAACTGGTCCCAAATATGTGGCAATTTGAACACAAATTATGCATTTAATACTTTTATGAATATTTTTCTTCTTATAATTTCAATGTTCATTTTCCTTTACGGAGAAAACAGGTTAAACGGGGTAAAAAAGGTGGATAAATACGGATGTTCAGAAATATAGTGATAGTTTGAAAGATATACATGCCTTATCAAGGGCTCACCCTCAACTGAGAGAATTTTATAAACAACAAAAAAATGAACATATAAAACTCTTACAATCCACCAGAAAAAAATATTATCAAACTTTAATCTCAACTTCAGAAAATCACACCAAAAGCGCATGGAAACTTGTTGCAGATTTTACTAAAAATATTGGTAGTGGTAGAGTACAGCGTATCGCACTACTGAATGATCAAAATAACTTGATTGAAAATCCTTCAGAGATTGCAAATATGTTTAATGTATTTTTTAAAAATGCTCCTTATGACATCATTTCAAATGTATCGTGTGATCCTAAAGGCGTAGATTTAGAGTATACTGATAAGTTAAACCTCAAACAAGAGACTTTTCTTTTGTGCCCATACAATAAAGATGAATTATATGAACTAATAATTAAGTTAAAAAATAAAAGATCTTATGGTTTTGATGATATACATACCAGCATTTTTGTTGAAAAAAGTTCTGCCATTTATAATGTCTCCTCTAACATATTTAGTCGATCTTTCCTTTTCAAATGGCGATTTTCCGGATTACATTAAAACTGGAAAGATTACTCCAATATATAAAAAAGGTGAAAAGAGCAGTACTTCAAACTATCGACCAATTACTGTCCCTTCAATATTTTCAAAAATATTTGAGTATAGGTAGTACCTGAAGAGACTTAATACCTACTTACAGTGTCATAATATTATTGTAAGCAGCCAGCATGGTTTTCAAGAACGTAAGTCAACTAGTAGCGCTATTCATTCATTTTATGAATGCTTAACTAATCTATTGGACGCAGGAGAATGTCCTGATGGTATATTCTGTGATCTCAGTAGAGCATTCGACTGTGTTGATCATAAAAATTTATTGGAAAAGCTAAAAAATATTGGTATCAGAGGGATATCTTTGAAGTGGATTGAGTGTTATTTATATAACCGCTCACAATATGTTAGCCCACCTAAGTTAACGGATAATTGTATTGGTAAGAGTGAGTCAAGTTATGTGTGCAATAGTATTGGTGTTCCGCAGGGGTCTGTTTTGGGACCAATCTTGTTTTTGCTTTATATAAATGATATTGTAAATATAAGTTCGACCACTCACTTTACATTGTATGCAGGTGATACGTCGGTCCTTATTTCGGATAAATCCAATGTCCTTTTTGAAAGTAAATGTACCTAATGATCTTTTTTCCAGCGTATACAGTTGGTTTTGTAAAAATTCACTTCACCTCAATGCAGAAAAAACTCAAATGGTTCATTTTCACTATAGGCAAAAGCAAATACGACAACTTAATAATGAACAAATAGAACACGCTTCTTCAGTGAAATTCTTAGGTTTATTTATTGATGAATTCCTAAATTGGAAAAAACACTGCGATACAGTAATCTCAAAACTAAACTCAGTTAATTATCAGTTTAGAAACCTTCGGTCGGTTCTAACAATTAAACAGCTCGTAATGTTGTACTATGCTCAAGCGGAATCTCGCCTACGGTATGGTTTATATTTTTGGGGAATTAGTACTAGCTTTAATGATGTCTTCATAGCTCAAACGAAGATCGCACTAGCTGTCATGTTTATTTTAAAAACATTGTCGTGTTTGTATATTTTTGAGTCGTGTGTGTTTGTTTATACTAAAATAAAATATCTTAAGACCAATGAACAAGTCCATAGATTCAATACAAGACATTGTAATGATCTTCATGTACCTTTATCTAAGGAAAATATTCATTTTAAATCTCCGGCTATAGAAGGGCAACGGTTTTATAATAAATTACCTTTAACCATCAGAAACTGTACTACACTAATAGAATTCAAAAAAGTTTTAAAATCATTTTCAATTGAACGTTGTTTTTACTCCACAGAAGAATGTTTAAACTCGTGAATGTTGTATGAATAATTATTTATTTGTTTGTTCGTATTATGATTTGAAATTTTATCAGATATTGTTTAGTTATAATTTGCATGTCAATTTTAAATTAGGATTAGGATTAAGTTTTCATTGTGACTAATTCTTTACAAACTTTGTTTTTTATCAATAATTATTATTGCCATCTTAAGTGTACTCTTGCTCAGCTCTTGCTGGTAGTGTTCACCTATCCCGAGCGTGTGTAAACGCAAATGGGATTGGGCACACCGGTTACATATTTAGAAATTTATGGACAGTGTGGCAAGTATTCAAAATTGCAGCCTTCTGCAGATCGATGTATGTGTTTTTGTGAAGACCTAGTTTGGCGAGGCTGTCTTGTAGAGTTTTGGGGATTAGTCCCGTAGATGAAACGATGACCGGCACCACCTCTACTTTCTCTGCATGCCACATCTCTCCTACCTCAACTGCAAGATCAGTGTATTTTGCAAGTTTCTCGTTGTATTTGTCTAAAATATTGTTGTTATTGGGTACAGCAACATCCACTAGAAGAACAGAGTTAGCTTTTTTATCCACAACTACAATATCAGGCCGGTTATACGTCACCCGTCTATCGGTGATAATCGACCTATCGTAGTATAGTCTGAAATCAGCATTCTCTAGAACTGAATGCGGATGGTACTTGCAATAAGGCGTGTAGGTATTAATTAAACCAAATTTGTTGACCAACTTCTGATGGATGATGTTGCAAAGTTGATTGTGCCTGCGTAGGTAATCAATGTTAGCTATGGCTGAACATCCCGACGTAATGTGTTGTATCGTTTCTGTTGTTTGTTGACACCTTCTGCACTTGTCCGACACGATGTTTGGATCTCTTATAACAAATTTTTTGTAATTGTTGGTATTAATTACTTGGTCTTGGATCGCCATCATAAATCCTTCCGTTTCTGGAAACAATGATCCATCAGACAGCCACTTATTTGATGCTTCCTTGTCGATATATGGTTGATTGAGGTCGTGATGATGTCGACCATGAAGCGCTTTCTGGGCCCACTCCGCCTGTTTGTCAGAGTCTGTAACGATTTCAAGTTTCTTATCAGGGTTTACAAGATCTAAGGGGGAACCCAGTGTCAGAAATGGTGGTGTATCTTCTGGATGTTGCAGAATATGTGTAAATGATCTTGCTATTGCTTCATGCAGACTGTCAAACTTCTTATACCAGAAGTTTTGGACATTGTCAACTCCTGGTGTCTTCCAGCTACTGGTGCTCTTTATAGCTTCGGTTACCTCGCTTGTTGTCAAGTTAACGAAAGGCATTGGTTCAATGTTTATTTTTTCCTCCTCAGTTCTTATCCAGTGGGCGTTGGATTTATGTTCGATAGGATTCGACCATAAAGAAGACCAGTACTCCGTTAGCTCATCTTTATTTGGAAGACTTTGGTTGTGATTGTTTACTGTACCGCTTAGTTGCCTGTAAAATAACTTCTGATTGTTATTGAATAAGTAGTTTTGTTGTTTCCTCTTCGTGCACTTGACATATCGTGACAATCGTTTGGATTTTGCCTTTAACTTTTGCCTGAGTAAATCCATATATTCACATACATGTTGTTTATGTTGTGGGTGACCTGTAAAAGTTTTGATTTTTCGATAGATCTTTCTCACTCTGTTTGTTAAGCGCCTAGACGGTTTCAAGTTGTTTTTAAACTCTGTTAGCTGCCCCAATTCCCTTCTGATGTCATCAATGGACTTTTCCAGCCGGCGTTGCCACCAAGGCTTGAGCTGTTTGTAGTCTTTACCCCGATTGTTCTTTGGGGATTGGATTTGTTGATTGTGACTTCGAAGCACTGCTACCGCTCCACAATAGATGAGAGTGTGAAGTTGTTCCAGCGCTTCGCAGTCTTTAGCATGGTTCTGCAGTAGTAAGTTCACAGCTGCTAGTATGCTGTTAGTGCTCTTATTGGTTCGAAGCTTGGGTAGTTTTGGCCGGAGTATTGGGTTGGTGCCATTAAATTCCGCTAGTGCTTTACAAAGTTCGGTATTATAGTCATTATCGGTGGTTTTGTCGCAATCATTGTTTATTTCCTCAACGCCATTGTGGTCTCCTTGTGCATTCTCCGATTTATGTGTATCCTGATCGGTAATTATGTCATTCTCTCCATCTTGAAGGTCAAGAAGGACTTCACCTCGAATTTGTTGCAACGTCGGACCGGGTAGTAGATTGTTTCTCATAATACTTCGACGTTGGTCAGCAATACGCTGTTCCGTGAGATGGTGAAATTCTGGAAAATGTTCAATGAATGCACGGTGGAGGGCGTATCTGTATGTCGTCATATCAGTTTCCATCTTGGTGATTTTAAAGTAGGAGCGCATAATGAATGAGTTTAGCTCGATAGTCCACTTCATGCGCTTCCTGGGCTTTCCGGCTTTTGTGGTCGTAGATGTGCCGACTTGCGTCACTCCAGAAACATCAGAAGCCGGTGGCGGAGGATCGATGTTGTTTTCCCCCTGAGTGTGGTTATTATTATTATTATTATTAACTCAAGTGTACTCTTGCTGGTAATGTTCACCTATCCCGAGCGTGTGTAAACGCAAATGGGATTAGGCACAGCAGTTACATATTTAGAAATTTACGGACAGTGTGACAAGTATTCAAAATTGCAGCCTTCTGCAGATCGATGTATGTGTTTTTGTGAAGACCTAGTTTGGTGAGGCTGTCTTGTAGAGTTTTGGGGATTAGTCCCGTAGATGAAACGATGACCGGCACCACCTCTACTTTCTCTACATGCCACATCTGTCCTACCTCAATTGCAAGATCGGTGTATTTTGCAATTTTTTCGTTGTATTTGTCTAAAATATTGTTGTTATTGGGTACAGCAACATCCACCAGGAGAACCGAGTTAGCTTTTTTATCCACAACCACAATATCAGGCCGGTTATTCGTCACCCGTCTATCGGTGATAATTGACCTATCGTAGTATAGTCTAAAATCAGCATTCTCTAGAACTGCATGCGGATGGTACTTGTAATAAGGCGTGTAGGTGTTAATTAATCCAAATTTGTTGGCCAACTTCTGATGGATGATGTTGCAAAGTTGATTGTGCCTGCGTAGGTAATCAATGTTAGCTATGGCTGAACATCCCGACGTAATGTGTTGTATCGTCTCTGTTGTTTGTTGACACCTTCTGCACTTGTCCGACACGATGTTTGGATCTTGCATAACAAATTTCTTGTAATTATTGGTATTAATTACTTGGTCTTGGATCGCCGTCATAAATCCTTCTGTTTCTGGAAACAATGTTCCATCAGAGAGCCACTTATTTGATGCTTCCTTGTCGATATATGGTTGATTGAGGTCGTGATGATGTCGACCATGGAGCACTTTCTGGGCCCACTCTGCCTGTTTGTCAGAGTCTGTAACGATTTCAAGTTTATTATCAGGGTTTACAAGATCTAAGGGGGAATAGTTTTTATCTGCTTTCGCGACCAGCTCATGCAATTTAGATGTTTGAGCCTTGCCAATGAAGTATTTTTGGAGTTGAGATATTTGTTTGTAATGTAAATTAACTATGTCCGTTAGAGCTCTTCCTCCCTCTTTTCTTGGTAGTGTGGTCCTAATAACTGATGATGTCGGGTGGTGACATTTGTGTTTGGTCATCATGGTTCGCGTTGTTCTTTGAATATCTTCCAGTTCTGTTTTTGTCCACTTCAGAATTCCAAATGAGTATGTCAGGACCGGTATGGCGTAGGTGTTAATTGCTTTGGCAAGATTTCCTGCGTTCAACTGGGATTTCAATAAAGCAGTTATCCTTTGAGTGAACTGTCCTCGAATTTTGGTTTTTGCCTGCTTCTGGTCTAGTAGCTTAGCTTGCTGAAATCCTAGATATTTGTAGGTTTCACCATTTTGCATGGCATTTATAATGTTCCCATTAGGTAGTAACACATCTCCGTTAACGATTTTACCCTTCTCGATATTCAAGGTTTTGCACTTGTCTAATCCAAATCCCATTCGTATATCACTGGAAAATGTTTCAGTGATATTAAGTAAATGTTGAATTTGACGCTGGTTTGATGCGTATATTTTGATGTCATCCATGTATAAGAGGTGGGACACAGTGCAGCTAGTGTTCCTGTTGGCTTTGATTTTAAAGCCGTAATCCGTATCGTTAAGTAGCTTGGAAAGTGGATTCATTGCCAAACAAAACCAAAGTGGACTCAGGGAGTCGCCCTGGAAGATCCCCCTACGGATAGAAATTTCATCAGTTTCGAGGTATTGACCATTTATTTGTAAATGAAGGTTCGTTCGCCAGTGCTTCATCGATGATTCAAGAAAAGTAACAAGAATGGGGTGTACTTTGTAAATTTGCAAAACTTTAACAAGCCAGGAATGTGGAACGCTATCAAATGCTTTCCTATAATCTACGAAAGCCGTGTAGATGTTGCGCTGTTCCTTCTGCGCCTGTTTTAGTATTACCGAATCGATGATGTTATATATAGTTGGAAGGCATGTTATAGGTCTATACTGCGTAGGATCGTGAGTTTGATGCGTTTTGGGAAGCAAGTGGGTCGAACCCAGTGTCAGAAATGGTGGAGTATCTTCTGGATGTTGCAGAATATGTGAAAATGATGTTGCCATTGCTTCATGCAGACTGTCAAACTTCTTATACCAGAAGTTTTGGACATTGTCAACTCCTGGTGTCTTCCAACTACTGGTGCTCTTTATAGCTTCGGTTACCTCGCTTGTTGTCAAGTTAACGAAAGGCATTGGTTCAATGTTTATTTTTTCCTCCTCAGTTCTTATCCAGTGAGCGTTGGATTTATGTTCGATAGGGTTCGACCATAAAGAAGACCAGTACTCCGTTAGCTCATCTTTATTTGGAAGACTTTGGTTGTGATTGTTTACTGTACCGCTTAGTTGCCTGTAAAATAACTTCTGATTGTTATTGAATAAGTAGTTTTGTTGTTTCCTTTTCGTGCACTTGACATATCGTGACAAACGTTTGGATTTTGCCTTTAACTTTTGCCTGAGTAAATCCATATATTCACATACATGTTGTTTATGTTGTGGGTGACCTGTAAAAGTTTTGATTTTTCGGTAGATCTTTCTCACTCTGTTTGTTAAGCGCCTAGACGGTTTCAAGCTGTTTTTAAACTCTGTTAGCTGCCCCAATTCCCTTCTGATGTCATCAATGGACTTTTCCAGCCGGCGTTGCCACCAAGGCTTGAGCTGTTTGTAGTCTTTACCCCGATTGTTCTTTGGGGATTGGATTTGTTGATTGTGACTTCGAAGCACTGCTACCGCTCCACAATAGATGAGAGTGTGAAGTTGTTCCAGCGCTTCGCAGTATTTGGCATGGTTCTGCAGTAGTAAGTTCACAGCTGCTAGTATGCTGTTAGTGCTCTTATTGGTTCGAAACTTGGGTAGTTTTGGCCGGTGTATTGGGTTGGTGCCATTAAATTCCGCTAGTGCTTTACAAAGTTCGGTATTATAGTCATTATCGGTGGTTTTGTCGCAATCATCGTTTATTTCCTCAACGCCATTGTGGTCTCCTTGTGCATTCTCCGATTTATGTGTATCCTGATCGGTAATTATGTCATTCTCTCCATCTTGAAGGTCAAGAAGGACTTCACCTCGAATTTGTTGCAACGTCGGACCGGGTAGTAGATTGTTTCTCACAATACTTCGACGTTGGTCAGCAATACGCTGTTCCGTGAGATGGTGAAATTCTGGAAAATGTTCAATTAATGTACGGTGGAGGGCGTATCTGTATGTCGTCATATCAGTTTCCATCTTGGTGATTTTAAAGTAGGAGCGCATAATGAATGAGTTTAGCTCGATAGTCCACTTCATGCGCTTCCTGGCTTTTGTGGTCGTGGATGTGCCGACTTGCGTCACTCCAGAAACATCAGAAGCCGGTGGCGGAGGATCGATGTTGTTTTCCCCCTGAGTGTGGTTCGCAGTAGCCCTACTCGGTGTCACGCTGCGCCTACCGCTAACCGAGGAAAAAGGTAAATCATTTTTCGAACAAGCCCTTCTAGCACCAACTTGAACGCGACAAGAGTTTAAGGTGTTGCAATGTCGATTCACCTGACGATTCCTGAGATTTGAGGTCCCGGAATTTACAATCGAATTATTGCTCCCCCCAGAATCCGTGGAGCAGACAGCCGATGTACTAGGTACACTAGCAGTGTGGGATTCTGAGCATTTAGCTCTACCCACCTGGGGTAATCTAGTTTTACAATTCGACATCGTGATTGTCGCATTTTAGACCTACTGCCAGGTGCTGATTCATCCGCTCCTTACATGGAGAACAGACTCTGTCGGAGTACCGCTCCTTACATGGAGAACAGACGCTGTCGGAGTACCGCTCCTTACATGGAGACCGTCGTGTCCTAAAACTAACTGGTTTTGGTTCGCTCCGAGGTATTTAATTTCCTCGATACCTTCTATATCTAAAAGGCATTCCCCGATCCACCACCTGGGGAAGCGCCCGATAGGGGACCAGTACCCCCACGGGTTATTATTATTTTATTTTTTTTATTATTATTATCATTATTATTATTATTATTTTTGTTTGTGTATGGGCAATTTAGTTCCAGTTTTTAAATATCTCTATAAAGGTTATTTGATCTAAGAAAGGTAAGTACTTTTTTAGCCGCATTTTTATTATTCAAACTTGGCGGGCAGAACTACTTGTATAATGCTCCTTTCACATTAGTGGAAGTGGAAGAAGCACTTCACTCATCAAAAAACACTGCTCCGGGTTGTGATGACATCACGTACGAATTAATTGAACACCTACCTGTAAACATAAAAAACCAGTTGGTTTATATCTATAATAAAATATGGAAAACACAAACTTACTCAAGCAAATGGAAAATAGCCATAGTGAAACCTATTCCTAAATTTGGCAAAGATCTGCAAAACCCCTCAAGCTATCGACCTTTATCGTTTATCGTTTAGGAAAAGTGCTGGAAAAAATGGTCGCAACTAGGCTAATGTGGACTTGGGAAAACAAGAAACTATTAACATAATATCAAATGGGCATTAGAAAAAACGATTCAACAACGGACCAATTGGTCTACATGGAACACGAAATCCAAACTGCCATTGATGAAAGGAAACATATTCTGGCAGTATTTTTTGATTTGGAGAAAGAATATGACACAACATGAAGGTACGGAATATTGAGAAAAATGTATGATTGGGGCTTTAGAGGGGAGTTGCCAAAATTCATTGATAGATTATTCAAAGCTCAATTCAATCAAACGTTTTCAGAGACAAGAATACTGCAAAATGGTGTCCCTCAAGGTTCCCCTTTGAGTGCTATTCTATTTGCAATAGCTATAAACGGTATCTTCGAAAACGTATCCGAAGAAGTAGGACGAAGTTTGTTTGTGGATGACATAGCCATATTTGTTAAAGGAGATCCAACCGAACATTTAGAAAATAAAATTCAGCAGGCAGTGGACCAAATCGCGCAAAATGCAGAGAGAAGTGGTTTTAAATTTTCTACAGATAAAACCCACCTCGTTCACTTTTGCAGACTGAGAAAACGACATCAGGAACCTAACATTAACTTATACATATGAGGCAGGGATTATTCAAAAAAAAATCCACAAAATTTGTGGGTCTAATATTGGATAGAAAGTTATACTTGAAGGAACATATTCAATATGTTGCAGATAAATGTAATAGAAGGTGTTTTTTGTTGAGTGAAGTGCTTCTTCCACTTCCACTAATGTGAAAGGAGCATTATACAAGTAGTTCTGCCCGCCAGAGAAGTCTAAACATATATTTTCTTGTTGAAATTTAATATTTTTGAATATTTGACTGTAGTTATCTGACGCGCTTACTTCTTCAAACTGCTTACTAAAACATTCAGCTATTTGTTTAAGGTCACATATGGAAGTATTATTTATAGTTGGAGAAGGGCTCAGTGACTGAAAGCTTTTCAGGAGTATCATGTCTAACGGTTACTAAATATTCGTTCCAGCTATTCTTTTTGCTCTTTATAACAATATATTTTGCTTTCGCTTTAAATCTTTTGAAATCTAGTAGATTTTCTATTGTTGGACGCTTCTTGAAAATATTATATGCCTGATGTTTATTTTTAATAGCAATAGCAACATCTTTGTTCCACCAAGGGACATTTCTTTTTCTTTGTATACCTCCTGATTTTGGTATTGATTCGTTGGCAGCTAAAGTTATACTTTTTGTGAAAGATTCGACTTGTGCCGCAACTGACGTGAAATGTTGTATATTCTGATGTTCGAATACGCTTGTATATTTACCCCAGTCGGCTTTCTTCAAGATCCACCTTTGAATAGTTATATCTTTTGTAAACCTATTCGC
Source organism: Lochmaea crataegi (assembly GCA_947563755.1). NCBI lineage: Eukaryota > Metazoa > Arthropoda > Insecta > Coleoptera > Chrysomelidae > Lochmaea > Lochmaea crataegi. Next base: position 61,429,990 of record OX387422.1, on the reverse strand, counting down.
AAATTCTATAGATATTGGTAAATGTTCATCTGCATATTTTCCTAATGTACTCATCCATTTTACTAAGGGGGTTATATCTGGTGTACATATTGATAGATCTATTGCTGACATATTATTTGATCTTGTGTTTATGTATGTACCTTCCCCTGTATTTAGTATGGTTAAATCGAAGTCGTCTACCAATTGTTTTACTGATCTTCCCCTCGCATCCGTTTTATTTGATCCCCACAATGTGTTGTGAGAGTTAAATAAAAATTACAATAAAAATGTTTTTGTTCGAAACAACAATATTTATTTAAATTTCAATAATAACTATCCATTTCCATAACCGGGAAATAATAATTTTAGAGCTTTACTTAAATTAGAATTAACTGTGAGTTCGTAGTCTTTTCCTAATTCGAATCTACAGCATGGACATGTATACAGTTCTAACTTGAAAGCTCGTCTTAAACAATCCTGAAAAGAAGAAGGTAAAAATTAAAAACTTAAAAATGATTCTCAAAATTTAATGCAACTGTATTTCTTTCTACAGTAAAAAACTGAGTAGTTCAAATGTACCCTAGTGTAAAAATTGTTTAAATTATTAAATTTTGGTTCAAACCAAACGATTTTAAAAAGCTGTGGGGTCTACTCTACTCTACAAGGGACAGTCTGGATTTCGGAATCATCATTCTTGTGAAACTTCGATACAATTTGTGTGTTCAAGGTGGAGAAGGGAGATAAATGAAAATAAAGTAGTGCTAAGTGTGTTTGTAGATTTAAAGCGGGCGTTTGAAACTATAAATCGGAAGCAACTTATTGATAAATTGAGAATTTATGGCATAACATCATCGGCATTAACACTACTTGAAAACTATTTAACAAATCGTCATCACGTAACGAGGATTAATAACATTTGCTCTAGTAAAGTGGAAAGTTGTTACGGCGTACCGCAAGGTAGTGTGCTAGGGCCATTACTATTCATCATATATGTTAATGATCTATGTCATGTTTTTAAAAAGTGTTTTGTAAATTTATTTGCCGATGATACACTTATATCCATTGCTAGCAGTGATTATGACCAAATTACAACGGTATTAAATAATGAGCTGCAGCTTTTGTACGATTGGATATGTGCTTCTAAACTGAAACTAAATATAAAACCAAATATATGGTTATTGGTTCTAAAAACAATTGTTCTAGATTTATTGCACAAAATCATAAGATCGTGTTAAATAATATTCAGATCGAAAGAGTAAAGACAATGAAATATTTAGGTGTCATTATTGACCCTCAGTTGACTTTTGACATGTATGCGGAATATTTATGTAAAAAGTTGGGCAAAAAAATTGGATTTTTTGGGAGAATTGCAAGAGAGTTATATGCATGGTCAAAAAGATTAGTATACAATTCTATAATTCTTCCTCATTTCAATTACTGCACATCATTGTTACTTTCATGCTCCAAAGAACAACTAACTCGTCTGCAGATATTGCAAAACAAATGTATGGGAATATTACTCAAATGTGTTAGGCGCGGTCCTATTGAAAGTATGTTTAGACATTTGAATTGGTTGTCAGTCCAACAAAATGTTGAAAAAGCTAACGTGATGTTGATTTACAAGTTAATTAATAAAAAATTACCTCAGTACCTAACTGATCTACTAGTATCTAGGTTTGAACTCCATGGCCGATTATTACGTACAAACCAACATTATAATGTAGAATTTACAAGTAAATCATTTCTCATGAAATCACTGTTCTCTGATGGGCTTCGACATTACAATTCGCTACCAACTGATATTAAAAACAGTAAAAATGTGTACATATTCAATAAAAATGTGAGTTTATTCCTTAGAGATGGGACATTTTAGTTTTAAGTTATTTTCTTTTGTATATTGTATATAAATAGAATTAGTTGTTTGTAATTAGCTTGGAGCTAAATAAAGATTACTTACTTACTTACTTATCTATGCATATACAGTTTGTCTCAAATACTCACCTGACACAAATTATGTTTGCATTCAGTGGTGACAGGATCGAATACAATTTCTTGACAGCATATACATTTGAAAACTTCTTCGATTTTAGCCAGATATTCCGGTTTTCCATTTTGCAATACTTCGTTACATTCTAACCACAATTTTGCATTATCGATATCTTCTTTAATTAACTCTTCTACTTCATTCGGTAATGTATATGATACTTTCGATTTTTTCTTAACGTTTACAAATTCAGTTAAAATGTTGGATGATGTAGTTTTACGTTTTTGTCCTTTTCCAATTTTGGTTTCTTTTTCCTTTTCTTTAACTGCTTGAGCTTCTAAATACCCATCGGGGTACTATGAAAAGAATTGATAAGGAATGTTGTTTGTAATTTTATATATAAAAACTTACAATAACGTCAAATTCTTGTCCACCCTTTTCCCAAGGAGCTGGATTTGGATCATCTCTTCTAAATACATATTTATAGACGATAAAACCAGATTCTCCTTCTTCTGGGTAATATTTAACCACTTTGTAAATACCATCATAACGTAAACCTTCATCTGGGCAGTACTTGGAATGTTCTTTACCTTTATAACTTCTTACCACTCTTACTGGTAAGCCTTTTCTCCAGTCTTTAGCTTGAGCTCCTTTTTCGTTAAATGGTACATTACAATTCACAGTTAATGCTCTAAAACAATAAAAATAATTACACCGAAAAAACTATTTCAAATAAATTACTTATTGGCACGTGTTAATTCTTGATTGTAAGTTTGAACGTTCATTCTCTTATTTCCTGATAAATCTCTTCCTCCACTGCCTGAATATATAAATTCATTTCCTTTGTCAACATCATCTGCATATCCTCCACTTAAAACAATAGAAGTGGCACCTTTATTACCCGATCCATGAATACCACTAACATGAGGTCGATGAACACCTGCTTCGGATACCTAAAATTGTAAAAATTTACTATACCATAATATGGGGCTGTTAAATTACTACTCACTTGTATTCGAAACATCCATCTGGTTCCTACATCTATTCCGGGAATTGGACCAAAATGATCTTTTGGTACAACGGTGCATTGTTTTGTTCTACCAGCACAAGCCATTCCTCTACCCCAATCTCGAGTCGATGTGGTTGTTTTGCTAGCCATACTTGCACGTTTTTTACTTAATTTTACTTCTTCGCCTCTTTTGGTAATTTTGGAATCATCTACTTTACAAGATGGGCAATACCTACAACAAATATTTGAAATTTTTATTTTATTTTTGCGTTAACTGGATGTTTACATACCAATCTCCAGATGGGACTTCTAATAAAGGAGGTTTTAAACATGATATGTGATATTCATCATCGCATTCATCACATAGTATGATTTTGTCCCAGTTTTCTTTACCATGACATATTTTACATCCACATTCTCGACATTTTTTCTTCAAATTATCTTTACAAACATTACAGTTATATGGATATTTTCCTATAATGATATCGAGTTGAAGGATTAACCAAGTTTTAATTTTATCACATACTTACTTTTAGTCTTTTCTGAATAATTCGATAATCTTTCTTCACTACCAACTTCTGTAAAGAGAGTAGGTTCCTCTATTCTCATAATTTCTTGGATAAATGTAATAGAACAATTTTCAATTGGTGCCTTGTCTCCACCTAGCAAAAGAGTTCCAGTGACATTAGTCTTGCTAACCTTTTCTATTTTAAAGTCGTACCTAAAAAATTCACCAAAAATAAGCAGCCAGCATAGAAATTATTTACCTTTTGCTTACCAAACACCCCTAGATTTGTTTTCCTCCAGGTTGTAATTTACTAAAACAATCATTTCCGGGCATAGCTCATCCAACTTATAAGTATAATACGATCTAGGTCTAATATCCTTAAACGAGGCATCCGTTTCAAATCCAGGTGTTACATGATCTGTGCTAAAAACAAAAACCAATAAAAGTGGAAGATGAACGAAACATTATCTAAACTTACCTTTTGACTCTAAATGTTAAATCTTTTTCTTCTGTAGCAGTATCAGTACTTGAAGTTCCTTCGTTTTTAATGAATATTTTTATTATAGATGCTTCATACCAACTTCCATCATCTTCTATCATAACATCAATGAAATCGCCGACTTTATAATACTTACTTTCAGCATCTACAAAGTCTTTGTCAACATTCTTATTATCATCTTCTTCAACTGGTTTAGAATCGTCTTTTTTCAAGGTTTTGATAAATAATTGTACAACATTGTTGTTTTCGATTTGATAATCTAATATCGGAACATTAGATTCTAACTGAAAATAATAATACCATAATAAAGAAGTGTGAAAAATTCATTTATCGAAAACTTACTGTTTTTCCTTTGAAAATTAACGTTTGCTCCTGTTTTTTAATACCAGTTCGTTTTTCGATCCAATTTTCGATAGTTAGCACTGTATTTCGTTTTGATATTTCAATAATCCATTCTTGTTTAGCATCACCATTTTTTCTTACTTTAATATACATTGCGACGTGAAAAAAAACGTTATCTTTTATAACAATTTATATTTAGATTCAGATTACAGCACAACCTAAATATTGAACTGGCGGGAAATAATGTAAGCAATAAAGTTAGGTTATATCGTTTCTTCTTTTTGACGAGCTTGAAACCACAGATCACTTACTAATTTCTTAACGTAGTATCCATAAATTGATACATTTTGAACATTAATGAGTAATAAAATGATTTATAATTAGTAATAAAATGATTTATAATGAGTAATAACATGATTAATAACGGGTAATAACAGTCCGATGCACTTAAATACTTTCTGGTCTATTTTAAATTGTAAAGGTGGATTCATGCAACATCAACTAAACTAAAACTAATTTAAGATTAAGATTAAATTTAAACTAAGAATAGTCAGCTGTTCATGCAACATAAATTAATGAATCAACTGGGGATGCGCAGTTTCTTCAATGATTTGTCAAAACTTCCAATAGTAATCGAGCTGTCAGATAGCTGAAGATAAAATTAAACGTAAACCAACTTTTTTACAAATAACATTGTTGTAAACTGTAAAAATATTTCCACACATGTAATATAACCTCATGTAAACAATAAATTCACACAAATCACCAGTAGGTAATCTGTGGCCAGGGCTTGACGCATGCGTTGTGTCGAATTCATGGAAGAAATTAATTTCTTAGTTGAAAGTTGGACATCTTTCTTAGTTTTAATTTAAATCTTAATTTCTTAGTTTCTTGCATGAACATCTATAGTAAAATTAATACCTATTTAGAGGTACCAGCCGTTTTAGTAACTTAACGTATGCGGCTTCTTGAACCATCTGAACCCGCATGAAAAAAATTAGGTTATGACCTTTTGTCATGTCAAATGCTTGACATATTTCTTATTGCATTGGCGTAGTGACTTGAAATTTCATATTATCGGTGGCGGTTTGTAATAATACAAATTAATTTTATGAAATTCATAAAATTCTAAAGATGTTGACATAATAAAAGAATATAAAAGAAGCGCACTAATTTTAAAAACATTGTTTTATTAACTAGATACATAGTTTTTTTAAGAAAATATGGCAATTCAGAGTTCGATTAAGTACAAATTCTAGATTTTAAAAAAATGACAACGTGATCTTCAAGGCAAAGTTTAATTAGTTTCTAAATCAGAATAACTTTCGGAAAGTGATAGTTCATCATCGGATTCATTGGATACAGAGATCACCATAGGTTCGATGTTTAGTAGGTCCAGTTTGTTTTCTACTTCCCATCTTCAGAAATAATTTTCTCTGTATGATTTATGTAATTCTGTCAGTGTTGCTCCGGTACATTTTTTACAACGTCATTCCATACTTTTAGGACTTCAGAAGGTGACCTTGCAGTTTTCGTAATAGCTTGGTCATAATGCCTTTTAGTTTCTGACCCTACCATTTCGATGGCATTAAAATGGCAATGATAGGGTGGTAGCCTGAGAACACAATGACCATGCTCGGCAGCGTATTTGTCTAAATGATAATTTTTTTCTGGCAAAACTTGCTTTTCAATTATATTCCAAACAGCATCCTTTAAAATGTGATCTGGAAAAGGAATATTCTTTTTTTTTTGAGCCATTCTAACATGCGTGTTTTACTCCAACTTTTTCTTGGGATTTCTTCATCCAGGCGACTGTGATACGTTGCGTTGTCCATTATAATTAACGATGGTTCTTCCAAGTTTACAATTGGTTGCTGTTTAAACCAATTTTCAAAATTTTCGGTGTTCATGTTATCATGGTAATCGCCTGTTTTTTTATTGCATTTAAAAATAAGCGATGCATTTGCCACAAAACCTTTTTTATTACCGGCATGAACAATTACATATCGTGTCCCACTTCCAGTTATTTTTAAATCACTGTGTTTAGTACCATCTTGTCACATTCTTCTGTCCCCGCTTTTACTAAAAACCCATGTCTCATCCAGAAAAACAGGTGTAAAGAGCTTTTCGCTTTTAGCAGCATGGTATTTGTTCAAAAATAATATTCTTTTTAATCTGACTGCAGGCATTTCCAATAAATGTTTTCTTCCATCCTGTTTTTTGAAATGAAAACCCATTTTTTTAATTGCCAAATATAACGAACCTTTGGAAATCTTAGTTTCTGGAGACTCTTCGATAAATTGCCGTAAAATAGTTTCTACTGTGATTTTATCCTTTCGCGCATACATTTTATAAATTACTTCCCTCAAACAATGCAGGGTATTTTTTGTAATTCGGGTTTTGCTCCGGGAAACGCTTGCAGACATATTTCTTCTAAATTCGAAATCTGTAGCTCTGTTTGGTTTTTCAAGATTATATAATGTGCTTTCTGGAACTTTTAGTGCTTCGGACGCTTTTTGAATTGCCTTAAATCGAGATCCTAAATCGTTTTGAAAATAGTTTACTACATTAAGCATAAGTTTTTTGGATTCATCAGAATATCGCATTTTTATATCTTATTTTGCGTTATGACATTAACATGAAATCAAAATTTGACGTAACTTCAAAAACGTGACATCTAATAAATTAGTTACGACGTTCATTTTTGTTGGTAATTTTTTGTTTCAACCGATTTATTAATAATAAATAAGGATGGTCTTATTCTAAATGGGTATAAAATTTACTATACATTACATTACATGGTTTTATCTTCTTAGTTTTAGTTTTAAATTAGTTTTAGTTTTAATTTTTTCTTGCATGAATCCACCTTTAGGCTGTAGTTGACATATGTCATATTAGTCAAATAGAAGAAGTTTTTGAAAAACTACAGCTTTAATTTTGAAACCGCATTTTTGCATTATCTGGTATTATTACATATTAGTAGATCACTCTGTTCACTCTGTTCAACTACCGGTGCGTTTGTACACGAATTTACAATTGCTAGTGTTTGGATCAGCGAGAAGCTAGCTCCTGGCTCCAAGCGAGCGTAATTGATATGGCAACACCGGTCAGCCGACGATCGTCGGTTATCGGATTCGACAGTTACGGGGGGAATATGCAATTGAAGCAATTTAAGTATGATATTTAATAAAAGAGTACAATTTTTTATTAGGCAGATCAAACTATCAGGAAAAGAAAATATAGAAAAAAAATTATCTTTATTTTGCTACAGTAATGCTATATAATCATAATCGTATCGATATCGCTCCTTGAAAATTAACAACTTTCTTTTTATTACTGTAATGCTATACATTATTGTGCCTCAATTAAATTTGACACAGAGGTTGTTAACATAATAATCTTTCATATTCCATATTCAAAATTCGCTGACAAACGATACGAGGGTAGGAAAAATTGAAAATAAACAATTTTAAAAAAAATTTACAACTTTCTTTTTATTACTGTAATGCTATATATTGTTGTGCCTCAATTAAATTTGGCACAGAGGTTGATAACATAATAATCTTTCATATTCCATATTCAAAATTCGCTGACAAACGGTACGAGGGTAGGAAAAATTGAAAATAAAGAGTTTTTTTAAAAAATTTACAACTTTCTTTTTATTACTGTAACGCTATATATTGTTGTGCCTCAATTAAATTTGGCACAGAGGTTGATAACATAATTATCTTTCATATTCCATATTCAAAATTCGCTGACAAACGGTACGAGGGTAGGAAAAATTGAAAATGAAGAATTTTTAAAAAAAATTTACAACTTTCTTTTTAGTACTGTAATGCTATATATTGTTGTGCCTCAATTAAATTTGGCACAGAGGTTGATAACATAATTATCTTTCATATTCCATATTCAAAATTCGCTGACAAACGGTACGAGGGTAGGAAAAATTAAAAATAAAGAATTTTTTTAAAAAATTTACAATTTTCTTTTTATTACTGTAACGCTATATAATGTTGTGCCTCAATTAAATTTGGCACAGAGGTTGATAACATAATAATCTTTCATATTCCATATTCAAAATTCGCTGACAAACGGTACGAGGGTAGGAAAAATTGAAAATAAAGAATTTTTAAAAAAAATTTACAACTTTCTTTTTAGTACTGTAATGCTATATATTGTTGTGCCTCAATTAAATTTGGCACAGAGGTTGATAACATAATTATCTTTTATATTCCATATTCAAAATTCGCTGACAAACGGTACGAGGGTAGGAAAAATTAAAAATAAAGAATTTTTTAAAAAAATTTACAACTTTCTTTTTATTACTGTAACGCTATATATTGTTGTGCCTCAATTAAATTTGGCACAGAGGTTGATAACATAATTATCTTTCATATTCCATATTCAAAATTCGCTGACAAACGGTACGAGGGTAGGAAAAATTGAAAATAAAGAATTTTTAAAAAAAATTTACAACTTTCTTTTTAGTACTGTGATGCTATATATTGTTGTGCCTCAATTAAATTTGGCACAGAGGTTGATAACATAATAATCTTTCATATTCCATATTCAAAATTTGCTGACAAAAGGTACGAGGGTAGGAAAAATTGAAAACAAAGAGTTTTTTTAAAAAGTTTACAACTTTCTTTTTATTACTGTAACGCTATATATTGTTGTGCCTCAATTAAATTTGGCACAGAGGTTGATAACATAATTATCTTTCATATTCCATATTCAAAATTCGCTGACAAACGGTACGAGGGTAGGAAAAATTGAAAATAAAGAATTTTTAAAAAAAATTTACAACTTTCTTTTTAGTACTGTGATGCTATATATTGTTGTGCCTCAATTAAATTTGGCACAGAGGTTGATAACATAATTATCTTTCATATTCCATATTCAAAATTTGCTGACAAACGGTACGAGGGTAGGAAAAATTAAAAATAAAGAATTTTTTAAAAAAATTTACAACTTTCTTTTTATTACTGTAACGCTATATATTGTTGTGCCTCAATTAAATTTGGCACAGAGGTTGATAACATAATTATCTTTCATATTCCATATTCAAAATTTGCTGACAAACGGTACGAGGGTAGGAAAAATTGAAAACAAAGAGTTTTTTTTTTAAATTTACAACTTTCTTTTTATTACTGTAACGCTATATATTGTTGTGCCTCAATTAAATTTGGCACAGAGGTTGATAACATAATTATCTTTCATATTCCATATTCAAAATTCGCTGACAAACGGTACGAGGGTAGGAAAAATTGAAAATAAAGAATTTTTAAAAAAAATTTACAACTTTCTTTTTAGTACTGTGATGCTATATATTGTTGTGCCTCAATTAAATTTGGCACAGAGGTTGATAACATAATAATCTTTCATATTCCATATTCAAAATTTGCTGACAAACGGTACGAGGGTAGGAAAAATTGAAAACAAAGAGTTTTTTTAAAAAATTTACAACTTTCTTTTTATTACTGTAACGCTATATATTGTTGTGCCTCAATTAAATTTGGCACAGAGGTTGATAACATAATTATCTTTCATATTCCATATTCAAAATTCGCTGACAAACGGTACGAGGGTAGGAAAAATTGAAAATAAAGAATTTTTAAAAAAAATTTACAACTTTCTTTTTAGTACTGTGATGCTATATATTGTTGTGCCTCAATTAAATTTGGCACAGAGGTTGATAACATAATTATCTTTCATATTCCATATTCAAAATTCGCTGACAAACGGTACGAGGGTAGGAAAAATTGAAAACAAAGAGTTTTTTTTTTAAATTTACAACTTTCTTTTTATTACTGTAACGCTATATATTGTTGTGCCTCAATTAAATTTGGCACAGAGGTTGATAACATAATTATCTTTCATATTCCATATTCAAAATTCGCTGACAAACGGTACGAGGGTAGGAAAAATTGAAAATAAAGAATTTTTAAAAAAAATTTACAACTTTCTTTTTAGTACTGTGATGCTATATATTGTTGTGCCTCAATTAAATTTGGCACAGAGGTTGATAACATAATAATCTTTCATATTCCATATTCAAAATTTGCTGACAAACGGTACGAGGGTAGGAAAAATTGAAAACAAAGAGTTTTTTTAAAAAATTTACAACTTTCTTTTTATTACTGTAACGCTATATATTGTTGTGCCTCAACTAAATTTGGCACAGAGGTTGATAACATAATTATCTTTCATATTCCATATTCAAAATTCGCTGACAAACGGTACGAGGGTAGGAAAAATTGAAAATAAAGAATTTTTAAAAAAAATTTACAACTTTCTTTTTAGTACTGTGATGCTATATATTGTTGTGCCTCAATTAAATTTGGCACAGAGGTTGATAACATAATTATCTTTCATATTCCATATTCAAAATTCGCTGACAAACGGTACGAGGGTAGGAAAAATTAAAAATAAAGAATTTTTTAAAAAAATTTACAACTTTCTTTTTATTACTGTAACGCTATATATTGTTGTGCCTCAATTAAATTTGGCACAGAGGTTGATAACATAATTATCTTTCATATTCCATATTCAAAATTCGCTGACAAACGGTACGAGGGTAGGAAAAATTAAAAATAAAGAATTTTTTTTAAAAATTTACATGTTCCAGTTTCTTGATGATATGATATCCCCTGATTTGGAAAAGTGTCCCAGACAAAAAATGCTCTAAAACTAGAACTACGATTGGCATTAACCCTACGGTGAGTTAACTTCTTATGTTTTTAACATTTTATAATTCTGTATCAATATTTTTAGCTTTCTTGCCGAGGGATTATCGATGAAGGAAATAGCAAGAAATCATTACATTGGAAAATCAACGACACTCAACTTGTGACTCAATTTGGAGACATTTGTTTCATTTATTTTTGCCTTCTCCAACTGAAGAAGACTTTCACAAAATCTCGGACAGCTTCTTCCAAAAATGTATATGTAAACAAAACTGAACCTTCTATTATTTTCAAGAAAAGTTAATATTGTTAGCTGTTGTACTATCTCAGGGCAGGTTCTTCAAATAGATGATAAATTAAATTCTGGGCAGTTTATTTCTCAAACATCTGTCTGTTACACAAGTTTTATAAATAAGCAAGTATCACTAAGAAGGAAGTAGTCTACAAACTTGAGTAATTTAATGTTTGGTGGTTAACAAGGATAACTTAGTTATTAGTTCTACCTTTTGCTGATATATGTATATGTGCACTATGGATGTACAGTGGATTTTCTATTCAAAAAGGTAAGTTATTTTCATATATTTGAACAAATAAGTATATATATTTAGTCAAAAATAAACAATTCTGTTTACATAATATAATATACACAATATAAAATAAAAGAACAGTACAACATAGTGTTTACAGCACAAAAAATTAGGTACATCATAAACAAATTAAAATTAGAATAAAACAAATGCAAACGAACATATAATATTAGGCTGTGCCTGCTCACTCTGACAATAAATAATCCTTTAATGCTCTTTTAAAAGAATGAACTTTTTTTAATGTATTCTGGTAAACTATTGAAATAATTAATACCTTTGTAAAATACAGAGTTGTATGTACTGCTTCCCCTACACATTTCAATTCTTAAATTTTCCTTATTTCTGGTATTATAGTTATGTACACCAAGACTATTAGAGAGCTTATCCTGCAGATACACTGGTGCATGCCCAATTTTAATTTTGAAAATAAAATTTAATGTGAAATACAGAATTAATTTACTTATTTGCATCCAGTTATGTGTCTTTAGCATGCTGGTTATAGGAGTATACCTAGAACACTTCAATATTATTCACATGGCATGGTTTTGCATCCTTTGAAGACGATTGATTTCATTTTGTTTGAGTAGATACAAAATTGTAGGGCAATAATTAAAATGTGGTAATATTACAGTGTTAATTTGGACCATTGGCTTAGATGTGGAGAGCTTAAATAGTTAATTTTATAGGCCATAGTTTTAATAACTTGGTTTGCATGCTCCTTACATTTTATATTATTGTCAATAGTTACTCCTAAGTAGACAATTTTTTTACTGTTTCCATTGTTTCATCACCTAATCTTATATTTAAACTAACTTCCCTATACCTATCTTTTAAGCCCAATATGATACATTTTGTTTTCTGTATATTAATTTTTAACAAATTTGCACAACAATACATATGCACCCTTTTTAGAGCAGCGTTTCTGACTCCTATGCAGTGTTCAAGATCACTTCAGCAGAAGTACAGTACTTAGGGTATCATCCGCAAATAAATGAATTTTGAACTCCCTTGCAATGTCCACAATATCATTTAAATAAATCAAAAACAGCAAAGGTCCCAACACACTGCCCTGTGGGTGGTACATCCATATCATTACATAACCTGCTTGATTTGTTGTCTTTTGTTCAAATAATCTATTATCCAAATAAGAGCTGTCCCATCAATACCTACGCTTTTAATTTTCTGTATTAGCCTATATCTATCTACTGTTTCGAATGCTTGTAGATCTAAAAATACCGCAATTGTGTCTAAATTATTTTCAATATTATTTTTCCAATCACTCAAAACACATTGTAAAGCCGTTTCACAACTATGTTTATTACGGAATCCTGATTGATACTCACAAAGAATCTTATTACCTTCTAGATAATCTACCAGTTGCCCATATACAGCTTTTTCCAATACTTTAGCAACAGCATTAATCATATTAACTGGTCTTAAATTTGTAGCTGTATTTGTATCTGGTTTCTTGGGCATAGGAACTATAGTAGATATTTTCATTTCTGTAGGAACTTGACTTAACTCTAAAGAACCATTAATTATGTTTAATATAGGATTACAAGCATCTTTGAAACACTTTTTTAATAATTCTTCACAGATATCATCAGGACCACTTTTATTCTTTAATGAACTAATTATTTTTTCTAATTCCTCTAGACTAATTAAATTAAAAGTGGCCATTTTATTAGTAATAACTTAATCTACTACTGGAAAACTATTTGTAAAAGTTTTATCAATTTGTTCTGCTCTATCCATAACACTTTTAACATAATATGTATTTAAACAATTTGGTATTACATTTATATCCAATACTAAATCACCATTACCCATATCTATTATATTACGATTATTTTCTTGTTTATCACTTGGAATGAACGCCTTTAACATTCTCCACATTTCATTGGCTTTTTTTTTATTATGATCTATTTTATTTTCAAAATATTTTCTCTTTTCTTCCCTTATTGTTTTTACCGCCATATTTATTTTTTGCTTGTATATTTCCCAATATTCTGTTCTGTTTTTTATGTACATTCTATAACTTTCATCCTTGTCTCTTGCCGCCTGCTTAACTTTCTCATTCCAGAATTCCCGGTAATGTCCATATATTTTTACCTCTTTTTTTGGAGCTACTTCATCTAGTATAGAATATACCTTTTCCACAAACATTGTATATATTTTATTCAAATTTAATTCCGTATAGTTCCAGTTTATATTTTTCAATTTAAACCCAATTCTTTCAAAGTCAATATTTCTGCCTCTCGATTCTATATAAAATTCTTTTCTTGGTACTTTTATGTGTTTTAAAGATATTGCTATATTGCGGTGAGAGCTTATTTTAGGGAAATCAAAAACACTTACATCCATTTCTAAACTCGATAAAGCTAGATCAATTAATGTACCTTCCCCCTTTGTTAAGTGAGTGTATTCTGTAACTGAATTTATAAATCCCATATCCGTTATAAAACTTCGTAGCCTACCACTGCAATTGTTATCATTATCTAGCCAATTCAAATTAAAATCCCCACATAAAATAGTTTCATCATTGATATGTTCCTCAAACCAATCTTCAAATAATCGAAAAATCTCATCATGCTACTACTTGGAGATCTATATAGAACAAATACCCAATATTTTTTATTTGGACACTCCAGTTATCCACAACACTCCCTCAATACAATATCCCTGCACATTAACTATTTTAAATTAAATTTTGTTGTAGGTTGTCTAAATAGTATGGAGGAAAGTTTACTATATCTGGTAATATAATATCAGATAAATTTATGGGGCTGTTTAAACTGAACCAAGTACTTAAGATTACCACTTATCCGGTACTCCTATGAGATACTGAGTCGTCGCTCCCTGCTGAGTCGTCGCTTTTTTTTGGGTAAACTTAGTTGAAATGTCTTCCAGTTAATGTGCGATACGTCCCAAGGTACATCAAGATATACAGTAAGAAATAAGGTAAGTGACCAAGAAAATAAAGAATAATAATAATAATTCTCTGACAAACAGACCTAAAATAAATGACGTAGTATTAGTATCTAGCAAAGAAATGTTGTAATGAAAAACTCATCTTGGATAGGTCGTGGCCTCGTTGGATAATTTCACGTCGCCTGCAATAAGCTATTACTTTTTGCACTTGTTGCATAAATAACGGGAATTGTCAGAATCTTCTGAAATAGAATTGTTTTCAAGTTGGATAACTACTGGTCCTATATAAGCGGTAAAACAGTATATTCGTTTTCTGTTTGTATAACACGAGCCACGCAATTTTGCCATACATCGCTATAATTGTTATCAAGCATTTGCCGAATATTATCAAGGACGACTGCGCCGACTTTTTGTACCCCAAACCATTTCGATTGGATTAAAGATACAATAGTATGGGGGTAATACTGCAAATATTATCAATGACATATTATATTATTTTTGGAAGTTCCTACTTTTTATTATTTTAACCAATTCTTTTTTTACCGGAATCTTTTAAGGAATATTAATGTTTTTAATTCTCATAAATTTTAAAATTTCGTCCTTTTTCGTGCTGTTGTTGTTGGGTATTTTATTTAATATTCGGGAATGAAAGAAAGAAACAAATTTATTGATCTTCACAAATATACAATATTATGCCAGAAACTTATATAAATAAATTGATTTAAGTACATACATCCAACATGATTATGAAGATCTGGACCATTCAAAATCGAATACCTCCTCAACCTATCCTACAAGTGCCTGTTTCACTATAAATTTTTAAGTGTAAAGTTCTTCCATATAAATGGAAGAGTGTTGTATATCTTACTTACAGTAATAGAATTCTGTTTGCCTAGCAGTACCCTCCTGATTCATTTTTGTCAGGCTAATCAGGTTTTTGTTTTTTGTATTGTAGTTGTGTATCATTGATCCAGTGGTATACTTATGTTTATTTTTATGAACAAAGATGATATCTTCCAAAATATATAAACAAGGTATTGCTTTAAGTAAAATTGATTTCTTTGGTTTTAGATTTATTTAGACACAGAACATTTGCATTGAAATATTGTTCACTTTTTTCTTGTACCTCGGCTGACATTCCATCCAGCATCCAGCTTAGTGTCTTTGTTGCTTACCACATATGTTGCGTTATCCGCATTTATATAAAAGTATCTGCTATGTCAATGTAAGAAGGTAAAAGTCATTTATGTATTAAATAAATAGCAAAGGTCCCAAAACAGATCCCTGTGGAACCCCATGTCCAACCTCCTTTAAATCAGATTTTACATTGTTGTGCCTAATATATTGTCTTCTATTACTTAAAAATGATTTCACTAAATTTATTAGGTACAGGTAGGTACTCTTATTCCATACTTTTCCAACTTTTTGAGCAAGATGTTATGCATATACTATCACCTTTGAAAGGTCACACAACATAAGTCTTGTAAAAATTCCGAAATCTCTGTTTTTAACAATAGTGTGTACAAAATCTGTTACTGCCTTTGTTGTGGTTCGCATTGATCTAAAACCATATTGTCTTTCACTGAGAAGTTTTCACCTGCTGTCTATAAATTCTATAAGTCTATCTTTTAATATTATCTCTATGATTTTTGATAAAATTGGAGTAATGGTAGCTATTAAATCTATAGTTATTACAAACATTTATTAAGAATGGGTGTAGCTCTACAAAGTTTTAGAATATCTGTGGGAACTTGCCATTTTCAAAGCAAGTATTTTTCAAATGTACCATTGGCTTACTGATAATATCCCCTATATCTTTAACTAAAATGGAACTATTGTTGAATCAATCCACACTTTTTGAGTTTTTTAATGAATCTATTACATTTAGCACTTTTTTTCATTTGTTGGTCGTAAAAACACGGAGTCTCTGTGCATGGGATATGTTCAACAATTCTGATCCGGCACATTCTTTTCTTTTTATTTAAAACTGTTCTTATTTTATCAAGTTTATTGTCAAATCAGTTTATCTTATTTTCTTTTTTTATTATTGTATTTTTTTTTAAGGAAATGCTATCTACCTCCTGCATACTTTAATTCATCACATAGAAATTTTGCCAAATAATTTTGATTGGTTGAGATAAAGTAATCTGTCGCTTACGTAAGTTTGATATTGATCTGTAGTAACTGTCTGTTCAAAATTTATAAAAATAGTTGGTGATGTATCTGCAATAACTCTCGTAGGTTCTTCTATTAGGTGTTTAAAGTTATATGAAGTGCAGCTATTTAATAGATTTCTTTTTTTGAGTTACTTAAAAAATCTACATTGAAGTCACCTCTATTACAACAACATTTCCAAATTTGTTACTTACA
The DNA here is from genome assembly GCA_947563755.1 of Lochmaea crataegi. NCBI lineage: Eukaryota > Metazoa > Arthropoda > Insecta > Coleoptera > Chrysomelidae > Lochmaea > Lochmaea crataegi. Next base: position 61,413,095 of record OX387422.1, on the reverse strand, counting down.
TGTTCGAGTAGTTGTTCATATGATTCCATGAAATTTTTAAAATTTCCCTTGCCTCATCGATATAAGGAAGGAGACCACTAAAACCTTAGATACTGCAGCGAATTCTGCATCTACTTCATCATGACAAAATTGACTAACATCTATGTTTTCAACTGTTTCTGTTTTATGAGCATATATTGCTACACCTCCGCGTTCAACCCTAGATCTGCAAAAAAACTAACTAGTTCATAGTTTACTATATTTATATGTAGTAGGAGTAGGTCACTTGTAAGCCAGGTCTCGCTTACACATTTAATATGATAAATTTATTTCTGCAAAAAAATACTTAAAATATCAGCTATGTTTGTAATTGACTGACTGTTTATGCGAAAAACTGAAATATATTCACTAAAGTTATTTTTAGAGTTTGTGGTTCTGTGATGTTGGGATGGAAAGGCCTCCAATCTTCCAGGTCAATCAGAGGGTCATCTGACTTCAATAAAACTACTACTTCATGCACTGGGATATGTTATCTTTATTGTTATGTATTTTAATCATTAAAACACAATCTGAGGTAAACTGTTTATTGCGCCCAAAACGAGGTAGGTACTTGACACGACAAGCATAATATTACCACTTTACCTAAATCTCAACGTAGTATATATATATATGACACATGTCATAAACCACAGAACTAAGGACGCTACAATAGACCTAAAATTTTTACTATACTTTATATTATGCAAATACGACTAACTATGATTACTAAACCTAGTATAAGTATCTATCATCGTATATTACTTATAGCATAATCTGAATAATAATATAATCATAATTATAATAATCCTTTTATCGTCTGCTTCTAAGCTATTTATATTAATGGTCAAGTTCATATTAGTATTTACTATTGAATGTTATATAATTAATGGCCGTTTGCACCAAATATCTTAGGGAACACCCTAACTCTAGGGAAGGAATAAATTAGCCTTAGGTGTCGATTTCGCTTGCACCACTTGATGTTCAGTCACTATCTTGCTTTAGGTTTTCCTTAAATTAGGTGTAGAAATTTGGGTCTCTAGCTTGTTCCTAGTAGAGGTGCTGAAAAAGTAATCATAATCATTCCGTTGGATATTTTGCACTGCTGTGATTTTGTGTTGTTTGTTATTTGTTAGGAAAATGGAGATATTTGATGATGACTTAGATTTATTGGAAATCGTGGATAATGATTTCCCTAGAAGAGTTAACGAAAGGAAAAATCATTTTGATGAAATGGATAACCTCTTATTTTTTCAGAGGTTTTATTTGACAAGACCTACAGTAGTAGCAATACTGCAAGAGATTGAGGATTCATTAGAATTACCAGATGATCGGTAGGTTATATTAAACAAGATGTTTGGCAAATCCATATAATTAATCCATAAGGTACATATTAGAGTGTGAGTCCCATGAATCAATTGCTTACTTGCTTAAGATTTCATGCAACGGGAGGCCAGTGCTTCCTATAAGTAAAAACAATATGTTAACTAATGACATGTGGTATATTAAAAGTAATATTCTGGCTTCCAAGTATAAGAGGTGCTAGAACTAACCTGGTTATCACTGCTAACAATGGTATCACAGTCAAATTTATTTTCTACTCCAAATACTGTTTTGCTATTTATGATGGATAGCAATAAATCGTCTGTATTTTCTGTGCATATTACTTTTGCAGTTCCTCCTCCTGTTCTATATAATTCCTTTTTAGCATCCCCTACTTTCTTCCTCATATCTTCTTTCATGTGTTCATATTACTTTTTGAGAGAATCTGTCTCTCGATATACCATATTGGGTGACGCAGCATTGAATATGGCAGCAATTTTCTCCCAAGCGGTTTTTTTCCGAAACAGATACCCCATCAGTTTTTTTGTTTTCTATTATGTTTTTATACTCTAGTACTCAATTCAGCAGACATTTCCTTTCACTACTTGTGTAGTTTGGCGCTCGTTTTCGCTTTGACTTGTTGGGAATTTCGAGATCTCCCATTTTCAAAATTCGGAACATAAAAGAAGTTAAAGAATCCACTAAAAATAGTAACAAACAACAAACCATAGAATATATGGGCGTGTAGGGAAAATTTTTTTGAACACAAAGTCAAGACATGGGTTTTTACGCCCCCCGACGTACATTCTCGGACTACATAGCTTTCTCAGACACCATCAAAGCTGCAATATTGAGACCCTCAAATGAAATTCAAGTATTTCGGCTGCCAAAAAAATACGCCCCCCTTCGGAGATCCATCATCCAAGCGGAACGTACTTTTTTATTATTTGAGCTATCAAGTTGAAACAAAAACTATTCGATTCGTAAAAATCGTACGAGTCTATAGAACCCAAAAAAGGGGGGGTCAACCTGAAAATATATACCGGTAAAGGCGAAAATATGTGAGACTTGGAAATTTTCTTCTTCTGAAAATTTTTTTAATACCCCCAGACGAAAGACGGTATCGAACTTTCTTTGCCCCTAAATTTTCAACCCCCTACCCCCCCTTTTTTGGGGTACAATACCCGCCAAAATATCAACTCGGAACGATAATATTCGGGCAATCTTCCTCATTTGAGGTGCTTATAATGCTAATTTTTTTTTCAAAATTGACCCCCCCCCCCAATATCCCCCCAACTATGGCCCCGAATTGATGGTGGAAACCGCGTATGGTGTTTTTAGGCATCGTTTATAACGGCATATTACGAAATTAGTGAAAATAATGTTGTAACCTCAAGATTTGGCGCCACTTGTGGCGCCCTCTATATCGACTTTTAATTTTTTTTAACATCAATTCCCATAGATTCGAACCCGCAAATTTTCGTGGGCATAATGAAAATTTTCTTAAAAAATATTTTTATTTTTTTTTAAACTTTTTCCTCTTTTTCTCGAATTTTTAATCGTACTACCTATATATTTTATATAGTCTATATATAGGTCTCGACCTATACTTCAATTATGAATTTGGGTATTTTTTCATATTTTCATAAATAAAAAAGTTACCTTTATATTTTCCTATATAACTCCAGTGGCAGCGCCGATGGGTAAAAATTATTATTTTTCCCGAAATCCGCATCACTTTTTCCTAATGGATCCACCATTGGATATTCTAACAAAAATTTTTATAAATAAATTACCCCCCCCCCCCCCCCAACTACCCCCAAACATTTTTTTTATCTTCTCTATTACGTCAAACATAATCATTTTCGATCATCTATATAAACTCTCTCTTGCAAATTTTCGTTTTTTTTTTCTTTCTACCGAAAAAACCCAGCTCAAGTTGCCCGTTATGTATAAGTACCGGCATAGGGGGGTAAAATTTTGCCCAATCCTGAATTTCGTACGAATTTCACCAAATTTGGTATGGGGCACCTTTTTAGGACCCCGAAAACGATGGGCATAATTTCCGTTCTTCAAAATCAATTTTTCCCATTAAAAATTAATTTTCAAAATTTTTATCAGGACCATCGAGAGGGGGGTCAAAAAAAATTTCGTCCGATTTTGTGAAATTTTAGGGAGGGGTGTGTTCGAGGTCAAGGATTCCAAAAATTTCATCAGTTGAGACCTAAAAATTTTTTGACATGTCATTATACCCAATTGTAAAATTGTAAAATTGTAAAATTGTAAAATTGTAAAATTGATGATTCGCCACTTTTTGTTGTTTGAATGGTCTAGCGTTCTGGTTTTTCTCCATGTTTGATAACCTTTGCGATTTTTTGGTAATTTCCAATTTTTTTGGTCGAAGTGACTATTTGTACGGGTAGTGGACGAATAAATTATATTTATTCGTACATGTATTCAATTTTTTTTTAATAAGAATGAATCGGATGGAATGATTATTATTTTTTTATGATTAAATTTATTACTAAGAATTTTTTTTTAATAATTAATTTTTTCTAAATAAACGTGAGTATGATTGTTGTGTGTTAGAGGTAATTATAATTTAAATACTTAATTTTTATTTTAATAATAGATATTGTAAATTATGTTAAAATAAATCAATGAAATAAATTTCAATGGAAAAGGTAAGCTATTAATTCTTTTTTGAAGTTGTTAATTCAGATGAAGCTGCTGATGAGAATGACAAAGTCGTGGATGAAAATTTATTGAAGGAAGGTGACAAATTTGATTCTTTTGAAAAGTTAAAGAAAATAAAAAATTCAGGGCTATACTTGGGGGGAATTTTGCATTATAAGCACCCCAAATAAGGAAGATTCCCCGAATATTTTCGTTCCGAGTTGATATCTTGGCGGGTCTTGTACCAAAAAAAATTGGGGAGGGGGGGGGTAGGGGAGGAAATTTAGGGAAGAAGAGAGTCCGATACCCCCTCCACCTGGGCATGTTGAAAATTTTCGGGTACCATTTATTTTGGAAGATCTACTTATGCTTGAATGTCCCCTTCTTCGTTTAGTAGAACTACTTCTGCTGGAACGCCTCCTTCTTCTTTTACGCGGTTTTGCAGATGCTGATTTCGCTTGATCTTGATAAACCTTTTTTCTGTAACATCCATATTTCTCCATATACCAGCACCTTGTACTGCTATGTCTATTTAATTCAATCCTTGGGAGTATTTTCTGAAATCCCGTAAGAAGTTGGGGAAGGGATTTCTGGTTATTCCTTAATCATCGTTAGTAGGTAAGTTTTTGTTGGATGCGCCGGTCATTTTGCTAACGCTTTCTTCACATTCGGTTTAATTTAGATTAAATATTTTTCATTCATTAACAGAGTGTCACAATTTTGACGTTAAATTAAATATGTAGCTATCCAAGCGACGTTCTTTGTTTGAAAATGGACCAAGGAAAAAATACCTTCCTAATAACAGTTGCTGCTAATGGTTTAAAATTAAAAATATATTTTTTCTACAGTCTTGCGTAAAATGATTAATTATAAATTCAAATTAAATCGTAAAGTCGACAAATTCCGAGGATTGTTGCTTTATGCTCTGCGAGTGAAAAAAGGAATCTTTTCCGCTCGCTTATTCCATCAAATTTGGTAATGGAAAAGGTAATGAAGCCACCTACACTTTGGTCTATTTATTCAATGTTAAAAACGACAATATACATACATGATAATGTGTAATAAACCCAACGGGGGTCGCAATGGAGGTGGCGAGAAGGCCCCACTCACATAGAACCTAACCTAACCTAACCTACATGATAATGTCACTTTGACATTTAACATTAATAAATAATATGACAACTAAAACGTCTTAAATCATAATCCACTACTATTATAACCTAAGACAATATAAAAAATTGATTTAATTATTGAATGTGCGACTATATAAAAAATTGTGTTTTTCGAGCGTAAAGTAAAATTGCCGCTTTCTTTCTCAAGCGGCAATCTGTTACTTTACGCTCTAAATACACAAATAACTATTTTGTGAATCCGCGCAGAAATTTGAAAATATCAATTGTAAAAAAAGCATTAATCGGCTGCATCTGGAATGTTACAATTTCTACCATTTAAACATTAGCAGAACTTTATAAATTCAATAAAACAAACCTAAGTTTCCAAGCAATTTTATTCTTATTTTAACAGCGTTTAATTTGAACATTTAATCTTTAAAAAATGTACACTTTAATTTAGGGGTAGATATTCTAAAATTTTGATAATAATTTTGACAATAATTTACAAATGGTATAATAGGTAACGATGATGATGAATCAATAACTTGTATTTTTGCTGCGGTACTCACACCCTTCTCTTGCGGCTGGGAGATCGTTTAGGGGACCTGCTTCTACTTCTACTCGATTGCCCCCTTTTTCGTTTTGTAGATCTGGTTCTACTTGAACGCCTAGTTCTTTTACGGGGTTTTTTAGGTGCCGCTTTTGCTTGGTCCTGGTAGAACTTTTTTTTTTTAGGATCCATAATCCTCCATATTTCTCCACCATTTCTTGCTAAGTCGACGGCACTCAATCCTCGGGAATGTTTTCTCAATTCCCGCAAAAAGTTAAAGAAAGGGTTTCTTGTTATACCATCATCATCGTTGGGTAATACATTTTTGTTTGATGCACTGGCCATTTTCCTAACGGTTCCTTTAAATTTGATTTAATTTGGATCGAAATTTTAATATATTTCATTCATTTACACAATTTTGACGTTGAAGTAAATAACATGTAGCCCTAGCGACGTTTTTTGTTTGAAAATAAACGAAGACAAAATGTTTATTTGTATATCAAAGCAATATTTGGATTTTCTGCATACAATGTATCTACTTAAAAAAAATTTTGATTTGTCATGGTGAAGTGTAGTAATGTCAGTGTCAAATGGTATTCCATAGAATATTTAGTGAAAGTAGGAACTCTAACAGGAATTCAAAATTATAATCAATAATAAGATGAGAAAAGGAATTTTGCAAGAATAACAGAATAGTATATTTTATTACCAGAAAATAGGCTTTTCCCGTGTACGCGCGACGGGAAGTCGTGCAAGCACAGAGAAAGCATTTATGGATGTGTAATGAACGATATTATATTGTTTTATAAACGAACGTGCTTTAGTAGGATTAATCTGCTAGTCTATAATAACCAAATACTTTTCTTTTGGAACGTAGAGTTTATCATGACCAGAATTGCCGGCTGCAACAGCGTCATCATTTCCTATTCGCAAAATGCAAAAACCGTTTTATTTCTTCCCATATATTACATGACATTACATCTAAGATCAAGCTGTGGTTCAGGTTCAGGTGCAGGTTCCAATAACTTCTAGAAGTAGGTAATTGCACTTCTTAATATATACAGTGTGGAAACCACTTATGGAATAAAATTATTTATGTCATAATTTTAGAAAATTATAATAAATGCCGAGACACGTCAACTTTTGAATTGAGTTGTGCGTTATGTAAACATAAATTTAAATGTACAGGGTGATTCACGCAAGTATGCCATAGTCGGTGTTGTTTTTTTTTAATGAAACACCCTGTATATTTGCATATTTTTGAAATCCCCTTAATGAACCGATTTCAACAAACTAAATAATGTATGGTCAATTATGAATTATACAGGGTGAAATTTTTATTTTTACAGTTATTAAACACATACATAAAATACCTGATGTATTTGATGTTAATACATTAAAATAAATGCTAAAAATGTTCTCCAACTAGTTGTTGGCAATAGCACAGTCTCCTATAGAACTCCTCCCTAACTTTGTTTAAAGTTTGAGGTGAAATATTCCGTATTTCTCTGTAGTTATCCTGTCTTTGAGGTCTACAATGCTAGTTGGTTGTGTTGCATATACTTTGTTCTTGAGATAACCCCACAGAAAAAAATCTAACGGCGTAAGGTCTGGCGATCTAGCTGGCCACTCAATAGTACCTCTTCGTCCAATCCATTTATTGGGGAAGATTTCATCTAAATAAGTTCTTACCATTAAAGCATAATGGGGTGTTGCCCCGTCTTGCTGGAACCAAACATTTTCATTCGGTAAGCTAGGATCTATTGCGTTGGGATATAAGTTTGTCAACGCAGGAATAACTTCATTTCTAAGCATATTTAAATATTTTTCAGCTGTCAAATTTCCATCTAATAAATATAGGACCAATAATATGGTCGCCTATGATACCGGCCCAAACGTTCACCTTTTGAGGGTACTGAGTATGTGTCTCACGCATCCAATTAGGATTCTCTGCTGACCAATATCTACAGTTCTGTCGGTTTACCTCTCCATTCAATGTGAATGTTGATTCGTCAGAAAAAAGAATGGTACCTACCAAGAGCTATCTCATTTCTGTTCAGCTTATTCATCAATCTTTCGCAGAAATTCATTCTACGATCTGGATCTGGTCTTCTGTTAACTCCTGCACAAAAGTTAATTTGTAGGGATGAGGTTTTTCTTTATGAAGACATCTTAGAACAGTTGTATGACTAACATTATTTTCACGGGCAATTTGACGTGTACTTGAAGTTGGATTCTCTTCGACACTTAACAAAATATCCACTTCCACATCATCTTCAACGAAGTGTGGTTTTCTTTTCAATGGTTTGACATGTCCAAGTTCTCTGAATTGTGCATGAATTTTAGACACAGTACTTTGTGAAATATTAGGCAATTCGGGATACCTGTGATTAAATAAGTTTGCCACTTCAACTTGACTTCTGCAGTTATCCCCGTACCCGATCATCATTAAAATCTCAATATTTCATTGTTATGTCGACAAGGAAATAGTGTTTGACAAAGATTTTACTTTTTCAGTATAAACTGTCAACACATCAACAACTGACAGAATAGAAAACAATCCACATTATTTACCGATTTTGTCTAATTATTGGCGTTTTTAGGCAATTTTTAGGCATTTATGATCAAATTCATGGGCGTAGCAGGTTTTGTTTAATATACAAATACGTCTAATAATTAGTTAGTTTAGATTTTTGATAAATCCATATTTAGCTAATTTAAAAAAGTACCAATATTTCAAGTGTAATAAATTATTAATTTTAAAATTTCACCCTGTATAATACATAATTGACCATACATTATTCAGTTTGTTGGAATCGGTTCATTAAGAGGATTTCAAAAATATGCAAATATACAGGGTGTTTCATTAAAAAAAACACAACACCGACTATGGCATACTTGCGTGAATCACCCTGTACATTTGAATTTATGTTTACATAACACACAACTCAATTCAAAAGTTGACGTGTCTCGGCATTTTTTATAATTTTCTAAAATAATGACATAAAGAATTTTATTCCATAAGTGGTTTCCACACTGTATAAATTACGTGTCACGTTGTTTATCCGCGATGGACTCCTAAACTACTTAACCGATTTTAATCAAATTTGCACACCGTGTGCAGTTTGATCCAACTTGAAAGATAGGATAGCTTACATATTGATTTATAGTCGCAATATTATTTTATTGCAAATTATTTGTCTATTATTTGACATTCACAATTATCTGTTAACTCCAAACGATTTTAACAGATGGCGATATCTGTTGACTGGATTGAGTAAGTAATCAATAGATGGCGCTGCTATGTTAAACCTACAAACGTGTCATATAAGCTAAAATTCAATAGCATAACCACCACGTGTTGTTGAGGCTAAAGTATAAGTTAAATTTATTTTTTCTACAACTGCTATGAAAAGTGACGTATTTCTCATACCTTACTTAATTTCAAAACCAAATATTGCTCATACTGTGAGAAATAATATTTCTCACGGCACTTTGCCCACGCCACATATATTTATATGGAGAATCAAATAAAATCGACAAAAACTTAGTAGGCTACTGTCATCTTTAAATGCCTACTTAGTTGTCACAAAACTGTCAGATTATATTAGAAAATATGTTAAAAATTTTAAAAAATAATTGTCAAAAATTTTGAAATGTGGTCAAAAATTGTCAAAAATTTGTAAAAATGTTCAATAATTATCAAAAACTGTCAAAGTTTTGAAAAAATGGTTAATAATTGCCAAATATTTTCAAAAATTTGGAAAAATTATCAAAAATGGTCAATAATTGTCAGAATCTGTCAAAAATTGTCAAATATTTAAAAAATGGTCAAAAATAGTCAATTATTGTTGAAATTTTGAAAAATGATCAAAAACTGTCAAAATTTTTGAAAGTTGTCGAAAATGGTCAATAATTGACAGAAACTGTCAAAAAAGGTCAATAATTGTTAAAATTTTGAAAAATGATCGAAAATTGTTAAAATTTTGAAAAAATTGTCAATAATTGTAAAAAAATGTCAAAAATGGTCAATAATTGTAAATTGTCAAAATTTTTGGAAAATGGTCAAAAATTTTTAAAAGTTGTCAAAAATGGTCAATAATTGTCAGAACCTATCAAAAAGGCTCAAAAATTGGCAAAAATGGTCAATAATTGTTAAAATTTGGAAAAATGGTCTAAAATGGTTCACATTTTTGAAAAATTGTCAAAATTGATCAATAATTGTCAAAAATGGTCAATAATTGTTAGAATTTGAAAAAATGGTCAAAAATTTTGAAAAAATGGTCAATTGTCAAAAATTGTCAAAATTTTCGAAAAATTGTCAAAAATTGTCAAAATTTTGAAAAAATAGTCAATAATTATAAAAAACTGTCAAAATGGTCAATAATTGTTAAACATTGTCAAAAATGGTCAATAATTGTCAGAACCTGTCAAAAATGCTCAGAAATTGCCTAAAATGGTCAAAAATTTTGAAAAATTGTCAAAAATGATCAATAATTGTGAAAACTGTCAAAATTGGTCTATAATTGTCAAAAATGGTCAATAATTGTCAAAAATTTACGAAAAATGGTCAAAAATGGTCATTCTATTGTGCATAAGAAGCAAGCTTCTATCGGTGGTCCGACGACCGCTCATTTTTTCTTTGTTTTACTAACCATAAAAATAAATATTAAGTTACTTTACTCGTATTCTTCAAATTTGTGCAGTTGCAGAAAAAGTATAGTGTGCAACATGTGGGGAAAGTACTTTTCTCACTCGTTCCACACTCGTCAGAAAAGTTGAACTTTCCCCACTTGTTGCATAATATACTATTGTAGTAAACTAAATACCGTGAAATTCAATTGTTTTTACTTTTTAAATTATTGGTGTTAGCATAGCCGGCCTCGTGTTACTAAGACTGAAGTGTAAATTAAATTCATATTATAGTGAAGATAATACAGTGAAATTATTCCTGCTTTTTAATTATTTGTGCTTCATTGTTCAAAACTCTTTAATTAAAATATATACATGTAAGTATTATCACATAGTTATAAAAGTTAATTAATATATCTATGAGAAAATGGTACAAAGCTCCCCACACTTTTTCAATATATTATTTTTTCATTATTTTTATTTAACCTCTAATAAAATTTGAAATAAACAAAAGCTACTCTGACACTCCACTCAGCGGGCAGAAAACGACCGCTTGGATAATATCTTATTGACAAGATAATGTTAGGACAGGACAACGTCTGTCGGGTCTTCTAGTATTATTATATTTTATGATTATGAAATTGTGGATGTAGTAAGTATGTACCTATTTATTATAGTTTTTTCCGAAAACAATAGTTTTTTTATATTGCGAGTTTAATTTTAAAAAATGTTTACACTTATTTTTATGGTGAGTATATCAATCAATAACTTTTCCAGTAATTTATAATATTAGGTATTCGTAGCCAGAAATTGCAAAAGGATTATAATTTAATTTATGCTAGTCACAATATGGGAATTTATCTGGGGCCTTTAGCAGGTAGAAATTTGTATTCTCAAAACCGGAAAAATGTTACCTCTAAAAGATCTAGTCACAAAAAAAGAAGTTAAAAAATAGGAATACACCGCTTGGGACCAGCTACAAAGAGCCGGAATTTCCATGAACCTCCCCAAGGACACTTAAACAGTATTTTATTTAATTAAAAATAGGTGTAATACAATTTTTTTATTAAATACATTTTCTATTATGGTTCAATTTGGGGGGGAGAGCGGAGGGTATATGTATCGAAAGCGAGAGTATCTATGAGTAGACTTATGATAACCAAAATATGAGACGAATACTTGTGATTTCAAAGTATCAAAAAAAACATTGAAAAACTCCGTCAATAACAGTACCACTGTTAGTAGACGATTCCGGTAGAGATCTATCAAATTAATAACTTTCTCGTTCGTCTATTCCATTTGGAAGTACGTGCTAGACAGTCTGAATCACAACTGAAGCCGCGAAAGGCTAGTGGTTGGTTGACACGTCCTCACTCTCCGTTCTCATTGGCTTCCTTTGAAGGAGACGGACACTTGAGCGATTTTTAATGGCACACGGCTGGCTTATTGGCTCGTGCCAACGGTCGAGTCTACATCGAATCGGATTTGCCAATTGGCAAACAGCGGCATAGACATACACATCAAAGACATTCAATTTATAACATATAAACACTTGGTGACCAAAAATCGTAATTTATAAACCAATTGATGAACGTGTTTTGGAATACGTACATTAAAAAAAACCGAAAAAACCCCACATTGTAAAAGGTGAGCTTTACTCTGAAGAGACCATCAGACATATTGCGCTCTTTGTACTTGATCGTATACATATAACTGGAATAAACGCTCTTCAAAGAGGTCATTGTAATAACAGCTGTCCATTTTCACATTCTAATACTGGAAATAATAGTTAACCCTCGACTGAACTGTCCCATACACAATGATAATCTGAATATCGAATTATCAAAGGAAGTTCATGTAATACCAAGTTATTTTTGGATATATACCTAAACATTCAAAGAGACTGGACTATTAAATGGATTAAATTGAACAAAAATAGAGTATGAAGATTCTTTTTAATAAAGAACTAAATTTGTTTAAACCTCCGCCATATTTAAACAAAAGGTTTAATTCAAAATTATGACGCCTTTAGCTAGGACTAAGAACCAATTCATAGTTACCATACAAGAAGAAAGTTTTGATTTCATCTAACATCACCTAGTAAAAAATTCAATCAAGTGCAAGTGCACTTTATTTTTTTCTTTTAGCCTGATGATGGTAATAGTTTGCCGAAATTAGTAGTGTAGTGGGGTAAATTATAATTTTGGGGTCTGATTTTTGGATCCTCACCGCATTAAATAACACTCAATATAATAGTTTGTTTAATAATTCCAAGGCTTAATTATTAATTGATTAGTAAACATCACCTTGAGTTATTGCAACAAACTAAGTAGACGTGCCGAGAGAGAGACTATAAATAGATATTTGTTAGAATACACGAGGTTCCTTTTTAAAACATAAAATTGAGAGTCAACCTCTGCCCTATTAGTGGCCAGTCGTTATGTTTTGGGATACTACTTAAATTAAATATATGTAGATAATCCCAGTAGACAATAAAGTTATTTATATTATCCCATTAACGACTAGCGTTGCGAAAACGCAACGCATAACTGTACTATTTTAAAGGAATATTGTAACCTAGTATATCAAATTTTTTTTGAAAAAACGGTTACAGTGCAGGTAGCTCAGTAAACTTGGCAACTTACAATAGGGTGAGGTTGAACAAATTAGAGACAATCTAGTTTTGGCTGATATCGGTACATAGTGACTTACAGTGGCGGCTCCTCGAAGGAGGCTAAGGAGGCTCGGCCTCCTCACCTTTTTATCCAGCAAATAGCAATTACTGATCAATTTTGACAATTATTGACCATTTTTGACAATTATTGACCAAGTTGGAGAATTTTTGACAATTTTCCCAAAATTATTGACAATATTTGACCATTTTTCAGAATAATGACAATTTTCAACCCTTTTTGGACAGTTTTTGACAATAAATGTCCATTTTGACAGTTTTTAACAATAATTGAAAAATTTTAACAATAATTGACAATTTTTAACAATTTTTGCTAATTTTTGACCATTTTTTCAAAATTTTTGAAAATTTTTCAAAAAACTTAACAATTTTTCACAATTATCAACTATTTTTCAGAATTTTGAGAATTTTTGAACATTTTTGACAATTTTTCAAATATTTTGACAGTTTTTAACGATTTTTGTCGAATATTAAATATTTTTCGACAATTATTGACCATTTTTCAAAATTTTTGACAATTTTTCAAATATTTTGACAGTTTTTAACGATTTTTGACAATTATTGACCATTTTTCGAAATTATTGACCATTTTTAACAATTATTGATCAATTTTGAGAATCTTTGAACATTTTTGACAATTTTTCAAATATTTAGACAATTTTTGAAAATATTTGGCAGTTATTAACCATTTTTTCAAAATTTTGACAGTTTTTAACAATTATTAACCATATGTCAAAATTTTTAATAATTTTTGACAATTATTGAGTATTTTTCAAATATTTTTCAGTTTTTAACGATTTTTGACAATTATTGACCATTTTCGAAATTTTTGACAATTTGTTTAAAAGTTTTGACAATTATTGACCATTTTTTGACAATTATTGAACATTTTTGACAATTATTGACCATTTTTTGACAATTATTGAACATTTTTGACAATTATTGATGAATTTTGAGAATTTTTGACAGTTTTTCAAATATTTTGAAAGTTGAAAGAAGTTAAAGAATCCACTAAAAATAGTAACAAACAACAAACCATAGGATATATAAACCCCAACAAACTAGAATTAAAACTTTAGGTTAGCTTCATCACAGATTTATGACAGACAGATCTGAACAAAATTGCAACGTTGCCGACATATAAAACTAACCTAGTCTGACCTAGTAAGTTATTTCAGTATGTAAGGTGGTGCATTTTAAGTAATTCCCAAAGTTAGGAATCCCCTCTGAATTCTTCACCTAGAGAATAGTTGGCGCAAACGGCAATAATTATAGTAAACATACCTGATGAACTTGACTCTCGGTACCTGTCGACCTCGTGGGTTTTATTTATGTATTCTTTAACGTTCAATGATTTATATTGAAAATAATTTCGAGGGAATTTATTTCTTATTTTATTTTATGCCAAAAGGCATCACATTTCCATGAAAAAACCATCCTTAAACTTATGCATTGATTTTGTTGTTTTTCTTGTTTTTCTTGTTTTGGGATGCGTAGTCTGTGCATTCGAATTTTTTATAAAAAAGACGATGGTCTATGAGTATTTTCATCCCCGTGTGTTGAATTTGGTTGTTGCTGGTTTTCCAAAAAATGTTTTTCCAATTTAAAGTCAAATCGATTATATAGATTTTTTAGACAAAAATTTGGTTCATAAATCTTTTGTTTTAAATGTAGCTCAACACCAATCATAAACGACTGATTATTTACTATATTTCTTTTTGTTTGTAATTTTTTTACATCAACGTACTCAGATCATGTGTTGTTTTCTTATGTATTTTTCGACATTTTCGGTTTTAAGATCTTTTTTTTTTCTTCACGGCCCTGGAAATTTTCATTTCCATCACCACCTCCAGTTTTGTATTATCTCCTTCTTCTCTTTACCATCTTAAAATCTTCCTCCTTTTCATCCTTGTTTTCTTTTTCTAATTTTATTATTTCATCAAGAGTGTTTCGTTTGGGCTCCATTATTTGTATCTTTACTTATATATTTGTAGTAAGAGTAGGAACAATAGCAGGTAATAAATCATTTACTGAAGTAACAGCTTTGTGGCGAATAGTCCACTTAGTTTGAGACAAACTTTTAAGAGTTTTAATTTTTGAATTAGGGCAGATTTCTTTTTTAATATTTTGAAAAATGGAGTATCTTTTTGCGGATGCTTCAATAACATTATATACAGCTCATTTATTACATATACAGTGCATTTCGAAGAGGAACAATATTTTCGCAAAACCGGGCAACTGCTAAATTTAATAAATGTGCATGACAATGAAAATACAAAGCTCGTTGCTCATCTTTTTTTTCTTTTAAATTGTGCTGCCAAACCGTTAAACTGACCGCTCATGTTACTTGCGCCGTCATACCGTAGCCCCCTCATTTTATTTAGCGGTATTTTGGCGTATTTATCATTCTAGCATATATATAAGACATTTTGCGTGTATTTAGTCTTGCCTATTAGTAGATATAGTAAAAATTAAGTCCAAACAGGGCTTCTAGCATTGTTAAGTAGACCTAGTTGGTCAGTTCTTATGGGTAATACATTTGAAGTATTGTGTGTCCGTAATGTGGTGGTACCTAGCGGTGGGTAGACTAAATAAACGAATTCTGTTATACTTTTCTATTCTACCGGCCAATATATTGAAATGTTATCGATATGGGGGGCTTACAAAAAGTAAGATTTGTCTTATAGCAAAATATCTAATTCCCATGAACATTTGTAGTTTTCATAGATAAGAGGATCAGTGGTCAGGGTATATTCTAAGGGTTAGTTGTAGCTTAGTTGGTTAGTTGTAAATGGAAAAGGTTAGTTCTAAAATTCAGAGTGGGTAGTTGTAAAAAAATGATTTCAAAAAACTTGAGAAAAAAATTTGCTAGAAATACAACCAGGAAAGATAATAAATCTCTAATGAATAGCTTTAATACTACTTTAGTAAAATAAATACAATTTGTCTACATTTTTTAATATAAAACAATAGTTATTCAACAAAAGTAGGTACTAATGGTAATACAATAATAATACTTTTTTTCATTTGTTTCTCTTGCTTATTGCCATATTTCATATAATATATGCATTTGGGTAGTTGTAAATTTAGAATATACCCTGCAGCTGGTAGATTATCAGAAAAATAACAGCAGTTTATAGTTGAGTGGAATTTTTATACACTTGAGCGTTATACAGGGTGTTTCAATAAGAATTGTCCATATAGTAACTGGAGAAACCTTAGCAGAAAATATGTAAATTTAACCTAAAACACTTGGATAAAATATTCTTATTTACCAAGATACAGGTTATTTTATTATAAATATTATATAATGATTTAAGCTCGTTGTTTTGACACCTTCTAATATTTTTTGTTCATATTTGTTCACACATACTTTTAGCTGTAAAATATAGTTTTCCGCGATTACCAAAGGCGTGTGGTGGGGGATATAATAAAAATTATAATCTTCAATTTGTATTAACTTGAAAGTGAAACTTTGATAAACATCAATATGAAAAGATCATTTGAAAAAAAATTAACTGAAATTTATATATTTTATTTTATGATGATATGTACATATATAAAAATATGCTGAAATGATTACTACGACAGTGACGTAGATTGTAGAGGGAGAAATAGAGTAAACACCCTGTATCTTGGTAGGAAGGTTAAATCTTCATATTTTGTGCTAAGGTTCCTCCAGTTACTATGTGGATAATTATTAATGAAACACCTTATATAATTGTAATTAATATTGGTTGGTTTGTTTTTATTACAATATACTGATAAAAAGAATTTCGTTTATTTTAAATGAAAACTGCTACAATTATTGCATAATTATTAAATATAATCAATGAATAACAAATCCCACAACAAAAATATAACATATATTACCCTACCGGTTTCATAAATAACATTTGCATGGTCAAATGTTATTTGTGAAACCGATAGAGATGTTATATTTCTGTTGTGGAATTTGTTATTTATTGATTTCATTCAATAATTATGGAAAGATTTCAGGTACTAAAGGATGAAACAATTAATTATTGCATAAGTAAATAATGTTGATACTTATTATAGATAGGTAAAACATTGAAAAATCATCAAATTCTTTAAGATTTATTTGCGAAAAATAAACAATTAAATATTAATTAGTATTAGGACAAAGTGGAAAAAATATATAAAACGACTATTCAAACTAAATGCTACAAAAACTAACAACTGTTATTATATAGTAGGTATTCAAAATACCTACTCATTTATTTTGTAAGATAGCCAATTTAGTATTTCTTTTTACATCTCTGGAGGGTTTCCTTTTTTTAGGGGGATTTTGACTGGCTGGTGACTCTTGGGACAATGGTTTTCTTTCTTGTTTCGTGGCTACATTTCTTGAAAAATTTTTGCAGAATTTGAAAATTTGGGTCGTTATTAATAGTTTTAAAATATACTCCCGATGAATATTGCAATCTAACGAACATTGTTTATCCCAATCTGGTAACAGTATAATTAATTTTTCCTTAATAACTGGTTAAATTATGTAACACTTTTTTAGTTAAAAACCTTTCGTAGTGGTTGGTAAAATTTTGTAGGCATATCTTAGTAAAATTTGCGATTAAATTACTAGGGTATTTTAATCCACCTTTATCGGTTACAACATAATTGTGGTGAAATATTAATTATTTATTTTCATCATCTAAATTATTTTCACCTCGTAAATATAATGCACATTGCTTATAGTTAAATTTTGCCAAAGACTTTTTAATCAAATAACCAGCAAAATATAATATTGTACAATCTTCCAAACTGACCGAATCTTGGAAATAGGTTATGGTATTGGATTCAATAGGTCGTTGAGTGGTTTCTGATTCAGATAAAACGCTCTCCTCAGCTATGACCCCAGTTTCGTTCAATATGCTGAAAATATCAGAAGTTTCCGACGAAGACTCCAGCAAATTTATATCTTCATCAGAATTTCCTCCGGAATTTGCTTTCGTCGGTGGTTTCATAAAATTATTGACTAAATTAAGTTTAAATGCAGCTTTGAAACTTCTGACAGTGGGGTTTCTGTTATAGCATCCTTTCTGCCTATACACAGAAAACTGATTTTCTAGAGGGTCCTGAATTAATCTTCTTGTCAGTACATACTTAAATGTTTGTTCTGTTATTTCGGCATAAAACTACTTAATAGCGTTTATAGTGACCAAAAAGCATTTGAAGGAAGGAGGTCTTGTTAATTTGCCCTTGGCAGTTTGCTTCCAAAGACCCTTTAAGAGAACCTCACCTTCACTTATTGCATCGATAGCCTCTTTGTAAGCTTGACAGTAGGCTCTATTGCATGGTTTTGCACTATATAAGCTGTTACTATTTAAGGCATCAAACAAATTATTCATCGTTTCGATAAAATTTGCTGTATTTTCAGCAGTTCCTGAGACCAGCTCCCCTGTTTTAACAGCAGTTTTAATGGCTGCAGCTACTGAATGACTGAGCAGTTGCATGGCCAATTTGACATTCATTTTTTCGAATGCATTTGGAATAGATGCCTCGTTGTTAATTTTATTAGGGCCCTTCCGGTTTCACTTTTTTGATCTAAGTCACATGTTTTTATAATATCAACGAATCGTATGAACTGGCCATTGAGAATTAAGTCGCTTGATAAAAAGTTATTTCGTATACATTTTATCAAATGTGGTACGTCATAGAAGCCAAAATATTTCTTTTGCTTAAATATAAAGTGGGGATTGTCCACAGTCACCCCCAAATTTTTAAATAGTTTTTGGTTTGTTGTGGACAAATCACAAACAACACGTATGGGATCCAAACCGGAGTCAGATATTTTTTCCAATGTATTTGTAACTATTTCTTGTAAATATTCAGCGCTTATACCATTTTCTGTTAAATAGGAATCTTCCATTGGGAAAAGACACCCCTTACCATCAAGACTGAAGCTTGTCCAGCCAAAAGTGGTTTTCTTGAGTTGTCTCCTATGTCTTGAAATCCTTCGATTAAATCTAATTTTGTGTTGTACTCGATAGTTTTTTTAATGGCCATTTCATCGAAAAGAAGTATGCATTTTTTCTCCTGATTTGACATGACTCTGGTTTTAATAGTAATGTTCTCGAAAAAATTTTTACTCAAACCTGGATTATACGTGAAATTAGAAATCCAGCTTTTTATTGTGGAAATAGCTGGAAGACTTACACCTCTTCTACGTAAAAACTTATTTGGGCCCTTTATAAAAAATTTCTAAGGCTAATTTTCTCTCCAACGGCAACCACTTCTTTTTATTAAGTACAAAATCGTGTGCGAGTCTTAGTCAAAACTGATGAACTTTTATTTCTTGCATTGAAAAGAGCTTTTTTTAAATTCCTAATCCTTGTAAGGAGATTATTATTTTTTTTCTGTGCTTCCTTCAATCTCATCTTAAGAGTCATTAACTGTCTACTTTTTTGGGGGGAATAGAAGGGGACGAAGGCATATTGATTAGCTCATGGATGAACGGATCAATGATATCTACACTACTGTCGCTTTCGTAATCAATACCATATGCAGTCATGCTCGTTGAAGGTCTTCTGAGAGTGTACTGTCGCAAACTGGGTACTGAATGCAATTCTAGCGATGGCATTTCATTTTCGTTATATTTTTCGGGAACAGCAAAATTTGGTAATCGTTTAGAAGTTGAAACATTTTTATTGAAATGCTTGCTGCATATAAATTTTCCCCTCAATATGCTAGAGCTCAGACTCGATAACGAAGCGTTTCCTGCAATATAAATAATCAGTATCAATATAATTCAAATATAATTACTATGATCGTACCCAATTAGCAATGCGAAATATTTAAGCAAGTACTATTTGGGTGATTATACAGACCGACCGTGCGCAACCTCGACAGAAACAAGATCCTTGTACGAAGACATAATTATTATATCAATCTTAAACTAGATACATATTTATAATGCTGGATATTTGGGACATATGCTTACTAAAAAATATTAATGGGATAGTTCGATAGTTGTAAGGCATATAATATGATAAAAACGGATGTTAGTCAATTTAATGAATTTTAATTTTTATTTTGTATAGGATGGTCTTAAATAAATTTTACATTCCAAAAACTTGTATGGAAGTTTTTTCAAATGGAATACCCTGTATAAGTATTCGTCAATGGATACTGAATTTTATCCCCTTCAACTTTGCTATTTTTACTCTCTGTACCTTCCTATTTTTCGTCGTTTGAAAGTTATTTAAAAAAACACATTTTTGGTTAAAATCTAAGCTCGTTAAATCGGGTAAGCAATTTTTCAAAACTCTTTTTATCTGGAACGCGTCGCTCAGGATATCGTTGATTATCAATTCTTTTTGCTAATACACAGTTTCTGTCGGATTCTCCCAAAAAAAAAATCATGTCAATTAATTAATTTTCAGTAAAATTCATTGTTACTTAACGCACAAAGCTTAAAAAACACAATAAACCAGCAAAAGTGAATCCAAACTGTCACTATAGAAACAATAAACATTCTGACATTTCATTAAGCGAGAACAGCCTACTACACCAAAAATGTGTTTTTTTAAATAACTTTCAAACGACGAAAAATAGGAAGGTACAGAGAGTAAAAATAGCAAAGTTGAAGGGGATAAAATTCAGTATCCATTGACGAATACTTATACAGGGTGCTCCATTCGAAAAAACTGAAAAAACTTCCATAGACGTTTTTGGAATGTAGAATTTATTTAATTCAAATCTTATAAAGTTGCGTTTTTTTAAAAAGGGATGTGCAAATTTAAATTTTATGGAAAAAGGTCAACGTCTGTATTTATTCATTTTAGCTTTATTTTAAGCATTAAAACTGTATAAATTTCCTATGAATTTATACATGGTTTAGCTCCCGCTTTTATCGATTGTCCGATCCATATCGATCCGGCCCGAACGTCCTACCTAAGGGGTCGATAAAGCGATATTCTCTCTCTCTGCTTTTACCCGTGGTAGCAAAAGCACCTATGCTCGTTTCGTTAGTGAAATTAAGATATATGTTTATCCAACTTCCTTAATAATATATTTACAGTCTATTTCTAATACAATATTATAATTTAATAAAGTTATAGAGTGTAAAGTCAGTGATTGGTGTCCTGGTATACTGTAAGTACCTTTAAAATTAATCTAATTATAAGTATGTGAACAAGCACGTTTCCATTTTCACCGGCATTGTCGCGCTGTTGCTAAACGGTTGCCGGTTTCCTACAGTGGATGCATTTTTTAACATTAAGATTTGGAGCAAAGAAACCTAAGATCCAATAGTAATCGAGCTGTCAGATAGCTGAAGATAAAATTAAACGTAAACCAACTTTTTTACAAATAACATTGTTGTAAACTGTAAAAATATTTCCACACATGTAATATAACCTCATGTAAACAATAAATTCACACAAATCACCAGTAGGTAATCTGTGGCCAGGGCTTGACGCATGCGTTGTGTCGAATTCATGGAAGAAATTAATTTCTTAGTTGAAAGTTGGCCATCTTTCTTAGTTTTAATTTAAATCTTAATTTCTTAGTTTCTTGCATTAACATCTACATTACATTACATGGTTTTATCTTCTTAGTTTTAGTTTTAATTTTTTCTTGCATGAATCCACCTTAAGTATCAAGTCATTTCATTTATATTTTTCTGTATAAAGATCTATACCCCAGCAAACACGATCCTGGCGGCCCTTCAACGGCGAAATTGCCGTTGCGGGCAAATGCAGGCACAACTATGGGCTTATTAAAGTTAAATTAAATTGCCCGCTTCATTATTAATATTGATTGTACTAATCCATTTTCAAGGGCCGTCGTCGGTAAATTGAATTGGTTGGGTTTTTGAAATCCCAGGATATTTTATATCTAATATCGCAAAATGAATTGAAAACTGAAAAGGTGGGTAGTCAAGTTGAAAAATTAATAAATATTCATATATATTTTAATAAAAAACATATTTGAACGGATAACTCTTCAGGGTAAAAATAAATAAAAAACATAATACAAAAACAAATTTGAACAGATAACACTCTTCAGGATCAAAATAAATAAAAAACATAACACAAAACATACTCTTCACGATAAAAATAAATAAAAAACAACACACAGATAACTTCTGGATAAAAATAAATTCATAGAGGTAAGTTGTTAAAATTATAATTTCTTCGAAAATCGTCTAGCTGAACGGAGCCAGCCTTTTATTACATTTTCCACTTCATCCAAGGTGGGTGATTGATTAATAAGTGGATTATTTCTAACAGACACTACAAATAAGTTAAATCGATTATACTTGATTGTCACATATTTATATAAAGCAGCAAATTTTTATTGTATTGTATTAGCTTCGCCTAATGATTTGCTACCATCATCATCAAATCTTTGTGAATTTTTTGGCATCCCACATCGGCTTCCAATGTTTTTCTTTGAGATGAGTGAGATGCTCATGTCTACATTTTTCAGAGGAGTCAACATTTTTTTTTTTTGGAAGAGGGACTGTTGGTATGTTGTCATTGCTATCTTCACTGAACTGATCATAGTCCTTGTAAGCTATATTCTTTTTTGGAACTCTTTTTCTTTCACTTTCCGATTCAGTTTGTGAATCGACTTCTAGATGTTGAAGTTTTCTACGTGCTTTAGAGAAATCGTCTGAAACAATAGAATATAAAGATTTGATGATCAATGTGAAATATCTCTATATATTTTACTATCAAATATTACTTCCAAAGAAATAGCTAGAAGTTTGAAAACTAACCTGTAGAATATTTCACCTTGATTGGACAAACAATGCATTTTTCCTCAATAATTTGAATATGACTTTGAATTGCTTTGTCTTTGACAATATCTGACTTGAAATAATTGCCATTGTAACTACTCCATTTTCATCCGACTCTTCTGGGAATTCAACTACCAAATATTTTCTTGAAAGACAAAGTCGGCTTATGAGAATTCATGAATAGCAGCACAAGTGATAAACAAGTATACACAAATATAATGTGCTATAAATAAATTATAAATTCAATTTTTTTTCTACTTCCATGAATAAATCATAACATTTTAAAGCCAACAACATTTTTTTAACTTCCTCAATATTAGTCCACATGTATGCAGGGAGTTGTGGAAAATAATTGAGTAATACACAAAAAATTTATAAAGTCTATCTGAGAACGAAGAATTAAATTATTAAAAATAAGGAAACAGATATACTGAGAATTTAAAGTGATATTGAGTGGAGGGTTCAAATATATGCAGGGAAAAAAAACTTCAGATACAATGATATAAGGGTGAAACAATGTAACTGTGTTCATGCTCCAAAAGAATTCCTTTAAATTGAATATAATCTACTCTGTAGATGTATTCAGTTAATTCATCCTGATTCAAAGCAACCTCAAAGAGCAAAAAGAGATCACTTTTTGCAGGATAGGTCAAAAAAGGTTTAATTTTTTTCAAGTGTCGACCTTTTATATAAATCTTATTGCTCGATTTAGATATCGAGGTAATTAATAAAATTTCTCCATTTTTCAAGAAAGCACAATTATCACCAATTTCAATAGAAAAAATACAATTTTTGAAAATAATCTTTTTGAAATCAGTGGATATTTTCAAAGGTTTTCCTAGGAGTTGTATAAGTTTCTCGTTGTTGATATTATTTGTATTTATTTCTCTGCCTTCCAAAATTCGGTTCACGACTTGTTGTAAACATTGATTTGATTTTTGATAAAGAGTTTTTCAAAAAACCCAGGTAATTTTCAAAGCTGAAACAATTCACCTCACATAGTGACCCAAATTTCTTGGCATCATCAGCAAGATGTATAATCGAGTGAACATTGTATACACAAAAATCTTTTCCATATATTTGAATTGCATTTTCCACAAAAGTTGTTAACAGAATTTTGGCATAGTTGTTGTATTCAGAATTCAGTCTTGAATTCATCAAGATTGTTATTCCAAATTTCAGTAACATGAAATTGCAGAAAATATTTTTGGGTAAAATATTATACAGAAGGAACTGTCTGTATTCAATGGCTTTCCAATGTTCTAAATCTCTCAGTGATCTAGGTTTTCGATTAAATTCTGCTGGCCAAAAGCCATTCAGTTTTTTAATCATGTCCTCTAAAATAATGAATTTTCCAGATTCAAATCGATAGAGACGACTACCATCCCTCCACAAAAACAATAATTTTTTAACTACTCCAAGACAAACACTATGCATATAATCATTGGGGAAATTGGAAACCATTCCTATATTCAAATCAGTTAAGGGTGAAGGACCTTTATGATATTCACCATATAATCCAGATAAAAACTCTTCATCAGATCTCAAATCTGCTCGTGAATTGGTGAAAATAATTTTATGGTTTTCATATGTACCACTGTCAAGGCATTTATCACACCCATAATAAGCATTGTGGCCCTTGGTTTTTTTGATGAAACATCTAGCTGGGGTGTCATAACAAAATGATCTACATGATATGGTTATTACTGAGCCTTCATGTACTAAGCCATCAGACAAATAATTTCTCATCTCATTTATGGATTGCTTGAAGAAGTCTGATAAAGGTGGTTTAGTTTTCCCTGAATATATCGCCACAGGAAAAGGTGGTTCAGTTGAATATTCTGCAATTTTACATAAAATAGGCCAAAATGATTCCTTGCTGCTCTTATGAATGGGTAAACCATCTACATTGAAATCGAGACTATAATTCAAATTGCCATCATGATATTTCTGAAAATTTTTCAAAATTCCAGTTCTCAGACCAAAATAATAAATATGTCCTTGTCCCATATCTGACAAAGAGTTTTTAGATGGAGTTTTAAGTAAGGGTCTAGCATCCAAAGGCAAATTTTCTAAATTTGGATTGGTATTCAACCATTTCAATAAATCAGAGACAGCGGAATGAGTTATGTTATGTCTTAAAGACCAAGACCTTAAAAAATTTACCGAACTAATGTTATCATGCCTTAGTTCATGATTATTAAATACTATTTGATCACCATCATTTTTAAAATCTGAACTTGATGATGATGGACTTTCGGCTTCATCATCAAATAATGATATTGATGGGTTAGATTGATTTTCATTCGAAGATGTACATTCGAGTAGTTTATTGTTATTTGGGCTAGTTATGCTTTCACTGACTACAGCAATTTTGGGCATAAATATGCTTGAACTGGATCCAGGATCCATATAAGGTGATTTAGTAACCATTTGTTCTTTTTCTACCATAGACACAATACGAATTGCAGTTTTCTTGGACAAACGGTTGATTTGACGCCTACTTTTTCGTTTTACAGGAACCCACTTACTGGAAATCAATATACTGAATCAACACTTGCCAAAAAATAACGAGTATTTCATGTGTACTTGCTTTTACAAACTGAAAAAGTCCGAGGAAATGGAATGTAATTCTTACTTTTCTTCCATGGTCACTGTCGGAGATAATATACACAAAGTCACTGTTAAGCTTTGCACAAAGAACATATAATACAATAAAATTGTAGAGAGGAAATCACAGGAAAAAATTTCTTTTACCTCCACAATTTCTAACATTCTAACCTTAAAAATAGGAAGTGGATAAAATCCCGTACGTGGGATCGGCTCGAAAAAATTGAAATCCCGAATGTGCGGAGTTAAAAATTTCTACGTTCTCTGTTCTAACCTCAAACTCTCAAACAAATGTAATAATTTGATGGTGTATTTTAGAGCATGTTTTACTTTTTTCCAGATACGAGATAATAAAATTCGATCATTAATTATTGAAATTGATTTTAAAACTAACAAACTGTTTTTTTAATATTACTTTACAAGGATTAGTATATACACCGTTTTTTATCTAGTAAAGTAACTATAGTTTTTAAACAATTACTTATTTTCTTAGTTGTAAAAACAGCATGTATTACAAGTTATATTTGTCTTCATTTGATTAAGTAATGCTGCCATCAGTTGACAAAAACTTTAATAAAGGGAAAGGGAATCTAGTTATCGAAAGTCAAAGTAATTTCAACAAAAGTAGATAGGTAATGTAATTTTATTTATAATTAGACTTTATAATAGCTACTTAAAAAGAAAAAGTTTATTGCAATTTCCTTCGTTTTCTTGGTAATCCTATAGCTGTTAAAGATCTTCCTTTCGGCCTACCTCTTTGTTTAATGGTGCTCTAAAAAATATATACAATTGTCACAATAACTGTAATTATGATCTGTAAGTACTTGAAGACCATATCTCAGTTTGTTTTGTTCGTCATCTAAATTATTGGTATGGCTGTCATGCAAATTGTTTGGCTTTTTATGTTTATTACTTTGGATTTCATCCAAATCACTCGCCTGTAAGCAATTTTCTAAAGGGGCTTGGGTATCTCCAACACTTATTAACTGAATTTTATTTAGGTTTTGCCAATTTTCTGTCAACTCGATCAAAATATTCATTCTGTCCTGGAATTCTGCCGTTGACGCTTCACTGCATAAATTAGACAATTGAAGACAAACAGCCTGGGCTTTTTAAAAATTTTCATGTGATGTGAGTGTTTTACCTTTAATATTACAGTTGATTTTCACTTCAGGTAATTCTAAACCACTAGAAGAGCTGTCTGTGGTACTAGTGGATGCTTGCATTGACATAGGACTTATATCTTCAATATATTTTCTAGTCCACCTGACATTAAACAGACTTTCACTGTAAAGTTCAATTCTTAGATATTTTCTATAAAATAAGATGTGTTTACATGGCAGCTTCATAGCAATAAAAAAGCTACATTGGCAGTCTGTATCTGACACTAATATTGCATCCTTTCCTGCTATACAAAGAGTTCTTTTTTCATCAATTTTGTTGAATTTAAAAGGATTTTCAACTAACTGAACATCTTGTAGATTTTTCTCTATCTGTTTATATGCATATGCAGTAAGATGCTTATAAAACATCTTATTTACATCAGAAAGTTCTTTTGGTACTTTTAGTATCATTTTACTGTACTCATTCTGTTTTTCTACACGCTTCATCTTTATTAAAATGAATAATTTATTGATAAATTCATTAAAAGTACTGTAGACTGAAATAATAGATTTCAGTTTAGCATTTAAACTTTCTAATCTATTGTTAATAAAGTTATAAAAATTTTCAGTGTACTTGGTAAAACATTTTACCCACTCATGTTTAATTGGCTCCCAGTTTTTTAAAAAATATTTCATCACTGCAGCTGGCAATTTGATTTTCATCTCGCTTAAAATGTTGTTGTAATTGTCTTCACTTTTTGCATACACTAATTTATTTAAATATTCCAAAGATATCCTGACTTCTTCAGATTTTAAATTTAATTTTGATGTTGTTTCCTCTCTCTGGAAAATTTGTAGGGTATGAAATAAACATATTAATTTTTTTGCATTGCCAAATTCTTTAGTATAATAACATCTCTTTCTGCGGCACTTTTATCTGTCATTACAACTTTTATATTCTCCCAGTTGGGATTTCTCTCTTTAAATCTGAAAGTGAAATTAATATTATAAACATAGTCATAAAATTTATTCAAAAATGGAATTAAATAACAGTTGAATGTTTTTTATATGGTAGGTACCTAATGACCTAATCCATAAAATAAAATACGCACCGTCTAAGAAGCCAACCTAAAGATTCGCTATCTTCCTTTGTTAGAACAGATACGCCAACAATATCAGTACTGCCAAAGGAATTTTCTACAACCATCACATAAACGGGACACCCATTTCCCAGCAATTTATAAGTTCCATCTAAAAATAGCATTTCAGGAAACAGTGAAAAACATTTTTTCATTTCATTATCTTGGAAAAAAATTCCTTGAAATATATTATTGCTATCAGTTTGTACGTCAATTGTACAGTGATATTTTTCTTTCAAAATTGTGACAATTTCTTGAAGGTTATCTGATGTTTTTCCATGAGCGTTTTTTGCAATATTCGATAGATCACGTAATAAAATAGTATTCCCCGTTTTTTGAACAAGTTCTGCTTGAAGTAATTTTTTATTTACTTTCAATTTCATTATTTCCATGACAGATTTTCGGTTTTCCTCAGTCAATCTTCTTTGTTTTGGCAACTGTTTGAATACCTCTCTAAAAATTAAGAAAACTTTTATGTTAACAATTAGGTATGATTTAAGAATTATTATTATGTATAAGTACATTAATGAACACATTGTCATTATTTTCTTTTTATCCACCTTATACAATTTTTTTAATCTAGGATAATTGCTTACTCTGTAGGGATTTCATGATTATGATTATTGTTTATAGATTTAATTACCAAAAATTTCCCATCTTCAGAAATTTTTACATTAATTTCAGCTGGACATTTTTGTTTCAAAGTCCTACAAAAAAGGAAAACTTTAAAATTATATCTACCTATTTTATAATTTTTCAGTTACTTGGTTGTATGCTTATTTCATCAAACATTAAAATACAATGTTTATCTAGTTGATTTTTATAATTTTTAGTTTCAGCTTTGAGAACTGCAAAAACTTCGTCATGTATGCAGGTTGAATTGGAATTCTATTAAGGAGTTTCATGATTGTTTTCCTTGACGGCAATGCAAATAGCTTTGACAAGAATCTGTACCCAGATCCACTTTGTTTGTATAAAGCTAATGCCAATACCTTGTCTTCCAGTGTGTATCTTCTTTCTTTTGGTTGTTTATCAACATTTTCAATTTGACTTTCAAAAAATCGTTTGCGAATGATCCATACTGGTTACACATTTTTCAAAAAGTTCTGATTTTTTAAAGGTTTCAGCAGCATACCTTTTTTTTCAGCAACAGATGACTTCTTCTAAATTGGGTGGCTCTTTCATAAATATGTCTTTTGGTGTTAGGTTTTTACCCTTGATACATTCTCCTCAGCAAGTAAATCAGATCTTTCTAAAGTAGGAAATAATATCAGTAGCAATTAATAATAATATGAATAAGCAATATACATTGCATATAGATAGATAGCATTTTTCAATGTTAAATTTTCAACCCTATTTTAGACAATATTCTAATAAAAGTAGACAGTCAAAACTTGACGTAAGTAAATAATATAAAAATTTATAAATGCATTTTTGAGTAATAATTTTCCATGTTTTTTAATAAATCAAAATATTTCCCTATATAATATCTACCATTTCTGTGAAAATTTCTTTGTTAAACACCTATATTAGTAAATCAATTAATTAATCACTCACTTATTTTTGGAGTAACTGCAGCAATCAAGTCTGCTAATGCAACATCAGTAGAATGTTGAGCAGCATATTATGATAATTTCAGCTCGGGTTCAACTGAATAGCTACAACTACCCTCATTAATAGCACAGGATTCTTGTGCTTTTTTAGATTTCAGTTTTGCGAACTGTGCATTTAAAGCTTCCTGTAAGTCATAGGACTCTCAGTTACATATTCAGTACCAATTTGTGGTACAGCTAAAGAGGTTAATGGTTGAGCTTCAATTATTGAGGAAGGAACATTATCAGTTACTGGTTCTAAAGATTCTAGAAAATATAAACAATTGAATAAATGTATGCTAGTCAGTTGTTAGTTTTTTTTCTTTAATTATGGATTTACCTGGTAAATTGACCAACGGGCAAACTCCTCTTTTCAGAACTTTATTTGGACCAAAATCTTCAGATAAAAAGTGTAAGGCACACACTCTACAATTATCATAAATGTTTTTGGATGTAATTTTCTCCTTCAACCTTCTATTTTCACATAAATTTACCCATTTGTCAAAAAATGCTTCACTGTTCTTGGCAGGATTGGGAAAACGATGCTTTTATAGCAACCACTAACACAGCAAGCGAGTGAAGGCATGACTCAAATATACAGCTAGCTCAATATTCTGGAACAAAAATTATTCAAGTTTTAATTCCTCAGGGTAGTTATAAACCAATTTGATATTTCCGGAGCGCTTTACCCATACTTTTAATTGGTTACTGTGTTTTATCGGGAATTTAAAAAATGACACAGATCCCTCAGTTTCTTTCTTTTCCTTTACATTTCTACAGTTAATATAACTGCATTTGACCGAATATTTTCCGCACATTATTCTAATAAAGTTCAACGAATGATAAATGCCAATAAGTAAACAAAATAAAATATGAATCGTCAGTGAAAAACTAGTAAATAATATCGTTGAATGAATAAATACTTACTCAATCAACGATAACACGCACAGTGGTATACGGAAAAGCTACGTGAAGTAACAACAACAACAAGATCTAGACGTCGACTGGCAAGTTTGAGGATTATAAAGGTATAGAAGCATTTCATGTCTACCTGTAAAACCTTGGCTATTAAAATAGTTCGAAATCCTGGCCTGTCTGCCACAAGTGGGCCAGACGATTATTTGGAAATCCATATTTGTAATATTACTTTACATGTCCTGTTTAATACGCCCCAACATGTCTACTTGGTAACATAAAATCTATCTGAGACTGACCTGTAATTTAATTGTGAGTACTGAAATCTTAGAGTAGGTACTTTCCTAGTCTTAGTGTGGGTTTATACAGCTTGATTTAGTTTTAAGCATAAACATTAGGATAAAAGATAAACCAATACATTTTAATGCACCTGTTTATACAGAATAACAATCATTTTACATTGAAATCGTTAAATGTTTGTTAATGTTTATGCTTAAGACTAAATCAAGCTGAATAAACCCACACTAAGACTGAAATTCATAAATTTTAATAGGCCTGCCTGAATGATTCCATGTTGCCAAGATACCACAGTGACATCAGAAATTCTTTTTCTATATTCATTTTAGGATATATGGGGCAACATTATTATTATTATTATTATTATGCCTAAATACTTGTTTGGCTTTTAAGATGATATCATCGAATGAAGTCGTCGTCAATCGAAAATGTTGTTGAAATTGGGTACAGTCACTTCTGCAATTTTCTCCAAAACATTTTCTTCCTCCTCATCAGGGTCCTCCAAAAAAGCAAATCTTGCATAGTTTACAATTGCGAAGTAATAATTATTCATATTTTATAAAAATACTAAAATAACCTCAAAAATATTATGACATGACATGACATGACATTTGATAGATGTCCCTCGTTTGACAGTTCGGTAACAAACAAACAATCCTTTTATCTCTGCTTCTGCTCCACTCCTCTCACCAAAGAATACACCACGTTAGATGGTGTATTCTTTGCTTTCACTGTCCATTTCGGAGTTAATTGCCGAACGACCCTCATGTAGATCTATGGAACTTTTAGAATGAATTATGAAAATAGGTAGTTTTGTTTTCAAAATGAATGTCATATTTCCCTAATAAAATAAGAATTTAAGCTTAGTTTATGTTAAATGACGAATTAAATAGATTTATTAGGTATTAAAGAAAGGGTTACATGAATGCAAACTAAATCCTAGGTTGTAGAAATTTTAATATTTAATGTTAAAAATGAACTGTCATTATAGGTATTTTTCTTTAAAAAAATGAAAATTTGTGAAAACTTTAATTATATTAACTGTATTAAGTAGTAGGAATAGAAACAGAATGATTAAATCAAGTTAAAAGGACATTAAATAAAAAGAACCATCTCATAATCACATTATGTTAGAAAAATCAAGTGATAACAAAAAATTACCTAGCAACAGAAACAGACAGTAGAAAAAAGTTTGTTTTGGACAGGTAGTTATTTGGTTTTGAGTGAGAAAAGCTAAAAAGTTACAAAATGTATATTCAAATATAGTTAAAAATTCTAAAACTTTCCCAAATAAATGCCTAAACAGTTTAAAGTACGTATAAATGAATAAATAAACAAATAAACATTAAATAACATTTTCCAGTCCTCAAGAAATTTCAAGCACTGCAGCCATATTCGACCCGATTGGAAAGAATTACCTCTTCAAGAGTGTTTACAACGATATAGTGCTCAGGTTAGTGACTAATATTATTTGGTAACAATAAATAAATAAATACAAACAATGTATAAGATGTACATCTAAAATAATTTCATATTTTCATTCTACATAATAGATCTAAAGTATAAACTCACTTCAATAGTCAAGAAAATCCATGGTGTTTAAGGTTAGAATTTTATTGTTGTTTTTTCTGTTATTTCACAGGGTGCTTCTTGTAAAAGTTGAAATTTTTCTTGCGTGTCTCTGTATTTTTTTCTAATAACATGAATTTTTACTGTTAAATTTGAAGGGCAATTGGTATTTCTCGTTTTATTTTTTGAAGATGGTTCGCAGGTTTTTGAGCACCGAGTAAAGTGTGGTGACATCTAAAATTAAATTTAAGCTTTATAGGTAATAGGTATTATATCTATTATTGTGAGCCTTAAATAAAACTTTTGAAATTTTAGTAAATACTTTTAAAAAACTATCTATTCGATATATTATATATAGGTACCAAGGTATCTATCTATCTATCAATTAAATATTTCATCTTAGTCTCCCTTTAAGTTTAATCCATTCTCCATCCTCAATATCCGTATTACTGATAAGTTGTTTTCAAACTCTGGAGAACTATATCGATGGTTTATCGATAACTATCGATATTTTTGACTATCGAAAAAAATTACTATCGATAGTTGAGATGTTTAGGTAAAGAATATAATATTTTGAAAGCTGACATGGAGAAAAAATGGGACAGAGAGAGAGATGAGAGAAAGAGAGAGATATAGGAAAGAAAGAGAGATATGGAAGAGAGATATATGAGAAAGATGGGAGAGGGAGAGAGGGAGAGAGAAAGAGATGAGAGATGGGGGAGAGAAATAGGAAAGAGAGAAAGATATGGGGGAGATAGATAGGAAAGAGAGAGAGATGGGAGAGAGAGTGAGAAAGAAATATGAGAAGGGAGAGGGATGGGAGAGAGAGAGAGAGAGAGAAAGAGAGATATGGAAGAAAGATATATGAGAGGGAGAGAGAGGAAGAGAGATGGGAGAGACAGATATGGAAGAGAGAGGAAGATATAGGAAATAGAGAGAGATGGGAAAGAGAGAGAAAAGGGCAGGTATGGGAGAGAGAGGGATTGGAGCGTAAGAGAGATATGGAAGAGAGAGAGAGAGAGAGATGGGAAAGAAAGATGAGAGAGATGGGAAAGAAAGATGAGAGATAGAGATGGGAGAGAGAGAAAGAGAGTGTATTGCGTGTGATTACAATTATTATTTTAAATTGTCAGAATCTAAGACGGATTCGGTAAGGTTCGCGACCCTCGGAATTTTGTAACGCTTTATTTTTCTTATTAAACCATTTTAGACAATTATTGACAATAATTAACCATTTTTCAAAATTTTAACAAATTATTGACCATTTTGCCATTTTTCAAAATTTTAGACCATTTTTCAAAATTTTTGACAATTATTGACCATTTTTCAAAATTTTGACAATTATTGACAAAGTTGATACGTTGCTTTGAAATAAATATATTATATTATTATATTTAAGTATATTTTTTTAACATTTTGACAAAAATCGTACAAAGAAGTTACCGATGTAAAACTATCGAAAATAATCGATAGTAAAAATAGAACTACTTTTCGATAGTCGGTACTATCGATAATTCTCCATTCCTACAACTAATGACAGCACTGACAATTGACATTGACATCACATAAGCACCATAGATATCTACGCCTTAAAGAGTATACACTAGGGTGTGTCATTTTTGGGCCATTATTTTTTTTACTGCTATACCAGAAAATCTGGTAGTATATAGAAAATAAAAAATTATGCCGCTGGGCTAAAAGGTTTAAGTCCAATAGCGGCTTAGCTCATCAAAAAATTCGATTTCCCATTTAAATAATACAGGAAATATTTTTGTTTATTTTAAGTGGACTTTTCGCTATTAAAAAAAATTTTTTTTTTCAAAAAACCTTATGGATTTTGTAGAAAATTTAATTCTCTACAAAAATATCTCTTTGGACGAAGACTGTAGAACCACTAGTTTCGAAGTTATAGCCCGTCAAACGGTAACATTTAAAAACATACACATTAAATTCCATTTAATTTTCAATATATTACTCTTACATGAATAATTTAATTTTATTGTACATTTTTGAGCATGTGATTGCTGAATTTTTTTGATGCTACTTATTTATAATTAAAATTATTTAAAGAATCGTCCGAGCCACACAAACACACTTTTTAGCCATTTTTTATCACAACGATACAGAATAACGCGTGTTTTCGAAGCAATAATAATAATATTATAAGTCATTAGTTACTCAAAAATGTCAAAATGTCATTCAAAGATAATATTCACAAAATGTCATTCTCTGTCGTATAAATACCGAGCATGCGTACTTTAATTTTTTTTTAAATAATTAAAAATAGTCTGTCCAGGATTTTTTAAGGCAACCCATTTTTAATATATTTTCTAATATACTAAATTTATTATAAAACATGTTTCATTCTATTATCAGCTCCGTGAAGGTCGACCTTACTTCGGATCTTAGACTAATATTTCTTTTCACGATCTAAGAAACTGGCTAGTCTTGACTTAGGCTTGAGATGCAATAAAACCATAAAACTTTTCGGATTTACCGTGCAGAGCCGCACTATACCTGATGAAAAAGAAAAAGTACTAAGTAAATTAATTTTTACAATTTATTAATCACTTTTTTTTATATTCCCCTTACTAATGTGTAAAGTTGGTTGGGAATTAAATAAACAAACAAAAATTTGCAGTAATAATATATTTTAACAGTATATAATACTTACATTTAAGAACAAAATAAAACTCACCATTTCTTACTCTAAACTGTATTTCTTTTTCCGTAGGAGCAGAGTTCCTCATTGGCCCCGATGCCCTAGGGCCCCCTGGTACTGAAAAGTGTTATGTTGGCGGGTTCAGTAATAGTAAACACTTTGTGATTGTTTATTATTCGCACTTTATTGAAACTTTATTTAACAAAACCATAACCGTCCAGTTCGTTCTGTCTAGAGCCCTCAGCTGACTTCACCCAGGTTCGCCAACCGACAAGCGTTTCAGTGTTGCCATCAGCCAAAGTACCTAACAGAACATCTCCCTTTCTTAGATCTAATTAAATTTACAAACATATGTAATCATCTAAATACCTAGGTTTTTTAATTTCACGCCTAGGTCTAACAGAGTTTTCTACAGTTAGTTTAGGGGAAACCATGTCCTTCGAGTGAACATTCATTTTAGGGGAAACAATGTTATTAGGAGAAGTAAAGCTAGATCCAGGAGCGTCGAGAGATACACTTTCCGGAGCACTAGAAATGTCATTCCGTTTACACTCATTATCTGTTTCTGTTAAATTTGAACTTTTGTTATTACAATTTAGAGGTTGATAATTATCGGGTGAAGTATATGCCGGGGTAAACTGTGACTGAGTATAGTATGGTGCTGGAATCAGGTGCCACCTGTTTCTTCGATAAATTCCAGAGTTAGATTCAATTAGGTATGAACGAGGTTCTTCTAAAAATTTGAGTATTTTAGCGTAAACTCTTAAATCCGTTACCCAGACATAATCTCCTACCTCTAGGTCAGGTAACTTTCTGGACTGGTGTCTGTTATTAAATTGTTTGATGGACTTTTCTTTTACCTTACTTTCCCTATTGATCAAAAATTGCTTGTCAATTGGATTGTTAAGTTGGCTTGGCAACAATGGCATAAAAGAGCGCACCTTTCTCCCAAACATCAACTCGCTTGGAGAAAAACCGCACTCTAAGGGTGTTGTTCGATAAGCCAGTAAGGCTTTATAAAGGTCATCATTTTTTTTTAAAAGATTTTTTGCAATTTTAACAGCTGCCTCAACACAGCCGTTTGACTGTGCAAAGTAAGGACTACTCGTTATGTGTTTAAATTCATATTCATTGGAAAACTTTCCAAATTCAGACTGAAATTGCGGACCATTGTCTGACCTAACTACTTCTGGAATTCCATATCTAGAGAACAACTGTTTCAATTTGTTTATGATGACTAATTCGGTCATTTTTGTAAGCTGAAATATTTCAAAAAATCTTGAGTAGTAGTCTGTAACAATAAGGTACCAAATATTATTGCACTTGAACAAATCTAACGCAATTTTCTGCCAAGCACGGTCAGGAAAACTTTCACCGATCATAGGTTCTTTAAAGTTAATTCTATTTTCCACGCATTGGGGACAGTTTCTAACCAAGTTTTCTATTTGAGTAGAAAGACCTAACCACCACACAGACATTTTTGCCCTTTGTCTACACTTTACAATTCCTTGGTGCCCATCATGAATAAATTTCAGACATTTTAATTGAAGTGAAGCCGGAATAAAAATACGAGAATTTCGCAATAAAAACCCCTCAGAGAATGAAAAATCAAATCTGTACTGATAATAAGGCAGGAAATCATTACCCAAAATACTTTTATTTGGCCAACCTGTCTCAGTATATTTTTTTATTTGAACTGTAATAGGGTCTTTTTCTTGTTCAGCTTTAATTTCGTCTAGAAAATAAGGTTTTACCTCAACTGACTGGACTATAAGTCTAACATGAGCCTCTGTTTCACACTGCAATTCATCTTGAATAGGTGACTCAGTATTCGGTGGAAAATTCCGCGATAGAGCATCGGCCACCACGAGCTCCTTTCCTGGAGAATAATAGATTTTATAATTGTATCTCATTAAACGGATTCTAAAGCGCTGTAATCTTGGGGTTAATTCATCAATAGGTTTTGTCTGTAAAACCTGAATTAGAGGCTTATGATCGGTTTGCATTAAAACTGGGATTCCCGAAATGTACTCATAAAATTTTTCAGCTGACCAGGTTAAAGCCAATGCTTCACGCTCAATTTGAGCATACCTCTTTTCTGTATTTGAAAGCAAACGAGAAGCATATGCAACTACTTCAGTGTTTCCGTCCTCTGAAGTCTGAAGTAGACAAGCCCCTAGTCCATAGGATGAACTATCTGCTTGGATACAAATTTGTTTTGTGGGGTCAAAGTATGCTAAAGTAGGGCACTTTAATAGTATTGATTTTGAATTTTCAAACGCCTCCTTTTGGGAGATTCCCCAAATAAAATCTACATTTTTCTTTAAAAGAGAAGTTAATGGTTCAAGTAAATGAGAACGGTCGGGTATAAAGCGACTAGAAAAATTTATCATACCAAGATATTGCAAAATTTCTTTTTTGTTCTTCGGCTCAGGGAACTGAACAATTGATTTTATTCTATCTGGATCAACGGAAATTCCAGTATTGGCAATAGTGTGTCCTAAAAACGTTAGAGATTTGGTAGCAAAAACGCATTTTTCTTTATTTAAAGTAATGCCTTCTTGTTCAATACGCCGTAACACCTCAAACAGAATTTTATTATGTTCTTCAATAGTAGGAGCATGTACTAATATATCATCAATGTGACTTATTACTCCTTCTAAGCCAGATAATATTTTATTGAGTAACATGGAAAAATATTCTGGAGCACAGGTAATACCAAAGGGCAACCTTTTAAAATAAAATCTCCCAAATGGAGTTATAAAAGTGGTTAACTGTTGGGAGTCTTGACTAAGTTTAATTTGATAGAAACCTGAATTAGTGTCCAATTTAGAGAAATAGTTTGAACCCTGAATTTGTGCTAAAATAGTTTCTACTTTACCTATTGGAAAGTGTGACCGTAAAACTGCCTTATTCAAATGAGTA
Organism: Lochmaea crataegi; assembly: GCA_947563755.1. Taxonomy (NCBI): domain Eukaryota; kingdom Metazoa; phylum Arthropoda; class Insecta; order Coleoptera; family Chrysomelidae; genus Lochmaea; species Lochmaea crataegi. The sequence continues at coordinate 61,375,517 of OX387422.1, read as the reverse complement.
TAGTCAACACAGAGGCGAATTTTTGAATTTTTTTGCACTACAACAATTGGACTCACCCATTCAGTAGGAACTTCAATAGGTTCAATTATCTTAAGAGTTTTTAAACGTTCCAGTTCCTCCTTTAATGGCTTTAAAAGGGGAATTGGAACGACTCGTGGAACTGATTGAATGAAAGATGGAGCACCCTCAACTAATCTAATTTGCATTTCAGTTTTGAAATTACCTACACTATTAAAAATTTTTGGGTACTTTTCAACAATCTGGTTTTTTACAGAATCATCTAAATTTACTGGAGCTATCTGATTACAAAATAAATTCAAAATATTCAATTTTTGAATTGCAGCTCTTCCTAAAATAGGTTTAGTAAGCTTTTCAATGACATATAGGTCTGTACTAAAACTTAGATCTGCAAACTTTAAGACAACAGAAATAGTCCCTAACACCATCAATTTAATTCCAGACGGTCCAGTGACCATTTTATCAGTAACATTAATTTGTTTACATAGACTAGGACTAAGTATATGTTTAGGTATGCATGAAATGTCTGCACCCGTATCTACTAGAAAATTTAGATTTTTGTCAAGTTTTGATACAAAAATTGAAGCTATCCACTCACTGGAATCAATATGATTAACCTCCCGATTATGATCAATAGTAATAGATCCCAGAAAGTTGTCTTCTACAGTTTCCGATTGATCTAAATTTGGGTCTGTATTCACATTGTTATATATGGCCTCCAACTCTGCAAAATTATTTAAATGGATAGAGCTCACCTTATTTTTCCTACAAACCACTGCCCAATGACCTTTCTTCTGACATTTTCTACAGGTAGACTTGTTAGCTGGACACTGTTCTCGAACATGCTTTGGTTGTAAACCACAAAATCCACACTTAGTAGAGTAACATTTTTCTTTTTCGTCCGACTTGATAGAAGAGTTTGATCGTGAATTTGATGGACCCCCAGCTTTGTCCTTTGGGACCTGCACTTTCCCAATGTAGCGTTGATTGCCTTGAAGCTCCTTGTTTTGATTAGCTTGCAATTCAGCTTGTTTTGCCTGCAAGACACACTCTTGTAATGTCAGTTTATCTTTTAATTGAAGTCTTTCCGAAGTTTTGGCATCAAGCATGCCTACTACTATTCGGTCTCTGATAAGATCTTCTTTTAAATTGCCATAATCACAATATTCTGACAAGGAATGTAAATTGGTGATAAAAGAGTCTATAGATTCCCCAGGTTTCTGAAATCTCGAATTAAATTTGAACCTTTCAAAAATAACATTCCTTCTTGGTATAAAGTAACTTTCAAAACTATCTAGAGCTTCATCATACGTAGCAGGAACGGTTTGGAATTGGACCATAACTTCCTCGGCTTCTTCGCCCATGATGTATGTAAGAATATCTATTTTCTCTTTTTCGGACTTGCCTAATTGTCCTGACACTGACATGTATCTTTCAAACCTTTTACGCCATGCTGGCCATGCAGCTGGCAAGGAAAAATTAAGTTTTTCGGGTGGACTGACATTTACAGGTGGTACAATGTTAATGTTATTGAACGCTTGGCCGAGCTCTCCAGTTGGTGCTGCTACTGATGTGGACATTTTAGATTTTTAAATGCTTAGGTTTTTTTTTTTTTTTTGTAACACATGTAGCCTTTGTACTTGTATGATTTCAACAAGTTTACGCACATTAAAACACCCGCGCTGCCACCATGTTATGTTGGCGGGTTCAGTAATAGTAAACACTTTGTGATTGTTTATTATTCGCACTTTATTGAAACTTTATTTAACAAAACCATAACCGTCCAGTTCGTTCTGTCTAGAGCCCTCAGCTGACTTCACCCAGGCTCGCCAACCGACAAGCGTTTCAGTGTTGCCATCAGCCAAAGTACCTAACAGAACAAAAAGTACTATAAATATAGGGTGAGTCTTTCTTTTTTTCTATGTAGAATAAAATGATAAAACAGGTCGGTTTTTCCAAAACTAAATCAACACGTCCTGTATCGCCTCAAATACAATAGGGTCGTAAAATTCACAACAATGGTAGGGGATTCATTAATATGATAAGACGGTGGCCAGTGTTGTGCAGACAATTTAAGGGTTTTGCCGAGTAGGGATTGGTCTTACACTTTTCAATTGTTATTCATCGCCATTGCGTCGAAACAAAAATTCCAATCAAAAAATACCCCAAACAAAGAAAATAGCCCTTTCTTTTCTGCTTCTAATAGTTTTTTGTGTGCTAAAATTGGCTCGATAATAAGCGAGAAACTTAATTTTGATTAGGAGGATGTCACTAAAAATGCGGCGCACTCAATGCAATCGGTACCATCAAACGCACCCCGCGCTGCCCGCTACTACCCAAATGTATGCAACTAATACTCTTTTTAGATATTCTAATCGTGATTTTTTAGTTCTTTAGTCATAAAGGAACTATTTTAATTTACCATAAAATGTTAATAGTTAATTAAAACCATCATGCATTAGTTACTATCATCATTGAAATTTTAAAAACGTTTTTAATGTCTATTTTGGTTTTCGCATAAAACTTTCAAATCTTAATCACTTTCGGAACTGGAATCCATATCTGATACCACATTTTGTTGTATCGTATAATTACAACTTTGTCCAAGACACTTGCACGATCCTCTAACTTTATGCATGAACAGTTTCTTGATTTGCAACCTAAAGGGCAATTACGTAGTATTTAAACAAAAATAAAATTTATTACATGTATATACCTTTTAAACAATTACATTAAATTAATAAACCCGTGTGTAAAGGAAACTCCGATAATGTTGTAAGTATTAGTTGTAATTCGTCGTTGTGCATTTCTCCCAACCATTTTGTAAAGGGTCCAAAGTGGCAGGTTTAGATTCTGAACTACGTAACCAAATGTGTGTCTGGTAGTTTACCCTCTAACAATGCAATATTAAGCTATCTCTAGTTGGAGGTAATTTACTGATATTTCTAAAGGAAGCTAAAATACCTCTTAGAGTATCTATGCAGTCAACGTCATCACTGTCTGTATAGAGTTTTAGAACAAATGTTTGCACTTGAATAGTCAAGTTATCAACCATTTCCGAAGTTCCGACGTCTTTTGGAAATGCGTGATGGGATAAAAATATTTTCCAGCATGATTTTTTTTGCCCAGTCCAGCAAATTGACTAGTGCTGTCACATTCTGCTAGAGCATGGAAAGCTGGTAAACTTTTCAATAAGTTCGACTGAAGATTTATTATGTGTACAGGAAGTATGGATAAAGACAGGTATTAAAGAAGCTAAGCGGTTTATTCCCGTACACAAAATAAATCTTCAGTCGAACTTATTGAAAAGTTTACCAGCTTTCCATGCTCTAGCAGAATGTGACAGCACTAGTCAATTTGCTGGACTGGGCAAAAAAAATCATGCTGGAAAATATTTTTATCCCATCACGCATTTCCAAAAGACGTCGGAACTTCGGAAATGGTTGATAACTTGACTATTCAAGTGCAAAAATTTGTTCTAAAACTCTATACAGACAGTGATGACGTTGACTGCATAGATACTCTAAGAGGTATTTTAGCTTCCTTTAGAAATATCAGTAAATTACCTCCAACTAGAGATAGCTTAATATTGCATTGTTAGAGGGTAAACTACCAGACACACATTTGGTTACGTAGTTCAGAATCTAAACCTGCCACTTTGGACCCTTTACAAAATGGTTGGGAGAAATGCACAACGACGAATTACAACTAGTACTTACAACATTATCGGAGTTTCCTTTACACACGGGTTTATTAATTTAATGCAATTGTTTAAAAGGTATATACATGTAATAAATTTTATTTTTGTTTAAATACTACGTAATTGCTCTATAGGTTGTAAATAAAGAAACTGTTCGTGCGTAAAGTTAAAGGTACCTATCATGTGTTGGATCATGCAAGTGTCCTGGTCAAAGTTGTAATAATAAGATACAGCACAATGTGGTATCAGAAATGGATTCCAGTTCTGAAAGTGATTAAGATTTGAAAGTTTTATGCTCAAGCCAAAATAGACATTAAAAACTTTTTAATATTTCAATAATGATAGTAACTAATGCATGATGGTTTTAATTAACTATCAACATTTTATGGTAAATTAAAACAGTTCCTTTATAACTAAAGAACTAAAAATCACGATTAGAATATCTAAAAAGAGTATTAGTTGCATACATTTGGGTAGTAGCGGGCAGCGCGGGGTGCGTTTGAGGGTACCGCGTCGCATTTTTAGTGACATCCTCCTAATCAAAATTAAGTTTCTCGCTTATTATGCCGCCAATTTTAGCAAACAAAAAACCATTGGAAATAGAAAAAGAAAGGGCTATTATCTTTGTTTTTGGGTATTTTTTGATTGGAGTTTTTGTTTCGCCGCAATGGCGATGAATAACAATTGAAAAGTGTCTTTCAAACGTTACTGTTACCGTTTAGCCACAAATCACAGAAATAACATTCATTGTCCGTTTAAACTAATGTAACTTTTAAAAAGAAACTTTTATTTTTGTAAGTTTTCGTTGATACTAGAGGATCCGCTTTTAACCAGTTGATAGAACTCGTCTTGGGGAATAAATTGTTTTTTCCAATTTTTTTAACAAAAATGCTCCCCCCACCTTTCCCCCCGTCACGATTTTTATTCTGCCGGGTACATTCGACTTAGGAAGGTATACGCTATCACATAAATATGTCAAAACATTTTAAAAAAGAGTTGCACACGGAATTAGTTTCTAGACGACTTTTCAATCTTTCAGCACTATACTATGGTAGGTATTTGATAAATTACAAAAGAGAATCCTAAAGATCTAAAAGTTATTTAAAAAGCCGAAGATAACAATTATTAAAAAAAAGTCACAAACAAATATTCTTTATTTTGCTTTATTAAAAAGAAGCAACATACAAAATTGTGAAAAATTGAAAAGTGCAATGATTAAAATTATAAATAAAATTTGTTTTTATATACACTTGCAATATATTGTTGCGAGGTCACCAACTCAAAGCCGGTCCTGCCCCTCGATTATAAATTTTGATGAATGCGATTTCTAGAACCTTCTGGACGCCAATTCTTGACCCTTCGCTACACTCAAGGCTACTCGCTTTCTAACGAATTCGATAAAATACTATTCTTGAGCGCTCTCTGCTTTGCGCATTCGCTTGATAGTGTTCGTTATGCAGCGAGCACATTTTTGTACGTGATAACCATAGATAATATTTATATTTATACTGCAAGTGATAAGTGATAGCTCGCCTATAGTTAATACTATTTATATAGAAAAATTTCAAATTGTAATTGTGTTTGAGTAGGTAATCGAGGATGGACGAACTTGTGAATTTAATGTTACTGGAAAATTTAGAGCTGGCGGCAATAGAAGTTCAAAATTTGCGGGTTTTGCGCAATCCTTCGAATCCTTTCAGGACAATGAATGATTTTCTCCGCCGCTAGATATTTGCCAATTTAGTCCAGTCTTCCACGGAATCTTCAAAGTTATTTGTGAATTTACTACCGATTATTTGATCCTTCCCTTGGAAATACTATAACATAATTTTTTTGTTTTCCGAAGCTTTTCCTCCGCGCAATACATTATTTAGAATGGTTTGATCCATTTCTTACAGACATACATAAAACGTAACCATAAAATTGGAAAAATTTGACAGCATCAAGAAGAACGAAAGCTTCATTTACGGTATTGCCAAATTTCTCATTTCGCTTAAGGACGCCCTTTAACGAATCACCTCAAGTCTTCGCTAACTACTGCTCGTTATGCAGCGAATTCGCTCGATAGCGAGTGATGTCAAGAATTGGGCCCAGGTCTTTACCGAAAAATGTAACGCCAATGGTTTATTGCCGCTTTATGGCTATTGACCATTTCTTGTGCTCCCATGCAATAGGAAATCTAGTATAACTCTAACAATTGCTTAACATTATAACTCTCATGGAAATATAAATATCACGGTAAGATAAAAAGTCTTCTGTTGGGTACTGCTGTACCAATTGTGAGCATAAACGTCGAAATTTGTTGTTCAGAGGGTTTGATGGAAAGGTTTGCTGCCTTTTCATACCACTCGAAGTGTTGCAGCCACTTCTTCCAATCCTCTGCATTGTTATTTTCGATTTTGAAAGCTTTTGGTGGCTGTAGACCGGGTGTGGTCGAATGTGGTCGTAGTTGAGATATTATCTTAAAATCGGCAGAAATATTCTGTTGTTGTTGGATTTGCACTAACAATCGAAATGTTTCCAGTTCTTCGCATAAATCCTCGACTTGTTTGTTTCGTGCTGTCCTCTTTATCCATCGTTTTGATGTATTTCTACTTCTGACACCATGTAATAAGCCAGCTTAAGATGACAGTTATTTATTAACGACAGATCTCATATAAGTGTCTAAGTTTACAACTAGTACTTCCTCTATTTCTATTTCTGGGAATAGAATGTTCGTTAGTTTCAGCTCAGGCAATTCTTTCTCTTTTGACCAGAAATCTCCCAAGTGTTGTGTCCTGTGATTCTGTAGTGCAAGTACGTCAATAGACGTTTTTTCTTTCATTCCACAGAATCTACATTTTCCTTACACTAGTTTGAGCTTTTTAAGGTGCCCATTCAGGCAGGTCCGATCTTATCGTTTTTTCGGCCCTTTCTTCCATTATTATATAGGTGCTCCCTCAGTCGTCGGCGTACAGTTTGTCGCATATAAGTGGACCACCTGTGTCTTGGAGTTGTGTTCTTAAATTTCTTGCAGTTATAAATCGTTGCCTTACAGCACTTACCTACTCTTAAAAAGCGATCCTGGATAGCAGAGAGTGGTAACACGAGTTCTACCTTGACCCTATATATTTTATAAATTATCCACTGGGTATACTTTCCTATAGCATAAATTTCCACTTAAAGGATGCTTGTGATTTTTTCCAAACTCTGGTTCCTAGCTCGTACACTTCTATTCCAGTCCCTTCTATAATTTTTTTTGGAACCATCTGTGTATAGCATTTGATAAGTAGACTTTCCATATGCATTTTGTCCATTTTTGTCATTTTGAATATGCGTTTGGTAATGAGTTAACCGAAAAATTGATATACTCAAAACATGTATGAACAATCAGGCAAATATTATACCTGCATCGGAAAAATCTAGTACTGGTTATATCCGAAAAAACTTCTTAGTTTATTTTTGAAATACAAAATAATTTTTGAAAATGAAATAAGACAATAAAGACATTCCACATAAAGGTGCCCATCATAAAATGTCAGTTTCTTCGATAACCTCGTCAGCCTGGAGACTAGTGATTGTCATAGAAAATCTTTTGTAACCTTATCAGCTCAGGATCGTTGACACCGAACTGTTCAATTGCGTTTTTATCGAATACGAATGAAAATATCGTGTTTAAACAGGAGTACCAATTATGCTTATGTCATATTCTCTAATCAAAATCACTAAAAAGGTTCGTCAAAAAAAGTTACCAGTCGATTTCATCACCAGAAATCCTTCACGTGGCGCCCCCTGTAACAAGATATGAAATAGTCCATGAAATGATATTTCTTGTATAAAATTATGCCACTGTGCCGATTTTTATAACAATTGATAAATATACAATGAAATTATTATTAAAAAACGAAAAATAAAATTCAGCTTCCACGCCTCTTATCTTTTTCCACAGCAATATTTTATCCAGTTATATCTGGTACTATCGCCATATTTTGGTCCAAACACCCTTAGGCCCTTAGCCTATGCCCCAAAAGTTATGACTCAATCTGTACCTATATGGATCATTATCTTCATATTTATGCATTCTTAATAATTAATCATAGCTGTGGTGAATATTTTTAGAGATATGAATTTTTAAAAGTACCAAAGATCTCAAATTTGTGTAATTTGGACCTAAATGTTGGTAGCATACACAAACCAGCTGCTCCGAATAAATTCGAGAATAATGAGGATCCCGTCGACAGTAACGAAAATCAATGTGAAAACCCAGATTGTCTGAACCCGAAAAAATTATCAGTGATACGATTGTATTGTAATATTAATGCAATATGCCTTTAATGTATGGAGCTAATTAGCTACCTTGGAAGAGCTGAATAATTGGATTTTTTTATATATACTTGAATTTCAAAGGAACGACTCGTGTTTAAATTTGTTGTTTTCGAATACGTTTGCGTTGTTATGGAGGATGAAGTTTAGTTTGTTTGTAATTTTTCGACTGTATTGGAATATTTAATAAGTAGGTAAAGTATGTAAGTTGGGGTGAATTTACCGAGATCCATTCTGCTCCCTTTCTTCTACTCAGTTCCCGAGTAAAGTATCAGAAACTAGTAGTTGCTTTAGACCTATTTTCCTAAGGAATTTTGATTATTCTCGTTTTGTGGTTTTCAGTTAGAGTCAAAAACTCCAATTATCAATATCTGTAAATAATTTCCAGCTATGTACTCATTTGAAGTATTTAATAAAAATTGCTTCATAAAAATTGACTACTTGGGAATTTTCTTATTGGTCACATATAAAACCTTTCTACATATTTTAATGGCATCATCTGATGGAACTACCAAAGTTCCCCACTTTTTTCTCTCAATAGAAGTGAAATATTTTGGGATCTTGTTTTTCCATCATTCATTACATGTGGGACACTTGATAAGTTTCTTAGCCATTTTTATAGCATCGCTTGCTACATATGAAACCACATTTTCTGATAAATCTATTAAAGAAGGACTAATGTTGGAAGTCGCATTAGAAGTATCACTTCAAAATAATTTTTTATAAAAAAATACAACTTTTATCTTCAACAATTCCACCTTCTGGGTTCAGAAATTTCATCAAATTTGCCCAATTATTTTCTAATTATCTTGACCATGTGACAGACATCAAAAATGGGTCAACTTTCGTTTAGCTGAAATAAGTTATGGAAAAACTGCTGTCATGGCAACCATTGTTGAGATAACGAGTGAAGAAAAATCCAAATCGTATATAGTTGGGAAGTGCGTGGTTGTCAAGCTGTTCACTTAAAATAATGAAATGCTAAATCTAGGTTTGAAAGATTCTATATTTACAACTATATATGCAATGCTGTCATTACTAACATCATTGAAGGTTGGAAAGTGTCATATTACACTTTCCGCCCTCTAAAATATTGTGATCGTTAAAATTTTTCTCATCTATTCTAGATGAATATTTTTTATATTTAAAAATATAACACATTGACAAATATTATAATACCTATTTAATGGCAAACAATAAAAACCAATAATGAACTAAAATACAAAAAACTACTTATTGAGATTAATGGTTAAATTTGAATTATTATAAGCGTTTATAGAAATATTTAGGCCAGTACCAGCGCTGGCGTCTCCAACAGTTATCTCTTTGGTCGACAAATTACTTTGCTGTTGAATGACTAAGATTTGTGAACTACCTACTTGCAACAGCTTCAGAAGACATGGCACGTTGGGCAGCATATTGGCAGTTTTGGTTTTATTCTCCATCGAGCTATCCGCACATAACCTTCTGCCACAGTACTAGATTTCCATCCTCCCAGCCTTTTTAATTGGAGTTGCATCACTGTTGGCAAGTAACTTAGTGGCGGTTCTTCAAAAAAGTAGCAATTTTTTGGGAAAATTTAGCTATTGTATTGTGCCCAATTAGTTGATTTCTTACTAATCCTCCTCTAAGCTGAACAAAAAATATATCGATTGTTTTTTCTCAAATTCATGTAGTCTCGAATGATCTTCACCCATACTGGATCAATAATGAGAAATGATCTACTTGTATTTATTACCTTTATCGGTAAAAATTCATTTGGAGGTTTGTTTAAAAAATCCTCTATATTTTTCCTGGAAAATACGTTCGATTTCTTGGGCCTGAAGCCCACATTTTGTCGTTTTAGGAAGGCCAACAGTTTCGAAATATCTGTTTTTTTCTTCAATTTGTAGCATCGTTCGTATATCATACTGTACATTAGGGTGGGCCAAAAACAGCAAAAAAAAAACGATTTAAAAAAATATATGATACATTAGTGCAAAAGAGCTGTGATTTATGTTCCCAAGTGCTATAAAAAAATTTGGGCTGTTTTACATAATTTATAGCCGTGCCCCTAAGAAGCCAAAAGGGCCAATTTTGTATTTTTATGTTTTTAACATTAGGTACCGACCAAACTTTTGATAATAGCGTCTTAAAGGTTCCATTAATTTTTTTTCTTTAAATAATAATATTTAGCCGGGCCCCAGAGGGTCTAAAAATGAGTCAGCGAACGCGTAAAAAGCTGGAAGCCCTAGTGATATGTGCAGCATTTCGCATTATTTGATACTTTTTATACGCTGACTATTTTGATAACATATAAAGAGAAGAATAAATAGTTTTAAACCACCCCAGAGCTCACCGCGTGGAGGGAGCTGCACTCCGAGCTCCACCCTCCCCTCACTTACTCTGCCTTGTGCGTATCTATTGTTTTCTAGTATTGTCCTTTATTCTCAAAATTAGGCAATATTTTTTTTGTTTCCAATTTGGCTCTGATATACCCATCTCTTGATGTTTCACCACAAACTTTCTACGACGCCTCCGTTACAATTTTGTCGCATCTTTTTACTGCTTGCGTATGACATGGAAATGAGTCAATAATAATTGTTCCTTTCTCTTTAATAAGCTGTTGCAAGCAATTATCTGTACATTGCCCACGAAGTGGACGCCTTCTTTTGTCTGGTTTGTTCTCCAAAATATGCTAAGAGTACACTTTCGGAACTGGTATTCTTCACCTTTTTTTCTTCACACCACTTCCTATATAATTCAATAGCTTTTAGGTAGCGATGCTTACTTTTTTCTGGCACCAGCCCGTGTGCTGCTGCTGATGCAGCCTGTCGTATATCTGGAGGGTTCAGTCCATCAATTCTTCATCGGAGGATATTTTTCTCAATTTATTATTCGCGAACTTAATATCCATCCTTGCCAATTATTTTCTTTACAAATCCAATCATTCGTTCCCATACACCTCCCATATTTGAAATCAATACCTCTAGAAGACATTTTATCGACAACAGCTGATTTATTCGGGATGGTGGATACAACGAACCCTTTTTGGAATTCTGAGATTAACAACGTTTCGAGCAATTTGGATGGTTCTACGATTATCATTATTTTCTCCTGCTCCTAAGCCCGATATAGTAATCATTGACGACAGCCTTATAAGCCTTTATCTTCTGAAATGCTTTTCCAGCTATAAAGTATTTTTCGTACATAATTTTCGAGAATTACAAAACACAGACCCTTCCTACGAGAACACCAGAATCCATCCTTCTTTATGTGAAGCCAAATGGATAAATCTAGCCGATGAAATTATTGTGAAAAGCAAAGGATTCGCTGAAATACTAATAAAATCTCAAAAAAGAGACCGAAAATTTTGTATCCTTCCATAGATTTGGGTTTATGGAAAGAGCCGGGAATAGAAATACAAAGAATAATACCAGACTTGATGGACGATTCAATTATATTTCTTACAGTTGGTAAGTTTATAAGATTATCAAATTTCAAACTGGCTTTGGATGCGTTTGAAATTCTATTGCGATTGATAGATGATGAAATTATAACCAAACGGTTTCAACTGGTTATCGCAGGAAATTGCAAGACATTGAATGAACAAATTTATTACAGCGAACTAAAAGATGTCGCTGAACAAAAATTATGTGCGGCACAAATAACTTTTTGAAATCATATACCAATAATACACGAAAAAACATTAATAATGGAATCTACTATAATGATCCACCCTGCTAAAAATGACGTTTACTCTGACTTTATTCACAAAGCTATGTCTCTAGGAAAACCAATAATAGCAACAAATAAAGGCATCGCTTCTAAAATACTTGTTCACAAATTTTCGGGGCTGTTAGTTGAACCTCAAGCCATAGTAATAGCTGTTGCTTTGAAAAAATTAATGATGAATGAAGACTTGCAAGTTTTTTTGGGCAATGCAGCTAAAGAGACTTTCGATGAGTCGGATTCATTTGAAGCTTTTTGTGGGGAAATAAGTCAGATTATGGAGAGCCCAATACAAGGTTTGTCAAGCTCTTTACGAAGTGGTGAGAATAGACCGATATCTAATAATTATTGTGTTTGAACTGCCAGATTGACCTAAAAAAATAGTGCGTGGAGTCTGTACATCTGTACATCGCCCACAAAGTGGACGCCTTCTTTTGTCTGGTTTGTTCTCCAAAATATGCTAAGAGTACACTTTCGGAACTGGTATTCTTCACCTTTTTTTCTTCGCACCACTTCCTATATAATTCAATAGCTTTTAGGTAGCGATGCTTACTTTTTTCTGGCACCAACCCGTGTGCTGCTGCGTTATCAGCCTGTCGTATATCTGGAGGGTTCAGTCCATCAATTCTTCATCGGAGGACATTTTTCTCAATATATTATTCGCGAACTTAATATCCATCCTTGCCAATTATTTTCTTTACCAATCCAATCATTCGTTCCCATACACCTCCCATATATGAAATCAATACCTCTAGAAGACATTTTATCGACAACAGCTGATTTATTAATTTCCTGAAATGCTCTTCTGATTTCTCTATTAGCAGCAACAAAGTTCGTTCCATTATCGCAATAAATAACTTTCGGCTGTCCTCTTCTCGAAACTAGTCTAAGTATATCTAATACAGCTGACTCTCTATTTGAACTATGGGCTATCTCTAGAGGTATCGCTCTTATAGAAAAGACACCCCATCTTTTCTCTCTTCGTCTTCCAATTTTGACATGTATTGGTCCAAAATAATCCATGCCAAAGTTTACAAATGGTCTTACTTCTCGGCTTAATCCGTCTTCAGGGAATTGTCCCATTAGAGGCGGAGTCGGCTTAGCTCTTTCATTTCTACATTTCTGCTATTTAAAGAAGACATATTTGACTGCAGCTCGGCCGTTGATCACCCAGTACTCTTGTCTAATTTCATTCAAGATGAGCTCCATTCCTCTGTGTCGATATTTTTCATGGTAGTGTCCAATGAGCAGTTTTGTAAATTCATGTTTTGGGTCTAGAATTATCGGCTTCTTAGTACTTTCGCCTAGTGTTTCTGCTAAATTTGTTCTTCCGCAAAGTACTAGAATTCCATCATCATTGATTGCAGAGAGTCTGCATTTATTCTCTACTGTCAACGGCTTCCTTGGTTCAGAAATCACTAGCAAATGTTAGTATACTCAGCTTTCATTTCGGTGTCATTTATTACTGTTAATTTAGTATTTCGATCTTCTACTGGCCAAAAACCCTCTGATTTTCTCAAAAATGCAGGTCCATGTATCCAAACATCCGGTATTATCAAATTATGTGAGAGAAATTGAAGCAAAACTTGTAACCTATGGATATGTTTCAATTTATTTTGTTCTGAAAAGAATCTTCAGATATTGGAAATGGTACGTGCGAAATAATCATCATAGCATTAAGCATTCACTTGACATTTACAAGTTAATCGATGATTGTCCGCTCTTGAGTTCATTTTTAAATTTTTTTCTTTTCTTAGTTATTAGACGTGTTGAAAAATCTTTTATTAATGATTGTAGAAAAAATAATTTTGTGTGCCTTAGTTACTAATATGTTGGAGTTACCTAATTAGGGTGATTTTCTCAAAAATGCAGGTCCATGTCTCCAAACATCCGATATTATCAAATTATGTTAGTCAGAATTATCTCTGGTAGCTTCGTCAGCTGAATTTAGGTCAGTAGAAATCCATCTCCAGTCTTCGATATTAGTTCTATCTTGAATTTCTCCTATTCTATGCGAAATAAATTGTTTGTATTGTCTACTATCGCTTCTTATCCAATTAAGAACACATTTTGAATCTGGCCAAAAAAACTGCTGGTAAATAGGCATTTCTAGTTCAGATGTTATGAATTGTGCTAATCGACTTGCCATTACAATTCCTTCCACCCATCTCAGATAGGAAACTGCCGAAAAGGCTTTCTCACTACTGTCGCAAAAGGGATGGAGTTCAATTTTTGTAGCAGTCGGTATATTCAGACTGTAACATTTTGGTATTCAGATTGTACATATTTTTCCAGCAACAATTGTCTGACAGACCAAAGCACACTCCTCATAAATGAAATAATATCGGAAATCCCCTACTGATACTCCGAACTGTTCAATTGCGTTTTTATCGAAAACGAATGAAAATATCGTGTTTAAACAAGAGTACCAATTATGCTTATGTCATATTTTCTAATCAAAATCACTAAAAAGGTTCGTCAAAAAAAGTTACCAGTCGATTTCATCATCAGAAATCCTTCACGTGGCGCCCCCTGTAACAAAATGTGAAATGGTACATGAAATAATATTCCTTAGCCTATGTCCCAAAAGTTATGACTCAACCTGTACCTATATGGATCATTATCTTCATATTTATGCATTCTTAATAATTAATCATTGCTGTGGTGAACACAGCCCTTATACTCCAGGAGGAATATTTTTACAGATATGAATTTTTAAAAGTACCAAAAATCTCAAATTTGGGCACTTTTGACCATTGAAAAATAATATATTAAAAATAAAATATAAATAACATTTTTTTTAAATTCCTTATACAATAGTTGATAATATTCTTAATTGAAATTCCTGCCAGAATAGATGAAGGATTGAGTAAGGTCTGTACTCTTAGGAAGGTACTTATCTGAGACATTGATTGGCTATGCGGGATAGCTAGTTCAATTTAAGATATCTTCAGAAAGGCTATGTAGAGTTGAACTTCATTGGTGCCTTTGGGTTGGAATTCGACTACGTCCTAAGGTTGTCTGTGCCGGAAGACGGCATTCTGACTTGAGTGAAACAGACGAAGGCGATGAAGAAGAATATGAAGAAGACGACGACGACGATGATGTAAGCAAAGGTCGATAGTAAAATCAATGTGAAAACCCAGATTGTCTGATGTGTAACACCCGAAAAACTTATCAGTGATACGATTGTATTGTAATTTACTGAGATCCATTCTGCTCCCTTTCTTTCTTCTACTCAGTTCCTGAGTAAAGTACCTATCAGAAACTGGTAGTTGCTTTAGACCTATTTCCCGAAGGAATTTTAGGATATCCGCAGGCATTAGTGCTTCTTTTCTATCCAGTAATCTCCTAGGTGTTGTGCACACACAAATTCCTTTGCTTGAATATAACATTTCCTGGTTTAAGATAACAACATTTTTTATTGTGATAAAAATTAACTATAAAAGCCGCAATTTTTTACTTCTTCCGACTATTGAAGCTGGTCTATATAGACCGTCTGTATACTTCGCAAACACAAATTTATAATTTGGTATGGCTATGTAATCCATTATTCGCCGTTACTTGATATTTATTGTCGAGCTATCACCGAACAACTCTTCCTTACATTTTTTGTAGGTATCATACTTTTATTTTTTTAACCCAAGGAGTTATAATGGAAAAGCTTGTACTATCGTCATTCATAAATGATTCCTCATCTTCTTGCTTGAATTCGTGCGCATCATCGGACATTATCTATCATGAATTGAAACCTATAAAGCCTTCAACGTAGTCATTAACTGATATTAATAATACACGTACAGTAGAAATACATATATATTGTAATGGTTTCGTTGTCAACACTAAAAATACTCACCAACCTTAGTGAATTTAACCATTAAACCAGTTCAATTAATTTAAAAAAAAACAAGCCTGCGATCTCTTATCTCAGGGGTGTTTCGGTAGGGAGTAAGAAATAAAATTATTATTTTTATATTTTAAACGCCAATTGTTATGGTATATAATATATTTTTTCTATATTATAAATTAAGTAATATGTCTAGGAAACAACCTAAAATAAACAATGCAATTGAACAAAACTTCTCGAATAAATCGATATCAAACCACAATTACCATATATGAAATTTTTGTGATATCACCAAAATTCTTTTTAAAAATGTTATACTAATTAGTCTAATAACACCCTAACTAATATCTATTCTAATCACTTTATACTCAGTTTTTATAATTTCACACTATTTGTCAGTTTGAAATCTAATGTCAAAATCCGTATTTTTTCTAATTTTACTCTAAATCAATGTTCATGTATTTTGATTGTGACCTGCAATTGAATGTATTGATACAGATGAGATCATTTATAATAACATAATCTTCAAATTCAAAATTTTTGAGAATAACTCACCAACTGTATTTTTGGACATTCCATACAAAAACCGCTCCTTCACATACCATGTCATATATTAATAATTTTTGACTATTCCACTATTTGGACGATAATAAAATATATATTTCGTCTCTTTATTCAGGAAAAATTATATTTTTCTTTGACTTCTCTTCTCCCGTCAAAATTAAAAAAATTCCCCCTTTTCAAAAAAAAATATCCATGGATAACATTAAAAAAAATCATTTACTTGGAAACCATTTCTCTCAAATTTATCGGCATTATAAAATTTAAATATTATTTAATTTACACAATAATTAAAATTATAAACATGCGTAGTGTAATGAATAGTGTAAAAAATATAAAAAATCTTGAAACTTTCATATAAAATTATATAATATATTTAAAATTACTGACATATGTCTGTGTAGTGAAAAGGACAGTAGTGAAAAAGCTTTCTCACTACTGTCGCAAAAGGTATGGAGTTCAATTTTTTTAGCAGTCGGTATATTGAGACTGTAACATCTTCGTATTCTGATTGTACATATTTTTCCAGCAACAATTATCTGACAGACCAAAGCACACTCCTCATAAATGAAATAATATTCGAAATCCCCCACTGATTCTCCGAACTGTTCAATTGCGTTTTTATCGAAAACGAATGAAAATATCGTGTTTAAACAAGAGTACCAGTTATGCTTATGTCATATTTTCTAATCAAAATCACTAAAAAGGTTCGTCAAAAAAAGTTACCAGTCGATTTCATCATCAGAAATCCTTCACGTGGCGCCCCCTGTAACAAAATGTAAAATAGTCCATGAAATGATATTTCTTGTATAAAATTATGCCACTGTGCCGATTTTTATAACAATTGATGAATATACAGTGAAATTATTATTAAAAAAACGAATAATAAAATTCAGTTTCAACGCCCTTTATCTTTTTGCACGGCAATATTTTTTATCCAGTTATATCTGGTACTATCGCCATATTTTGGTCCAAACACCCTTAGGCCCTTAGCCTATGCCCCAAAAGTTATGACTGATCCTGTACCTATATGGATCATTATCTTCATATTTATGCATTCTTAATAATTAATCATTGCTGTGGTGAACACAGCTCTTATAGTCCAGGAGGAATATTTTTAGAGATATGAATTTTTAAAAGTACCAAAGATCTCAAATTTGTGTAATTTGGACCTAAATGTTGGTAGCATACACAAACCAGCTTCTCCGAATAAATTCGAGAATAATGAGGATCCCGTCGACAGTAACGAAAATCAATGTGAAAACCCAGATTGTCTGATTGTTACACATTACGAAAAAATTATCAGTGATACGATTGTATTGTAATATTAATGCAATATGGCTGTAGTGTAAGGAGCTAATTAGCTACCTTGGAAGAACTGAATAATTGGATTTTTTTATACATACTTAAAATTCAAAGGAACGACTCGTGTTTAAATTTGTTGTTATCGAATACGTTTGCGTTGTTATGGAGGATGAAGTTTAGTTTGTTTGTAGTTTTTCGACCTGTATATTTATACTACGGTTCAAGTTCAGTTCCATGTTATTTACTATTAAATGTTTATATACGTGATGAACTTGGCTCCGTACCTGTCGACCTCGCTACTTATATTTATGTAATATTCCTACGATTAATGATTTATTGAAATTAGTTTCAAGGGAATTTATTTCTTATTTAATTTTATTATTATATTAGGCCAAAAGGCATCACGAAATAGTTTAGGTTTTGATGATCAGGCTCAGTGTGGGTTTCATAAATACCAATAACTGATTTTGTAGTTACTGAGAATCCGATAAATGGAGTTTTCTTTATAGTATTTATGAGATTGATACCTTGCACATCTTCATAATTATGAAAATAATGTACTGCCTCTTCAAAAACTGGTCCCTACAATTCTTTATTATTCCTTCTAATTGGCATCTTCATCTTGACTGTCATTGGATGTCTGGAGATTAGCAAATCGAAAATTGTCTCCAGAATCCGGATGAATTTAATTGTTGCAGATACATCTGTGAAACGTGGATCCTTGATATCCAACATGAGGAACTCTATAACTGATGCTACACACACTTTCGCTTAGAGTTTGAACTGCCAGATTGACCTAAAAAAAAATAGTGCGTGGAGCCCCTCCGCGCGGAAGAAGTGAAACTTCGTAATGTGGATATGAAAATAGGAAGGGGTAGAAATTGATTTTTAGTGAAATCATATTGTTTCTTTATCAACGTTGCTTACAATTCATAATTGATCGCATCTTTTAATTATCATTTTCGAGTGGAGAAATATCCAAATCTATAACATTTCCAATCGGATTATGATAACTAAAGTAAATTATATGTGTATCAAATCAAACTAAAAAAAACAAGTAAATGAAATAATGAATTTTAAAAATTAAATTAGAAAAACAAGTACGTATTTCAGCTAATTTCACGACGCTCACACTGTTTACTTCGCTGCATAGCAAGAATACCACGCGCATGTGCTTGGGATCTACCGACTCACACACTCTCTCTCTCTCTCCTACTTTCTACCTTTGTGTATCTTTCTTTCTCTCTCCCCTCTTGCGTTGGAAGATTGGACGCTACTCGTTGCTTACGCTCGCGCTGGCCTGTAACAGGTATACTACGCGCATGCGTTCGAGTGCCACGCATTCACTCTCGTGCTGTCTCTTTCTATTCCCCCTCCCCAGGAGCGTTGAACGTTTAACGCAACCCTGTTGGAAGTCGTATTAGAAGTATCAGTTCAAAATAATTTTTTATAAAAAAATACAACTTTCATGTTCAACAATTCCACCTTCTGGGTTTAGAAATTTCATCAAATTTGCCCTTTTTTCCAATTATCTTGACCATGTGACAGACATCAAAGATGGGTCAACTTTCGTTTATCTGAAATCAGTTATGGAAAAACTGCTGTCATGGCAACCATTAACATGGTAACGGATAAACAAAAACCTATATCGTATGGTGAGGAAATGCGTGGTTGCCGAGTTGGCCACTTTCGTTTAGCCTAAACCAGCTGTGGAAAAACTGTTGTCATGGTAACTATTGTTGTGGTAACGAGTGAAGAAAAATCCAAATCGTATATAGTGGAGAAGTTCGTGGTTGTCAAGCTGTTCACTTAAAATAATGAAATGCTAATTCTTGGTTTGACAGATTCTATATTTACAACTATATATGCAATGCTGTCATTACTAACATCATTGAAGGTTAGAAAGTGTCATATTACACTTTCCGCCCTCTAAAATATTGTGATCGTTAAAATTTTTCTCATCTATTCTAGATGAATATTTTTTATATTTAAAAATATAACACATTGACAAATATTATAATACCTATTTAATGGAAAACAATAAAAACCAATAATGAACTAAAATACAACAAACTGCTTATTGAAATTAATGGTTAAATTTGAATTATTATAAGCGTTTATAGAAATATTTAGGCCAGTACCAGCGCTGGCGTCTCCAACAGTTATCTCTTTAATCGACAAATTACTCTCCTGTTGAATGACTAAGATTTGTGAACTACCTACTTGCAACAGCTTCAGAAGACATGTTTTGGTTTTATTCTCCATCGAGCTATCCGCACATAACTTTCTGCCACAGCACTAGATTTCCATCCTCCCAGCCTTTTTAATTGGAGTACATTTGCACCACTGTTGGCAAGTAACGTAGCGGCGGTTCTTTTTAATTCAAAAAAGTAGCAATTTTTTGTGAAAAATTTAGCTACTGTATTGTGCCCAATTGGTTGATTTCTTACTATTCCTCCTCTAAGCTGAACAAAAAAATCTATCGATATCTATGTTTTTTCTCAAATTCATGTAGTCTCGAATGATCTTCACCCATACTGGATCAATAATGAGAAATGATCTACTTGTATTTATTACCTTCTATATTTTTCCTGGAAAATACGTTCGATTTCTTGGGCCTGAAGACCACATTTTGTCGTTTGAGGAAGGCCAACAGTTTCGAAATATCAGTTTTTTCTTCAATTTGTAGCATCGTTCGTATATCATACTGTACATTAGGGTGGGCAAAAAAGTGCTATAAAAAAATTTGGGCCGTTTTACATAATTTATAGCCGGGCCCCTAAGAAGCCAAAAGGGCCAATTTTGTATTTTTACGTTTTTAACATTAGGTACCGACCAAATTTTTGATAATAGCGTCTTAAAGGTTCCATTAATTTTTTTTCTTTAAATAATAATATTTAGCCGGACCCCAGAGGGTCTAAAAATGAGTCAGCGAACGCGTAAAAAGCTGGAAGTTCTAGTGATATGTGCAGCATTTCGTATTATTTGATACTTTTTATACGCTGACTATTTTGATAACAAATTAAGAGAAGAATAAATAGTTTTAAATCACCCCAGAGCTCACCGCGTGGAGGGAGCTGCACTCCGAGCTCCACCCTCCCTCCCACTTACTCTGCTTTGTGCGTATCTATTGTTTTCTAGTATTGTCCTTTATTCTCAAAATTAGGCAATATTTTTTTTGTTTCCAATTTGGCTCTGATATACCCATCTCTTGATGTTTCACCACAAACTTTCAACGACGCCTCTGTTACAATTTTGTCGCACCATTCTACTGCTTGCGTATGACATGGAAATGAGTCAATAATAATTGTTCCTTTCTCTTTAATAAGCTGTTGCAAGCAATTATCTGTACATTGCCCACGAAGTGGACGCCTTCTTTTGTCTGGTTTGTTCTCCAAAATATGCTAAGAGTACACTTTCGGAACTGGTATTCTTCACCTTTTTTTCTTCGCACCAGCGCACCGCGATGCTTACTTTTTTCTGGCACCAGCCCGTGTGCTGCTGCTGATGCAGCCTGTCGTATATCTGGAGGGTTCAATCCACCAATTCTTCATCGGAGGATATTTTTCTCAATCTATTATTCGCGAACTTAATATCCATACTTGCCAATTATTTTCTTTACAAATCCCATACACCTCCCATATTTGAAATCAATACCTCTAGAAGACATTTTATCGACAACAGCTGATTTATTCGGGATGGTGGATACCACGAACCCTTTTTGGAATTCTGAGATTAACAACGTTTCGAGCAATTTGGATGGTTCTACGATTATCATTATTTTCTCCTGCTCCTAAGCCCGATATAGTAATCATTGACGACAGCCTTATAAGCCTTTATCTTCTGAAATGCTTTTCCAGCTATAAAGTATTTTTCGTACATAATTTTCGAGAATTACAAAACACAGACCCTTCCTACGATGAAATAGTACATAAAGTAATATTCCCTCTATAAAATTTGTCTTCACGTGGCGCCCCCTGTAACAAAATATAAAATAGTACATGAAATTATATTTCTTAGCCTATGTCCCAAAAGTGATGACTCAACCTGTACCTATATGGATCATTATCTTCATATTTATGCATTCTTAATAATTAATCATTGCTGTGGTGAACACAGCCCTTATACTCCAGGAGGAATATTTTTAGAGATATGAACTTTTAAAAGTACCAAAAATCTCAAATTTGGGCACTTTTGACCCTTGAAAAATAAAATATAAATAATATTTTTTTTAAATTCCTTATACAATAGTTAATAATATTCTTTATCGAAATTCCTGCCAGAATAGATGAAGGATTGAGTAAGGTCTGTACTCTTCGAAAGGTACTTATCTGAGACATTGATTGGTTATGCGGGATAGTTAATTCAATTTAAAATATCTTCAGAAAGGTTATGTAGAGTTGAACTTCATTGGTGCCTTTGGGTTGGAATTCGACTACGTCCTAAGGTTGTCTGTACCAGAAGACGGCATTCTGACTTGAGTGAAACAGACGAAGGCGATGAAGAAGAATATGAAGTAGACGACGACGACGATGATGTAAGCAAAGGTCGATAGTAAAATCAATGTGAAAACCCAGATTGTCTGATGTGTAACACCCGAAAAACTTATCAGTGATACGATTGTATTGTAATTTACTGAGATCCATTCTGCTCCCTTTCTTTCTTCTACTCAGTTCCTGAGTAAAGTACCTATCAGAAACTAATAGTTGCTTTAGACCTATTTCCCGAAGGAATTTTAGGATATCCGCAGGCGTTAATGTTTCTTTTCTATCCAGTAATCTCCTAGGTGTTGTGCCCTAGGATTATATATTGTTATGCAATTCTTAGTTATTAGACGTGTTAAAAAAACGTCACTTTTATTAATGATTGTAGAAAAAATAATTTTGTGTGCCTTAGTTACTCATCTGCTGGATTTACCTAATTAGGGTGATTTTCTCAAAAATGCAGGTCCATGTATCCAAACATCCGATATTATCAAATTATGTGAGTCAGAATTATCTCCGGTAGCTTCGTCAGCTAGATTTAAGTCAGTAGAAATCCATCACCAGTCTTCGATATTAGTACTCTCTTGAATTTCTCCTATTCTATGCGAAATAATTTTTTTGTATTGTCTACTATCGCTTCTTATCCAATTAAGAACACATTTGGAATCTGACCAAAAAAAAACAGCTGGTAAATAGGTATTTCTAGTTCAGATGTTATGAATTGTGCTAATTGACTTGCCATCCTTCCACCCTTCTCATATAGGAAACTGATGAAAAGGCTTTCTCACTGCTGTCGCAAAAGGTACGGAGTTCAATTTTTGTAGCAGTCGGTATATTCAGACTGTAACATTTTGGTATTCAGATTGTACATATTTTTCCAGTAACAATAAGAAGACAGACCAAACCACACTCCTCATAAATGAAATAATATTCGAAATCCCCTACTGATACTCCGAACTGTTCAATTGCGTTTTTCTCGAAAACGAATGAAAATATCGTATTTAAAGAAGAGTACCAATTATGCTTATGTCATATTTTCTAATCAAAATCACTAAAAAGGTTCGTCAAAAAAACTTACCAGTCGATTTCATCATCAGAAATCCTTCACGTGGCGCCCCCTGTAACAAAATGTAAAATAGTCCATGAAATGATATTGTGATGATGATAATGTGCCGATTTTTATAACAATTGATAAATATACAGTAAAATTATTATTAAAAAACGAAAAATAAAATTCAGTTTCAACGCCCTTTATCTTTTTCCACGGCAATATTTTTTATCCAGTTATATCTGGTACTATCGCCATATTTTGGTCCAAACACCCTTAGGCCCTTAGCCTATGCCCCAAAAGTTATGACTCAATCTGTACCTATATGGATCATTATCTTCATATTTATGCATTCTTAATAATTAATCATTGCTGTGGTGAACACAGCTCTTATAGTCCAGGAGGAATATTTTTAGAGATATGAACTTTTAAAAGTACCAAAAATCTCAAATTTGTGTAATTTGGACCTAAATGTTGGTAGCATACACAAACCAGCTGCTCCGAATAAATTCGAGAATAATGAGGATCCCGTCGACAGTAACGAAAATCAATGTGAAAACCCAGATTGTCTGAACCCGAAAAAATTATCAGTGATACGATTGTTTTGTAATATTAATGCAATATGGCTGTAGTGTAAGGAGCTAATTAGCTACCTTGGAAGAGCTGAATAATTGGATTTTTTTATATATACTTAAAATTCAAAGGAACGACTCGTGTTTAAATTTGTTGTTTTCGAATACGTTTGCGTTGTTATGGAGGATGAAGTTTAGTTTGTTTGTAATTTTTCGACTGTATTGGAATATTTAATATGTAGGTAAAGTAAGTAAGTTGGGGTGAATTTACCGAGATCCATTCTGCTCCCTTTCTTCTACTCAGTTCCCGAGTAAAGTATCAGAAACTAGTAGTTGCTTTAGACCTATTTTCCGAAGGAATTTTGATTATTCTCGCTTTGTGGTTTTCAGTTTGAGTCAAAAACTCCAATTATCAATATCTGTAAATAATTTCCAGCTATGTAACTCATTGGAAGTATTTAATAAAAATTGCTTCATGAAATTAGACTCCTTTGGGAATTTTCTTATTGGTCACATATAAAACCTTTCTCAGTTTTCTTTCCACAAACATACCTACTTCCCCACTTTTTTCTCTCAATAGAAGTGAAATATTTTGGGATCTTGTTTTTCCATCATTCCTTACATGTGGGACACTTGATAAGTTTCATAGCCATTTTTATAGCATAGCCTGCTACATATGAAACCACATTTTCTGATAAATCTGTTAAAGAAGTACTAATTGGCATAGAATAATCATGATCAAGTAGAAATGATTCATCCACATATAGGGAATATTTCTTTATCATGCATATCACTGTTTTCTAATGGAATGGAAGTTTTTTTAGTACCAGTGGTATACAATATATTTGTGGAATCTTGTGCAATACAGTTACCCTTCATTGTTTTTTATATCATGATGTAAAAGTAATCTTTTGTAGCTGATAGAACTGCATAGCTGATTGATTATTGTTCTAACCATTTCTGGACCTATAAATGAAAAGGTTGAGTTAGGTTCATTAAATATAACAAAATTTGAAAACATACCTCATACCTACTACAAAAATAATTCTATGTGGTCTTGACTAAGTTTGTAGGTAAGCAAATTGTAATGTTGGGGATTAGGTGTGGATAGGCCTTTTGAATTATTGCTGGTATTGCTGGCACTGGGATAAGTTCTATTTATTAACATACTTTACTATTACACATTATAGCTACTTAAGATTACTAAATCTAAATAAGTATCTATCCATATAGGATAACATAATGACTACAAATAAATTAGAATGAATATTGATTACTTTCGATTACTCTTGATAACTGATACTTTTTTTTTATTGTGTTGTCACCTGTATATTTATACTACGGTTCAAGTTCAGTTCCATGTTATTTACTATTTACTATTAAATGTTTATATACGTGATGAACTTGACTCCGTACCTGTCGAACTTGCTACTTATATTTATGTAATATTCCTACGTTTAATGATTTATTGAAATTAGTTCAAAGGGAATTTATTTCTTATTTAATTTTATTATTATATTAGGCCAAAAGGCATCACGAAATAGTTTAGGTTTTGTTGTTCAGGCTCAGTGTGGGTTTCATAAATACCAATAACTGATTTTATAGTTACTGAAAATCCAATAAATGGAGTTTTCTTTATAGTATTTATGAGTTTGATACCTTGCACATCTTTAAAATTATGAAAATAATGTACTGCCTTTTCAAAAACTGGTCCCCACAATTCTTTATTATTTCGTCTAATTGGCATCTTCATCTTGACTGTCATTGGATTTCTGGAGTTTAGCAAATCGAAAATTGTATCCAGCATCCGGATGAATTTAATTGTTGCAGATGCATCTGTGGAACGTGGATCCTTGATATCCAACATGAGGAACTTTATAATTGTTGCTACACACTTTCGCTTAGAGTTTGAACTGCCAGATTGACCTAAAAAAATAGTGCGTGGAGTATTGGTCCAAAATAATCCATGCCAACGTTTACAAATGGTCTTACTTCTCGGCTTAATCTGTCTTCAGGTAATTGTCCCATTAGAGGCGGAGTCGGCTTAGCTCTTTCATTTTTACATTTCTGGCATTTAAAGGAGACATATTTGACTGCAGCTCGGCCGTTGATCACCCAGTACTCTTGTCTAATTTCATTCAAGATGAGCTCCATTCCTCTGTGTCGATATTTTTCATGGTAGTGTCCAATGAGCAGTTTTGTAAATTTATGTTTTGGGTCTAGAATTATCGGCTTCTTAGTACTTTCGCCTAGTGTTTCTGCTAAATTTGTTCTTCCGCAAAGCATTAGAATTCCATCATCATTGATTCCAGAGAGTCTACATTTATTCTCTACTGTCAACTCATTCAAATTGAAATGTACAAAATTTCTTGTGGATTTTGGAAATATTAGTTTTATCATGCCTTCACGTTCAAGATCAAAAGGGGGCTGCGTTAGAATTTCTCCCAGACAGTGCAGCTCTGTCAGTAAAAAAAAGAGGTCGTTCTCTAAGAAGCCAATCCGGAAAAAGTCATTCGAAAAAAGGCAGAAGTAAAACTTGTCGTCGATCGAGAAGAAGAGGATCCCCAAGTATGCAGTTTTTTATAATTTCGCACTATTTGTCAGTTTGAAAACTAATGTCAAAATCCGTACTTTTTCTAATTTTACTTTAAATCAATGCTCATGAATTTTGATAGTAACCTCCAATTGAATGTATTGATACAAATGAGATCATTTATAGTAACATAATCTTCAAATTCAAAATTTTTGAGAATAACTCGCCAACTGTATTTTTGGACATTCCATACAAAAAAACCGCTCCTTCACATACCATGTCATATATTCGTAATTTGACCATTCCACTATTTGGACGATAATAAAAATATATCAATTTCGTCTATTTATTCAGGAAAAATTCTCTTTTTCTTTGACTTCTCTTCTCCCGTCAAAATTAAAAAAATTCCCCCTTTTCAAAAAAAAATATCCATGGATAACATTTTTTTTTTTTTTTTTTTTTGAAAATTTCCCTGCAATCTGTCCTGTCGACATTCGGCAATTGGTTATGTATTTTTATGGATGGCATGTGCATAACGCGTCCACTGAAACGTTAGCTTTTCATAATAATTCATGTAATTAGTAGATCTTGTGGTATTCTTCTTTTCAATCTCCGTGGAAGAGTTGATTCACTCATTAAGTGCTTCGCCAGTGTGTTGGGGTGTTGTAATATTCTTTTTTTGTATGTTTCTGCGCTGTCTTTGATTTCCTGCTTAACAGTTTTTATGTTTAGGTCATGATGTAGTCTATCATTAGTTATGTACCATGGTGCGTTGGTTATCATACGTAGTATTTTGGACTGGAATCTTTGTAGGATTTCTATATTTGACTTTGCAGAGGTCCCCCAGAGTTGGATAACATTTAAAAAAAAATCATTTACTTGGAAACCATTTCTCTCAAATTTATCGGCACATAATTCTGGCCTGTCAATAAATATTTTCTTTTTATTTCACATTTGACTAAGAATTAACACTATTATAAAATTTAAATATTATTTAATTTACACAATAATTAAAATTATAAACATGCGTTGTTTTCTAGACATATTTTATGTAATAGTAAAAGATAGTGTCGGCTGAATAGTTAAATACTAAATATTTTTAAATTATAAATGTACACTCTTTAAAGGTTTAGCGAAAGCTTTCGGTAAAATTTTTTTTTACCTTCTTCAGTCACTTCTTTTTTGAGATTTAAATGAAAAGCTAGCTCTTGAATAGTGTAAAAAATATAAAAAATCTTGAAACCTTCATATAAAATTATATAATATATTTAAAATTACTGACATATAATTAAATACCGACAAAATCAAAGTCTCACATAGTGTTTTTTTTACGCCAAATGGCAAAAAATGTCTAATGCCAAAAACTGTTTTCAAAGACATGTATGCTTTTTGAAGTACCGCGTTAATGTGTTTCTCAAACCTCAAATCAGTGTCCAGGATCACACCTAAATTTTTTGCTTCCGAGACCGTAGCTAGTTTTATTGTTCTTAAGAATTATTTACAGTCATATAACAAGAAATACTAGGTAAAATAACTAGCACACAAAATTGTATAAAGAAAAGAAAATTACTGGTTTTGAAATAAAATAGAATTTGCAATCAAACTTCTTACTTTGGCTTTATTAGAAGTTTTTAATTTATTGAATTCGTGGTGAAGTCGAATATCTTTATATTTCTCCAAAATAAGTTTGGTTACGGCGATGCAGTGATCATTCAGTGGTTCAAAATCAAAAATGTGATTTGAAAATATATCAAAAATGTTTGGAGGTAAATATCTAATTGAGGTGATTATAATCTTTTTTTTTATATTTTCAATTTTATTAATATTACTAACATCTAAATTCATAGTAAGTGTTTTCAGACATTTTTCAGCTTCACTACAAACAGTAACTACAAATTTAGAAGCTTTTTTAAGTTTTCCATACGTTTTTTTAATTTGTAGATTAGACAAACTGCAATCACCTTCTAAAAGTATAGAACACTGTTTACAATGAATTTTTTTGTTTAAGATTTTTACAACAAATCCAGAAATATAAGCAACCACATCCTTAGTGTATTCACTCAAAAAATAAACTGAAAGATAATCATGGTCACGAAGCTCTTTTGACAATTCTAAATATTCTTCGGAAGTTTCTGATTGATCACTTCTTATATTCACCGCTATTTTGCTACTACTACTGCAATCCAATATACTGGTTCCATCTAAAGCAATTGCATTGGCAGTGTTGTTCGATTTAACTTCATTGTGAATTAACAATTCTTTGTAGCAACTTTCAAATAACCTGCATGTATGATTATTATTTGAACCACATCTGTTACGAACTGCACTGAAGAATAGTTCCAAATGGTCCTGTGATAACTTGTATGTGAGAATGAAATTTAAATTAGGATTTATAACTACCAAATCCCAAAATAAACATTTCATACTCTCTATACAAATCAGAAATCCTAAAAAGCCTGTCTTTCTACCACTAACAACTACAGGATCATTATTCAATTTTAATTCTAATATATACTTACAAACTACATCAAAATATTTACAAATATCCTGCCAATTTTTTTCAGATGCTGGTTGCTTATATTTATATTTGGCAAAAAAATTCTTAGAATTAAAAATATCGAAAATATTATTAAAAATTAATATAAAATCTGAAGTTACTTCAGAACCCACAAAGTCATCAAGTTTCAAGTCATGTTCAAGGAACTTTAGAGCATCAGAAACACTTTTGCTCAAAATTTGTACAGCAATTCTAACTCGCATCTTTTCCCGAAACCACTCTAGATGTCGAGCTTTTAGTTTTGTTCCTGCTAACAACCCCTCCCTTTCTTGTAGTCTTATTAACTTACGAATATAATCCCACTTTATTAGTCTATCTCTGCCATCTTTTAAAATATTACCACCTGTTCCAAATGTATTTCTTACTAATTTAAGCATATGACATGGATCCAAAAAAAAGTAAACTTTATCATTTGTTGTTGGATGGATAAAATAGGTCGTGATTGAAGATGGTATGTCTATGCTTGCTCCTAGGGATTTCATCATAGTGATATTAGCTGCTGCTCCATCACAGGTTAAGGAAGTTACTTTTATATTAACTTCACTTAAAAACTCCAAACACTCTTTTACCAAATTGGCTTTTTCGCATCCAGATAAGCTTTCTATGAAAAAATAACCAACTGGAATTTTCCACAAATCATTCATAGCTACTACCATGAAAACTAATGCTTGTGTAGCTTCAGGAACACAATCAGAGTCCAGCTTGGCTCCCAGATTGATATATCCAACCACTTCTTTTCCTGTCCACTCAACTTTCTTCATGATATGAATTTCATCGAGGACCAAGTTAACACAAATCTTTTTTGTGGAAGTTGCAGTTTTTGCCCTTATTGCATGAAGTGATTCCTTTGTAAACCCTGGTTTACCATCAACTACACTATACCACTTTGTTAGGGTCCTTGGATGTGGTAGGGAATTATTAAACACATCTCTTACAAAACTGTAGGCTTTTGCAGAATAAAAATTGAGTGTCAAAGCAAAAGTCCTTAGCATTGGTGTGTATTTTTCATGTGACGGACCTTTCAAAAATCTTTTCAACACTTCAGCTGCACTTCCAGGTAGAGTTGCCTGAAAAAAAGACCATTGTCAATAATTAATGATATCAGCTGCGTAATTCAAAAACATACCTCAATTAGAGATTCGGCTGATGATGTAATGTACTGATTTTCTCTCAAGTGTTTTAGAAGAGAATTAAGATTTGAAATTTTAGATCTTAACCTTCTATTTTGTCTTTGCAGCAAAGATATTTTTCTTCTTTGATTTTCGACAGTTAGCTTTGCTAATTTTAAGGCTCCTCTAGCAGTTGGACTGGACATGTCAGATGAATGAACATCATGCAAGTATCGGGGCTTCTTGAATTTTCTCCTACAAATACAAATTTGTAAAATAGTACCTAAGTATGAGTATCCATATGCATATGATTTTGATATGGGTAAACTAATTTCTGGACATTTTATGTAACAGATTGAATATGTTGCCTTTTAGGAGGAGGTAATCCAGATATGTACTAGATATAGCTGTCAAAGTTGTTGAAGAAGATGAATCTTCATTATTCTTAAATAAACTGAAAAAATAACAAATTATTTATAAAATAGACATTTGAATTAGATTCAATAGATGTTACCTTTTTGCTCCAATAGTCCTGGTTTCTTGAGCAGCATCTTCCAGAATCCTTTAATGAAAAATGTCATAATTTATGTGCTAATTTCAAATGTACCCTACAAGTTAAAATACCAATTATGTTACTTACTTGAAAGGTGTAGAATTGTGTTTCAAGACATGTTTGCCACTTAAATTTGCACATATATCTGTTATCAAAAAATGGTCAGAACACACCAACGCATTTTTAACTTTTAAAATGTCCTCTTCTACCAAATATAAATTTTGCAACCAAACCTCACGGCTAGCAGTATCTCTGGGAAACCTGATAAAAAAATAAACAGTATTATTATGAAAATAGATATTGAATCCCTCGTATTATACCTATACTACGCTTATGCTAATATAACCTTACTTGTGAAATGACCGATTATCATTCTTATTCCATGTATTTTTACGCACTACACATTTTCTCACCATCATAAATGTCTTAAAAGCACTTTAATATACAAATATCAATCAAAAACCAAATAAAAGCACAATTATAATTAAAAACTTATTGACATATCTCAACAAAATGACAGAAGAAGTTCGAAGTTGCCAAGCTAAAAATTTATAAACTTTTTTACTTATGGATTGATAGAACATGAAGAAATCTAACAGAAAAAAAACAGTGAGCTAGACCGTGGGCTAGTCATACCTATTTTAAATGGTTTCCGCTTTTTTCCTACCTTTTAAACAAAAAATACTCCTAAAATCTTGAATATATTTATCAATTACTATTTTTGTTATACGAGATTTGGCATCATGTAAGAAGAGTCTCGTCTTAAATTTGTTGGGGACAACCAAAATGTAAACAAGGCTTGTCTATCTTTAATACGTCATTGGTCCAAACACTCTGCCCTTAGCCTATGCCCCAAAAGTTATGACTGATCCTGTACCTATATGGATCATTATTTTCATATTTCTTAATAATTAATCTTTGCTGTGGTGAACACAGCCCTTATAGTCCAGGAGAAATATTTTTAGAGATATGAATTTTTAAAAGCACCAAAAATCTCAAATTTGGGTACTTTTGACCCTTGAAAAATAATATATTAAAAATAAAATATAAATAATAAATTCCTTATACAATAGTTGATAATATTCTTTATCGAAATTCCTACCAGAATAGATGAAGGATTGAGTAAGGTCTGTACTCTTAGGAAGGTACTTATCTGAGACATTGATTGGCTATGCGGGACAGCTAGTTCAATTTAAGATATCTTCAGAAAGGCTATGTAGAGTTGAACTTAATTGGTGCCTTTGGGTTGGAATTCGACTACGTCCTAAGGTTGTTTGTACCGGAAGACGGCATTCTGACTTGAGTGAAACAGACGAAGGCGATGAAGAAGACAACGACGACGATGATGTAAGCAAAGGTATGCAAATTCGAAAATAATGAGGTACCCGTCGTTAGTAAAATCAATGTGAAAACCCAGATTGTCTGATGTGTAACACCCGAAAAACTTATCAGTGATATTATTGTATTGTAATTTACTGAGATCCATTCTGCTCCCTTTCTTTCTTCTACTCAGTTCCTGAGTAAAGTACCTATCAGAAACGAATAGTTGCTTTAGACCTATTTCCCGAAGGAATTTTAGGATATCCGCAGGCATTAGTGTTTCTTTTCTATCCAGTAATCTCCTAGGTGTTGTGCCCTAGGATTATATATTGTTATGCAATTCTTAGTTATTAGACGTGTTAAAAAAACGTCACTTTTATTAATGATTGTAGAAAAAATAATTTTGTGTGCCTTAGTTAATTACTATCCTGTTGGAGTTACCTAATTAGGCCAACTGCCCTCAATATATGCTTCTCAAATTCGTATTTACAGACAAAGTTTTGGCGACAATGAAAACAGATGACTGACAGTACTTCTAATTAAGACCTGGTTTACAGTACTACCAACTGCTGAATGATAAAATATTGGTAACCTTTATGTTAGAACTGCAATTTCTTCAGTTTCGTAGAATCCACTAATAATAAAGGTATGGATGGGTATACAGTTGATAAATAAACGACCAAATGTACTTCCAAAGGATTAACTTAAACGTCAATATTAAATTATTTATCTAATGTCAAAAAATATATCATTCCGCAAGGTGTTTTTCAACAATCATAGATCAAGTGAAGCTCATTCTAAGTAAAAGAATAAAGAATGATTCAAGTCAGATTCATCGAGGCTTAAAACATTGTTTTTCTCGTTTTTCATCATCGTATTTGCTAAATAGGTTTCGTTGGATGTGCGCGTCATTTTTCTATGGAATTCTTCACGTTTAGTTTAATATTGTTACTATAATTGTAATGGATGTACAAGTGTCAACTATCCAACTTGTCACCCACCAGCATCTATGTTCAGACCGGTATGTATGGCGCTCGTTAGTAACTTGTAAAGGTACTATGAAATAAAACTACACATCAAGTTTGTAGTGTATAATTAGTTATTTTTCTTACATATGATCAAAAGAATTATATTTAACAATTCCTATTAGCAATGCATCGGGTGAAAGATCCTTTTCTTAAAAGAAACTCATTAAATTAAATAATCAATAAATTCTCCGAAATAAAATTGAGGAAGAAAATTTAGACAATTGCCTATCTAATTATTTATTAACAATGTTATTGAATTATAAATACTCGGGAACTCGGATTCCTTTATTTCTTCTTAGACATGCTTAACTATTGAATTAAAACTTTTGTTTTCTGTATCTAAATATATATTTTTATTTTTTTACATGGACGTCCTCATAACAAAAATTAAAACAAATTCTTTAAGCCTATTGGTTACATTCCAATATGCGGAGCAAGACGTCCCGAAAATTGACTTCGCTTCGCTTCTTGTTAAGTGGTGTATTCTTTGGTATAATGTCAATTTTATAAGTTTACTGTTTCAATATGGATATTTTCCAATCTAAATACCAAGCGCTTGAAAAAATAGGGGAGGGAGCATTTTCCGATGTCTACAAATGTGAAAATAGAATAAACAAAGTCTGTTACGCGGCGAAGATGCTGAAAAATACGACGGAAGAACAATTTGCCGAAATTTTAGCCGCTAAATATTTACAGAATCATCCCAATATTGTAAATACGTTGGAATATTTTGACAGAAGAGATACCAGTGAGGTAACTTTAATTTTCGAATTGATGGATGTGAGCATGCGCGATTATTTGAAAAAGTAACCAAGAGGCTTATCCGATACAAGCGTCAAATCCTTTTTGTATCAAATACTAAAATGATTCGAACACGTCACAGTACGATCAATAGTCAAATTGAGCGACCTTGGTTTAGATAGAGATTTCTCCACTTCCCCTCCATATAAACTATATATATATATATCCTCCAGATGGTACAATACAGACCTCCCGAATTTCTCCTCACCGAAGGATATTACGGTCCTGAAATGGACGTGTAGGCTGTTGGATGCGTTTTCTACCTCTCTTTCATGATAGCCACAAATTTGATTTATTTACTGTGTAAAATTCACCACATCTTGGGATCTCCAGATACTCAATTTCCTACTAAATTGAAACGTCGAACGAATTTTCCTATCAATTTTTCCGAAATCGAATGTATGAACTACTTCCTAATAAAACCATAGAGTGCAGAGAGATATTCGACTTAATGGTGAAATACGATTGGGAAAAACGTGCGAACGTAAATCAACTTCGGAGTTAATAGTTTACAGGCTGGACTGTCTTTGCAGTGAACTATTTAATTATTATTACGAGATATTTATTAAAAATAAAATGCCACAAATGTATTGGGTGTGTTAAAAAAACTACGGATGATAAAGAAAACCGCTCTTCTTCTTTTTTTCGAAGAGGTCATAAATCTATCACTCGGTGCTCTTCTTTTTATGAAAAATTCTACAGGATAATATGTTTATACCCCCCACTCCGTGTAGGAGAGGATCACTATAGAGGTGGTGGTTGCGCATCGTTACCGTTCCAAGACAACGGATGTCGTCATCATTAGTAAAGACGTTGAATGTCACGAGGAGTCAAAACACTGTCAAAAACTAAAAGATGTTTTAATAATTATTGAATTCGATTGATTAAAGTTAGAAATGATAATATTTCCATGATCTCTTAAGTACATTATTTTCAAACGCTTACGTTACTATCCATTCTGGGCGTAAGGTGTGGCTTTCGAGTATTCTTTCGGTTCGTATATTTTTCGAATATTTCGCTATTTTCTCGAGTATCGGATTAACTTCCTCTCTTCCACCTTTCACTTTTATTCGGAGTACTTCGAGCAAAGTACAGTGTTCCAGCCACGTGCTTATATAAATAAAAATTATGTACCAAATGGTAAATTGTGTCTTTTAAATGTATTCACTTTTTTTGTCGTTTGGTATATAACTATTGATTTTTGCAACATTTGGACCATAACCCTCGAATATCTATGAAAGCGACATTTTGGATTCTATTTATTTGAAATAGATGGTAGGATCGTCATTTAAAGTTTATTTTTTTCCAAATATATTGGCCTGGAATTCACTATGTGTTCAGATTCAGCGAAGAAGGTCTGAAGAGTTCCTTCTCGAATAGATTGACCATGTAGATCATTGCCAATGATTTTTTTTACAAATCCAATAATTCGTTCCCATGCACCTCCCATATGTGGAGCACCTGGTGCATTGAATTTGAAATCAATACCTCTAGAAGACATTTTATCGACAACAGCTGATTTATTCATGTCCTGAAATGCTCTTCTGATTTCTTTATTAGCAGCAACAAAGTTCGTTCCATTATCGCAATAAATAACTTTCGGCTGTCCTCTTCTCGAAACTAGTCTAAGTATAGCTAATACAGCTGACTCTCTATTTAAACTATGTGCTATCTCTAGATGTATTGCTCTTATAGAAAGGTATGTAAATGGAACACCCCATCTTTTCTCTCTTCGTCTTCCAATTTTGACATGTATTGGTCCAAAATAATCCATGCCAACGTTTACAAATGGCCTTACTTCTCGGCTTAATCTGTCTTCAGGTAATTGTCCCATTAGAGGCGGAGTCGGCTTAGCTCTTTCATTTCTACATTTCTGGCAAAAAAAGAGGTCGTTCTCTTAGACGCCTATCCAGAAAAAGTCATTCGAAAAAAGGCCGAAGTAGAACTTGTCGTCGATCGAGAAGAAGTCGATCTACAAGAGGACGCGATCGAAGAAGCCGGACGAGAAGTCGATCGAAAAGTGGTATTCATAATAAATAGTGCAGTAGACCAGGTCCGAAAACCAATAAATCCATTAAATGCAAACGGGGTAGAAGCCAAAGTGGAGGTTTCCTTGGTTCAGAAATGTCTAAGCAAATGTTAGTATATTCAGCTTTCATTTCGGTGTCATCAATTACTGTTAATTTAGTATTCCGATCTTCTACTGGCCTAAAACCCTCTGATTCTCTCAAAAATGCAGGTCCATGTATCCAAACATCCGGTATTATCAAATTATGTGAGAGAAATTGAAGCAAAACTTGTAACCTATGGATATATTTCGATATATTTTGTTCTGAAAAGAATATTCAGATATTGGAAATGGTACGTGCGAAACAATCATCATAGCATTAAGCATTAACTTGACATTTACAAGTTAATCGATGATTGTCCGCACGTCACTTCTTGAGTCATTTTTATATTATTTTCTTTTCTTAGTTATTAGACGTGTTGAAAAAACGTCTCTTTTATTAATTAATAATTTTGTGTGCCTTAGTTACTCACCTGTTGGAGTTACCTAATTAGGGTGATTTTCTCAAAAATGCAGGTCCATGTATCCAAACATCCGATATTATCAAATTATGTGAGTCAGAATTATCTCCGGTAGCTTCGTCAGCTAGATTTAAGTCAGTATAAATCCATCACCAGTGTTCGATATTAGTTCTCTCTTGAATATCTCCTATTCTATGCGAAATAAATTGTTTGTATTGTCTACTATCGCTTCTTATCCAATTAAGAACACATTTTGAATCTGACCAAAAAACTGCTGGTAAATAGGTATTTCTAGTTCAGATGTTATTAATTGTACTAATCGACTTACCATTACAGTTCCTTCCATCCATCTCAGATAGGAAACTGCCGAAAAGGCTTTCTCACTACTGTCGCAAAAGGTATGGAGTTCAATTTTTGTAGCAGTCGGTATATTCAGACTGTAACATCTTGGTATTCTGATTGTACATATTTTTCCAGTAACAATTGTCTGACAGACCAAAGCACACTCCTCATAAATGAAATAATATTCGAAATCCCCTACTGATACTCCGAACTGTTCAATTGCGTTTTTATAGAAAACGAATGAAAATATCGTGTTTAAACGAGAGTACCTATTATGCTTATGTCATATTTTCTAATCAAAATCACTAAAAAGGTTCGTCAAAAAAAGTTACCAGTCGATTTCATCATCAGAAATCCTTCACGTGGCGCCCCCTGTAACAAAATGTGAAATAGTCTATGAAATGATATTCCTTGTATCAAATTATGCCACTGTGCCGATTTTTATAACAATTGATAAATATACAGTGAAATTATTATTAAAAAACGAAAAATAAAATTCAACTTCAACGCCCTTTATCTATTTCCACAGACATATTTTATCCAGTTATATCTGGTACTATCGCCATATTTTGGTCCAAACACTCTGCCCTTAGCTTATCCTCCAAAAGTTATGACTCAACCTGTACCTATATGGATCATTATCTTCATATTTACGCATTCTTAATAATTAATCATTGCTGTGGTGAATTTTTAAATGTACCAAATATCTCAAATTAGGGTACTTTTGACCCAAATGTTGGTAGCTAGCTGCTCCGAATAAATTCGAGAATAATGAGGATCCCGTCGACAGTAACGAAAATCAATGTGAAAACCCAGATTGTCTGATTGTTACACATTACGAAAAAATTATCAGTGATACGATTGTATTGTAATATTAATGCAATATGCCTTTAATGTATGGAGCTAATTAGCTACCTTGGAAGAGCTGAATAA
Source organism: Lochmaea crataegi (assembly GCA_947563755.1). Lineage (NCBI taxonomy): Eukaryota > Metazoa > Arthropoda > Insecta > Coleoptera > Chrysomelidae > Lochmaea > Lochmaea crataegi. The sequence continues at coordinate 61,338,264 of OX387422.1, read as the reverse complement.
TTGGATTTTTTTATATATACTTAAAATTCAAAGGAACGACTCGTGTTTAAATTTGTTGTTTTCGAATACGTTTGCGTTGTTATGGAGGATGAAGTTTAGTTTGTTTGTAATTTTTCGACTGTATTGGAATATTCAATATGTAGGTAAGTATGTTAGTTTGGGGTGAATTTACCGAGATCCATTCTGCTCCCTTTCTTCTACTCAGTTCCCGAGTAAAGTATCAGAAACTAGTAGTTGCTTTAGACCTATTTTCCGAATGAATTTTGATTATTCTCGCTTTGTGGTTTTCAGTTAGAGTCAAAAACTCCAATTATCAATATCTGTAAATAATTTCCAGCTATGTAACTCATTTGAAGTATTTAATAAAAATTGCTTCATGAAATTAGAATCCTTGGGAATTTTCTTATTGGTCACATATAAAACCTTTCTCAGTTTTCTTTCCACAAACATACCTACATATTTTAATGGCATCATCTGACTGAGGCGCGGGTCTTCGTTAACGTTAACGTCAACTTCACCGGTCGTCCATGGCTAAAAAAAAATTTGTTTTCTCGGCAAATTTTTCACACGTTACACGCTTCATATTAGCTTCCGCTACCCAAAAGTTGAATTGAAAAATACAAAATAATTGAAAAAAAGAATGTCTTTTGTATTAAAAAAAAATTAGTTTTCGGATAAAATCAGCATCAAGTATTCGGGATGGTGGATACCACGAACCCTTTTTTGATTTCTAAGATTAACAACGTTTCGAGCAATTTGAATGGTTCTACGATTATCATTATTTTCTCCTGCTCCTAAGCCCGATATAGTAATCATTGACGACAGCCTTATAAGCCTTTATCTTCTGAAATGCTTTTCCAGCTATAAAGTATTTTTCGTACATAATTTTCGAGAATTACAAAACACAGACCCTTCCTACGAGAACACCAGAATCCATCCTTCTTTATGTGAAGCCAAATGGATAAATCTAGCCGATGAAATTATTGTGAAAAGCAAAGGATTCGCTGAAATACTAATAAAATCTCAAAAAAGAGACCGAAAATTTTGTATCCTTCCATAGATTTGGGTTTATGGAAAGAGCCGGGAATAGAAATACAAAGAATAATACCAGACTTGATGGACGATTCAATTATATTTCTTACAGTTGGTAAGTTTAGAAGATCATCAAATTTCAAACTGGCTTTGGATGCGTTTGAAATTCTCTTGCGATTGATAGATGATGAAATTATAACCAAACCGTATCAACTGGTTATCGCAGGAAATTGCAAGACATTGAATGAACAAATTTATTACAGCGAACTAAAAGATGTCGCTGAACAAAAATTATGTGCGGCACAAATAACTTTTTGAAATCATATACCAATAATACACGAAAAAACATTAATAATGGAATCTACTATAATGATCCACCCTGCTGAAAATGACGTTTACTCTGACTTTATTCACAAAGCTATGTCGCTAGGAAAACCAATAATAGCAACAAATAAAGGCATCGCTTCTAAAATACTTGTTCACAAATTTTCGGGGCTGTTAGTTGAACCTCAAGCCATAGTAATAGCTGTTGCTTTGAAAAAATTAATGAATGCAGACTTGGGCAATGCAGCTAAAGAGACTTTCGATAAGTCGCATTCATTTGAAGCTTTTTGTGGGGAAATAAGTCAGATTATGGAGAGCCCAATACAAGATTTGTCAAGCTCTTTACGAAGTGGTGAGAATAGACCGATATCTAATAATTATTGTGTTTGAACTGCCAGATTGACCTAAAAAAATAGTGCGTGGAGTCCCTCCGCGCGGAAGAAGTGAAACTTCGTAATGTGGATATGAAAATAGGAAGGGGTAGAAATTGATTTTTAGTGAAATCATATTGTTTCTTTAAGACAAACTTTATTAACATTGCTTACAATTCATAATTGATCGCATCTTTTAATTATCATTTTCGAGTGGAGAAATATCCAAATCTATAACATTTCCAATCGGATTATGATAACTAAAGTAAATGATATGTGTATCAAATCAAACTAAAAAAAAAAAACAAGTAAATGAAATAATGAATTTTAAAAATTAAAATAGAAAAACAAGTACGTATTTCAGCTAATTTCACGACGCTCACACTGTTTACTTCGCTGCATAGCAAGAATACCACGCGCATGTGCTTGGGATCTACCGACTCACTCTCTTTCTCTCTCCTACTTTCTACCTTTGTGTATCTTTCTTTCTCTCTCCCTCTTGCGTTGGAACATTGGACGCTACTGGTTGCTAACGCTCGCGCTGGCCTGTAACAGGTATACTACGCGCATGCGTTCGAGTGCCACGCTTTCACTCTCGCGCTGTCTCTTTCTATTCCCCCTCCCCAGGAGCGTTGAACGTTTAACGCAACCTTGTTGGAAGTCGCATTAGAAGTATCACTTCAACATAATTTTTTATAAAAAAATACAACTTTTATTTTCAACAATTCCACCTTCTGGGTTCAGAAATTTCATCAAATTTGCCCAATTATTTTCTAATTATCTTGACCATGTGACAGACATCAAAAATGGGTCAACTTTCGTTTAGCTGAAATCAGTTATGGAAAAAGTATTGTCTTGGTTACCATTGTTGTGGTAACGAGTGAAGAAAAATCCAAATCGTATATAGTGGGGAAGTGCGTGGTTGTCAAGATGGTCACTTAAAATAATGAAATGCTAATTCTTGGTTTGAACGATTCTTAATTTACAACCATATATGCAATGCTGTCATTACTAACGTCATTGAAGGTTAGAAAGTGTCATATTACACTTCCCTTCCTCTAAAATATTGTGATCGTTAAAATTTTTCTCATGTATTCTAGATGAATATTTGTTATAATTAAAAATATAAAACATTGACAAATATTATAATACCTATTTAATGGTAAACAATAAAAACTAACAATGAACTAAAATACAACAAACTACTTATTGAAATTAATGGTTAAATTTGAATTATTATAGGCGTTTATAGAAATATTTAGGCCAGTACCAGCGCTGGCGTCTCCAACAGTTATCTCTTTGGTCGACAAATTACTCTCCTGTTGAATGACTAAGATTTGTGAACTACCTACTTGCAACAGCTTCAGAAGACATGTTTTGGTTTTATTCTCCATCGAGCTATCCGCACATAACTTTCTGCCACAGTACTAGATTTCCATCCTCCCAGCCTTTTTAATTGGAGTACATTTGCACCACTGTTGGCAAGTAACGTAGCGGCGGTTCTTTTTAATTCAAAAAAGTAGCAATTTTTTGTGAAAAATTTAGCTATTGTATTGTGCCCAATTGGTTGATTTCTTACTATTCCTCCTCTAAGCTGAACAAAAAAATCTATCGATATCTATGTTTTTTCTCAAATTCATGTAGTCTCGAATGATCTTCACCCATACTGGATCAGTAATGAGAAATGATCTACTTGTATGTGTTTTTTGGAATCTGGAATTTCAACCGAAAACATCGAAAATTATCATTTTCACTAATTCGTCCATTCGACAAGCTCTAGATACGCTTATTATTAATGCGACCTAAAACAATAAGAAAAATATAATACCATAATAACTGTGCACTTGTATAAGCTCAAACACGATTTTTTTTTAAATACTTATTTAAAGATCACAAATATATTACCTTTATCGGTAGAAATTCATTTGGAGGTTTGTTTAAAAAATCTTCTATGTTTTTCCTGGAAAATACGTTCGATTTCTTGGGCCTGAAGCCCACATTTTGTCGTTTTAGGAAGGCCAACAGTTTCCCATGTTTCGAAGTATCAGTTTTTTCTTCAATTTGTAGCATCGTTCGTATCATACTGTACATTAGGGTGGGCCAAAAACAGCAAAAAAACGATTTAAAAAAATATATACAAGTGCTATAAAAAAATTTGGGCTGTTTTACATAATTTATAGCCGGGCCCCTAAGAAGCCAAAAGGGCCAGTTTTGTATTTTTATGTTTTTAACATTAGGTACCGACCAAACTTTTGATAATAGCGTCTTAAAGGTTCCATTAATTTTTTTTCTTTAAATAATAATATTTAGCCGGGCCCCAGAGGGTCTAAAAATGAGTCAGCGAACGCGTAAAAAGCTGGAAGCCCTAGTGATATGTGCAGCATTTCGCATTATTTGATACTTTTTATACGCTGACTATTTTGATAACAAATTAAGAGAAGAATAAATAGTTTTAAGCCACCCCAGAGCTCACCGCGTGGAGGGAGCTGCACTCCGAGCTCCACCCTCCCTCCCACTTACTCTGCTTTGTGCGTATCTATTGTTTTCTAGTATTGTCCTTTATTCTCGAAATTAGGCAATATTTTTCATGTTTCCAATTTGGCTCTGATATACCCATATATATATATATATATATAATATATATATATAATATATATATATATATATATATATATATATATATGTATATATATATATATATATATATATATTATATATATATATATATATATATATATATAGGAAATAGTTCGTTGCCGATACTAGTTAGGTCTAACTATTATCGTGGGGGATGCGGCAATGTGAATAAGTGAACTCTTTTTAGTTTGTTCTGAGCTTTCGGTAATTTATTATCACCATTATCAAAGAACTACAAAAGATAGGTACACTTATAGATATTTCAAACAGGTATAAATAAATTCAGTTTAAAAGTAAAACATTAATTACTTACTGTTATGTCGGCGGGTTCAGTAATAGTAAACACTTTGTGATTGTTTATTATTCACACTTTATTTAGACTTTATTTAGCAAAACAGTCGCTTACAATAGTTTTTTACTCTAACCTATTTTACCCGGGAACCATAACCGTCCAGGCGGTCTATTCTCGAATGTCGAACAAAATGTGTCGAATTCGACATTTGTCGTTGAAAATTGTCGCACAACTTGAAATTGTGGTATTCTCAATTGGTTTCGTCTTCCAATTCGCACGAGACATATTTTGTCGAATAGCAAGAGCTGGCAACACCGATTTAACGATTCTCAAATATGGTCTATGGCAATGTGTCGTGGGTTTTGGTTTTTTGAAGGTTATATTCACACCCTTTCCCTTTGGTTATATTTGCATTGTAGATTGGATTATTTGTTCGACGCTTGTGGCAGTTCTTTTTTACAAAGAAATAACTTTTAATGTCCTAAGTTTATGTAGGTACCTGAAGTATTATTTTTGTTTTCTAGTTTTTTTTTAAGTTTATATACCTACTTGTAACAAGTTTTATTAAATATTTTTTTAATAACTGTTTTACTAGTTTTACTTTTGAAGTTTATGTTACTCTTGAGTTAAATGATAGGTAAACAAATGCAGTATAATTTTTGTTTTCTAGTTTTTATTTCAAGTTTATATTCTTGAAGCAAGTTTTCTTAATCTTTTTAAATTAGTTTTTTAAGTTTAACTTTTTTTTTCTAGTTTTACTTTTAAAGTTTATGTTACTTTTGAGTTAAACGATAGGTTAAAAATGCAGTTTAGTTTCAACATATATAATGTGGTAAAAAAAATAAATGATCTCATTTTACATATTATTGTTCAATTTAACGATAATTATTAATAAGAAGCCTCCTCTATAGCCCCATACCCCGTGTTAGCAATGGGTTCCTCTGTGCATTTTCATTTTGGTTTTGATCAATATGAGGAAGAAAACCAAAATACACTTCTTCTAACTCTTCATCTGGATTTAGTAGTAGTTCGACTCTATTTTGTATACACATATTATGCAGCTCTACGCAAGCATTTATAATCAATGATGCTTTGTTTGGTGAATAATGCAATGTTCTGTGCTCAAGTAAGCACCTGAATATCATTTTCAGTAAGCCATTACACCTTTCTATTGTGCACCTTGCTTTTTTTGTGCTTCATTAAATCTTATTTCTTCGTCCAAAATAGGGTCATCCAATGGTGTAATGAGCCATGGGCGAAGAGGATATCCAGAATCACCTAGAAATAAAATAAAAGAATGAAATACCGAAATCATAAGTGAGAGAAATGTTATTTTGGGTGTGTCATTTAAAATAACTGATGCTGAAGTCATCATTCAAAAGTTATTCATCCTGTATATCATCGTTTTAAAAAATAGTAAATTAAAATGAAAAATTGACCTACTTCAGGATTTTTTCATATTACTGTTTATTTAGCTAATAATTCATTTAAGTGTTACATTATGGATGCACTGTATAGTATAAATTTTTACCTATAAGAAAATACCCCTCATTTCCTCTTTCGTGGAGTTCTCAAAATTCCCTCACATTGCTGCTATGCCAAATATGGGAATAATGGGTACTTCCAGGATATTTTGCATTTATATGAATTAACTCCATATTTTCATCACATATCTGAAATGTGGATAATAGAATAATAATAATAATTTATCACCTACCATCCAGCTGAACATTTATAGAATAATACTGTTTTCGGTTTACGAAAATATGTTCAGGTGCCAATGGATCGTTCTTTTTTGGAGGTACAATTGCCACATGGGTACAATCAATTCAGCCCACACTTCCTGGCATTCCAAAAATGTTGTAAAATCTAAAACTAACTAAATTAGGTACAAATCCAACTTTTTTATTATTAATAAAAAAACCTGTTTCTTAAACCATCAAGCTCATTCATATTTCGGGGAAATTTTACAAATCTTACAAGAATCTCTGGAGCATTGTATTTCTTTAAAATATCTGCTCACTGATGACTGGGACTAAGCAAACATTGTATTATCTCCTGCACTACCCTGGTAACATCCTGTTGCATAGAAAAATGTAGAGCCACAAGAACCTAGAGAAATAGTGTAAGTGATATAGTCTATATATACGAAGTCAATAATGTTGTGTTGTAAACAATGATCTAGAAAATTATCATGCTTACCTTTTCTTCAAGTGATAGTGCAGAAGAGCCATGTGCCTGCTGTACCACAAATGGTTCCAAAAGAACAATTAACTCACGCACTAATTCTTTACTTAATCTAAATGTTTTTATTAATTTCTTGTCGGATAATAATCTGAAAGCATCTTGAAATATTCCTCTTCTATCTCGAGGGCGTTGATAATTTTTTTGATTTTCCAAATTTTCAATTACCACAATCTAACCTTTTAAACATGGAGGCTATACACTTTTAAACCTGCTTCTGTTACGGCTAACCCGCGCTAACCTAAAATAATCCTGTCAAATAGTGTCAAATATTTCATGTCGCGTTCGACATGAAATTGTCGACCGCTTGAAACCACTCTACAAATTGTCTACAAGTTATCTATCGAAAATGTTCGATGCGACATTCGAGAATAAGGAATTACAATTTTTGTTCGAAAATGTAAAAATCTCGCATGCGACAAAATATGTCATCGTTTGAGAATAGACCCCCTGATCGTTCTGTCTAGAGCCCCCAGCTGACTTCACCCAGGTTTGCCAACCGACAAGCGTTTCAGTGTTGCCATCAGCCAAAGTACCTAACAGAACACTTACAACTAAGCGAGGTTAATCACAATATCTATATATAATATGTATAAAATGGAGAAAAAACATGGTATTAGATATAATTTTCTTTTTCAAAGAAATTAAATAAAAAATAAAACTATCAAAATTGACATTACGACATCAATGTTAATTTTTAGTAGTCATAGAAATGTATTTAAATATGTTTAGTATATTAGCAAATGAAATAATAGTTGGTAAGTTAATATAAAGGAACAGAATTCTCATCTTCAATATTTGAATTTTTTGTTTTTTTGTCAAAAGATAATAAATAATGATAATGGTGATAATAAATTACCGAAAGCTCAGAACAAACTAAAAAGAGTTCACTTATTCACATTGCCGCATCCCCCACAATAATAGTTAGACATATATATAAGCGAAACGTCAAAGATCGTTTAATTTTTCATTATATTCACATTAACCATACCCAATAAATAAAAATCAAGCGATTATTATATATATATATATTGTTATGGTAATGTTGTAAACACTAAGATACTCACCAACCTTAGTGAAGCCAGCGATCTCTTATCTCAGGGGTGTTTCTGTTTGGGAGGAATATATAAAATATTTTTTTTTATATTATATAATGAAGCAATATGTCTAGTAAACAACTTATAATCAACAACTCAACTGAACAACTGCAACACTAAACTTATTATCTCTACAATTACAAAATTAGAAAACTTTTGTGATATCACCAAAAAATACTTTTTGAAATTTTATATTAACTATTCTAGTAACACCCTAATTAATTCTAATCCTAATCACTATATATTCAGTATCCTTTTTTTTATAATTTTGCACAATTTGTCTGTTCAATGATCAACGTCAAAATCCGTCAAACAATTTTTAAATTCTACTTGTTGTTTATTTAATAATTTTTTTCAATTGGGTCAAACCAAATGGGTTTTATAGAAACTGGATCTTCTAACAGTATCGTCAAGTTAAAAAATTTGAGCGTAACTCACCAACTTTCTTCAAGCTTTGATTTTCAAGGACTAAAAATGTAAAATAAAATAAATTATATAGCAGATAAATTAAATAATAATAATACTTACATATATCTAAATGAGCTTAGAGGTAAATAATTTGTATAAATAGTAGTAAATGGAACATTTGTATATGAAAAAATCGAAAAACAATAAAATATAAAAAATATTTTTGAAAGATGTCTAAATGAAATTGTTTAAAAATTCTCCATAGTAATTCGTTATTTAAAATATATATATATATATATATATATATATATATATAAAAAGTTTGATATAACGACTGAAAAATGTTATATAGGTAGGGATAACGGGGATTTTCAGTCAAAAATTCAACCAAATCTTTTATTTACTAAAAGCCGAGCTTTCGTGTCGTTTTGACACTTCTTCAGGGCACTAAAAAAATATACAATATTGAAAATAACATGATTTAAAATAAATAGAACTACTTACATGTAAAAATTAATTAAAAGTGATACATAAAATGTTAAAAAATCTTGTAAAAGTTGAAAAAAATTTATATAAAATATTGAATTATAATTTTAACATAAATGGTATATGGTGACATACTTCACATAGACAAATCAATAAACAATTTTGTTTTATTTTGCAATTATTCATATCTCTTAGGTTTTGTTTTTTGATTGAAGTTTTAAGAAAATTTTAGGTTAGTTTATATATATATATATATATATATAGTGAAAGATAGTATCGGCTGAATAGTTAAATACTAAATATTTTTAAATTATAAATGTACACTCTTTAAAGGTTTAGTGAAAGCTTTCGGTAATTTTTTTTTACCTCCTCCAGTCACTTCTTTTTTGAGATTTAAATGAAAAGCTAGCTCTTGAATAGTGTAAAAAATATAAAAAATCTTGAAACCTTCATATAAAATTATATAATATATTTAAAATTACTGACATATGTCTGTGTAGTAAAAAGGACAGTAGTGAAAAGGCTTTCTCACTACTGTCGCAAAAGGTATGGAGTTCAATTTTTGTAGCAGTCGGTATATTCAGACTGTAACATCTTCGTATTCTGATTGTACATATTTTTCCAGCAACAATTGTCTGACAGACCAAAGCACACTCCTCATAAATGAAATAATATTCGAAATCCCCTACTGATACTCCGAACTGTTAAATTGCGTTTTTATCGAAAACGAATGAAAATATCGTGTTTAAACAAGAGTACCAAATTATTATTAAAAAACGAAAAATAAAATTCAGCCTCAACGCCCTTTATCTTTTTCCACAGCAATATTTTTATCCAGTTATATCTGGTACTATCGCCATATTTTGGTCCAAACACTCTGCCCTTAGCTTATCCTCCAAAAGTTATGACTCAACCTGTACCTATATGGATCATTATCTTCATATTTACGCAATCTTAATAATTAATCATTGCTGTGGTGAACACAGCCCTTATACTCCAGTAGGAATATTTTTAGAGATATGAACTTTTAAGAGTACCAAAAATCTCAAATTTGGGCACTTTTGATCCAAATGTTGGTAGCATACACAAACCAGCTTCTCCGAATAAATTCGAGAATAATGAGGATCCCGTAGACATTAACGAAAATCAATGTGAAACCCCAGATTGTCTGATTGTTACTCATTACGAAAAAATTATCAGTGATACGATTGTATTGTAATATTAATGCAATATGCCTTTAATGTATGGAGCTAATTAGCTACCTTGGAAGAACTGAATAATTGGATTTTTTTATATATACTTAAAATTCAAAGGAACGACTCGTGTTTAAATTTGTTGTTATCGAATACGTTTGCGTTGTTATGGAGGATGAAGCTTAGTTTGTTTGTAATTTTTCGACTGTATTGGAATATTTAATATGTAGGTAAAGTATGTAAGTTGGGATGAATTTACCGAGATCCATTCTGCTCTCTTTCTTCTACTCAGTTCCCGAGTAAAGTATCAGAAACTAGTAGTTGCTTTAGACCTATTTTCCGAATGAATTTTGATTATTCTCGCTTTGTGGTTTTCAGTTAGAGTCAAAAACTCCAATTATCAATATCTGTAAATAATTTCCAGCTATGTAACTCATTGGAAGTATTTAATAAAAATTGCTTCATGAAATTAGACTCCTTGGGAATTTTCTTATTGGTCACATATAAAACCTTTCTCAGTTTTTTTTCCACAAACATTCCTACATATTTTAATGGCATCATCTGACTAAGGCGCGGGTCTTCGTTAACGTTAACGTCAACTTCACCGGTCGTCCATGGCTAAAAAAAAATTTGTTTTCTCGGCAAATTTTTCACACGTTACACGCTTCATATTAGCTTCCGCTACCCAAAAGTTGAATTGAAAAATACAAAAAAAGATTGTGGTTTAATTTCCCAAAATAATTGAAAAAAAGAATGTCTTTTGTATTAAAAAAAAATTAGTTTTCGGATAAAATCAGCATCAAGTATTCGGGATGGTGGATACCACGAACTATTTTTGGAATTCTAAGATTAACAACGTTTCGAGCAATTTGGATGGTTCTACGATTATCATTATTTTCTCCTGCTCCTAAGCCCGATATAGTAATCATTGACGACAGCCTTATAAGCCTTTATCTTCTGAAATGTTTTTCCAGCTATAAAGTATTTCTAATACATAATTTTCGAGAATTACAAAACACAGACCCTTCCTACTCCTGCTTTATGTGAAGCCAAATGGATAAATCTAGCCGATGAAATTATTGTGAAAAGCAAAGGATTCGCTGAAATACTAATAAAATCTCAAAAAAGAGACCGAAAATTTTGTATCCTTCCATAGATTTGGGTTTGTGGAAAGAGCCCGGGAATAGAAATACAAAGAATAATACCAGACTTGATGGACGATTCAATTATATTTCTTACAGTTGGTAAGTTTAGAAGATTATCAAATTTCAAACTGGCTTTGGATGCGTTTGAAATTCTATTGCCATTTGATAGATGATGAAATTATAACCAAACGGTTTCAACTGGTTATCGCAGGAAATTGCAAGACATTGAATGAACAAATTTATTACAGCGAACTAAAAGATGTCGCTGAACAAAAATTATGTGCGGCACAAATAACTTTTTTAAACCAACTACCAATAATACACGAAAAAACATTAATAATGGAATCTACTATAATGATCCACCCTGCTAAAAATGACGTTTACTCTGACTTTATTCACAAAGCTATGTCTCTAGGAAAACCAATAATAGCAACAAATAAAGGCATCGCTTCTAAAATACTTGTTCACAAATTTTCGGGGCTGTTAGTTGAACCTCAAGCCATAGCAATAGCTGTTGCTTTGAAAAAATTAATGAATGCAGTCTTGCAAGTTTTTTTGGGCAATGCAGCTAAAGAGACTTTCGATAAGTCGCATTCATTTGAAGCTTTTTGTGGGGAAATAAGTCAGATTATGGAGAGCCCAATAGAAGATTTGTCAAGCTCTTTACGAAGTGGTGAGAATAGACCGATATCTAATAATTATTGTGTTTGAACTGCCAGATTGACCTAAAAAAATAGTGCGTGGAGTCTGTACATCTGTACATCGCCCACAAAGTGGACGCCTTCTTTTGTCTGGTTTGTTCTCCAAAATATGCTAAGAGTACACTTTCGGAACTGGTATTCTTCACCTTTTTTTCTTCGCACCACTTCCTATATAATTCAATAGCTTTTATGTAGCGATGCTTACTTTTTTATGGCACCAACCCGTGTGCTGCTGCTGATGCAGCCTGTCGTATATCTGGAGGGTTCAGTCCATCAATTCTTCATCGGAGGATATTTTTCTCAATTTATTATTCGCGAACTTAATATCCATCCTTGCCAATTATTTTCTTTACAAATCCAATCATTCGTTCCCATGCACCTCCCATATATGAAATCAATACCTCTAGAAGACATTTTATCGATTTATTAATTTCCTGAAATGCTCTTTTGATTTCTTTATTAGCAGCAACAAAGTTCGTTCCATTATCGCAATAAATAAATTTGGGTTTCCTCTTCTCGAAACTAGTATAAGTATAGCTAATACAGCTGACTCGCTATTTAAACTATGGGCTATCTCTAGATGTATTGCTCTTATAGAAAGGCATGTAAAGAGGATAAACCCATCTTTTCTCTCTTCGACTTCCAATTTTGACATGTATTGGTCCAAAATAATCCATGCCAACGTTTACAAATGGTCTTACTTCTCGGCTCAATCTGTCTTCAGGGAATTGTCCCATTAGAGGCGGAGTCGGCTTAGCTCTTTCATTTCTACATTTTTGGCATTTAAAGAAGACATATTTGACTGCAGCTCGGCCGTTGATCACCCAGTACTCTTGTCTAATTTCATTCAAGATGAGCTCCATTCCTCTGTGTCGATATTTTTCATGGTAGTGTTCAATGAGCAGTTTTGTAAATTTATGTTTTGGGTCTAGAATTATCGGCTTCTTAGTACTTTCGCCTAGTGTTTCTGTTAAATTTGTTCTTCCGCAAAGCACTAGAATTCCATCATCATTGATTCCAGAGAGTCTACATTTATTCACTACTGTCAACTCATTCAAATTGAAATGTACAAAATTTCTTGTGGATTTTGGAAATATTAGTTTTATCATGCCTTCACGTTCAAGATCAAAAGGGGGCTGCGTTAGAATTTCTCCCAGATAGTGCAGCTCTTTCTGTAAAAAAAAGAGGTCGTTCTCTAAGAAGCCAATCCAGAAAAAGTCATTCGAAAAAAGGCCGAAGTAAAACTTGTCGTCGATCGAAAAGAAGAGGATCCCGAAGTATGCAGTTTTTTATAATTTCGCACTATTTGTCAGTTTGAAAACTAATGTCAAAATCCGTACTTTTTCTAATTTTACTTTAAATCAATGTTCATGAATTTTGATAGTGACCTCCAATTGAATGTATTGATACAAATGAGATCATTTATAGTAACATAATCTTCAAATTCAAAATTTTTGAGAATAGCTCACCAACTGTATTTTTGGACATTCCATACAAAAAAACCGCTCCTTCACATACCATGTCATATATTCGTAATTTGACCATTCCACTATTTGGACGATAATAAAAATATATCAATTTCGTCTATTTATTCAGGAAAAATTCTCTTTTTCTTTGACTTCTCTTCTCCCGTCAAAATTAAAAAAATGCCCCCTTTTCAAAAATAAATATCCATGGATAACATTAAAAAAAAAATCATTTACTTGGAAACCATTTCTCTCAAATTTATCGGCACATAATTCTGGCCTGTCAATAAATATTTTCTCTTTATTTCACATTTGACTAAGAATTAACACTATTATAAAATTTAAATATTATTTAATTTACACAATAATTAAAATTATAAACATGCGTTGTTTTCTAGACATATTTTATGTAATCCAACATATCACAATGTAACATCAAAATTAATTTCATTAAAATATCGATTGCCTGGTCGATACCATAACAATATATATAGTAAAAGATAGTATCGGCTGAATTGTTAAATACCTAATATTTTTAAATTATAAATGTACACTCTTTAAAGGTTTAGTGAAAGCTTTCGGTAAAATTTTTTTTTACCTTCTTCAGTCATTTCTTTTTTGAGATTTAAATGAAAAGCTAGCTCTTGAATAGTGTAATAAATATAAAAAATCTTGAAACCTTCATATAAAATTATATAATATATTTAAAATTACTGACATATGTCTGTGTAGTAAAAAGGACAGTAGTGAAAAGGCTTTCTCACTACTGTCGCAAAAGGTATGGAGTTCAATTTTTGTAGCAGTCGGTATATTCAGACTGTAACATTTTGGTATTCAGATTGTACATATTTTTCCAGCAACAATTGTCTGACAGACCAAAGCACACTCCTCATAAATGAAATAATATTCGAAATCCCCTACTGATACTCCGAACTGTTCAATCGCGTTTTTATCGAAAACGAATGAAAATATCGTGTTTAAACAAGAGTACCAATTATGCTTATGTCATATTTTCTAATCAAAATCACTAAAAAGGTTCGTCAAAAAAAGTTACCAGTCGATTTCATCATCAGAAATCCTTCACGTGGCGCCCCCTTAAATAATATTCCTTAGCCTATGTCCCAAAAGTTATGACTCAACCTATACCTATATGGATAATTATCTTCATATTTATGCATTCTTAATAATTAATCATTGCTGTGGTGAACACAGCCCTTATACTCCAGGAGGAATATTTTTACAGATATGAATTTTTAAAAGTACCAAAAATCTCAAATTTGGGCACTTTTGACCCTTGAAAAATAAAATATAAATAATATTTTTTTTAAATTCCTTATACAATAGTTAATAATATTCTTAATCGAAATTCCTGCCAGAATAGATGAAGGATTGAGTAAGGTCTGTACTCGTAGGAAGGTACTTATCTGAGACATTGATTGGCTATGCGGGATAGCTAGTTCAATTTAAGATATCTTCAGAAAGGCTATGTAGAGTTGAACTTCATTGGTGCCTTTGGGTTGGAATTCGACTACGTCCTAAGGTTGTCTGTACCGGAAGACGGCATTCTGACTTGAGTGAAACAGACGAAGGCGATGAAGAAGACGATGATGTAAGCAAAGATATGGAAATTCGAAAATAATGAGGAACCTGTCGATAGTAAAATCAATGTGAAAACCCAGATTGTCTGATGTGTAACACCCGAAAAACTTATCAGTGATATTATTGTATTGTAATTTACTGAGATCCATTCTGCTCGCTTTCTTTCTTCTACTCAGTTCCTGAGTAAAGTACCTATCAGAAACTAATAGTTGCTTTAGACCTATTTCCCGAAGGAATTTTAGGATATCCGCAGGCATTAGTGTTTCTTTTCTATCCAGTAATCTCCTAGGTGTTGTGCCCTAGGATTATATATTGTTATGCAATTCTTAGTTATTAGACGTGTTAAAAAAACGTCACTTTTATTAATGATTGTAGAAAAAATAATTTTGTGTGTCTTAGTTAATTACTATCCTGTTGGAGTTACCTAATTAGGCCAACTGCCCTCAATATATGCTTCTCAAATTCGTATTTACAGACAAAGTTTTGGCGACAATGAAAACAGATGACTGACAGTACTTCTAATTAAGACCTGGTTTACAGTACTACCAACTGCTGAATGATAAAATATTGGTAACCTTCATGTTAGAACTGCAATTTCTTCAGTTTCGTAGAATCCACTAATAATAAAGGTATGGATGGGTATACAGTTGATAAATAAACGACCAAATGTACTTCCAAAGGATTAACTTAAACGTCAATATTAAATTATTTATCTAATGTCAAAAAATATATCATTCCGCAAGGTGTTTTTCAACAATCATAGATCAAGTGAAGCTCATTCTAAGTAAAAGAATACAGAATGATTCAAGTCAGATTCATCGACGCTTAAAACATCTGATGAAATTTGACAATTATTGACATTAACCAATTCTTTTTTTTAATTTCGATAAGGATTATCT
This sequence comes from Lochmaea crataegi, assembly GCA_947563755.1. Classification (NCBI taxonomy): domain Eukaryota; kingdom Metazoa; phylum Arthropoda; class Insecta; order Coleoptera; family Chrysomelidae; genus Lochmaea; species Lochmaea crataegi. The sequence continues at coordinate 61,322,370 of OX387422.1, read as the reverse complement.
CAAATTATTCTTTAATATTTGTAGCAGACTCTTGTGGCGGTAACAGTTTCTTGAACTAGAAGATTTTCTTTCATATATTTCCGGTCATCTCTTAGGTCTTAAAATACTTGTTCCTGACTTGTTTCTTCGTGAGAAAAATGTTTTTGAAGTTAACATTATACCGCTTGACACTTTTTATTAGTTTTATGTAAAAAATGGTAGGATATCCATGATTTTCTGGTGAATTATTTCCAAACTCCGTTCCGTCCCTTTTTCGTTATGCCCATCGTATCTAAAACAAACTTCCCAATTCAACAAATTCCTTTGCTTGAATATAACATTTCCTGGTTTCAGATAACAACATTTTCTATTGTGATAAAAATTAACTATAAAAATCCGCAATTTTTTACTTCTTCCGACTATTGAAGCTGGTCTATATAGACCGTCTGTATACTTCGCAAACACAAATTTATAATTTGGTATGGCTGTGTAATCCATTATTCGCCGTTACTTAATATTTATTGTCGGATCACCGAACAACTCTTCCTTACATTTTTTGTAGGTATCATACTTTTATTGTTTTAACCCAAGGAGTTATAATGGAAAAGCTTGTACTATCGTCATTCATAAATGATTCCTCATCTTTTTGCTTGAAATCGTCCGCATCATCGGACATTATCTATCATGAATTGAAACCTATAAAGCCTTCAACGTAGTCATTAACTGATATTAATAATACACGTACAGTAGAATTATATATATATACACTGTGTGGTGAAATTCTTAGATAATTCCACCTGAGTTTATACAAATTGAAATTAAATCTTCATTATTGAACCCATGTTCCGTCTAAACAGCGAAGCAACACAGTGTCAGTAATTTTGTGACAGTTTGCTAATAAGATGTCAGAACGAAACAGCATAAATGCAATTTTCATGTACATTTTAAAGGAAAAGAAAATATATTTGTAGTTAATTGTGTTCTTTTGCCTATGGATACCTTATAACTTCGAAGAAAAGGGTTAAAAGCATTACCCAATTCTTTTCACTGTGTTCATTTGAAAAGGACCCACCCTCAATATTTCAAAAAGGTGACAAATATACTTACTATACTTCTTTATTCTTCAAATTTCTCTTTTAAAGACTTATTACACTCATTCTAACTGTGCTGGACCTTTAAATGTGTTATAAAATTCCATACAGAAGAGAAGACATGATAGTAGATATAGTAAATTTTATACCCATTTAGAATAAGACCATCCTTATTTATTATTAATAAATCGGTTGAAACAAAAAATTACCAACAAAAATGAACGTCGTAACTAATTTATTAGATGTCACGTTTTTGAAGTTACGTCAAATTTTGATTTCATGTTAATGTCATAACGCAAAATAAGATATAAAAATGCGATATTCTGATGAATCCAAAAAACTTATGCTTAATGTAGTAAACTATTTTCAAAACGATTTAGGATCTCGATTTAAGGCAATTCAAAAAGCGTCCGAAGCACTAAAAGTTCCAGAAAGCACATTATATAATCTTGAAAAACCAAACAGAGCTACAGATTTCGAATTTAGAAGAAATATGTCTGCAAGCGTTTCCCGGAGCAAAACCCGAATTACAAAAAATACCCTGCATTGTTTGAGGGAAGTAATTTATAAAATGTATGCGCGAAAGGATAAAATCACAGTAGAAACTATTTTACGGCAATTTATCGAAGAGTCTCCAGAAACTAAGATTTCCAAAGGTTCGTTATATTTGGCAATTAAAAAAATGGGTTTTCATTTCAAAAAACAGGATGGAAGAAAACATTTATTGGAAATGCCTGCAGTCAGATTAAAAAGAATATTATTTTTGAGCAAATACCATGCTGCTAAAAGCGAAAAGCTCTTTACACCTGTTTTTCTGGATGAGACATGGGTTTTTAGTAAAAGCGGGGACAGAAGAATGTGACAAGATGGTACTAAACACAGTGATTTAAAAATAACTGGAAGTGGGACACGATATGTAATTGTTCATGCCGGTAATAAAAAAGGTTTTGTGGCAAATGCATCGCTTATTTTTAAATGCAATAAAAAAACAGGCGATTACCATGATAACATGAACACCGAAAATTTTGAAAATTGGTTTAAACAGCAACTAATTGTAAACTTGGAAGAACCATCGTTAATTATAATGGATAACGCATCGTATCACAGTCGCCTGGATGAAGAAATCCCAAGAAAAAGTTGGAGTAAAACACGCATGTTAGAATGGCTCAAAAAAAAGAATATTCCTTTTCCAGATCACATTTTAAAGGATGCTGTTTGGAATATAATTGAAAAGCAAGTTTTGCCAGAAAAAAATTATCATTTAGACAAATACGCTGCCGAGCATGGTCATTGTGTTCTCAGGCTACCACCCTATCATTGCCATTTTAATGGCATCGAAATGGTATGGTCACAGAAACTAAAAGGCATTATGACCAAGCTATTACGAAAACTGTAAGGTCACCTACTGAAGTCTTAAAAGTATGGAATGACGTTGTAAAAAATGTACCGGAGCAACACTGACAGAATTACATAAATCATACAGAGAAAATTATTTCTGAAGCATGGGAAGTAGAAAACAAACTGGACCTACTAAACATCGAACCTATGGTGATCTCTGTATCCAATGAATCCGATGATGAACTATCACTTTCCGAAAGTTATTCTGATTTAGAAACTAATTAAACTTTGCCTTGAAGATCACGTTGTCATTTTTTTAAAATCTAGAATTTGTACTTAATCGAACTCTGAATTGCCATATTTTTTTAAAAAAACTATGTATCTAGTTAATAAAACAATGTTTTTAAAATTAGTGCGCTTCTTTTATATTCTTTTATTATGTCAACATCTTTAGAATTTTATGAATTTCATAAAATTAATTTGTATTATTACAAACCGCCACTGATAATATGAAATTTCAAGTCACTACGCCAATGCAATAAGAAATATGTCAAGCATTTGACATGACAAAGGTCATAACCTAATTTTTTTCATGCGGGTTCAGATGGTTCAAGAAGCCGCATACGTTAAGTTACTAAAACGGCTGGTACCTCTAAATAGGTATTAATTTTACTATATATTCATATTTTTCATTACGTAAAAACATAAATACATTCAGCCATACAGAGTGGAACTAATTATTTTACCACCAAACGATTACAATTTTTGATATTTTCAAAAACGAGGACAAAAAACGGATTTCTTATTTACAATATTTTTCATTTCTTTGACCTAACCTCATTTACCTCACTTGTAAACAGCGAACTGTCAAAGAAGCTAGCAACCAATAAAACATGATGAACTCGAGTTTTATGATTGGCTGTTATTGTTCTGCCGTCAGATGTTTTGGTACGGGAATTTATGTCTTATGTGGCGCCCTCTAGAATAATGACTAGAAATTGGAATACATGGAGTTCTATCTCCTTGTATAGCCTCCAACACAAAACAAAACTAAATATTGGTTTTTATTGTTCACCGCTATGTATTTACCTTCTAAAGTACATCAATAGATATCACTCTGTTCGTGTCGATTTTTTCCTAATACTCTTATTCTGTACCTACCCATAGTTGTCAAATTATTAAATTGTTTTATTCGACATCACGTCAAAATTTTGTCAAACGTATCAAACGTTTTTTCTTCGAAAGCAAATATAACAACATTTATCTATAGTGTTGAAGGTGTTGAATAATCATCGTTTTCTTCTTAATACACCAAAAATATACATACAACTTTTTATTTAATTAAACAGACTTTTACAGAAAAATATTTCAATGACTAGAAACTGATAAGACAGTTTTTCTTATTACTTGATAATCAATATAAATCATAAAATAAAAACATCAAATTAAGATTGGTTAGAATAACAAAACTATTTTAACAGTAGGTACAAACAAGGTTCGTTATATGAAACCATGAAACGATCGTCTTTTGCCTGATGAAATTTTAATATATGTATTTTATTTCCTCAAACATTAGGAATTTTTGGATGTTTTTGATGGACACCACTTCCGTGAAGTCAATCTCATCGTTTTCGTTGTCTTCGTTCCGGGGCGATTCTGTCCTTTTTGTGTCTTTCTGCGGACGCTTTCTGATCGGCTTCGACTTCTTTTTTCTTCTTGCATTTTTTCTGCCATGTTAAGAATGTTGGATTAAGATTTTTAAATACTGTAATGTTTTTGTTATTTATTTAAATAAAACACACTACTATGGCTAATTACTATCTATTGATTAATTTATTAAACTTAATTTATATACACACTCCACTTAATGCCTATTAATTTATTTACACTCGGTATAATAGTTCTAATTTATTTGCATCAGTTGAATATTACACTATTCATCTTCACTATTTTATTCACTATCCGAATACTAAGAACTTCTGTAAACTGTCTAAGAACTAACGCTTTGTCTTCGTTTCACTTATTCCCAGCTCGCTCAAAAACTCACGTATATATAGTTTTTATCAACTTTCGAAAATTCTACAGTTTTCTACGCTCTTCCTATGCGTAAACAAAGCGTCTTTTCGAGAACATTCTCGAAACTCGAAAGTGGCGCATTCGCCAAAATTTATAGTCTAGAGACAGGGCCGGCTGTGAGTTGGTGACCTCGCAACATTATTAACACATGTGGAATATTCATTTTGATCTCTTATTCGAGGCTCGTAAGGAACTACTTAATAAGATTTCCGTGGTGTTCAGGGTCAATTTGGAGATATGGTTTAATAGAAGATGATGTCATCATTGAATGACACATTTTATATGGAAGTTAATTTATCTGCATAAAAATGAAGCAAAACTTGTAACCCTGTAACATGTCTGTCGACCTGTTTCGATTTCACAGAATAAATCCTTTTAATTACCGCTCGTCGTCACTAGCCACTTCCAATTATAGTTCTGTGATCTCAAATTTCAACCCTGATCATAAGACAATTGACGTCTGCCAACGGACGCTTCCATTTTTTCCAACGCCACGAGGGACACCCCTTTCCGTTACCGACTCTCTCCGAGGAAAGACACATTTTTTATCGTTTTATACCTTTCGTATCTTGAAAATTTTGCTGTGGTAAGTTCAAAATCATAATTTATAATTAATAAGCTTCTTCTAAAGTACTGTCTGATATAATTTTTGTATGCATTCTTAATTTTTTCACAGAGATAGACGAAATTAAATTCAACACGTGGTCATAAACTGCTCTTTTATACTAATATGGTAGTATTAAACCAAATATTCTTTTATAATTCACTGTTTTACTTTTGTGCAAACATTTGCAAGCTTTTTCAGTTGCGAAATAACGTTTTTAATTATAAAATAACATTTTTATAATCTGTTAACCTATAAAATATTATTTCGTAACGCCAGTGCCGGTTTCATATAATTCTTAAGCACGATATTTTTTTATATAACTACATGAGCTTTTGATATGATTAGTTTCTTTCGGATCATTAGTATATTTTTTTTAATTTAGCCGATAATTGCTATTTTTACTGTTTTAACATGGGACATATAATGTTGAAAAGCTTTCAGTAAATTGAACATTTTTTACTTTCAAACAACTGCCTTCCTTTTTTTAACCTGAAAAGCTGACCAACATAATGTGCCATTACATTCAAGTTCCTACATATCCCTGATCCACTTGTACTTCTAGGTAAGCACAGCCCCTAGGCAAGGATACAACTCTAGGATATAACCCCAACCCGATGATATAACCCCAAGACCTAGGCTAGAATATAAGCCCTAGGCACGGACATAACCCCAGGATACAGCCCTAGACCAGGACACAGCAGTACAAATCAAGAATATCTACCTATCTACTTCGAGATCTTCTCAAGACTTTGTAGAGGCAAGACCTACTTACCTTCTCCAGGAAATCACTTCATTCATAAGCTAAGTACCTAAGTACAAATTCTCCTCTAATTTTTTTGTTTCCTGTGGCAGAATAAAATATATAAAATTTTTAAATTCTTTTTTTATTTTTTTCTAAATCCTCAACTGCAAAAGTTGAGGGAGATATCGCGCGGGGTAATTTTAAGAAACTTTTTCATTCTTAACTTTTATTTAAATTTTACGGCGTTTAAGGCGTTTCTACCTTTTCCGCCTTAGTTTTTTTAATTCGTATTTTTTTATCGACGTCAAAAAGGTAGTGGCGCCCTCAACTTTTACAACCTTCCTGTAATACTTGTGCAGCATAAATTTGGGGTCGAATCACCCTTGAGAAGAGTCTCTAGCCGGAGCCCTTCAAGCTGGCGCCTCTTACCGTTACGACCCATGAATATATTTCGATTTATCATGTTTTGTATTCTTGTGTTCTGAAAAGAATCTTCAGATATTGGAAATGGTACGTGCGAAACAATCATCATAGCATTAAGCATTAACTTGACATTTATAAGTTAATCGATAATTGTTCGCACGGCACTTCTTGAGTTCATTTTTATATCATTTTTTTTTCTTAGTTATTAGACGTGTGACCACTGGTTTCAAGCAATTTGCTACGTGAACGGTACAACACGTTTCTGAAAACTTGAAACGTCGCATTGTTGGCACATGTAGCTGGATTATTTTTTTCTTCGCATGGGAACAAACCTAACATCATCTGGACCCATTTTTAGAACTGCCTGGTTTTCGTGGAACTAACACTGGAAAGTGTCTTTGGTGAAGTTTGGCATTAACCAAATCGCAATCAAGAGCGGATACAAGATTCTGTTGGGTAGAGGGGGGTCATTCTTAAAATACCGGGATATCGGGGGGCGGGGGGAACAATGTGTACCAAAAATGATTAAAAAGTAAAGAACACAAGAGGGATAAATCCAACGGAAGAGTTGAAAAGCGTCCAAGATCTAGAGGCAAATGTTAATCGTTTATTGTTGTGTTTTAAATTTTTGTATATAAAGTTTACTGCTTCTGATCCTCTGGCCTCCTTCATAGCTGCTTCTTTTGCTAATGCAATATCTATTGTGCCAAATTAAATTGAAGTAATCCTATGAAATTCTGAATTAAAAAGTACCTATATCTTTCATTTTATTTAATTTTTATTATTCAATTTTATACCATATCAACAGAAACAGTAAGTAGGTATGTACAAAGTATATAGTCCGTTATCCAAATCACTAACAACTACTGGTGATTGAAAAGGATCAATTTGCTCAATTTCTTCCTTATTAAATCACCTTTCATGCTTATAACTTTGGGATTTTGTCAAATTGTCTTTTTTTCAAATATGAAATGCAGAGTCAATTGCTGTTTTAGGATATATAATATTTTTCTCCACGATCATCACAGAATTTGACAATTCTGAAATCAAATTTGATTACAGATTGCTGGAATTCTCTCTCTTGAGATTGAAGAAATATTCTGCAACACATCTGCCCCCATGCAATTTAAATGTATTTACATTCTCTCTCTACTGATAGAATAATATTCTCACAATGGTTAGCAATAATAACATTAGCCTTGACGCAGTTGATTGTCATTGTAGTGTCAAAAGTGTCAAAATTATTGCTGTCACGTAACCGTAACCTAACATAACCACACAATTGTTGAAAATACCCCCAATAATGCACCAGTTTTTTATTTCGAGAACTGTACAAATATAACAATTAATACAAAGTAGAATGTTTCTTGGATTATTGAGTGTTTACCTAATATAATGATAATTGTGATTCAGTTCTGTAGTATAAATTAACTTTTGTTCATTTCCACTTAAAAATATATATTTAAAATCTTTGATCGTGGAGAAAGTATAGTCTGCTACTCGGTTGGAATGAAAATTCGTGATGCTAGATACTTAAAAGTCGTCATTTTTTCATTTCAGGCAAAAAAAGGCATTTAATTTGACATTTACGTCTAGGTAATAGATGGTCACAAATTTAAGAATGAAGGTTAAATGTTGCCAGTTTTCATTTTCGTAACTCTTGACTGCTTGTGGATCTTTCACCTATAGATGGAAGGTTTATAGTACTAAACCCGCTAAACTAAACTGGTTTAAATAGTTAAACGCCCTTAATGTTGCCTTGGTATGCACCGAAGAAAATTACTCAACCCTGATAGAAGTTTGACAACGCTGAAAAATGTAGGGACTTTTTTGTGTGAAAAACATTCGTTGGTGACAATACTTGACGTTATTTCAGTTTACAGTTACGTAAGTGACGGTTGTTATTTGAATTCCGAATTACATATTATAATATTTCATTGACTATTTCACTAGAGTAAATTGATAACTGACAAAATTTAAAGGTTTTGAACTGGCAATTTTTTGTCTTGTCGCGGCAATTTTTTGACGTTTAATATATCAAATCTATGTGCATAAAATTCTATCACTCTGTGATAAAATTCAATATAAAAGCTTTGTTAGTGGTTTCTAAGGAAACTAAGTTGTTTATTTATTTATTTAACTGTCTAAAAATTATTAAAACTGCTTCAAAAATTTAAATAAGTATTATTAACATGAATAATACAAGATTTGAAAATAATTCAATAAATGAAATAGAGAGTACAATTAAGCAAAGTATATCGCGAAATACAATGAAGACAAAAAAGTCTGCGTGGGAACAGTTTAGAATGTTTCTGGACGCACGAAATTATACGTTAGAAAAGGATACTTCTGAACAAGTTATAGCAAAAATTCTTGAAGATTATGATGCAAGACAATCCCCAAAAATAATGCTACTACGTACAATTATAATAATTGTACTTTTTACATAAATAAGTAATTTTTTTTTCATAATGTTATTATTTTTTTGGCTTTGTATAATTGAAGTTTGCAATAAATAAAACGTTTAAACATATGATTTTTTAGTTTTTCTCTCGTGAAATAGTCATGTCGAATACCACTCAATTAAAAATTTTGTAAGGTAAAATTTTTCTCTTTTCGTATTCAAGTTTGTTCTTTTAGGTAATTTTGCTCATGACATTTAATCCAAAACCACTCGCCTGACGGCTCGTGGTTTTGTTAAAAATGTCATTCGCAAAATTGCCAAGCAACAAACTTTCATGACAATCGAAAAATTTTGCCGACAAAATTTTCACTCTCGTGGTATTATATATGATAAAACATGCAACAATTTAAATAATTAGAATCAACAACTTTTTCTTAATAGTCTCCTCATCAAAAATGTAATTAACCTTTTATGAGACATTGACAGAAGTCACACGTTTTTCAAAAACAGATTAAAGTTAATCCTACAATATTGAGCGATTGAGACTAGATAAGGAGATCGAACTCGTACGGGAAAATTGACAAAATCTGTCCTCAAAATCGTCTATCCAAGCAGTTTGTTTTTCACCGCGGCGTCGCGCATTGTAACTCGCGAACCATTTTAAAACTGTAAAGACAATAACCTTACTTTTCATTTTTGACATTAGGCAAATACTTAGTACAGTAGCCACTCCGAAATAAGACGCACTCTTTTGCCTTCAGATAGCCAAAATATTCTTGAAGTGAAATCTTCTTTTGGCGCATTGAGCACTTTTTTGGATGAAGAAAAAACATGGATTTTTCGTCATCGTCACGCTTTTATGCAACACACAATACTTTTGGTTATGCAACATAATTAACAATAAAGCGTATATAGCAGAGATAAGTAACCTAGCAAGATGTGCACGTCTAATGGAAGATTTGGAAATATAGTCACATGATTAGTTTCTGCTTCATATATATTGTAATAGATGGCGCACAATGCGTGATTATTTAGAATATTATCTTGTGAAGTTAGAGCGATTCATAGCAAAACAGCAAATTTATTGATTGCCGGTAGATAATTAACCTTGACTGCTATTCAGTAAAATGGGCTTCTTATATCTTGAATTAAAAGTAATGTACAGCAACGACCAAATCACAAAATAGTAAAGTTGAAATTAATATATTATAATAATCTCTTTTTGGTTTGTTTTCTTGGGTTTGATTAAAGTTTTGGCGACGTGTCCTTTCACAATTTATATATTCATACTTATATCCCGATAATAGCATTGTCACTGTATTCCTGAATAATAAATTTATAATGAAATCACAATATTGACAAAAACTAGTAAAAATTCCAGCATGTACGAATTAACAACAAGGAATAAAAACAAAATCAGTATTGCCAGAGCAAAATAAAAAAATATACCAGAATACTCAAGAAAATGTACCAGATCTGATGTATAGGTAAAAGATTTTTAATATAATAACCCTAAACTACTTTTATCAAAGTAACAGAGAATTTCAGTTTTTAATTAAACTAGTATCAGCAAAATAATAGATAACCTATAAAAAGCACTTGAAAAAATATTCTTTTTTTGCAGTTCCTAGTCTGCAGCTTATAAAGCTACAATCTCTCTTTGGAACCAACGGCACTAGTTCCATCTACTGGTTGATTCCAAAACCATATGGATTATAATTCCCAATTATTGCATTGACATACGCATCTTGTTTATTACTTATCTCTGCTATTAAAAATACGAACAGCGTAGGCATCATTTAAAGATATATTTTCATTTTCGCTGTCATCTTCGTCTTCACTAGATTCAGAACTACTGTAACCTTTATCATTTTTTATCAAAAACTTCAAAAAAAACATTGCAATTGCTGAAATTCGCTTTCTGATATTCTTTCATTACGTCCATTTTTAAATTATATCGCCCAGAATCAGAGACAACCCTATAGGTATTCTATGAACCCTATGACAGAATGCGCATACAACCGTTCCGAATAACTATAGCGCGCTTCATGCACATTAATAAAACGGAACGATCTCGAAGCGCCATGCAACAGTAATGCAGCAGCCTATGCGTTACATGCGCAATTAGTACCCCGGAGACAGAGGCAAAAAAGCCACGTCCTTCGGAGAGTGCGGCGGGCTCTAAGCCATCGTTCAAAGCAGCAGCGAAGAGTGTGAAGGTGGGAATCATTCACCCGGATCACCCCAATGTCCTGCTGACAAATAAACAGCTGAAATTGCTTCAAAAATCAATCCTGAAGGCTATCGAAAGCCTTCCGGACGACAAGGGTCCGCAATTACGCTTCCAGAGCTGCCCAATTCGGCCTGGAATCCTGATTTTGGTATGCGCCGATCTGGCAACGTCTCAGTGGCTGGAGGGAGAAATATCCTCCCTAAGTCCCTGGAAAGACGCCAAGCTAAAATTGGTGCAGAAGGAGGAGCTACCCAAACCCCACATCTGTGTGGCCTTCATCCCTGATAATGAAGCGTCAGAAAGGCTGGAGGGGAAGCAGGTGCTAAAACGCCTACGTAGATCAAACCAGGGACTGAGAACCCAGTAGTGGACTATTCTACACCGAGTGAATACGGGCCCTGGTCAGACCTGGACATTTTCCCTGGAAGAGGAATCTTACAGGGAACTGGAGCGGTTGGAGTTCCGCCCTTACTTTGAGTTCGGTCAAATCTTGGTACGATACAAAGAAGCAAGAGCCTCGAAAGAGAAAGCCAGCACCGAAACAACGGTCGGGTCCGCGGAGCCCAAAAAGACCCTGGAAAGGAAGGGAAAAATTCTCCCTCCCCTAAAAAGGAGTATAAAAAGGGTTCTAAGGCGGAAAAGTTAGGTAAAAAGGGGGGTTAATCCCTCTTCCCCTCCTAGGGCCTCGAAATGGCTTCCACAATAAGATGTCTCCAGGCCAACATACACCACGCCAAAGCGGCAACTTATGTCATTGGGCGGAGGTTTGACATGGAGAAGATCGACGTGGGATTCATCCAAGAACCCTGGATTCCCAACACAGGACGGATCAGCGAAATGGGAAACTGTTCTGGTAAAGTTGTACACAGCTCCTCAGGCTTTAAGCCCCGGGCTTGTTTACTTATCAGAAATAACATAAACTATTTTCTGTTAACAGGTTACTGCCCCAAGATATGGTTGCAGTCCAACTCTCATCCTCAGAGGACAACGGCAGAAAGGACATTATAGACTGCTCTGCTTATTTCCCCGATGACAGAAGAGTAGAACATCCCCCAGCGGTAGTGCGAGAATCAATCGCCTACGGCAGGAGGAACAGCACCCATCATTGATCATTGATCATTGGATGATAAGCAAATTCCCACCATTTGGACTGGGGAAGTACGGACACAAATGAAAAAGGTGAGTCTTTATATAACTATATAATTAGGGAGGGGCTAGTAGTAAATAACATTGGCTCCGAACCAACTTTCGTGAATAAAATTCACAGGGAAGTTTTAGATTTAACGATAATCACGAATTTCATTAGTAGTAAAATCGTTAACTGGCACGTATCTACGGAGCCGTCTTGTTCAGACCACAAACACATTAGATTCGACGTGAATACAGGGGCAAGGTCCAATTTCGGAACCCAAAATGCACCAACTGGAGCGATTATCGCTCAACCCTCCAGGAAGGCTTGGGAAACATAATTGGTACCTACTATTATGATTAGAGCAGAGATAGAGGAGGCGAATAATCAATTGAAAACCGCCACTCTATCGGCCTATCAACAAAACTGCCCACTGAAGGAGAAGAGAGACCACAGAGGATCACCGAGGTGGAGCTGGTGGAGCAGAGACTTGGAAAAGAAAAGAGTAGAAGTTCGGAAACTCTTCAACCGAGCTAAAGAAAAAGGCTTATGGGAACAATATCGTATGGCTTTAACAGAGTACAATAAGGCGATTAGGAAAGCCAAGAAAGAGTCCTGGAGAAACTTCTGTCAGAGTATATCAGATTTACCTGTTAGTTGTAGAATTCACAAGGCTCTCTCCAGAGATCCGGCACAGGGCGTTGGTGCAATAAAATTCCCAGACGGCACCTATACGAACTCTGCAAGGCAGACCCTGGAGCTACTGCTTCAGACTCACTTTCCCGGTGGTCGGTTTCTGGAGGAACAGTCACCCAACGGGATCGACAGAACGACACAAAAAGGAAAATTGGAAGTTGGCAACAGACATATAGTCACTCCATCGGCAATTGTATGGGCAGTGAATGATTTCTCACCGTACAAATCACCTGGGGAGGATGGCATTTTTCCTGATCTGCTACAACAGGGCAGTGGAGAGCTGTTACCCCAGTTGGTCAAGTTACTGAGAGCTAGTCTGGCGTGGGGTTACATCCCTCTAGAATGGTCATTGGCGAGGATTGTATTTATACGGAAAACTGGGAAAGTGAATAACTCACTTCCCAAATCCTATCGTTCGATCAGCCTGACCTCGTTCTTAATGAAATATCTAGAAAATTTTTTAGACAAGCATATTAGGGAAGAAAGGTTATGAGAGTATCCGCTAAATCCCTCCCAGTATGCTTATCAAACGGGCAAATCTACAGATTTGGCGTTAAACAATCTAGTGGGGAAAATCAGCCCTTCCCTTGGCAACAAGGAAATAGCGCTGGCGGCCTTCCTTGATATAGAAGGAGCGTTTAATAACGCCCTTCCAGAATCCATATGGAGAACGGTGGAGCGCAGAGGAATCTGCAAACCAATCCGTTAATGGATCAAAAGCATATTATCAAACCGGTACATCACATCACTGAATGGAGTATGGCGGCCAGGGGTTGCCCACAGGGAGGGGTGCTTTCCCCCCTTTTGTGGTCAATACTGGTTGACGATCTCCTGGGTGAATTATCCAGTCAGGGGATAGATGTGCAGGGATATGCTGATGATATAGTAATAATTATTAGAGGCCAATTTGAAGAGATAATTTCTAACATCCTTCAAACGGCCCTAAACATAGTGCATAGGTGGTGCGAGAGGGAACAGATGTCTGTGAACCCCCTCAAAACCGTAATTGTTCCCTTCACAAAGAGGAAAAAATTACAGCGACTCCGCCAGCCAATTTTAGGCGGCGTGAGCATTCCATTTGCGACGGAGGTGAAATATCTAGGGGTAATTTTAAATAAACAACTCACCTGGAACGCCCACTTGGAAAGAGTGATAAAAAAAGCCAGACTATCCCTCTGGAATCTCAGAAGGGTATGTGGAAAATCTTGGGGTATGAACCCCAAACAGATTTACTGGATTTACCAAACAATGGTTAAGCCAATGGTCACGTATGGCTCAGCTGTCGGTGGACCAAAAGTCTGCAAAATACAGCTAGAACAAAGCTGCAAGGCTTGCAGCGAACAGCGTGCCTGGCCATTACCGGAGCAATGTAATCCACACCAACAGCAGCTATGGAAGCCCTCCTGCAACTAACTCCTCTCCACATTCATTTGGAAAAGGAAGCCAGGAGAGCAGCTCATAGAATGCTATCAGTGTAGAGGCAAATAAATGGAGAGACTCTGTGGGATCACTCGGGAAATACAAAATCACCACATTCTTGGGATGCCCTCGGATCTCTCTGTCACAAAACTTCACGTGGATAAGCCCTTTAAGGTCCTCATTCCCACGAGAGACCATTGGGATAGCGAAGAAATCTCCTTCCTAGAAACGGACTACGTGATTTACACTGACGGATCCAAAACCGGAAACGGGACTGGAGCGTCGGTCTTCAGTAGGAAACCTAGAGTTGAAATCACAGCCAACCTGGGAAGGTACGCTACCGTCTTTCAGGCTGAAGTATACGCCATTGAACTGGCTGCAAAAGAGCTGATAAATCAACCTGTTGTTAAAAAGAACATACACATCCTGTCAGATAGCCAGGCTGCTCTTAAAGCACTGAGCTCGAACAGGATAAAATCTAAGCTAGTATATAACTGTCTACAATCCCTTGATATACTAGGCACGGAAAACAGAGTCACTTTGACTTGGGTGCCGGGGCATCGAGGAGAGGAGGGCAACGAGAAGGCCGACACTCTGGCAAAGAAGGGATCAGAGTCTCTATTCATCGGACCTGAACCATTTTTTGGCATTGCGGAAAGCACTGCTAGATCAGCCATAGCTACCTGGGCGGAGAGGAAAACCTTCACGTACCGGGCAGAAATAACGGGGCTCGCTCACTCAATGGCGTTCATATACAACCCTCCGAGTACAAAAAATAAGCAGATCCTGGAATGGAAGTAGAACAAACCTACGCATTCTGTCGGGACTGCTTACAGGACATTCTCGACTAAATTACCACCTAAAGAAGTTGAGTCTGATTCAGACCTCGGATTGTCAGTTCTGTAATTTGGAGGACGAAACTGCTGAGCACATTATTTGCTCATGCCCAGCTTTGGACAGGGTCAGGTATAACATATTCGGTTCTAGTACCTTAGAGCCGAGCTACTTCAAAAAAGTATCACCAAATACAACCATGGACTTCGTTAGAAGCACAGGCTTGTGGGGTGAATTATAATCCCTAGGGGTGAGCCACAATAGACCCAACGGGAGTCGCAGTGGATGTGGCGAGAAGGCCCCACTCACATAGAACCTAACCTAACCTACATGCGCAATTCGGAACTTCTAATATACAAGTTTTTCGAAATCTACGGGGTTGGATTAGTAAGTTTCCGGGATGAAAAGTATGGGCAAAGGTATATTAGGGATTTTAGATTTTCGAAATTTTTGATAAAATTTTGATTTTTGATTTTCCACGTCTGAAAATTGTGCACTGTCATACTCAAAAAATCGTACAGACCTTAATAATCGGAATGTCGAGCTGAAATTTGGAATGGAAACTCTCAGATGGTGGTAAAATCCGTAAAAAAATCAGGAATATCATATCTATAAAATGACCGCATATACACCAATTCGCGAACACGGCGGAAATTTCTATTATATTAGAATAGCCTTTAGCGATCTGACCATCCAGCCCCGGCCACTATCTATTTATATTTCAGCCTTTTTTTACTGTATAGGGAGGGCCCGTTCTAAGGGAACGAATCCATGGGCTAATCGTTCCACATTTATGATCGCTCAATTTGTTCGATCGACAACGAGTGCTCTAAAGGGCATATTCACCAACTGACAAGTTAACACTAACAGAGACATATCTCTGACACTAATGACAGTCATCCTGATTGATAAACTTGCGTCTAGTGCCACCGTTGAATTTTCTAGCCCGCATGCCCATTTCATGATCAGTTTGCCTTCTAATTTATCGAGAAGGACAAGGAAAATCATTGAAAAAGCTATACGGAAGGGACAGGGTGAATGGAATGGTTCGTTTCTCTTCCCCTTCTTCAAAAATTAACCAATGATCTGTTTTAACCAAAAAAATTATGAAACTGTAAGGCCCACATCTTTTTCTAGAATTAAACTTTCTCTAGTTGATTAGTTATCACAGGTAGTTTCTGGGTCGAAGTCGAATAAACAGTAAACATCAAATCTATCCATACAAACCATTTCTGACTAACAACATAATTATTAGCTCAAATTTTGCGAAATTATCCATCCTCGGTAAGCGACGGACGTGCCTAGCTCATTCATTTATTTCCGATAAAAAAAGTTAATGAGTGATAAATAAAGAATTACAAAGAAACCAAAACAGCGTTAAGCAGATAAGTAAACTACAGTTGATAAAATAGTCCGGGAAAAAACCGACAAAAATTAAATACCAAATTTATTAAATATCAAAATTCAGAGAATGATAAAAATGAAGTGGAGGCAGAAGAAAAAATGTCAAATGCTGCGATGATAATGGCTGAAGCTTTCAAATACTCAGGACGAAGCAGCACTCATTCAAGCAATGCTGTTAAAATGCATACTGAAGAAGCTGCTAGGTTTCAAACCGAAGCCATGAATAAACAAACTGACTGTTTATTGAAAGTTTTGGAGGAGTTGAAGAAAAAAATTTAAATTTCAATGTAGTTATACTTATTTATTATTATTTTTCCAAATTATTGAAAGTTTAAAATTATTATTTAAGAATTATTGTTTATTTACTTTAAATAGGAAATCCTAATATACACTGTGAATAAAATATATAAGTATTATACTACTACTATAGTTCTCTTAACCTATTCCTACACATTATTTCTATTTAACAATAATAATAATGATATAGCAGAATTGTACCTATACTATTAATAATAAGTCTGCTGTCGCACTAAGCATAATCATTTTTTATCAATATTTGTACTGGGCACATTTCTCTATTGCATAAATTTCTGCTTGAAAGATGCATCAAGATCATTCACATCATCGGTTCCTCCACAATCGTTGCACAATAATATCCCTCTGTCGCCTGCCACTTTCCAGTTGCTCACTGTCGTCAGCGCCACGCTGAACAGGGACCTGGAGGTTTTGTTCCATCTTGTCCGTTACATATATTATGTAGAACAGCAAAGGCATTGATAATTTGTGCAACCATATTATGATTATAATGCAAGACCCTGTGAACCAATATACAAAGCCAACGTGCTTTGAGCAATCCAATTGTTCGTTCTACACAATTCCTGACTTGACAATGGGCTTTTGTGTAGAACTCTTCTGGACTTCCAGGTTCTGCATTTGTTAAAGGCGTAAATAACCATGGACGTAACGGATATCCAGAGTCACCTGCAATTTTTAGTTATTGTTACTACATCCTTAAATAACTACTGTAAATGACATTGCATTGTTTGATCAGTTGCTCTTAAAAATTTTATTGATAATAACAAGAAATTTATTTAAAATTTTCTTACCGAGAAACCAAACACATTCACCAGTTTGATAGAGTTGTTGTATGTGGGCATTAATCTCACAATTTCTCCATATGTACGCATCATGACTAGCTCCACCATAAGTAGCATCTACATTCCTTATATTCAGATCACTATCACAAATCTACAAAGTTTTATTTAATTATATTTTAATTATGAGAGATAGTTCTATATTGTATGTAGTATGCTTAAAGTATAAATATTTTACTTACAATCTGAACGTTCCTAGAATGGTAATGTTTCCTATTAAAATATTTCTTCATGGTCACTTGGTCATACCAGTGCCACATGTGTACCATCAATACAACCCAAGATACCGGTATATTTTCATTTATAAAAAATTATTGAGAATGAATTTCCTCACCCATTGACTACTGCCATGGTTACCTAAGGAGCACTAGTTTGGAGGACAAAAACAGATCAGAGGAAAGCCGAACTGGAGCTATCAAAACTTCAGAAGCTTGCCTGTCTGTGCATAACGGGTGCCATGAGAAGCAGCCCGACTGCGGCATTGGAACCCATTCTCAATCTTGCTCTACATGTTTAGGTGGAAGCGAGAATGGCTGGATACAGGCTGGAATGCAATGGGAATTGGCACGAAGGAATCAACACCCATAGTCATTACAGAATCACAGATGTTATCACAAACTTGCTTCTTGATATGAAAAGTGATAACATGTTGGCCAAAATTAATGACAACCAACCTTACCATATCCAGCTAAACTGGGATGGGTTGGAAGCATTCAGTCAGGAAGGAACGTTGGTGTGGTACACAGACGGATCTAAAACTGACAAAGGAACGGGAGCTGGAGTCCATGGTGCCAAACCCAGGTGCAATGTCCACGCATCGTTGGGGAAGTTTGCATCTGTATTCCAGGCAGAAATATACGCTATATCTACACGTGCTTGCAAATGAACATCGAAAGGGGGGTATAGAGGCCAAAAGATCCTCATACTCTCAGATAGTCGGGCAGCACTGATATCTTTAGCATGTCCCCAGATCAGTTGTAGACTGGTCTGGACTGCCTTCAAAAACTTTTGACCCTGGCAAACCACAATAGAGTAACTCTTAAGTGGGTCACGGGGCACAAGGATATTGTAGACAATGAAAAGGCAGGCACCCTAGTAAAGCTAGGGTCTGAAACTGCATTCACTGGTCCTGAACCAATATTTGGAATATCAAAATCTGCTACACGTGGCTGTACATCTCGGTGGATTCAAACCAAACATCAGACATACTGAAGACACGTGCCAAAACAGGAACACAGCAAACTCTTGGTCAAAAAACCCTCGGAGTTGCTGACTCGTCAGCAGGGGCCAGATAAGGAAAGTGACGGGATTACTCACCGGTCACTGTACCTTAAGGAAGCGCTATTGGCATATATAGGGAGGAACCTATCTGTCGGTTGTGCATGGAAGAGGAGGAAACAGCCTCTCACATTATCATCGAATGTGAAGCACTGTCTCATTGGAGATATAGACTCCTAGGACTAGAGTGTCCAAGGGTGGATTTATTCAAGAAGGACCTAGTGAAAAGACTGTTGAGCCTGATAAGGGCTACTGGTCTCTTCACATGAACAGTATAACCAAGAGCACAAAAATCCTAAAGGCTGAGGTGCTGAGATCTCTATACAGATTCTCTTTGTATGGAATCATGTATTTGTGTTTGTAGGTGAAAATGCAATCGAATACTGATTTTTGTACAGCCGAATATTTATTTTGAAGTAAATCAAAATATAGTTTATACAATTCTGGTCCTCTATACATTGATATAGAGGACTTTTCAATTGAGCGAAAACATTCAATTTTTTGTCCATTAGTCGACAATAGGGTCGTTCGGCATTGCTACTCTATTGACTCCGAACACTCCTCCCTTCTTTAAACCTTTCGGTTATTACAGAACGAGTAAAAGGAGCAGTCTTTGAATCGTTCGTTTACTGTGGAGTGGTGTGAAAAAAGTTGCTCCAATTGTACCACCTCGGCGAGGTAGGGTTTTAGGAGTGAACATGCGCATTTCGATTACCGGCCAAAAAATAAAATTCTTATGTATTCTAGATTACATGGTTTACAATTGCGAAGTAATGTTTATTCATATTTTATAAAAATACTAAAAAATATTACAACGAAAGATATTTGTTTGAATTTGACGTTTGATAAATATCCCTCGTTTGACAGTCTGAGAGTTCGGTAATAAATGATCCTTTTACTCTACGAGAAATCTGTTTCTGCTCCACTCCTTTCACTCTCCATTTCGGAGTTAATTGCCGAACGGCCCGAATAATTAGTCGTTATTTACGTTCGATACACAAAGCACTTTAATTTGATTTAGAAATTTGAGCCTTTTTATTCAAACGTTGAATACGTGGTGTTTTAAATTGAATTCAAACGAACGCTGTCTACAAGGGGAGTTTATTTTTTCACCGTTGGCAGAGACTACCAGGCTGGTAACATTGGCTGAAGTAGCGTCCTTTCTGAGAGTGAGATTTCAAATTTAAACATCCTTTATTTCTCGATATATAAAAAATACAAATTATAAAGAACCTTCCATTCGAAAGTGTTTATACATTGCAATAAATATCAATACAATATTATGGATAAAATCGCGCAATCTGAATCGTTGGAAGCTGGGACTGTAGTAAAGAAGAAAGAAGAAAAAGAAAAGTAATACGAAGCACAAAGCACACATGACGACCAAATAATCATATGTGCAAAAAACTTATAACAATGTCGTGGAGCCTAAGCCTGTAGAAACTGAAAGGGAGGTTGCAACGAACGTTAGTAATAATGTATTACGTTATAAATAAGCGGAAAATCTTATTCAAAAGAAACACTAGAATTAAAAATTTAAATACCAGCTTGGATGAAACGTTGAAAAAATCAGAAAGTCTGAAGGAGATGAACGAGATTTTTGAGAAAAAAGTGTCAAATATTCGACGTCTTCAAAAAGAATTGGATAATTATAGGAATTTGAAAAATGATGATGAAGAATCTATCAAAAAAGAAAATACAAATCTTGAACAATCTTGGAGAAGAAAAATTATTTGGAAACGTTAAAAATACGTTTCGAAGAAGGTAAAAAACATAAAGAACCGAACTGTAAACTCCGAGAAGAAAAAGAAAAATTGGAGAACAAAGTAAAAGAAAATAAAACGAAGTTGACCAAAATAAATTTAAAAACAGAACGAGCTATTATCGATAGAAATTTTATCGTCACCAGTTTACATCAAGAATGAGAGGCAAAAAGGCAAAGGTAAATTTTTGTCAGATTATTCTATATACAAGGGAGCTATGATAAGTTCGGTAAATACGGTACTGATGATATATTATTTAATTTATTCTTCGCTTCTTGTATTTTTATTTTCACCGTTGCAATTTTTTCGTCCAGTAGCTGATTTTGTATCGCATCTAGTTGTATTTTATTTGACGCAGCTTCTTTTTCTACAACCAGGCGGTTCTTTTCTTCCATTTTAGAATAATAAGCTGGGATAGTCTTGGTACATCTATAGAAAAAAATGTTACATAAAAATATCAAAAATTACTATATTATATACCTACCTTCATTTTTTCGCCATTTTCTATGGTTAAATGCCATCAAAACATTTTCAGGAAAGCTTTTCCTCTTTGTTATATCATCCAAATGATTCTTATATTCTTCAAAATTCAATTTGACTTCCGACTCTGCTATACATTTGTTAACATCATCAGTTTTCGCGTTTAAATCATCAAGTCTTGATCGGTCCTCCTTCACAGCTCCTAATTTTTGTATATTTGCAACAGTTTTCGCAATCAGTACCTTCTTATTAGCGACTTCATTCTCCAGTGAGGCCATCCTTAAAACAATTAGGTATAGATAGATATCAAAGAATAAATATATATTTTATTCTACGCTTCACAACTAAGTTTTGAATTTTTTTTTCAAAAACAGTGATCGTTCAACGAAGAAAAAACAACTGCTTCCCGGGCTACTTGCCCTGACAGACATTGAATTACACTTCTAAGTCAAACGGGGTTGGTAAATCTACAAGATTTAAACCAACCATTCTGGTTTGCCACTAGAAGGGACAACATACCTTTTAGACCGGTTTCGGCGTATTGCGCCTCATCAGTACAAGGTATATGTTATCGTCCGAGAGTTAATCCCGGACTGAAATGAGACTATATAATCAACAACTATATATAGTAAATTTTATACCCATTTAGAATAAGACCATCCTTATTTATTATTAATAAATCGGTTGAAACAAAAAATTACCAACAAAAATGAACGTCGTAACTAATTTATTAGATGTCACGTTTTTGAAGTTACGTCAAATTTTGATTTCATGTTAATGTCAGATGGTTCAAGAAGCCGCATACGTTAAGTTACTAAAACGGCTGGTACCTCTAAATAGGTATTAATTTTACTATATATCTGCCAGTTACGGAAATGTTTTAGTTGCGATAATAGCGACACCTCACCTCCAAGTCACAAACCAAAATTCGAAATTTGACAACAAGCCCGTTAGCTTGAAACATATAGAATTATTACAGTTTCCAACAGATATCAAAGAATATATATATTATTCTACGCTTCACAACTAAGTTTTGAAAAATATTTTTGAATTACACTCTTCTAAGTCAAACGGAGATGTTAAAACTACAAGATTTAAACCAATTTTTCTGGTTTGCAACTAGAAGGGACAACGCCGAAACCGGTCTACAAGTTATGTTGTCCCTTCTAGTTGCAAACCAGAATGGTTGGTTTAAATCTTGTAGATTCACCAACCCCGTTTTTTACTTAGAAGTGTAATGCAATGTCTGTCGGGGCAAGTAGCCCGGGAATTAGTTGTTTCTTCTTCGTTGAACGGTCACTGTTTTTGAAAAATGTTTTTCAAAACTTAGTTGTGAAGCGTAGCGAGTAATATATATTCTTGGATATCTGTTGGTAACACGCTTTACTAAATACGACAATTTTACAGGAAACTGTAATAATTCTACAATTAGGTATCAATAACAAATAATCTAGCTTTATATTTGAATAGACTTACACAACTTTTCATAGCTCCCTTGTATATAGAATAATCCGACAAAAACTTACCTTTTCCTTTTTGCCTCGCATTCTTGATGTAAACTGGTGACGATAAAATTTCTATCGATAATATTTAGCTCGTTCTGTTTTTAAATTTATTTCGGTCAATTTCGTTTTATTTTCTTTTAGTTTGTTCTCCAATTTTTCTTTTTCTTCTCGGAGTTTACAGTTCAGTTCTTGATGTTTTTTACCTTCTTCGAAACGTGTTTTTAACGTATCCAAATAATTTTTCTTCTCCTAGATTGTTTAAGATTTGTATTTTCTTTTTTGATAGAATCTTCATCATCATTTTTCAAATTCCTATAATTATCCAATTCTTTTTGAATACGTCAAATATTTGACACTTTTTTCTTAAAAATCTCGTTCATCTCGTTCAGACTTTCGGATTTTTTCAACGTTTCATCCAAGCCAGTATTTAAATTTTTAATTCTAGATGACAACGTTCTGGCGAAATCTTTCTACTATTTTACCTGAATTCTCAACAATCTGTGGTGATTGTACGACACCTTCACGAGACCGTGCTTCTAGAGTACTGGTTTCTTCTGCTTCCAATCTTAAGACATCCACAAGTTCTTGTAACTCATTAATTTGTTCTAGAATTCGCATGTTTTTTGAACAAGAATTATCGACGTATTCTTCAGAACCTCCTGTAGGTAATATATAGATCACGGTGAGAAGATATAGAATGTATGAAAGTAGGTACCCACTTACCTGTTCTTGGACGAATTCTTTGTGTTTCTCTTGAATAAGATTTTCCGCTTCTTTATAACGTAATACATTATTACTAACGTTCATTACAACCCCCCTTTCAGTTTCTGCAGGCTCAAGCTCCGCGACATTGTTATAAGTTTCTCGCACATATGATTATTTGGTCGTCATGTGTGCTTTCTGCTTCGTATTCCTTTTCTTTTTCTTCGTTCTCCTTTACTACAGCCCCACCTTCTAACAATTCCGATTGCTCCATTTTTTCCATAATATTGTATTGCTATTTATTGCAAGGAAAACACTTGCGAATGGAAGGTTTCTTTATAATTTCTATTTTTTCTATATCGAGAATTATAGGATATGTTTAAATTTGAAAAGTCACTCTCAGAAAGGACGCTACTTCAGCCAATGTCACCAACCCTGGTTGTCCCTGCCAACGGTGAAAAAATAAACTCCCCATGTAGACAGCATTCTTTTGATTTTAATTTAAAGCACTACGTATTCAACCTTTGAACAAAAAGTTCAAAATTCTAAATCAAACTATTTGAGCAAACTGATTTAAATTAATACTATTTATTAAAATATGTAAAACGTACTTTCATTTTTTAATATTTTTTTTCACAAGGTTGGCAATAATAGGTACACTTCCGGAATTTGCATCGCAGAGGCAAATGATTTTTGGTCACGTGATCACAGATTAATCTGACGAACCATAGAACCCGACTAACCATAGATATAAACGAACTTCTAACTCAATATCGGTCAATTTTGTCAAAGACATGGAGAATGGACAAATAAAAATTAAATGTTAAATGTTTGTATGAAAAACACAAAAGGTTATCAAGAAAAACACTATTTCTACGTGATTTATCTTTATAATGATTACAACATAACCTCACAACATCGCAGATTAATTTTTCTCGTCGGTCAAAATATTCCGAGCAAACAGATTTACATTGGACTGATTTGAGCAGAATTACCGAACAGTTCAGGTTTATACCTCCCCATCGAACTAAACAGTTTAGTTCGATGTACCTCCCATACCTCTAGATGTAATAAACGAACGTTTCAGACTAAAAAGATTGATCGAACGTAAATAACGAACGCAACTAATTATGGTCGATATTTGAAGTTGACATTTGACATTGACAGTAAACTACAGGTGCAATTTATAAAAGTGTTGTGTTTTGAATATTGAATGTAGATTTTGTAATTTAATTCAAAATGAAAAATAAATCCGCTCGACATAAAGATGCCAATACATTTAAGGTAAAAAACTAATTATTTTCTGTTATAAAATGTATTAATCTTGAAAAGTTTAATTGCATAAATACACTTAAATTTTTAAAATATCATCCACGTTTATTTAACTCCAAGTAAATATATAAGATTAAAGTTTCCATTTGAGTCTATTTGAAAACTTGTTATTATAACTTAGTAAAACACTTGAAATATACAAAAATATACATTATTTCAGTTCAGTTCCATTTTCGGAAAGAATCGACATTGATATTTTTCATAAAGTTTCATATGACTAGGTATACTTTGGAAAATGAAGAAAAAGAAACTTCTTTTCAACAAACCATAACAAAATGGAATGATATGAATTTAAGCCAAGGGTATGACAGATTTCAAAAAGAAATTCTACCCCCATACAACGACTATATATTACTTTACCCCAACTATACTTCTTTTGTAAAAGAACATTCAGTTAAAATCGTTTCAAAGCATATTCAAGAAGGTGATCCTTTATATCTACAATCACTTTTAGAGTAAGTATTTAAAGCATACTTATTTTATTCCAGAACTTCAGTTTTAACATTTTTCAGGTTATTGGTTGCATTGGCAAGAAATCTTCAAAAAGAATTTTATAAATATTTTACCGAATCTTTAAAGATACTAAAACGGCCGGTTGCACCAACTCTACATAGAACGCATCCCACACCTAGGTCCGACTTAGAATACGAATGCCTCGTACACCCTTACACCAACCAAAAATCCGCATTCTAGGATGGATCGACGTTCCACATTCTAGGTCGTCGATTTTCGTGACCTAGGATGGGTATTCTAACCTTAAACATTGTGTCATTTTTCATTTGTTTTCTGAACTATTTCCAAACAGTTTATTGCATTTTATTTTTTGATAATTTTTATAATTTTAATAGTAGTCAGTAATCAGTAGGTGTTTATTTTATATATTGAGTCATTTCCTTTATTTGAAGTTTTTCCCCATTTGCTTTTGAAGTTATTTTATTCTCTTATATTTTATTTAATATGAATGTAGGTGTAGATAACAACGTAGATTTAGTGGATAACCTAGATATAGAGGACAATTTTCCAACACCTCGTCGAGTGTTCGAAAGAACAAACTATTTTGAGTCATATTCTGATGATGAATTTTTTAAAAGATTCAGGATGCAAAAACGAACGGCTTTGATGGTGTTAGATCAAATTGAGGATCAGCTAGAGTATCCAGATGACAGGTAATTTACTGCAAATTTATTACATTATTGTAAAAGAAGTTAATACTCATATTTTTTCCTAGAAATAATTCTTTGAGTCCTATGAATCAATTACTTTTGACAATACGAACATTTGCTACTGGGGGACATCTCTTGTCAATTGGGGATTTTATACATGCTGACAAAGCCACTGTATCACATATTGTAGCTAAAGTATCTAGATCAATAGCTCATTTATCAAGAGAATTCATCAAGATGCCCGGAAATCCACTAGAAACACCAGCAGAGCAAAATAAATTTCATGATATTGCCAATTTCCCTCGAGTTATTGGAGCAATTGATGGTACTCATGTACGGATATTATCGCCAGGTATGAATTATTTTAAAAATAAAAACTATAATTGTAGGTACCAGTGTTCAAAAGATATATGTCAATATATGTGATATAAGTATGTATATCATAATAATATGATATATATCATGGATATTAAAATAATAGTATATTATGCAACGATCATGTATTAATGACCATTACACGAGAGTTGCAAACACTATTTTTTCTCCGAACAAGAAATTTTATTTGAATTTAACAAAATTGCTTTTTTTTAAATTTTCAATACTTTTTTATACAAACAATAATAAATAAAATATGAAAGAAAAATAAGTTCTTCAACTTAATTTTTATTCCTACAAAATAACCAGTATGATATGATAACCATGAACTTAATTTAATTATTAACAATAAACATAAGCGAATTCATATGTGACATTAAACAAGATAAATTATAAATTACATTTTAATCAATTTTGTGTATTTTCCTGTGACTGTAAAGGTTCTTGGTATTTTGGTTTTCATGTAACGAATATTTATTTTAAAATTGTCCTTAAAATCTTTGACATTTTGAAATTTTAAGTCATGCAATTCATGTCTTCTGCAAGGTCCCATAACTCCAAAAATTAGAGCTACCTGCAAAAAAAAACAATTTTAATAAAAAATATAAATGAAACACAATATTCATAATTTTTGTACTTGATTAATTCTATAGAATAATTTGAAAAAAAAAATAAAAAAAAATGCACTAACTGGGTCTCGAACCCGACAGGTACAGATCGAAAACAATCTTAGTCGGCGCCTTTGCTTACTGATTTACGGGTCCACATTGATGTAATTGCAACATGGAAGGTATATAGGTATGTTACTACTATACAAAATAATATGTAATAAATTATTGTAAAAAAAATTGATAACTTTAAATATGTATTTACCTTGGTCATTAGGTCGCTCGACATTTCTTTTAAAAAGTGGAAGGTATATATCTACCTTTTTGACTAACGCAAAAGATTGAAACTGTCATAAAACAAGAATCTCTTAGAAACTGTCAAACATTCTACATAATATATTGGGTCTGCATACTTGGTTATTTAAAAATCTAGATTTTCTATTGGTCAATTTTTCAGTTTCATAATGAAAACCAGTGTTATAATGAGTATCATTATGAAACTGAAAATTGGCATTTAATTAACAACTACTGTTCTACCCTATAAACAAATTTACTAGCATTAAAATATTAATATCCAAATGTATATCGGACATAATATTTCTAATATTTACATAAATATCACAATATTTTTAAACTCTTGTTTTAGGTGGTAATGACTCAGAAGTATTTCACAATAGAAAAGGATATTTTTCGTTAAATATACAAGCTGTTTCCAGTGCAGACTAATTTTTTAAAGATATAGCTGCTCGGTGGCCAGGCTCTACCCATGATATGACGATATTTAATAATTCAAGATTGAAAGCTATCTTTCAAATGGGTAATTTTGCAAATGGACTATTGCTAGGTATATGCAAATCATTAAACAGTAACTGAAAAATATATATTAATATCATTGTAGGTGACAGTGGGTACTCTAATTTACCATATTTATTTACACCTTACCTTGATCCATTTAATGCTGGTGAAAGAACATACAACAGGTCACATATTTCCACTAGAATTAAAGTAGAGCATTTATTTGGTGTTTGGAAAAGAGGTTTTCCAATAATGGCTTGTGGATGCAGGATGAAATTAGAAAATGTGTTACCTGTTGTTATTGCAACAGCTGTGCTTCATAATCTTGCTCGGCTAAATGTTGAACCAGAACCCCCAGAAGAAAATGAAGTTTTAGGACATGAGCTTCAACAAGCCCTACAAGATGGGGATATTCCAGTTCCAGCCCAATTGAATAATTTAGACTACAGAAGGATAATGGTCGAAAATTATTTTGCACGTTTGTAATTTCTATTATATTTCAAACTTTGGGTTAATGTTTTTGTTTTCTGTAATTTTCATTATAAATTCATATATCTGTGTCTATTTTGAAATTAATAATTACATTTTATGTATGTAAAATTTGTGGTTGAATGCTTACCTAATCAAGAAAAGAAAATTGTGGTATGGAGTCTAACATGAGAAAGTTGGATAGTTGTAAAAATATATT
The DNA here is from genome assembly GCA_947563755.1 of Lochmaea crataegi. Classification (NCBI taxonomy): domain Eukaryota; kingdom Metazoa; phylum Arthropoda; class Insecta; order Coleoptera; family Chrysomelidae; genus Lochmaea; species Lochmaea crataegi. Next base: position 61,294,152 of record OX387422.1, on the reverse strand, counting down.
TATCAAGAGCAGTGTCTTAACACACTTTTAATTAGCTTATAAAATTTTAAATGTGCAATTATGTTTTAAATTTGTTTTTATATAAAATATAATCTTGAACAGTCATTTTACTATCTATCAAAAGTAAAGGAGTTTTACAGAGCGACAAAAAGAATTTTGGCTTTTTTAGTTGATCTCTTTTTACAGTTTGTATCATAAAATTTTACTGTATTTATTTGAATGCAGTGAATTGAATTATAACCTTTTCAAAGTTATTTTTAATTATTGCCTACATTTTATGTACATAAAATGAGTGATCGATCTTTACCTAGTCAAGAATAAACTACTGCCAGAACCATAGAAGTTCGAAGTTTATATTTTACATCTATTCATTTTTTACAATTACAATTTTTATAGAATTATTATAGTTTCCTGTAAAATTGTCGTATTTAGCAAAGCGTGTTACCAACAGATATCAAAGAATAAAAATATATCATTCTACGCTTTTCAAACTAAGTTTTGAAAAATATTTTTCAAAAACAGAAAAATCCCGGGAAGTAGTTGTTTCTTCTTCGTTGAACGGTCACTGTTTTTGAAAAATATTTTTCAAAACTTAGTTTGTAAAGCGTAGAATAATATATTTTTATTCTTTGATATCTGTTACAATTTTTATTTAGTTCTTGTATAAACAATTTTTTATGTTCATATTCGAGTAAGAACATTTTTTCTTTGTGCTCTTTTTCTTGTAAGAGCAGATCTCTTTGTGCATGTAGAACCTCAATTTTAGCCTCTTCTACAGGTCCAATTTTACTGTGTATTGCTTTTCTTCTGGAAGACCACTAATAGGTGGATTTCGAGTTCTATAGTAGGTTCTATAGTGCGATTTGTACCTGCCGAAGATTGAATCTCTTCCCGTATCACTTCTTGTGATGTTGAAGGAACTGCAAATTAAAAAAAGTATTATATGTATTAGGGTGTGTCATTTTTAGGCCATTTTTTTACTGCTATACCAGAAAATCTGGTAGTATATAGAAAATAAAACATTATGCCGCTGGGCTAAAAGGCTTGAGTACAATAGCGGCTTAGCTCATCAAAAAATTCGATTTCCCATTTAAATAACACAGGAAATATTTTTTTTTGTTTCAATTGGACTTTTCGTTATTAAAAATATTTTTTTTCAAAAAACCTTCTCATTGCTTTTGTTGAAAATTAAATTCTCTACAGAAATATCTCTTTGGGCGAAGACTGTAGAACCACTAGTTTCGAAGTTATAGCCCGTCAAACGGACCTTAATGTTACCATTTTTAGAAAAATAATTTTTTTTGTAATTATAACGATTAATTAATAATAATTTGAGTTAGATCATTATATTAAAATGGGTCAATACATTAATTTAAAATTTTAATTCTAATGCAATTCTAAACTTTTCAATGAAGCACCAAGTGACAATTTTTCAAAAGTATTTGGAGCAGCTATCGAGCGCAAATTAAAAAATAGAGAGATTCATCCTCAGATTAATACATTAAAAAGATACATTTTTTTCCATTTAAAAGTGAACCCAACATTACATCACATTCTAAGGTAACTTGTCGACCCTTTGCCTAATGTCTTACTTTTCCTTTGTGATGCGACAACTGAATTTTAGAACACGATATAAACGATCAAAATAAAAATGTACTTTTAAGAAATTAAATAAAAATGACTTTAAAATAATTATCCTAAGTAGTTTATGTAATAAAAATATGTTTTTGTTTGAAAGTTTTGAGGTTTAAATGAAACAACTGCCTGTTAATAATTTTGTCTGTCTGAAATATGGCAACCCCGAGGAAAGGGCGGAAACCATTTTACTATCAATTTTACTACGAAGTTTCAATGCTCCTATTTTATTGAAATTATTGTTTTCGTGTTTTCAAGTGATATTTGTGTGGTTTTGTGTGTGTGCGTACAGATATAAAAAAAATATTATTTTGTGAAAATCATTGTTCGTCAGTGCCAAATTTGCAAGAAAAGCAGTCGGAAGTTTCCTAACCTCTCTTTTCACCTGTAAGTAAATAGCAAGGTTAGTGGAAAGAGTAGGTTGTCTGGTAACTTTTGGCCAATGAGAGAACAGCGCGCGAATACGTCACAAGTTTGCCAAGTTTTGAATTTACAGATGCATTGAATATTGTAGACAGTTCTTTAAAGTTTCTATATTCAGTTTTTATTTTAAAAGTATATAGATGGACACAAGTCTCATATCAAATCAAATTGAAATTTTGAATAAGTTGAAATGTACTAAAATAACTATTCCTACACGCACAGTGACAGCCAGTGTATCAGCTGTAGGATATTTAATTATTTTGAGAAATTTAAAGATACCTTTATAGGAAACATAGTAATAATAAGTAAATTATGTTTATTTCAAAGATAGGTATATTTATTCTAACAAATATAAAACGGTCAGTTTATAATAATTAATCTCACAATTTCAAATTTAATTGTTTTCAACAATATAAACCAAAATTTGAATAGAAAATTCCTTTCATACATCAAGCTGAACATTTCAGCAATTAAATGAGTTTTCTTATATTCTTTTTTTGTACAATCAAAATTAGGCAATACTAAAATAATTATTAGCAAATGATCAGGTCCATAGAAACAAAAAGCAGAATTTCAAGATTTATTTATCAATGACAGTAACTATTAAAATTATAATATTAATCAAGTAAATGAAATAGCGACACAGAGTGTCGCTAAAAGATACCACCAACGTTCAACAGACTCCTGCACCCTGTTCAAGATACAGCCCTTAAGAGGGGGTCTACCGAGTACTCTTATGGCCTCATAATATGTCTGTTGTGGATAAATGTATTTTACCACAATTATCTAATTAACAATTTTCTTCATTTTTTTACACTTTTTCCGTGAAATCTCAGAAGAAGCTTTTCTTTTTTCTGCTTGCCTTTCTTCTCGTTTCATATTAAGGTACTTAATCCTTACAAAAATTCTTTGTCTGCAAAATGAAGCCACAAGCTCCTTAGGTACATCGTCAACTTTGCCAAGAACATATTCTGTAGTTCTTTCAATCACATTATTTTTTGAATTAAAATTATCGTTGTGTAATTTTTGAAAATGCTGATCCATTTCGATAACTTGATGTAACCATTTATCTGACGGTTGGATCAAATCACCAAAAGATAAGTTTTGAATCCATGAAGGTAAACTGTTGTAATTATGTAGGTTTGTGGCTTCTGTTACCTTATATGTATATTCTCCCAAATCTGGGTATTTTATTCTATGTTTTTTGGCTAAATAGCCAGCAATGTAGGCTAGGCCATCTTTTTCGGACTCTTCCCTTAAGCTGTCCCCAGAGTTGTTACTGCTTGATGGTGTGGTACCTTCGCAGTCCATTTTGTCATCAACCTGGTCTGTGAGCTGATCTACAGAATTTTTATCAGCTATTTTTATTTTACCAAGTTTTGCTTGTTGTAAAGCAGCAACCAATAAATATTCTTCGTTGTGTATTCCTGGAGAGCTTTCCACATTTGAACTCGCTGTCACCAGGCCAGGGTTTTTTCCTAATAGAATCATTCTTATTCTATAGATAGCATTCAGTGGGGATGGATGGTCATGAAGACCTCCGCGAGTTCTAACCTGAAAATTAAACAAAAATTGCTTTCTTGAACCCTAAAGAACCTGGTTGTATTACTTACTTGGCAGAAAAAGTTCTCTAGACAATCTTGATTAAGTCTATGGGTTAGAATATATTCAACACCATACTCTTGCTTCATATTTACATACAAGCTTTGCAAAGCTCTTGTAGACATAATTATTCCATGCTGAAACATTTGCATGCTCTTTTTACCTGTGCAAGTCATTCCACTGATGGTGGAAACCATTTCATTACATACTTCATCTTGCAGTGGTATATTAGTACCATATGGTCTCTTTGTTGGAATTGCAGTCGATGGTGAATAAGAATTCATTATATCAAACCAACTGTTAACTAGTTGAAAAAAATCACCAGTTGCAACACTTGCCTTTTTATCTTCCCCTGGAAGGTAATGCTTTAATGCTGTAGCATTTGTGTTGGAAAATAATTGTGCTGCCAATTTCACATTTTGCCGTTGAGCGCGTTCGCAATTCAGATGTAGTGGTGTTAACTTGAAGCAAGCATTAATTTCTGATCGTGTGGTTCCTAGCAAGCTTTTCACAGGATTTTTATTGATAATAGTATCATCTTTCAACACAAAACCAGTATCGAGAAACCAGTTTCTTAGCAGCTTTAGGACATGAGGAACATCAGCAAAAAAATAAACAGGCTTTTTTGTTACTGGATGTTCAGAAAACACCTTCTGTTCATTAATATCCATTGTTTTCCATAAACCTTGATTTCCACCACCACAATCTGAGACACAAGCAACAACGTTATATGTTTTGTTGTGTAGCCGGGTAATAATATTTTCAAGCAGCTCCTTGGTCATTTTTTGATCGAACCCCGCATACACCGGTTGCTTCCAGTTATCAAAAAGTCCTCGTGCCATAATCACCTACAGAAAAAATTACATTGCTGTTAACATCTTAGCACATTCATTGATAAAACATAACTTATGGATAAAATATTATACACCTACTTGCATGTAAAAATGTGGTCCCATTATTTGATCTTCTTTTTGGTTATACTCATAAAGTGAAGATACTTTAACTTCATCATACGACAATACAGTAGCTTTGAAACGATGTGATTTTGTCTTGCCAGCAATCTCCATAACATTTAAGACATCTTCAAAGATGCCACAGGCTAAATTAATATTTGCAGCCCATTGCTGAAGTGTTGATAAGCCAGGCAAAGGGTAATGTAGGGTGATTCTTAAATAAATATATGCCCTCTTGCTGAAGTACCTGAAATCACTTTTATTAAGTATTCAAAATACATTGAAAAAAATAATATTAATGGCTACCTTAAAGCAAATGCACTGGATAATTCTTCTTGGTTCCAACGAGCCTTGCGTTTTCTCTTTAAAGCAATTTCAATTTGGTTGGAAGTCAAAAAACCCTTGAATGCTGTTTTTACTTTCTCTTCAAACTCTATGCCACCTTTTTTTAGTAGTTCCTCTAAATTAGAAATATGTTGTTGTAATGATTTTAGTTGATTCTCATAACCATCAATTTTGTTTTTTAAAAATATATTTTCGTTATGTAATTCTTCGTATTCTGCTTTCAATATTTCATATTCTGTCTCTTTGCTGGAGGAAGGTAGTACTGAGAATTCAATGCTCGGTGTTTCCATATGAGGCTGAGTTTCATCAGCTGGTTCTTCAGTGCTCTCAATTAAACTTTTCACAATGATTTTGTTTTGTTTAAGCATCATTCTGTTTGACCTTCCACTGTCATTATGTTTTTTTTCTCCATCCAACAGAAATAATGAAGGAACAGCTAAAAATATAAATTGGTTGTTACAAGGAAGTACATGTATTACAAGTTTATACAGTATTTTAAGAGGGATGTTTCTTGGAAAAATCAAAAACTCCATACCTGATTTTTTCAGTCGCTTTGGAACTGTATTTAGTATTCTAGCCTGCAACTCATCTTCAAAATCCTCTGGTTTGAAACGTTTGCCGCAAATCCTCTTATTTACAATATGCCAATCATCTTTGCGATAACATTTTCTTACCCATTCTTTTTGAATCTTGGGCTCTTTTGGAAAAGAAAAGAAACAAAGTTTCTCTCCATTTTCCATCGCCTTTTTTGAATTACTTTTGCATATTGCAACACTGCAAACAACTCCTCCAGGCATCTAAAAATAGATCATTATTCACATTAAGTTAATTTTATTCAATAATAAGTGATTCAAGTTAAATTAATTTCAATCAAAACATTTCAATATTTACGTTCTACTACTTGGACCCCTTCGCTCCTGACCCCCTCAATTATTGAGCTTTTTATACCCAGGTACTTACACTAAGTACGTTTACACCGGGCGTACCAAATTTTTAGTCCGAGGTCTAAATGACGTCACGTGTACTTTACTTTTGGTGTAAACACCCAAGGAGTAAAATTTGGTACTCGAATTTGATCCATCTCATCTAGGGTAGTTCAAATTCAATTTTTAACGGTGTAAACACGTCACATTAGTATTCGTGGACCAAAGTGACGGTTTGCTAAAAGCACAGAGTAAAAATACGTCAGATGTCACGTAAGATCGAGTCAAAATAACCTAAAAAAACTGACTGTGATAAATACTAAAAAAATAATACCAAATAAAACTAACAAATGGATCCTAAAAATGTTATTATCTTTGATTGTTTAACAATCCCACAAAATTACTGCTACTTGAAAGCAAATAAGCTAAATTGCTTTTTAAATATGGAGACTTCGATAACTCTAATTTAAAACTTTCAAGTATTTGAATATTTTTTTTCTTTTTCAGAAACTCTATTACCACTGCAACTATTTTTGTATCCATTTAAGGTTATGTAATTTTAATATAAAAATGTCAATTTTGGTCCCAGGCTTTAAACCTGGACTATTTTAATCCAGCAAAACAGTCAGTATAAACACTTATGTTCTAAGCTAAATAAGTCCACGATTTGGTCCACGGACCTAATTGCTCCACACGGTGTAAACTAACCTATTGATTACTTTGTTTTGTATACAATTTTTTCAACACTTTATCGTTTATAGTTTATAACTAACACTACAACACAGTAAACCACAATTTCTACAACCACAAGTATAACTCAAAACAATAAAACGCAAATAAAAGCAAAAAACGGCGTCCTATCTCCATCTGACAGTGTAGGTATTGGCATCAGATTGGCATTATTGGCAAACACAATGACGCGGCACCCTCCCCTCGCGTTTCTCCCTTCTCCGAGTTACCAGACAACCTACTCTTTACTAACCTTGAGTAAATAGTGCTATGCCAGTGGCGTTGGAAGAGCTTTCCTATTTAACTTTAATTTTACATTTACTTTATTATTCAGTAACAATTTTAAATTTTAACATAAAACTACAATCTGCTAATTTGAATTAGGTCATTTTTATACAAAACATCACATAGTTAATCTGTATTATTTATTTTCACACCATAATATTATATTCAAGTTATTTAGGAAAACTTATTGGTTGCGATATAAACATAATCGTATTTAAACGTTTGTGCAATACATACATAGGCTAATCTATTTTTAGTTCTCCAAGTGATGTGAATAAGAAAAAGAAATGGTTTGAATTATTGGGAATAAGCGAACAACAGCCTTTTCCAAAGCGTCCTGAAATTTGTTCAGAACATTTTGAGGTGACGGATTTCCATTACATTAAAAACACTGGACGAAAATATTTGAATGCTAATGCAAACCCCAGGCCAGTTATTGCGAGGTGGGTGATAAGGATTTGCATTAAATAATTTTTGTTCTTTGCTTAATTACAGCTTCCTGTAACAATTGTCATATTTAAGTAAAGCGTGTTATCAATAGATATCAAGGTGATAGTGTCTCACTATTATAATGCCTTACAAATTTGAAAATTACTTTTCAAAGAGCAGACAGTTCACCAAGAACCAACATCTACTTCTGGGCTATATGCCCCGACAGACAATGAATTCCAGTTCAAAGTTATATCGTGAAGATATCCCACCCCCGATTAACTTTGAACTGTAATTCATTGCCTGTTGGGGCATATAGTCCAAGAAGTATTGATGGTTCTTGGTGAACAGTATGCTCTTTGAAAAGTATTTTTCAAATTTGTAAGGCGTTATAATGGTGAGACACTATTACCTTGACATCCATTTTTTTTCTGTTATAATATCAATTTCTGATAGTAAAAACTGAGGTCAGAATATTATTGTTTTTAATAATATTGTTAATTCCATTATTATTATTAATATTATATTACAATATGACTGCCTACATATTATATTTTGTTATACCTGGTATGGGTAATTAAAGAAACAATAATATAATTGTTCAAATTTTGAGAATTTAAGTTAAATAACTGATTTTATTAAAAAAATTATATTCTTTTAATATTTTTTAACTCTATAGGAACCTTGGATTTGGCGAATTCCATTAATAATTCTATAACAATTCAGCCACCCATAAATCTGGAGGAAACTTTAAGTGACATATCTAGGTAAGTTACATAATTTAAATGTTTAGGATCTCGTAACAAAATTTTTTTGTTTTTATGATTGTGGAATATCTATTATAGAATATATTGAGCAGTAAATAAAATAGGAACCTATTCTTCTAGATAACTGAAATAGGAGACTATTTTATCTATTGCTATTACATAAACCATTATTTTGGCCTCCTGTAAATTTTTCAATTTGTTAGTTACTGCGTTTCAGCACTCAATATCCCAGATTGTTTATTTATAAACCTTTTAATGAATAATGTAGTAAAATAACTGAGTATATGTAACCCAAATAAAGTTCATAATATTATGTTTTTTGTTAATTTTAGTTTTTCAGGAGACAGCAATGAGTCCGATTCACTAAGTGGTATATCAGTGTTACATCCAGAAAGTATGTACATATTGTATGCATGTACATATTGTACATATTATAATATGTTATTACTTGTTATTATATTTCACATTATCTTTGCCAAATCCTGTTTTATCTTATGTCTTTTAAAATTATGTTATTTTTTAGGCTTACTGAGCCAAGCACTTCAGGATTAGCCTCGGGATTAGCTGAAAACGATAAAACGGAAACTTCATCCACTACTTCCAGTGCTTTTTCTACGCAATTGCAGCTTTTGAAACTTATGAAAAGCAATCCTAAAATATTATCGGAAGATGCCGTAGGTTCATCATCTAATTTTAGAGGACCCTTGAAACTGTTGACAAAACCCCAAAAGAGGTAAAATGATTTTTTTTCTAAGAATGTATTTGTATTTTTCTATTTTGACCTAATAAACATGATTAGGGAATGTTTAAAATGCGAAAAGTTGATTAATTTTTTTTTTTTTAGGAAAAGGGGATACATAGGAGATTTGAGCAGTGATGATTTTGCTACCCCTAGAAAACGAAGAAAAAATGTTTTCTCTGTCAAAAGAGCAAGTTGTAGAAAAAGTATAGTGTGCAACATGTGGGGAAAGTACTTTTCTCACTCGTGTGTTTCCGGGTTTGACCATACAAAATTGTACAAATTTCACCATCAACTATAATTTTAAATAAAATTATTTAACAGTATAGAGATGGGATACTTTAGTGTTATTTTTGTTTTACTAACCATAAAAATAAATATTAAGTTACTTTACTTGTATTCTTTAAATGTGTGCAGTTGTAGAAAAAGTATAGTGTGCAACATGTCGGGAAAGTACTTTTCTCACTCGTTGCACAATATACTATTTTTACATAACGACGCTGTTACGTCATTATGACATTATGACACCGAGCGTAATGTTATGTAATTTGCTGGTGGCCGCATTGACCTAACATCATTGTTCGGTGAAATATGCTATACCTATCTACTGTTTTTTAGGAACATATATGCATATAATTAAATGTATTAAAATTATTTACAGCAAATTATAACCAGTTTTTTATTAAACGAATTCATTGTTTTATTTCAAAGATTTTTATCCCATATAATTTCCTTAAAGAAAAAAACCTCATTAAACATTCAATTATTTTCAAATTTTCTCATTATATCGCTCAATAAAGTAAAACTAAAATTTTTTTAATACAACATTTATTTAATTTAATTTCTTTCTCTACTACGCCTATGGACATCGGCCGATGTCCGACCATTGTCCGACAGATTCTCCCCACTCCTTGAAAGTCATTCATGAAAACATATATCTGGCGATAGAATGTTAGCCGTCTTTTCGGATATAGTTTTATGAATGACTTGCGGACTCTATTTGTAGTTATACTCTAAGGTTCGAACACTTGTTAGTTTAGGCGCCAAATATATAAGAAGTGGTTTCTAATGCTACCACTGCCGGTGTGGAATGAAATGCAGTAATCAGGTGTCGTTACATAAAACAGGTGTTTATGAAGTTTTGTTTGTAATTATTTCGGAAAAGGAGAAGTAATTATCGACTTACATGCAAATTTGTATGCACCTAAAGATATCCAAATATATATTCATAAATACTTGAAAATATTTGTTAATAAATAATATAAAAATATGTTCCAGATTTTTAATGCGTCAATCAGTTTTCAATTCTATATAATTGTGCTTCATTAATATTTTTGCTATGAAAACGGTCATTTAGCCAATATTTTGAATTGTAGGTATTCTGATGTAAATTTTTGAATATAAAAATCGTGAACAAAATGTTTTACTGTCAATTTTGTAGTTTTCAGCATTCAAAGTTCAATTGTTACCTCAAACATGTTAAGAGGGCCCTCCGCGCAGGTGTATAAAACTTAAAACTTACACAAAACTTGTTACTTATCTAGTAATTTTTTGGTTCAAAATATTTACGATAGATGTCGCTAGTAGTACCGAATCGGCTTTTATTTATGCAACTTATTTTCTCTCTCTCTTTTTGTCTTTCCACTCTTGACCGTATAGGTATAAAGTATTGTATTTATCTAAGCTCTTCACGATCCAAACAAACTTCTCTCCGGATCAGCTGTTTCGATGTTTTGGTTTCAAACAAACACAATTTCTGCCAGCAAATATTTTTATATTCAATCGCAATAGGTAAATTATGATTTCATTTATTTGCTATTTTTACTCAACAGCTAGTATGTTTATTTTACCTATAGGTATTCTCGTTACTTCTTTAATTTTTTTCTGTACTTTTATAGGTTAATTTTGAAATTAAAATAATATTCCAATCATTATCGTCGTTTCTCTATATTTTCAAGTTTTATAGGTATATCGAGATTTATAATTTCCATTTATTGAGAAGTAGGTAAGTACCTAATGATAAAATACAAAGCAAACCAAGGCGACCTAACAAAAATCCATTGGAATTATCTGAATGAAAAAACCATGGAGGCTATACAGAAAAAACACTGCAAAAAGCTAATCTTGTGAATATTTTCACGTGATAAGTTACCTATAGATATAATATATACAACATAACTTACAACCCATTATTAATTATTACGGACCATTTTTCATTCTTTTAAATAATTTATTGAATACGAAATAAACTAGGTAGGTATAATATATACATTAGATATCAAAATTTAAATTAGATGTGATTTTTGCTCAAGAGCCTCAAGTAGGTAGGTAGGTACATTTATTTTGGACAATTTCAAAAATTATAAAGAAAAGATGTTTAGAATTAAAAATAACTTCCAAATATTTAACACATTGTTTTACAACAAAAATGTTTTTATTTCACAGAAAATATCGAAAAAATTATTTTTTTGATCTAAATAAACAATATTGAATACCTATTTGAAAGTTATTTTTAATTCTAAACATCTTTTCGTTTTTAAAAGATTACTTATTTTAAAATATATTTATACAAAAAGGAACTGAATTTGACCGAGCTTTTCGCTAAAACATTTTAGAAACTTTTTTTACCCATTTTACGGACCTACCCTCATTTCAAAAATATTTGAAGCCACATAACTTTGTACCTACTGATAAGATAAGAAAACAGATTGAAGGGAAACATAAATAAAGCTCAGATATTTCAACTCTACCAAGTCGAAGAAGCGCTATTGCCATTTCTAGAGTAGGTAGACGAAATTAATTTTTTAGTCTTCCTTTGTTTTACAATATTTTTCTAATCAACAACTAACACTATTACTACGTCATCCTTTAATAATTATTATTTGGGTTCTTATTTTCTTTCATTGTTTTAAATGCTTATATAATCAATTAATTTGCAAGGTAATTTCGACTAGGTATATTGACAAGACAAAGTTACCTACAAAACATTTATGCTTCGAAATTTTTTAAAATGTAATGTTACCTACCTCATTCATTAATTTTATTCAACTAAATAACCATCCTCATCTCTTTTTATCGTCGTAATGGAGAGGATTATTAAATTGTATCTAAGGCTTTCTAGGGATAATTTTTACATTTGGCATCGAAGCTTTAAAATCCAAAAGAGCCAAGTAAAATCGTAAAATACAGAATGCTGCATTCACAACCGATGTTGCCATGTTATACGAAAATCCTCAAACAAGGAGAAATTTTTTTTAACAAGAAAATCTATGCACGTCATAAAAGATATTAGGTATATTTTTAGGAACTTGCAATATCTATATAGTGACCATTTGACCTGTATGTTAGGTTTCTTATGTTTTCAAAATTCGATATTCGACTTCGTACCTAGAGTGTATTAGTCATAAGGCAAATTGTGATTAATTTTTGGGTTTCCAAAAAAGAAATATATCAGGTAAGTATGTGCTTATATTTTGTTATTGTTTCATTTCAGATAATTGTAGGTTTTTCATTATTATTTTCTCGTTACAATATCTAGGTAAGTAAATTCAACATTGTTTTTATAGTTGTGGCAACTATGTAAATTCTAAACATTTACGTTTTATTGTGCAAAAAACGAACAAATTCGACTGGGTAGGGGTAGCGTGTGTTTTTAGATCCAGGGGCAATCGGCGGGCAATTGAATATAACCAGAATATAACCAAAGAATACACCAAAATAACTAATAGTCACAACACAACGGGGTTGTGTTGTGCTAATAGTAGCAGATGTTACTTTGTTGTGTATATCTGCGATAATATAGATCTATATATAGAGGAAATTGAGATAGATAGAAAAATATGGGCCGAAAAAATGCGTCTGAAACTGAAGCAATTCTATACAGAATGTATAGCTCCTGAAATAATCAGAAATCAAATAGGAAAAGGACAGAAATACATTGACCTCCCTTATATCAAGCAAGCAATATCAGAATATGAGAAAAATAAGTCTGGCAAGACAGAATCCAGAAAATTAGGGCAAAGATATGGATGCTGATACTAATGCGTAAGTAAAAACACTAACAAGACTTGTTTACAAAAATCTAATTTCTTTTCATTTTCAGAACTGACAAGTGACACAGGTCCAAATAATTTTCATTTAGCAGTGTTCCCTATAACTATTCAGTAAGTAAAAAAATGACAACACCTATTTAGAAGAAACATCTAATTTTTTATTTCATTTACAGTTCTGATAAAATGGATTGTTTAAAACTTTTGCTGAAATGAGTTTGAAATAATTTTGTTAGTAAAAATATTTATTTAGAGTATTTAGAATTAAATTGTTTTTTTTTCAGTCTTTATAACTATATGGATCAAGACTTCAGTATGTCGATGGATGTCACCACCCCTTTGTGAGTGTAGAATCGTAAAAAATGGATAATTTTATAAACTTTTAATTTTCTTTTTGTTCTGAGGAGAAATGGTAGAGAAAAATGGAAGATGAACTTCAGTTGCTATGTAGGTACTAATAAATATGAAGACAAATACATTAAACATAATGTAATAATAATTTTATTTATTTTTGATTTGTTTCTTTTCAACAAAAACATACATACACCTATTTTTGCTGTGATTTTTTTTGAATAATTAATAAGGATCATTGAAAAAGCAGACATGTCTGTTTATTGCTATAATAAACATTTTTATAGTTTACCTAATTAATTAGCATTTCTTTCTGTATTATAATTAATATAAAAACTGCCTACTTACTCTATACTTCAAATTTGTAATACTACAATTAAACAAAAAGATTGCCTAAATAATTTGTTTTTGTTTTCAATAAAAGAAGACATTTTTGGTATAATTTACTTGAATAATTAGGATTAAGAAGAGTCAATGGAAAAACAGGCATGTCCGTTCATTACAACATTTCGATACATCACCTGGAAAAATTGAAGATCAAAAATATATAACATTTTTATTCCTGTGTTTCGAAAATAAAAGATTACAACAGTATAGAATAGAATACGAAATGTCTATTTTGGTCAATTAGTAGAATGCATTTATTACTATCACCAATGTAGTTTTTCTCACTAACTCGGGTGTCCAATGTATGTATGCTGATGAAGTCTATGGTTGTGTACAGGTCCTTGGAGGAACCAAAAGGCCCCGATATGGGGATCAATAAATATAGGGCACTTTTTTGTGGGATCACTAATAGCAGTAGCTAAAAATATTTGTGGTTTATTTCACACCTATAGGCACTAAACACCTTACTTGTGATGGAGCACATGTGGAGTAAATATAAAGAGCATTTACGAAGCACAAATTTACTTTTTCAGCATGAAGATTATTTTATTATAACCACTTACAAATACTGACAAGCTATGCTATAAACAATAATAAATAATTTGAAATATTTTTATGGACACAAAACCGTCATCATCTGTCATTGAAGTTCCATACAGCGCCATCCATCAAGACGGTGGAACGTCTGAACTAATGTTCGTTTCCAAAATTTTGTATGCAACAAATCTCAAAAAATACAATGGTTTGAGATTTCATATTTTCAGAATCGAATTCTCTAGGCTTTCTTTTGGGGATCAGATCTTGGCGTTCAAATTGGGCTCCGGTACAAAAGAGCGATGTTCGATATAGCGACTATAAAATCGCGATATTAAAAAACAGCGATAGACAAAATAGCGACATTACAAAAAAGCGATAGTACAAAATAGCGATATAAAAAAGAGCGATATGAAGTAAAAACAGCGATTGTCATCGTCAATGTCAAATTGAAAATATGGAAAGTCTGTCGCAAAAAATAAGCCTGTTCTATTCCACGAGGGTTATCGTTACCGAAAAGATAAATCGTTTATTGAAACTACTAATTGGAGATGCTGCAATTAATTCTTTAATAGCCGTTTTCCCGAATGTCGACCTTGTGGGATGTCATTTTCATCTTTCTCAAAGTCTCTGGAGGAACATCCAAAAAAAGGTATGACTGCTCTCTACAAAGAACGAGAAGATGTAAGAATTTTTTGCAAAATGCGCTTAGCACTAAGTTTCGTACCCCCAAAAGGTGTGCAATTTGCTATGGAAATTATCCAAGAAGATTTTCCCCGTGAGCTGGACCCCATTGTATCATACTGGGAAGAAAATTGTGTCGGAAGGAGGCTTCATCAGGTCAAACCAAAATTTCAAATTACAATATGGAATGTATACGAGAGGGTGTTAGGGAATCTTCCAAAAACAAACAATTCTATTGAGACTTGGCATAATGCCCTAGATTGTCAGCACCCAACGGTGCATAAACTGTTAGATCACATTCAAAGCGAGCAAAAGAAAACAGAAGTATTTGTCACGAGATATCGATCAGGCATTAGAGAAGTTGAGGCAAGAAAAAAATATACTATACAAAAAGACCGTTTGAAGAATATTGTTGAAGAATACACATTTAGAAATGTTAAAGAATATCTTCAGGCAATTGCTTTAATTTTAGTACTTTAGATTTGTTTAATGGTATTGTTTTTTTGTTTTCTCTCAATTAATAAATGAGTTTATTTATATTTTTTTAAATATGCTTTCCGTTTGGTCATAAACAGTATGTTACATGACAAGTGATATTTCCAGCAAAAGTTCGAAAATTGTAGTACAAGGGGCAGCCGAATATTACAATGACCGAGTCTGACATTCATATTCAACCCGACTTTTGTACACTATTTTTCCTGTGTATGTATTTTATCTAATTTTCGTATATGGTCGTAGAAAAAATAGTTTTCTGAATATTACTTTATTAATTTTTTTTGTAGGTCGCCATTTTTAAATATCGCGTTTTTGTACAGTCGCTGTTTTATCATGTCGCTCATTTGTATATCGCTATTTTATTATGTCGCGTTTTTAAATTGTCGCTGTTTTATAAATCGCTCAAATGGGGTCGCTGTTATGGGTCTCGCCATTATGTAGATCGCTCTTTTGTACCGGAGCCTTCAAATTGGTGACCACAAATTGTCAAAACTGTCAAAAACATACCATCACATAATGGCTAATATCTTTTTTAAAACAATATAAAACTTAACCAAAATACCTGATCCCCAAGACAAAGGTCCAAGTTATATTGTGTTAAAATTTCAACACTTAATTTCACTGCGTTCTTTAGATTTGTTGTTTACAAAATGACCTAAATTTTGTTGCAAGTCAGGGGTGCCAACTGTTTTGAGCTGTCTAATTTAGGAGCGCGCTCTTAAAGATCACTCTAGCTTGACAGATAAATTGATGTGTGGATTTAACCACTGTAATAAAGTATACACTGCATTAACATCATTCCAAAGCCACGTACATCGTTGTCATATTATCAAAGCAATTGGTGACGTTTCTCCAGTAGTTAACAATGATAATACCAATACTCTTCTATCTGAAGGATGTTCACTACAATTTTGTACTCAAAAATTTACTGATAAAAAGCAAATGATGGGTCATTCAAAGATGCACATTAACGATGGTATCACGATAAAGTGCGGTTATTTAAGTTGTGACAAAACTTATAATAAAGTAAATTCATTTTCATCGCATGTCACAAAAATTCATAACGAAAAAACAACTGTACAAAAATTATCTGATTCAAATATTAGGAGTGATAATGTAGATTCCTCCAATACATTCGTTGCAAGTGATAATAATTCAATAGATAATTTAATATCTGTTAGTGATATTGATCAATACTATGAACAAAATAATTCGGATGTTTTTTTAATGAATTTGGCGCACTTTTTTTTTGAAATTAGAATTCAAATTTTCTTTACCAGCATCTACGGTGAAGTATATTGCGACAGAAATGTGTAAAATGAACAAGACAAATGAGAAAATGCTAAGAAATAATTTACTTATATATTTAGAACAATGCAATATTTCAGAAGAATTAATTACAGACATTATTGATAGTTCCTTAAAAAAAATTTATTCAATAATATTGAAGATAATTTTGCAACAAGTTTTAAACGTAAAAAGTTTTACCAAAAGAATTTTCCTTACGTAAACCCTGTTCAAATTTCGCTATCTACACAAAATGGAAAAGAATGTTTTTATCACTATGTTCCACTGAAAGATACTTTGGAAAAATTGTTTTATAACAAAACTCTTACTCATGAATTAAAATTTAATCTATCAGAAAACAATAGCAATGTCTCTAGAGATTTCACTGACGGCAGTGTATTTAAAGAAAACAAATTTTTTCAAGAAAAGGAAAACTCCTTCCCCGAGAAACTCGAAAAATTTTCAGAAAAAAAAAGGTTTTCCGGAATAACATGCATTCCATCGAATTGAACTTTATACTAGCTCAACTTTTTCATTTTTTTTCGACTTTTTCAATTTTTTCAACTTTTTTCGACATGCATGAATGTGAAAGGTCAAGAGCAACATTTTTTTGGTCTCCGATTCCGTTGAAATTTTGCATAAAGGGGTTTTCGGGTACGGCCATTCCGAAAATGCAATCAGGAGTCCTTAAAAAAAATTTATTCAATAATATTGAAGATAATTTTGCAACAAGTTTTAAACGTAAAAAGTTTTACCAAAAGAAATTTCCTTACGTAAACCCTGTTCAAATTCCGCTATCTACACAAAATGGAAAATAATGTTTTTATCACTATGTTCCACTGAAAGATACTTTGGAAAAATTGTTTTATAACAAAACTCTTACTCATGAATTAAAATTTAATCTATCAGAAAACAATAGCAATGTCTTTAGAGATTTCACTGACGGCAGTGTATTTAAAGAAAACAAATTTTTTCAAGAAAAGGAAAACTCCTTCCCCGAGAAACTCGAAAAATTTTCAGAAAAAAAAAGGTTTTCCGGAATAACATGCATTCCATCGAATTGAACTTTATACTAGCTCAACTTTTTCATTTTTTTTTCGACTTTTTCAATTTTTTCAACTTTTTTCGACATGCATGAATGTGAAAGGTCAAGAGCAACATTTTTTTGGTCTCCGATTCCGTTGAAATTTTGCATAAAGGGGTTTTCGGGTACGGCCATTCCGAAAATGCAATCAGGAGTCCTTAAAAAAAATTTATTCAATAATATTGAAGATAATTTTGCAACAAGTTTTAAACGTAAAAAGTTTTACCAAAAGAAATTTCCTTACGTAAACCCTGTTCAAATTCCGCTATCTACACAAAATGGAAAATAATGTTTTTATCACTATGTTCCACTGAAAGATACTTTGGAAAAATTGTTTTATAACAAAACTCTTACTCATGAATTAAAATTTAATCTATCAGAAAACAATAGCAATGTCTTTAGAGATTTCACTGACGGCAGTGTATTTAAAGAAAACAAATTTTTTCGAGAAAATCCAGGTGCACTTCAATTAATTTTATATCAAGACGCTTTTGAAACTGTCAACCCATTAGGTTCAGCTAAATCTAAATATACAATTTTAGCTGTTTATTTAAGTATCGGCAATTTTCCAGATCGAATCAGATCTCATGTAAATTCGATGTATCTTGTGGCATTATGTAAAGAGAAACATTTTGATCACCATGGAGTTTTTGGTAAAATTGTTGAGGATCTCAAAGAAATTGAAAATGTAGGCATAGAATTTGCGCCGAATCAATTCATCAAAGGATCGTTAGTATTTATAACTGGCGATAATTTAGGTAGTCATGGTTTAGGAGGATTCACTGAAAACTTCAGCACATCACAATATTTTTGTCGGTAGTGTTTGATAACCAAAAAATCATTCGAATCAGATGGAGGAGTCTTCAAAACTTATCCTGTGAGAACAATCAATTCATATAAAAAAGTTATAGATAAATTAAGTAAGAAACAAAGACCTCGTTTCAGAATCAAAAAGACGATAAAAAAAACCAATAATAATTCAAGGTATTAAATTTGATTCTGTCTTTAATAAGTTAGGATTTTATCATGTATGTCTCCCGGGTTTACCCCCTTGCTTGGGACATGACGTCTTCGAAGGAGTTCTAGCGTATGATGGTAAATTATTTCTTGATTATCTTGTCGAACAGGGTTGGTTTTCATACAAACAATTAAATAAAAGAATAGAAACTTTTAAATATTCTCCTGAAGATCAGCGTGATAAATTATGCTCTGTTTCGCCAAAGTCTCAGAAGCTATCAGGCGCTGCTTGTCAATTATGGACTTTTATTCGATTACTGCCGTTACTAATTTATGATGAAATTGATGACATTGATAATACTGTTTGGAAATGTATTTTATTGTTATCCGAAATAATTGAAATAATATGTGCTCCTGCTATACATGAGACCTGCATTGTTTATGTAGATAAACTTATTAGCGAGTACATAGACTTACGTCAAATGTTATTTCCACTTATTTTACTTCGTCGAAAACACCACTATTTTAAACATTACGGAGAACTTATTCGTAAATTTGGACCATTAATGAAGTCATGGACTCTATATGTAGTGAGAGTAAACATTGTTTCATGAAACGTGCTGTGCGATTTTCAAGAAATTTTAAAAATATTACAAAATCACTAAGTATCAAGCATGAGCTTTATCAATGTCACGTCCGTTCAGGTGGAGAAATTAATTCTGATATTGAATTAAAAAAGACCGTAAAATTAAACCTAGGAAAATATAGTGAAGCCATTCAACAAGCTCTATCAAAGTTTGAACTGTGTGACCAAATTGTAGAGTGTCATGAAATTGTTAAAAACGGTATAACATACCGTAACGGCGATGGATTATTTATTTCGAGATCGGGATATCAATACAAAATAGTTGTAGGCAAAATTTGCATAATATTATTTGATGATGTTGAAGTGCATTTTGTAGTGGAGGTTTTAGATACTGAATTCATTCCTTACTTAGGCTTGTATCAATTAGGAAGAGTAACAGGTTACAAATGCTTGACATTCACTCAACTGATAAGTTTTGAAAATTTACATATTTATAACATAAATTGTGTTTCATGCGTAAAACCAAAATACGGGTTAGTTGAACAAAGTTTACATAAATACTAAAAATTTTCAATTTTCAAACATGTACGTAATTTAATTTCAAGTCCACTGGCAAGTTATTTTTAATGCACAAGAAATTTCTTTATTCATTTTAATAGTAACTAATTAATTTAATATTATAATTAAGCTATAAAATTTAATTATCCTATAATAATTATTAATTCAGTACATATGAGGCTAGAAAAACCAAAAGTGATGACCATCATTCAAAAATATTAAAAAAAATTAATAAACTTTTAGCTGTATATATAACATTCTTTAAATATTACTGAAAATGCAAAATTTATTTATAAAATTTTAAAACTAATTGACAACAGCATCGGAGTCATGACTGCATTGTTCAAAGTTTCTTCATACAACAAACCTGAAGAGCGGAAGATTGTAAAAGCCGAATCAATTGATGCGCTTATTGCTGGAGTGAAAGCTAAATTAAAACTTGGAGAATGTCAATACAAGGTATTTTAATTGTTACCCTTACGTGTACTTTTTTTCTTCTCATATAAATACCACTGACACTTACGTATGTTTTTAATTTTTAGTATAAAAGAAAATATTATTAAACTCAAATTTTTTGCATTATCATAATTAATAATTGTAGTAAATTATCAAGCCTGGTTACTTTATAAATGAAATGATTCATAGATGATTTGAAAAAATTGTTCATTCTCTAGAATTTATGGTTTTTTTTTTCACTAAAATTGTTTAAAAAAATATTAATTTTAGTCAAGCCGTTTTACAAAAACTTTTTGCCGATGTTAAATTTTAGATTTTTATTATTCAAACAGGTTTACACAGATGATTTCATAGAAATAGATGAAGACGATATATTGATGGATTTAGCTAAAGCTAAAGAGACTCATGGGAAGCAACTGTTTCTCACGATTGTTCCTGACGAAGTTGATTGGACTCGGAAAGCGGCCCAACAATATACTCCGGTTCAATCAAATGGTAATTTTTATCAATGGTTTTTAAATCTAAACAAAATTGTCTTGTTTTAAAAATTAATTACTTTTAAATTGCTAACCGATGGAAATAATTAATTACATATATATTTTTTCATTTCAGAAATACCGTCTGAAAATGCTCCTTACAAGACCTCCTACTGTACATCAAGCAGGGGCAGATAATAGTTCGTCACAATTAGTATCATCTTTACAGCCAGCAGATCATCTGTCTAAAATTTAATCTAAATTTCCGACAAATATTCAGACAGTTTTACGTAAAGGAGAGAATTTAAAGCCAAAAGAGAGAGAGAGAACGCTCGTTGTCCATACAGTTCGAGACTACATCATTTATGATTTGAAATATTTGAGCCTAGGTATTGCAGGGACCATAAGCAATCAACTTATATCGAAATATCAGGAAAGTTTTACTACAAAAATAGGCAGTATTGATGGTGAGATTCAGTCACTGCAACAAGCCGTATACAGCGCAGTACGCTATGAAAAAAAAATCAAGCTGGAGATAGCAGTAAAATGTCTGATACGTAAGATGATAATGACGAGCTTGTCGAAAAGCCAAAGATGCAGGATGAGTATGGATGTGTAGCTTATTTACCAGCATCACCGTCCTCTGAGGAATTAGAGTTAATGTGTAGACAAAAATCAGAATTAATCCAGGAATATGATACACCGGATGAGCACATTACTGATGAAATATTAACTCTAATGCAAAAATGCTATTTTTTGCAAAGAAAAGAAATACATACTGTGAAGGATCTCTCAGTAATTTTCCAACAGTGGCCTTTTTTCCACCACTATAAATTAATAGTGCAGCACTCTAATGAACTATTAGGTAAAGATACAAATGTGATATGGAAAACATCATTGAAAAATCTATCAAAACCCATCAACCGCTGGGCCAAAAATCTAGAAGTTGCTGGAGAAGTAAAGGATAAGAGTAAAAAAAAATGCGGTTGACGATGAACGAAAATTCGTTCGTGATAGACTAAAACTCGCAACAAAATATAGTGAAAAAAGAAAAAATGACGAACCATGTTTGAATTTATCGTGAAATTCATGAAAGAGAATTTGAAATTTCTCTACAATCTAATTGATGTAAGTTGTACATATTTTCATTATTCTTAATCAAAGATATTAATTAAGTAGTAATACGAAATGTAATTTTATTAATTTGTATTTGTAGGAAGAGATTGAAGATGCGGAATTACTTGAGCACGTTCCTGTTGTCAATCCTGTTTTAATAATCAGAGGTATAGAGATTTTGTATATTTTTAATAAATTCATGAAATTATTTTTCTTTCTACAAAAATAAAATTAATTTGATGTTCAAATCGTTTGCATTACGTAGCTATTGTGAATTATCTGCAGTAAAGAATAATTATATTCATTCAATACTAATAGTTTGAATAAATTGAAATTAATTTTTAAACACAATTTTGTTTCAGGTCAAGATTTGCATCATTCAGCAAATGTATATAATGTAGTAATCAACAAGGACATTATAATACATGCTGAATCGTTTTCTAGTGGACTTTTAACTACATTTTTATGTTACTATGTGTTTGGTATTGTTTATCCTCAAGAAATCGAGGGAACACTCGAATCGATTCAGCGGTGAGTTAATACAAAATGTATTCTAAAAACTTTTTTATAAATTAATTTTTTTTCTTTATACATAAATTTGAAAAGTTCTTAAAAAAACAATATAATATTATGACACATCTTAATTTTTCTGTAATATTATCACTCGTATACAGTTATTAAGATCTAGAATTACGCAAACGTTTTACAGTTTTCAAGAATAGAATATTGTTAAATGATGAAGCTTATGATTTTATGTGAAACTAAATGTTTCAGTTTCAAACGTAATCCTCGGTATTCAAAAATTAATATTAGAGTTTACAATTTTCAGTAAATGAAAATATTGTTTTTCGATGAGCTTGTCTAATTAATCGACTGACTATTCTTGTCTTTGACGTATTCTTTGATCCTCGCATTAAAATGTTTTCACATCTCTCTCATCAGTATAATCGCTCATTTTTACTTAGTTAATTTTTCTTTTTTTTTGTATTATATGGCCAAAACTTGTTAATTTTTTTTTTCGTTTATTATTCTCTATCCTCTTTTGAACTGGCCGGCACTTTTTGCTGTACTCTATTCCTTCCTCAGACATAATATAATCCTTTTAATGGTTTTCGAGGTGCTGTGCTTCCTTATAAATGCGTATTGTGTAATATAGTTTCGAAGACTTCTATTCTCTTTTCTAATACTCACACTCTTATATCCCATCTTAATACTCAATAATACTATGACTTCCTCATCTTTCACAATCTCTGATCTCCTTCTGGACCGTTCTCTTTTCCTCTCCTCAGTAATCGTATTTAATAAAGAATTTTGTTTGCTCCGTTAGTTTTTCCGTAACAATTTTTTCCTCTTATTGTTTTCAGTTGTAGAAATTTGCTATACTAGATTTTTTATTTAAATGATTTTCCTAAGAAGCATCACGTAACCTTATACCTTAGTCCTTAGATGATCTTTCAGAAGAAGTTCAACTTCCTTTGTGATTTAAGTCTTCTTAACTTCCATTCCTCGAATAATAATTAAAACTTGTACTATATTGTTTTTTTTATTTGTTAAAATTTATTTAAGATTTAATTTTGGTTACAGATTGTTCGTACAAATTTGTCCTCCCAAGTGTACAAAGAGAGGTGGTAAGAGGAAGGCCACGAAAATTCATCCCAAAGTCACTAAACTGACTACAGATATTGACTCCTACCTTGCTGATGAATCCGATGACTAATATCCATAACGTTACTTTTTAATTATATGATATAGGATAACTTTATTCCAAAATAAGTTCAGTTTATTTTATTCCATTATTATTATTTATAACTATATCGTTCAGCTTATTTTTGTCATTTTGGTGTGAATTGTTTATGAAACTGTGAAGTATTAATATATTATTTTATTCTGTTACTCGTATTATTATTCTATTTTAATAAATAAATAGTTTTATTAACGTAAACAACATGTAATAATATTTATTTATATTTTAATTTTAAATTAATCAATAAAGTCCTATTTTTAACGTTTAAATTATTTCAATTAACGACTGACAGGTTATCTGGAACTATCCAAAATGATTAATTAAGTTGATTAAGAGTATCCGTTGCAGATATTTGGCAAAAAAATTGGCGCATCAGCTTAATTTTAATTGAAAATTATCAGATCGACGTAATTTAAGAATTTTTAAACTGCAAAATACTTTTAGAGTAGAAATTTTCAGTATGATTTATCTACAAAATTTATTCGGTAAAATTACACTGAATAGGTTTTTGGAAAATCTTTGGTGAAACATCATCAGACGTCTCTAGTTTTAAAAATCTCAATTGAAATCAATTGTACAGTATAGTACGAAAACAGCATAGTAGATTTACTAAACATTTTTATGATCAATTATTGATTAAAATTACAAAACTGAACAGTAAAATTACTAATCAAATTTTCTGTAACCACTTGGTAAATTTCCAAAAATATTTTGTAATTTTATCAAACCCAATTCAAGTGAAATAAGTGGTATAATTACAAAACTGCATAGTAAAATTACTAAACATTTTTATGATCAATTATTGATTAAAATTGCAAAACAGAATAGTAAAATTACAATCAAATTTTCTGTAACCGCCTCGTAAATTTCCAAAAATATTTTGTAATTTTATCAAACCCAATTCAACTGAATTGGGTGGTATAGTTACAAAACTGCATAGTAAATTTACTAAACATTTTTATGATCAGCTATTGAATAAAATTACAAAACTGTATAGTAAAATTACTAATCAAATTTTCCGTAACCGCTTGGTAAATTTCCAAAAATATTTTGTAATTTTATCAAACTCAATGCAAGTGAATTAAGTGGTATAGTTACAAAACTGCATAGTAAATTTACTAAGCATTTATATGATACATTATTGAGTAAAATTACTAAAATTACTATTCAAACTTTCTGGAACTGCTTGGTAAATTCCCAAAAATATTTTGTAATTTTCTCAAATTGAGTTGAGGCATTCTGTTTAGTATAATTACTAAATTGTTTTGCGTTAAAACTTCCAACACATTTTTAGTAAAATTACCAAAGAAATTTTTAACAGTGTAGGCAAAGTCGATTTGAATAATTTTTTCTGGTTTTTTGAAGTCATCGTTACTGTATCGATGATCGTAGAAGAAACATTATATATGTCACCATCGTACATTTCTAATAAATCAGGAATACCATACTTAGTACTCGAATTAAATAGATCGAATTGTAATAACCTCAATCCCAAAGGTTTAATGTCATAAACACTCCTGAATATTTTAATACAATTAACCGGATAATTATCGTATTTATAATAAACCAAAACTCTTTCTTGTACTCTAATTTCCTTATGGGTATCACAAATATCTATAAGGCTGAAAATATTAGGCACGCGTAAATCTCTTAAAGGGGTGAAACTGGATTCTTCGGATTCTCTTCCTTCTCCCGATAAGGAAATAATATTCAATCCCACTCCTAAGGAGTTCTGGATTTTATTTTGAAGCAAAATCATAGTATTTGCCGGAGATATCAGGTCTATACCAGAAGAAGCGGAACCATCAACGTCGATGTAGTTAATTTTAGGACTTTTTATAACACTCTGTATAGCAGAAGATTTTTCGTTGTGCAATATTCCAGCTCCTTGAATTTTCACATACTCTAAAATTGATTCGGAAGATTGCATAGTCGAATGGGTTCTAATATCGTGAATTCTGTTATTATAAGTGTGTTGTTCGAATTCTGCGTCGGCGAATCTTATTCCACCCCAATAATTCGGGGTTCTTTGCTGCTTGTCGTAGTGGATAAAAACGAATTTCGAATTCCACTCGCATTTATGTCTATGGCCGAATTGTTGCCCGTTTTATCTTATCGGGCAATCTTCGTATCTATTTTCTGTACCTTTGCATTGTAACGGTTCTGGCCATGACCAAATTCTTGATAAAGAGTTACTGTGGAAATCTATTCTTTCTCCGAAGTCGAAAAATGCGTTTAACGGATCTAAACCCAATTCGCGGCATACGACTTGAGCATTTCTTTCGGTAAACCTCGAGTCACACATTGGTATCCATTGTAAGGTAGTACCATTGAAGTATTCCAAAAATCCTTCGTTCGTGGGGGCTTCGTCATTTTCAACGCAGCTGTGGCTCTTACATAACCTAAAAAATATATAAATACATTTCTCTATCTATCTCCCCCAAATTTTACAATAAAGATTCTCACCTAATTCCATTTTGTCCGTAGAATTTTTCAAGTTCGCGTTTATCCCTGAGAATACCTTCTCCATCCATTGCATGTTTCAGATAACCAGCTTTAGTTATTTGCCTCATTATAATTTCACTTCCGAGATACCCTCTAGCTTTAAGAGTTCCTAAAACGAGTATTCCAACATTCGGAGCAAACTCTAAGACCACTCCGGGTAGGATAGTCAAAGTGACGTTTTTCATAACAGTAATATCGGATTTTACTATATAAGGTCGTCCTCTGTTAGTTAACTGCAAATCTTCGTAAATTCTTCCTCCAAGATCATCTAAATCCACTGTGGTGTTTGAATTAAAAAAAAAAACGAGTAGCTAGCTTGAAAGTTGTCCTCCAACAAATACGGCCGATATCGAGCGATAGCATGGTCGTTCCAATCGTCAAAATCGAAAATTTTATTCTTTATTTCATTTTCATTGTCGGTGCCCCACCAATTTTCAACTACATTAAGATAATTATCGATTTTAGCGGTTTTTATTCCGGCCAAGAGTTGATAATCCAGAAAATTATCGGAAAATAAATTTCTGTTAACGTTAACTTTTTGTATGCCTCGAAAACCCACTACGCACGTCGGATCTATGCTGTGTTGCAGGACTCCGCTTCGACCTTTCAGGACACGTCTGTTGTTTCTTAATTCGTTGTACATGAAAATAGCCGGCACGTCGCCGATTATTTCCGATTGGCTGTTTGAACTGAATTCTATAACGTACTGTCCGTTGTTGTTTTCGAATTTGTTGTTGACTATTTTCAGTTTTTTCTCCATTCCCTTTAACGCTACTAGGCCAGTTTCACAATAGTTATCTTTAAAAACGTTGTTGGTAATGTTGACCACTGCAAAATGGCCGTCGATGGTTATTCCGAATTTTTTGTTATTTATCCAAGTGTTGTTGTCCATGTATACCGAATGGGTGAAGTTCTCGTTGTACTGCCATACATATGGTAGAGATATGTCTAAGCCTCCGCCTAAAAAAACAAAAATAAATATTGATATTGACGTACCGAAGCTAGAATGTGACATTTTATTGGTCAAAGCTGGTAGAACCCTGTATATTTGAAATTTTCCTTACTTTATCATGAATGTGTATTGTGTTATGAGGCTGTCAAAAGAACATTAAATAGAAGAGGTGTAGACAGCACAACATCCAAATGGATGTCGGAACTGTTCACCACTAGTGTAGCAGAGACGAGGAAGAGTGTCTCCATCTGTACAACCAGAGGATGTCCACAGGGAGGAGTAGCATCCCCGTTAATGTGGAGACTGATGGTTGACGAACTCCTGTGTGGTTTGACTGACATCTCGGAATATCCTGCCAAGGATATGCCGATGATATTGTCATAACAGCCAGTGGAAAATTCGAAAAAACCTTTGTGACATCATACAAAAGGGTCTGAACTATACAAATAGCTGGTATAGGCAAGTGGGACTTAACATAAATCCCACCAAACCCATCTTAATAGCCTTCACTAAGAAAATAAAGCTCAGCCTCAAAACCATTAAACTTGATGGGAACGAGGTTGAATGGAGACAAGAAGTCAAGTATCTAGTTTTGACTGTAGACAGTAGTGGAACAAACACGAAAAGGTGATTACGTACAAAGCAAAGATGGCTCTAGTGGTGTGAAGGAATCTGGCAGGGATATATTAGAGTTGTAAACCAAAAATCCTGAGCTGGATGTACACTGCCATAGTGAGATCAATTATCACTTATGGAATTATTGCGTGGAGTAGTAGAACTAGCCTATTGACGACGAGAGAAAACCTAGCTAGCTAGACTAGCTAGCCTATATGTGCCTTACAGGAGCAATGAGAACATGCCCAACGGCAGCAATGGAAGTGATTCTCAACCTCACTCCACTACAAATGGTGGTGGAAAGTGTTGCAGAAAGAACAAGATACAGATTATGTAGAGAGGGAAATCATAAACCTGGGGCATGCCACAAAAGCAATAGAAGGAACTGGGATAGGAGTGTATGGGCCAGGAACCAAACACTCTGAAAGCTTGGGAAAATCCTAAGTATCTTTGAAGCGGAAATTCACGCCCGAAAGTTTGCCCAGTTCAATATTGATAAAGGATATAGAAGGCAAAGGATTATCATAATGTCGGATAGTGAAGCAGCCATTAAAGCACTGATCTCTTGTGCAATCAGTTCCAAAACGAATGCCTAGACAAACTCAATGAACTAGGCGACAACAATATAGTCACCTCACTGTAGATTCCAGGATACACTGGAATAGAAGGAAATAAAATAGCAGATGGACTGGCAAAGAGGGGGACTGAAACACCCTTTTGGGGTGCCGGAACCCTTTTGCGGTATCAGCTCCAATGTAATATTGGAAGAAATATCCAAAGCCGAAAAAAAAGAGAAGATCTGACCATTGGGAAGATCTAGTAGGACTTAGACAATCATAGATTCTTCTGGGTGACTACAACCTGTTGAGATCAAATGAATGCATAAGTCAAAATAAAACTAACGGGACATTGTCGCCCGGATGGGGCACCTGAAAAAGCTCAAAATAGTGGAGGAAGAAGAATGTAGATTCTGTGGCATGGAAGAAGAAACCTCCATCTACATACGTGCACAGCAATTCAGAATCCTAGGGCACAACACCTTGGAGATTACTGGATAGAAGAGGAAAATAGGACTCTACTAGTCTTTGAAATTTTCCTCTGGAACTAAGTAGAAGTAAGGGGGCACAATAGATCTTTTAAGTCTCAGTGATATCACCCCAATTTACATATATACATACATGTATATTGTGTGCGTGGACTCCATGGACTAGCATTTTACATTTATGGTAAGTTTTCATCTTAACTGTTGTTTTTTCAAATTACTCACCTTCATTACTATCAATAGTATTATCCTGGAACACATAATGGAACAAATTATTGGAGGATCTCATGTCTCTTGAAAAATGAAACAATCCTTTCCCATTGCTAGTAATCAAACTCATTGAACATTATAGTCGTCTCGGAAACATTACTCTTATGTAAATCCCAATAAGGAGAATGAACGAAAACAGCTTCGTGTTTATTTTTGGTGATGTCGCAACTGTAGAACTTCATATTTTCATTGGCTTTTCTTAGAAAGTGATTACCGAGCTCGTCTAAATACCTATTGTAGTAAGAAGCATGAACACCAAACAAGTTATTTCTTATGGTAGTCCTGCTTGCGATTAGAGTAGGCACGGGTCCTTTAACTATCCTGTTATAAACATTTTGCATCGGCGCTTTAACAGTATTTATAATCAACACGGTACCACCGATTGCGTTGGAGCCGCTTATGTAATCCAACACCACACCATGACTACTCGATGTTAACGGAAACACTGTCAAATCTCTTTCTAAAATATAATATTGAGAATTTTTCGAAGGAGTTAGTCCGTCGTGGATTAATATATTTTCAGTACTTCGATATTGGATGGGATTTATTAGCTGGATACCGAGGACCCAACCAGGATTACAACTTTGGCTGGTAATCGCAATAATGTCTTTTTCCACCCCCCAAAAAAAGTGTACCGAAAAAACGTCAAAATTTTCAATATTTTTATTTGATAATTTTTTTCATGGTTTGTTACTATGAAAGCTACCTTCTACCAAATTGTCAACGAAATCGAACAATTTTTGACGGTTATGTGAAAAAGTCATCAACAAAAAAGTTGTAGATTTTTCCAAGTTCTACAACTTTCATATTTAACTTTATTTTCTAGGAACTCAACTTTCAATTAAAAAATTAAGTGTTCTTGATTTTCTTGGTTTTCCATAAAAAAAAACCTTTTTGACGATGCAACCTTTAGTGTTAAATCGAATTAAGCGAGCACAAAAAGTACAAAAATGTGGCTATTCTATAAGTTCACATTGGGTCCGGTAAGGTTTGCGACCCTCGGAATTTTGCAACCATGTTTTTCTTATTAGAAAGCCCTATTTCTATAGAACATTTTAAAAGAAAAAAATTCTTGGATCATGTACTTTTGAAAGAGAAAATCGCAATTGAAAGTACTAAAAATCCGCCATTTTTTCTTAAATTTTGACAATTTTTGACAATTATGTCTAGATATCAGATGGTGGATTGAACAATGTTGCCAGTTCTCATTTCCGTAACTCGTTACGGCTTGGAAATGCTCTACACAAGGTTTTTTACTAAAAAATTTGTGGAAGATACAGAATTTATAGAGAAAAATCAAAAAAACAATATTTTTTCATTATATCACAATATTTTATTCGAAAAATAGTTAAATACTTTATATTCAACATGAATTTTTTCAAAATACAAATTATATGTAATTTTTTCGAGAAGGGGAAGCTAATAAATATGTATGTACCTATATATATTAAGCTTTTGATTATGGCTAATGTAATCTTAACGATAGTAGAAAGTATGACGTGTTGAGACCTAACCTAACCAAACCTAACCTAACCTAACCAAACCTAACCTAACCTAACCTAACCTAACCTAACCTAACCAAACCTAACCAAACCTAACCAAACCTAACCAAACCAAACCAAACCAAACCAAACCTACATAATTGAATAATGTATAAATTAAATTAATATATTATTAATGTTATAAATGAAACTAACTGTTTCTAATTAATTCCACTATTTAATTAAAAAATTTATGAAAATTATTAAAGGATATTGATAATTATTTCGATATTGACATATCATCGTCAATATCGAAATAATTATCAATATCCTTTAATAATTTTCATAATTTTTTTAATTAAATAGTGGAATTAATTAGAAACAGTTAGTTTCATTTATAACATTAATATGAGTAGATTCCACAAAGTAAGGATCCAAACAGTAAATTCAATTAATATATTATTCACTATATTGCTATAAAACTGTATTAGGTACAGCAGTAAGTTTGTTATAAACTCTTACATTTAATGTAAGAAATAAAGCAAATCTAAGATAAACATTATATTCTAAGGATGCTTAATATTTCAATTTTTATGATTATAAATGCAAATCATTTTATATTTTTATATATTCCTGTAATCTATTACAATGCAAAATTAATTCAACTAAAAGAAAATAAACACCATTTGACAACGCCGCTTAGCTATCACCTGATCCCAGAACAATCATGATTTGTAATCGTAGACATAAGATTTGAGTGTGTTGGTTTATAACCTATAAGTGTCGAGTGAAAATAATATGCTTCAAAATATTTCTGAAAATTGGCAAAATTAAAGTATTTTCTTCCGGTTTTTTTTGTGAAACAGACTTAAATTTAGTTAAAGAGAATAACCTTTACAGTTTAAAGTGAAAATATTCATCGTAAATAGTATTGAATAGTGTTGAAAAAGTATCATTTTTCGAACTAAATTCGTGATTTTTAAAGGAATTTCTGAATGATCCAACGAAATTTTTGTTCTAATCTACTTTGTTTAAGGGTAGCTATCAAACAAATTTAAAATTAACATACAATTCCGAGGGTCGCGAAGTCTACCAGAACCGTTCACATTAGTATTATAAATAAGCAAAACTTATTTTTCGAATAAATATGCTCAATAATTCGATGCTATAAAACTATAACTATCGTTTAATTACCTTATTAATTTAATATTTTCTAATTATCCATAAATTAATAACAATCAAATATAAGATTAAATATCAATTAGATAATATCGATAAATCCAATAATCGAATTTCCGATTATTTGAAAATAATCAATTTAACGATTAAAAAATTTTTTTTCTGAATAATTATTTCAGCATAATTCAATATCAGAATCTTAAGTACTTCCAAATATCTTCTGTATGTTCCTTGTGGTATACTCACTCTTTATCTTGTTTTTTATAGGAATCAAACCACAATCGTTCTTTTGAAACTTTATTTCAACGTTTCGATAGCTTTTACCACGTATCGTTATCAAGAACTATTGTATATAATTACTTTTTCCATAATTGATGCCTTAAGAAAATCTTGACAATAATTTTAAGTCTTAAATTTCAAAATATTCCAAACTGTAAATCTTTTTATAGGCGAGAGAGTTAGGGAAAAATTAGTTAAATATAATATTTCTTGATCACGATGTTTGTTGAAACTCTATTTTCAACGTTTCGGTAGCGGTCCAGCTGCTGTTATCAAGAATATCAATGAAAAATAATAAATTTTCGAATAATCGAAAATTGATTATTTTCGATTAATCGATTATTTTCGATTAATCGATTATTTTCGATTAATCGATTATTTTCGATTAATCAATTATTTTCGATTAATCGATTATTTTCGATTAATCAATTATTTTCGATTTATCGATGATTTTATAAAATCGATTATATTTTTTTTAATCGCCCAGCCCTAGTGATAACTATCTACCTACCAGAAGCTTCTGCTTTGAAACATGACATCATTGAAGTTGATCCAGATACCAAGAAAATGTTGGATTTCAATAATATCAGTGGTCTCCAACTCACACAACCCACAACCAACAAGTACATTCAATAGACGTTCTTAAGATTTTAGAATGTAATAATTGACTATTTAAAATAAATACAAAGTGTCTGTAGATGTGATTTTTATTTTTTGTTGACTTTTTTATTCTTATAATATAGAAATTACCGGTACAAAGATTTTATTAAAGTGGATATTTTGAAGACATCTATAGTT
This sequence comes from Lochmaea crataegi, assembly GCA_947563755.1. NCBI lineage: Eukaryota > Metazoa > Arthropoda > Insecta > Coleoptera > Chrysomelidae > Lochmaea > Lochmaea crataegi. The sequence goes on along the minus strand of OX387422.1, from coordinate 61,261,437 downwards.
GTTGTTGATCGTACAGGATTATATTTAATTTGGAGTGTACTTGAATTAACGACGCTACCAGGAAGGGACTTCAGGATCACGAATCTAAAAAAATGAAATTGTGTAGTGACTTACTGGTCTAAATATATAAATAAACATTGGGTATAACTAATAATTTGATAGTTAATATAACTTTTGATATCTTGTCCTATAAAATATTCAGTAGTGTTACATTTTTTATAAAGTAGTTTTTCTCTGTCCCAGTTACGTGCCGCTACTGGAATAGTTATAAATTAATTTCCAAAATATTTTTTGAATATATAACTGTATATTTAGATATTCTTTCAAAATGATTGTTTTACAAAATCTTTTTTTGTTTACTAGGTATACCTTGTAATATAAACGTTTGTGCCGTCACTGTAGTACCTACTTTATGAGCTGAAGAAATCCTCTTCTGAATAATTTACCTAGAATTATTTTTATAATTTGACTAAAAATTACATTCTTTTAAAAGTATATCTTTATAATTAAGAGAATATCTTTAAATTATTTGTTAGCAAATTTTATTATTTTTTTATATCCCATAAACTTTGCCAGTAGCGTCTCCAATTTGGCTACGAGTACCTATATATATATATTACATTTGCTTATTTTTTATCGAATATGTTTGTACATGGTATTCAGTTCCAAAAAAATAACTTACCGGTTTCGATAAAATGTTCCCTATAGTTCTAAATATCCTGGTTACCCCGTCGAATAATTCTCCTACCAGAAATTTTATATACGACTTAATAAATGATTCTGGGGCTACTCTCGGTTTGAAGATTTGTAGCATATTTTTATCGAACATCATATAAATCAGTACGGATATCAAAAGGATTCCGCATGCAGTAGCCATTATGGATAGATGGCGTTTGCTTAGAAATGCTGCAATTGAGTAATTATAATAATTAGTGTAGGTACAGTTCCTAAAACTAAGATCACAAAAACGCGACTATATAATATAGTAGATAAAGTTAGTAGCTACTCGTGGAAATTTGAAAATAATTGTTTTTTTTTACTGAACTTTTTCATCTGCGACAATAATAATATTTTTCTACTCCTGTTTTATAATATACTTATTAAAAGACTAAAATCTGTATCATAATGATATTCATTATGATACAAATTTTCATTATGATACAGATTTTTAAGCCAATAGGAATGCGACATTCGCACAATATTTAATGTAGCCATGGATACCTGGTTGACATTTCTGAAATTAATTATATTAGGTGACACTTAATTTGACAGCTGTCAAATAATTTTGATTTTCAAAAGTAACTATATTTAAAATTCATTAATTAAATAATTCTTATTAATCGGAGTAGAAAAAATATTGTATGCAACTTTCAGGTAATGGCCATTAATACACTCGCATATTATATACGAAACTCGCCTGCGGCTCGTTTCGTATCCTACAACATGCTCGTGTCTTAATGGCTATCATTACATGATCGTTGCATAAAATACTATTACATACCTAAAGTCACGTCATAATGGAGGACCTAATAGACATTTGACAATGGCGATCTCCCCCGCCACTGCTTGAAGCGTACATTTCAATATATAGGTACTGTTCAGTGTGATAGCAGCTTAAGTTATTATTTTTTTATCAAAGCAACAAAATATCAGCTAACCTTTGTAGTTCACCTACCTTTAGAGAAAGAAGTTCTCTCATCTAAATACATCGAATCGATGTCGCTGCCTTTATCATAAATATAAGTTTGTGCAGAAGACGATTCTTCTTCTTCTTCCCCAGAAATAATCGGTGTAGTTGGACTTGACATCACTTGTTCGGACACAGATTTTAAGTTGAGATATTCATCATCCGTGATACTTAGTAAATTTCTAGAAAAAAGTCATTATTAATTTATGGCAAGGAAATAATGTGTATTCGCATTATAAGCAGTAGCCAAGTTTCTTAATCCACAATTGATTAACCTGGAATTATTTGAACTCAATCTCAGTAGTTCTCATACCAAATATTTCCCAAATTTTACTTACTCGCTTTCGGATTTTGGAATGTCTCCATATCCAATGCAGAAATCACTCACTGGCGATTTTCTACTCTTTCTAGGAGATTTTTTTGTTCTTCTGTAAAAAATATAAAACATAATAATTGTTAATGAAGCTCCTGTAAGTAGTGCCTTTTTAAAATATTAATTTTGATAATATTAAGGGGGTTTGTAGCAAAATGCACCATAATTTTCGTCAAAGACTGTACCCGTGGAAATATTACACGTATAGTAGAGGTATATATTCCATTTCTCAAATGTTTATCTAGGTATAGACACAAATACTATGAACAATTTCCACAAGTTGCACATTTTAATAAACGTGACCGTTCACTTAATAAATAAGACATTGTCATTACAGATGTCAAATAATTGATAAACTTACGATCTCTTTTTCTTTTCGTCCACATTAAATTTTGTCAAATTCGCTAAATCATCCAAATTAAATTTTCCCAAATCAATAGAGTCTTCATCCACTAAAATGTATAGAAATTAGCCTAGACATAAAAGGTGATAAAATGTTTCTGTTACCTGTAATCCTCGGGCTTTTACTTTCCATATTGGAAAAATAATAAATTATGTATAGGGTCGATTAATCACATTTGATTTGGATAATATATTTAAAAAAAATAGAAAACTCAAAATTGTACATCAGACATAAAATTCTTACGAAATAAAACTGTCAACAAAAACATTTACATACTTGATCGCTTTTTGGATTTAGATAATTAATAATGTGATCATAGAGATACTACAGAGAGAGGCAACAATCCAGCTCGGAACCCATCAGATGAGAAGAAGGTGTTCGAGCTGATGCGTCGGCTGTTTGGGGAAGTGAGGAGCGGGAACAGCATTGGAGAGGTGGTGGTGCTGAAGAAGATGGTGGCGTGAGTGAGAGGTGACGGAGAGGAGGCGGAGGTAACAATCTATACAGATGGGGAAAAGGAAAAGGGGGGTAGGAATGGGGCGATAATCCTGAAAGATATCGGGGAAGTCGATCAGGAGGGGATTTAAAGGATTAAGAAGGGGTTGGGGGAGATGAAAGGGGAGTGGGTGGATGGACTAAGAGTCTCAAGATATAGGAAGGTGGTTATAGAGGCAAAGAAGGGGGTTGAGGTGAGGGGAATTCTGGAGGAGGTGGAAAGGGTGATAGGAGCTAGGGCGGTGGAAGCGGGGAGGGGAACAAAAACCATAAAGATGGTAGGGATAGACCCGTGGATGAAAGATAAAGGGGTGAGGGTGAAAATAAAGAAATGGATTGGGAAAGAGACAAAAGTGATTAAAGTGGTAAAAGAGAAGAACGGGGTGAAAATGACGGTGGTGAAGGCGGAAGCCTTACTGGGAAAAAGGGAAATTAGATTGGGGTGGAACAGGGTAACTATTGTAGAGGGTAGATAGGTGGGCAGATGCTTTGGATGTGGGGTGAAGGGGCACAAAGTAGCAGGGTGTAAGGTAAAGGGAATCAAGGAGAGGAGTTACTGCTGGCTATGTAAGAGTGAGGATCACATGACCAGAGACTGTCGGCAGGCCTTCCTTTGTAGAGTATGTGGGGAAAGGGGACATAATCCAGGTAAGATATAATGTAGTAGGGGAAGGAAAGAAGTAGATGAAGATGATGGAAAAGGTGGAGGAAAAAATGGCAGGGACCCTCTGGACCCCTCGGAGGGGACGAGGAAGGGGCGAGCAATGCGCGGGAAGAAGGAATGTAGGGGATGGATGGACGGTGTTACAGATAAATTTAGGGAAATGCATGATATATTGGATGTAGTGATTTTTAGGAGGGAAGTGAATGTGGAGTGTGGATCCGAGGTAAATGCTAGATATGTGGGGAAGCAGGAGGATGGATTATGGACGATACAAGAGAGGCGGGAATAAGAGTGGTAGGGGATGAACTGAGGGCGGATGAAGTGAGGAACGGAAACGGATGGGTGGTAGTGCGAATGGGAGACATGGTGGTGTACAGTGTGTATATAAGCCACAATGTCAGCCTGGAAGAATATGAGAGGAGCATGACAGGATTAGAGGACGATCTGAGGGTGTCAAAAGGACAAAGGAGGATCATAAGGAGAATGGTGGCAGGGGACTTCAATGCTAAGAATACTGTATGGGGGGAAGAAAACGGACAGGAGAGGGGAGATTCTGGAGGAAGTGTTGACATCCAACGGATTGGTGGTGCTGAATGATGGACTACTGCCCACCTTCGTGGTGACTGGGGGAAAGAGTGACTAGTTGGAGGGTTCTGAAGGATATGTGGAGGTATGTGGAGACGAATATAAGGAAAGGGAGAAAGGAAATATTGAAAGAGTGGGGATGGAAGTGGACGAAGGCCGAGGCAGAGAGTATGAGAAAGAAAGAGAGAGAGGAGATAGGAAGGGGACTTGGACGTGATGCAGATGAATTGTACAATGTGATACAGGGCTGTAAAAGAGAGGGAAAGAGGAACAATAGGCGTGAGCGGAGGGCCAATTACAGGTGGAATGAGAAAATAGAGGAGTTCTGGAGGGAGTGTAAGAAAGAACGAAGACGGATGCTGAGGGGAAGAGGAAGGATACAAAGAGAAGAAGGAACTGGAGCGTAGGGTGGAGAGGACAAAAGAGGGAAGTGGAAAGAGTTACTGGAGGAATTGGAAAACAATCCATATGGAAAGGTGTATGAGATAGCGGTGGAGAGGATGGGTGGAAATAGGAACGAGGTGCCAGAGGAGGATTGGGAGAAGGAGATTCTAGAGAAATTGTTCACAGGGGGAGAAGTAGGAGTGGGGGGCAGAATTCGAGAAATCCAGGATACAAGGGGGGTAGGGAAAATGAGAGGGATAAGGCCGGTAGAGAAGTGGGAAGTAGAGGAGGGAGGGAGAAACATTAAAATGAGGAAAGCCTCTGGGATAGATGGCCTGAGGGGTGATATGATGATGGGTGACAATGGGGAGTACTTCTGCGAACTATTCAACAGGGTGCTGAGGAAGGAGGAGTTCCCGGGAGGATGGAAGGTGGCCACGGTGATACTGATGAAGAAGGCGGGTAGAGAGGGAAAGCGGGCGGGAGACTACAGGCCTATCAGCCTGCTGTGTGGTCTGGGTGAATTGATGGAGGGTTTAATAAAGGATAGGATTGAGGAGGAAGTTGGCAGGAATGGGGATATTAGGGTAAACCAGCACGGTTTCACGAAGGGGAAATCTTGCATCTCGGCACTAGGCAAGGTGATGGGCTTGGTGGTAAGAGCTAGGGAGGGCAGCTGGAGGAAGAAGAAATTGATCCTACTCGTGTTCTTCGACGTCGGGAACGCGTTCAACACTGTCAGCAAACTGGCAGTGTGGCAGGGGTTGGTTAACATGGTGGAGGACTACCTGACGGGGCGTGTAATTGTAGACTCCAGAGGGAGGAGGAATGAGACGGAGGCTGGAGTGCCTCAGGGCTCGGTTCTTGGACCGACGGTCTGGAAGTTTGTGTTTGATGAGGTTTGTGGGATAGTATATGAAGAGGGACGTGAGATTACGGTGTATGCGGACGATGTGTGTCTGGTATGTACGGCAAAGGGAGAGGCGGAGATAGAAAGTAAGGCGGAGGGAATGTGTAGGAAGAGTGTGAAGAAGATAGAGCGGTGCGGACTGGATGTGGCGGAAGATAATACGGTGGGGTTGCTAGTGAAGGGACGGAGCCGGAAACTAGCTTTTTAACTTTCAACGGGAACGGCAACTGCAAGTTAATAAACATGTTTTTTTATTCACTGGTAGATCCACCAACTGCGTTTTTATATTCATTGGTAGATTTCTTCATTTATTACTGTTGCATCAACCAAAGTTGCAAACCATTCGAGGTGGTGGATAAATTTGGTGGTTTACAAAATGACAGCATAATCTAAAAAGAGTAAAGATTTGAATTGATTAGAGCGAATTATCTATTAAAGAAATGGACGAATAAATAGAAATCAATTTAGAATGTGATAATAAAGTATATTTTTGGCGGTTATTTAACGTCGGTCTATTTCTGCAACTTAGGCTAATCACCGACGCCGGGAGCACTCTACCCCTAACCGGAAATTTTGCCGAACCCACTAGTGTTCCAACCAGTGGTAGGGATCTTTATCGAGCCCAACATCCATGGAATCGGGACCTCGGTTTAACGTCTCATCCGAAAGACGGCATATCTACATCTACATTATACCTCGTGCTCATTGGTATAATGCCTGCGAGCTGTGATATGCTACTCACCCTAGTAATCTAAGGTGTTTCGCTGCAGGCTGTACGGGCTCTACGACGGTGTTTCCCCAGTGGTCACCCATCCAAGTACTAACCGCGCTCGACCTTGCTTGGTTATAATTATCGCATCAGAAGCGTTCCATTACAAAGCTGGGCCGACGCCCAAATTTACATTTATTGGAATTCCGCCAAACAGTACACTTGAAGTGTACAACTCGGTTTATGAGTTTATACAAGAAAATTTAGAAAACGTTGAAAATATTCGGTGATTTTAATGTATCTGAAATCAGTGGAATCGATTTCAATTATAATGTATTAAATGAAAAAAATTCTATATTTCAGGAATTATTAGATTTTAATTAATTAAGACTTTTTAATAATATCAGGAATTCTTAAGGAAAGACTTTGGACTTAATAATAGCTTCCGAAAATAATCGTGAAAAGTGTACAGTAACTAGAGATTTAAATCCTTTTGTGAAGGAAGATCTTTATCATCCATGTCTAAAGATAACCATTCAGTATCAAAAAAATAGTCAGAATATCTCTAAACTAAAGCATGAGGGAGGTTATAACTTCAAAAAAGCCAATTTTGATAGGTTATTTCGGGAAATACAAGGAACTTGTTGGGATACTAAATTGTTAGAACGCGATGCAAACGCGGCATTAGAACATTTTTATTCGGTGTGGAATGAACTTGTGTCTTCTCATGTGCCAAAGTTTAGTGTTTTCAGTAGTCACAAAAAATTTCCTATTTGGTTTACTAGGGAAATAAGAGATACTCTCAAGGAAAAGGACAAACATAGGAAGTTAAGAACGGTGTCAGATTATTATAAATTAAAATATATTGAAACTAGAAGAACACTAAAATATCTAATAAAAATTGGAGAGAATAAATACATTAATCAGTCACAAGAAAATGTTTCAAATGATATTAACTATTTTTGGAACTACATTAATCGATGAAATAAAAAAAATTAATTTGTTTAAATCTTCATTATTTATTTTGAACTAACGTTCAAATTAACATTAGTGACGCGTTTCGCTACACAGTAGCTTTTTCAAACTAGTGAAGCTACAATGAAAATTTTTTAATTTATATAGTGCCTTAATACGGAATTCTAAGATATTGACAAAAGTATTATAATATATTTAAATAGGGATAAGTACAAAAAGTGTCTAAATACGGAATTCTAAGATATTGACAAAGGTATTGAAAAAGAGTACCTGGGAAATTTATCAACAACTATCACATTTTCTAGGTGAAAAGATTTAATAAGGGAGAATGATTGATATCTATTTGGTCGTTAAGCAGATTACCGGAATATTTGTTTTTGTTAATCTCGAGGGCTTCTAAAAGATTTAATTTAAAGGATTTGGGTTCTACATGCAAAATTTCAAAATTTGAGTCGAAAGTGTGTTGGTTTGTTAATAGATGATTTGAATAGTTGGAATCTAATTTGTTATTGTCATAGCTGCGTTTGTGTTCTGAAATTCTAGTTTTAAAGTTCCTAAAAGTTCTACCGATATAAATTTTGTCACAGTTGTCGTTACCACATTTTAATTTATAAACACCTGACTTGTTTAATTTTGAGGATTTAGATTTGTTATTTTTAATGAATTTAGATAGATTGTAGTCGGTTTTAAAGCAAATATTCATATTTAAAGATTCTAAAAATGATTTAATTTTTAAGGATGGTGTTCCAAAGTATGTTAAGCTTTTAAATTGATTATTTTTATTTTTATCTGAAGGATATACTTGTTCTAAAGTGCGTTTCTTTATCTTTTTATTTATGATATTGTCAATTAAGTTTGGATCGTAATTATTATTAACTGCTATTTGTTTAATGATATTTAGTTCTTTGTTGAAATTATTATTGTTTAATGGGACTGTTAAAAGTCTGTGAATCATACTATTGAAAGCTGCTAATTTATGACTGAATTGCTGGACCGAACTATTATGAATTGTAATGTCTGTATGTGATGGTTTGCGAAATATAGAAAAATCATGTTTATATTGTTTATATTTGAAATTGTAAGGTCTAAAAAGTTTATAGACTTATTTTCTTCATGTTCTACGGTAAATTTTATATTGCTATGAATTGAGTTAATATAAGTAATGAAGCTGTCTAATTGTCTAGTAGTGCCAGTGAAGCTCGCTAAAATGTCATCTACATAACGGTGCCAGTACATAAATTTTTTACTAAGGGGGTGTTTATGAATTATTTTTTCTATATTATCCATGAAAATTTCAGCTAATAGGGGACTGAGGGGGTTGCCCATAATCAAACCATCTTTACTACTATAAATCTCTCCATTGAAATGAAAATAATTTTGATTTAAGCACACTTTTAATAAATTTATTATATCACAATGAATTATAGGGTTAACATTATTGTACGTGAGCAAATTATCAACAAGGGTTAAAGTTTCTTTAGGAGGTATACTAGGGAATAGATTTGTTACATCGAACGATATGAATTTAGCATTGTGAGGTAATTTTATATTTTGAATATTATTAATTAATTCCGTTGAGTTTTTAATAGAAAATCGAGGTTTGAAAGAACAATATTTAGAAATTATATCTATGAGAATCTTTGAAACTTTAAATGAAGGTGCTGTGAAAAAAGAAACGACCGGTCTAATAGGGTACCCCTCTTTATGGAGTTTCATTAAAGAATAAAGTTCAGGGTGTTGAGGATTGGGTAAAATTAATTTATATTTTTCTTTGTCGCTAATTATTGATTTCGCGTTATCTACTGCTAATTTTATTTCTTTCTGAAATTTACTAGTTGGGTCTTTTTTAAGAATCTCAAAATTGCCTGTCTGTATAAAATTGTTAGTTTTTGATATATAATCATCTTTATGTAATGCTATTACTGTATTTCCTTTATCTGCTTTAGTAAAAATAAGACTATTTGACTTTGATTTTTGTTGAATAGATTTCGCGACTGATAATTCAAAGTTTGGTTTGTTAAAATTGACGAATTCTTTTTTAATAATATCGGAAGCTTTATGTTTTAGATTGGAATTATTTGGAAAATTGTATAAGTTAATTTCTGTTTCTATACCTAGTTTGTTGAAGTTATCAAATGAACATGTCGGTTGAATATTATGTTCAAAACCTTTTTGCAATAATTGAATTTCTTTATCTGAAAAAACTGCATTTGAAAGATTAACGAATCTATGAAAAAATGTATGTTCTGAAAATTTGGTTTGTGGGTTTTTTAATTTTGATTTATTATCTCATAATGACTTTAGTTTACGTTTTTGAACTAGGTACTTTTTATGAATTATTGATCTAATTTTATCTCTTATCTCACGATCTAAAATGTCAAACTCTATGGGGTGTAGTAGTTTTATTTCATCGTTTAGTATGGATCTTCATCAAGTAAAAGCCTCATCTATTCAACTACATTAATGGTAGAAAAAAAAATTCTGTAAGTGATGGTAAATTTTTGTATAAAGGCAAAGAAATTGAAGAGAATAAAGAAGTTGCAGATATCTTCGCCAAACATTTCTACTCTGTTTATGATTCGGATCGAGCTACTTATAATTTAAATTTTGACGATATACCTAATATAAATGAAAACTTTCTTATTAGAACAATATCACCTAGCGATTATGATCTAGCAGTAAAAAAGCTAAAACCAAAAAAAGCTTCGGGTGTGGATGGTATTCCACCCTATGTTTTAAAAGGGTGTAGCGAATGGCTTAAAATTCCACTTTTACATATCTTTAATAGAATAGTAGAGTTCAAAGTTTTTCCTGAAATTTGGAAAACTGCAATTACTATACCGATTTTTAAATCCGGCGATAAAAGAAACGTAGAAAATTATAGACCCATATCATTAATGTGTGCTCCTGCCAAATTATTTGAAAATATCATACACACAAACATTGAAAAATACATAGTGTTTCGAATAAATCTATAAATACAAACTTATTTATATTTGGCAATCATGTTTTTGAGACAATTGGCGATTAGATGTAGTTTTTACTGATTTTCGTGAGGCATTTGATCGTATTAATCACGATATCCTGTTGAAAAAGATACATAAGATGGGTATTGGGAAGGATCTTATAGAATTAAAAGTTATTTAAAAACAGGAAATTCATTGTTAGATGTAATGGAAATGCCTCTGGGAAATTGCATGCGAACTCGGGAGTACCTCAGGGTTCAAATATAGGACCGCTTCTATTTCTTTTATTTATTAACGACTTACCTTTAGTACTTAAACATTGTGAATGTCTCTTATTTGCAGATGATCTTAAATTATTATATAGGACAGTGCGAGATTGTAGCTTACTGCAGAGAGACATACACAATTTATATGAATGGAGTTTAGTAAACAAATTACACTTCAATCTTAAAAAGTGCAATGTTATGAGTCTGTCTCGGGCAAAAGATGTAATTATTTTTGATTATGAAATGGGTGGAGAAGTATTAATAAGATGTACAGAAGTTAAAGACCTTGGTGTTACTTACAACAACACTTTTTCATTTGTAAAACATATTAGAAACTTGGTTTCTGCAGCAAACAGAGTTTTAGGTGTTGTTATTAGGCAAACAGAGGCTTTTAATAATATTGATGTAATAAAATTGTTATATTTTACTCTAGTTAGACCAAAATTAGAATTTGCCAGCACAATTTGGTTCTCTGAAGGTATAACTATACTAAAGGAAATAGAAAAGGTCCAAAATAAATTTCTTCTCCAAAAAAAATATGATAATTGGCCTGATTACAATACCGTGAGATCAAAAGATCTTAGAGCGCAAAGACGTAATTTATCAGTTACTATGTTTTTGTACAAAGAGTTATTAATAATAAGATAAACTGTCCTGAGATAATCTTACTTATTCCTTTTAATGTTCCTAAGCCGACAAACACGTTCGCTATTATTGTTTAGAATACCAAAAACTACATTAACAAGAGCTCCTCTTCCAGGAATTTTGAAACTTGTAAATAATTTCAATATGCTAATTGATATAGATTGGTCATTATCTGAAACTAAGTTTTATAATCTGATTTTAAACCACGTTATTAACACTTCTATGTAGTAACTTGAAAAGACTGCTATTTGAACCTCTACATATCTGGGGTGTGTTTTTATATATTCGGGTCATGCCATTCATGTATTCATTTGTATATCAGCATTTGTTAAAATTAAATCTTGTAATAAGGCATCAATCCTGTTGGGTTTATAAATAAATAAATAAATAAATTACTAAATTATGCTAATTTAAAGATTTTAACTATTGAACACTTTACTGATACACATCAAGTGTTAAATTAGAATTTAGTACTATTATCAGTAACATATCCAAAAACAGAAATATTTTTTGGGTACACTACGATGTTACATTTCCAGTGGCGGTCCTTACAATAACTTAGTTCATTGAATCACAATTTATATTTAAAATGTTACCAAATAAACAGTTTTGGGCGACCCTGTAGAAATAAATATTCAAATAATCACATCGTTGTAAAGACGATTAGAAGACCCTTCCAATGAGGGGTCTTGAGACACATGGTTGCATTTAAAAAAATTGCCGATTACGTCACCACGTTAATACTGGTAACGCAATGTTCGTTACATCTACATCATGTGGTGACGATTCAAAAATTAAAATTAACCTGTTTTTGGATTTTTTCCAAAAGTCGTTTATTTTGGAAATAATGAATTTATTCCATTCATTAGCGACATACTGTATGCCGTCTTAGTGAATATAAAGATACATTATTTTTAAAACCGTATTTTTTAGGCTTATTTTGTAGACTTTTTTGAGTATTTTAATGAAAAAGAAAAAGTTAAGATGTACTCATTATATCTGACAACTGACAATCGATACCACTTGAAATTTGTTCAATTTCTGACGCTGTTAATTATTGTGAAGTTAATACTTTATTATCAGGGCGTCGGCCCAGCTTTGTAATGGAACGCTTCTGATGCGATAATTATAACCAAGCAAGGTCGAGCGCGGTTAGTACTTGGATGGGTGACCACTGGGGAAACACCGTCGTAGAGCCCGTACAGCCTGCAGCGAAACACCTTAGATTACTAGGGTGAGTAGCATATCACAGCTCGCAGGTATTATACCAATGAGCACGAGGTATAATGTAGATATGCCGTCTTTCGGATGAGACGTAAAACCGAGGTCCCGAGTCCATGGATGTTGGGCTCGATAAAGATCCCTACCACTGGTTGGAACACTAGTGGGTTCGGCAAAATTTCCGGTTAGGGGTAGAGTGCTCCCGGCGTCGGTGATTAGCCTAAGTTGCAGAAATAGACCGACGTTAAATAACCGACAAAAAAAAATGTAAATTTATTGTTACCTACCTTTACGTGAATCGCTACAGATTCATAATTAGAACAACTCCTAGCAACTTTTAATATTTTGAACCTGTTTTTTATAGCAACAAGAAATCCTCCTCTAGTAGTTATATTTGTGCATTGTAAATTTATTGTTACCTACCTTTACGTGAATCGCTACAGATTCATAATTAGAACAACTCCTAGCAACTTTTAATATTTTGAACCTGTTTTTTATAGCAACAAGAAATCCTCCTCTAATAGTTATATTTGTGCATTGTAAATTTCTGTCAGCTCTTATTAAATGGTACATATTTGTATCCACAAGTTCATTATCCCTGACTCCTGCCTGCCAAGATCCACAACTTTTATATTCAACTTTATTTTCTGGCAACTCAACTTTGGCCGGTAATCGCGATAATCTCTTTTTCCGCCCCCCAAAAAAAGTGTACCGAAAAAACGTCAAAATTTTCAATATTTTTATTTGCAAATTTTTTTCATGGTTTGTTACTATGAAAGCTACCTTCTACCAAATTGTCATTAAAATCGAACAATTTTTGACGAAACTAAAAATAAAAAACGAAAAATGCAGTTTTTTGCGTTTTACGGGATAATTTTGAGGTTATGTGAAAAAGTCATGGATGAAAAAGTTGTAGATTTTTCCAAGGTCTACAACTTTTATATTCAACTTTTTTTTCTAGGAACTCAACTTTGGTCGGAAATCGCAATCATGTCTTTTTCCACCCCCCCCAAAAAAGTGTACCGAAAAAACGTCAAAATTTTCAATATTTTTATTTGAAAATTTTTTTCATGGTTTGTTACTATGAAAGCTACCTTCTACCAAATTGTCATCGAAATCGAACAATTTTTGACGAAACTAAAAATAGAAAACGAAAAATGCAGTTTTTTGCGTTTTACGAGATAATTTTGAGGTTATGTGAAAAAGTCATGGATGAAAAAGTTGTAGATTTTTCCAAGGTCTACAACTTTTATATTCAACTTTTTTTTCTAGGAACTCAACTTTGGTCGGAAATCGCAATCATGTCTTTTTCCGCCCCCCAAAAAAAGTGTACCGAAAAAACGTCAAAATTTTCAATATTTTTATTTGCAAATTTTTTTCATGGTTTGTTACTATGAAAGCAACCTTCTACCAAATTGTCATCGAAATCGAACAATTTTTGACGAAACTAAAAATAAAAAACGAAAAATGCAGTTTTTTGCGTTTCACGAGCTAATTTTGAGGTTATGTGAAAAAGTCACTCACTGATGAAAAAGTTTTAGATTTTTCCAAGGTCTACAACTTTTATATTTAACTTTTTTTTCTAGGAACTCAAGTTTCAATTAAAAAATTAAGTGTTCTTGATTTTAAAGGTTTTCCATAAAAAAAAACCTTTTTGACGATGCAACCTTTAGTGTTAAATCGAATTAAGCGAGCACAAAAAGTACAAAAATGTGGCTATTCTATAAGTTCAAATTAGTATTATAAATAAGCAAAACTTATTTTTCGAATAAATATGCTCAATAATTCGATGCTATAAAACTATAACTATCGTTTAATTACCTTATTAATTTAATATTTTCTAATTATCCATAAATTAATAACAATCAAATATAAGATTAAATATCAATTAGATAATATCGATAAATCCAATAATCGAATTTCCGATTATTCGAAAATAATTAATTTAATGATTAAAAAATTTATTTTCTGAATAATTATTTCAGCATAATTCAATATCAGAATCTTAAAAGTACTTCCAAATATCTTCTGTATGTTCCTTATGGTTTACTCACTCTTTATCTTGTTTTTTGTAGGAATCAAACCACAATCGTTCTTTTGAAACTTTATTTCAATGTTTCGATAGATTTTATCACGTATCGTTATCAAGAACTATTGTATATAATTACTTTTTCCATAATTGATGCCTTAAGAAAATCTTGACAATAATTTTAAGTCTTAAATTTCAAAATATTCCAAACTGTAAATCTTTTTATAGGCGAGAGAGTTAGGGAAAAATTAGTTAAATATAATATTTCTTGATCACGATGTTTGTTGAAACTCTATTTTCAACGTTTCGGTAGCGGTCCAGCTGCTGTTATCAAGAATATCAATGAAAAATAATAAATTTTCGAATAATCGAAAATTGATTATTTTCGATTAATCGATTATTTTCGATTAATCGATTATTTTCGATTAATCGATTATTTTCGATTAATCAATTATTTTCGATTAATCGATTATTTTCGATTAATCGATTATTTTCGATTAATCAATTATTTTCGATTTATCGATGATTTTATAAAATCGATAATCGATTATATTTTTTTTAATCGCCCAGCCCTAGTGATAACTATCTACCTACCAGAAGCTTCTGCTTTGAAACATGACATCATTGAAGTTGATCCAGATACCAAGAAAATGTTGGATTTCAATAATATCAGTGGTCTCCAACTCACACAACCCACAACCAACAAGTACATTCAATAGACGTTCTTAAGATTTTAGAATGTAATAATTGACTATTTAAAATAAATACAAAGTGTCTGTAGATGTGATTTTTATTTTTTGTTGACTTTTTTATTCTTATAATATAGAAATTACCGGTACAAAGATTTTATTAAAGTGGATATTTTGAAGACATCTATAGTTGTTGTTGATCGTACAGGATTATATTTAATTTGGAGTGTACTTGAATTAACGACGCTACCAGGAAGGGACTTCAGGATCACGAATCTAAAAAAATGAAATTGTGTAGTGACTTACTGGTCTAAATATATAAATAAACATTGGGTATAACTAATAATTTGATAGTTAATATAACTTTTGATATCTTGTCCTATAAAATATTCAGTAGTGTTACATTTTTTATAAAGTAGTTTTTCTCTGTCCCAGTTACGTGCCGCTACTGGAATAGTTATAAATTAATTTCCAAAATATTTTTTGAATATATAACTGTATATTTAGATATTCTTTCAAAATGATTGTTTTACAAAATCTTTTTTTGTTTACTAGGTATACCTTGTAATATAAACGTTTGTGCCGTCACTGTAGTACCTACTTTATGAGCTGAAGAAATCCTCTTCTGAATAATTTACCTAGAATTATTTTTATAATTTGACTAAAAATTACATTCTTTTAAAAGTATATCTTTATAATTAAGAGAATATCTTTAAATTATTTGTTAGCAAATTTTATTATTTTTTTATATCCCATAAACTTTGCCAGTAGCGTCTCCAATTTGGCTACGAGTACCTATATATATATATTACATTTGCTTATTTTTTATCGAATATGTTTGTACATGGTATTCAGTTCCAAAAAATAACTTACCGGTTTCGATAAAATGTTCCCTATAGTTCTAAATATCCTGGTTACCCCGTCGAATAATTCTCCTACCAGAAATTTTATATACGACTTAATAAATGATTCTGGGGCTACTCTCGGTTTGAAGATTTGTAGCATATTTTTATCGAACATCATATAAATCAGTACGGATATCAAAAGGATTCCGCATGCAGTAGCCATTATGGATAGATGGCGTTTGCTTAGAAATGCTGCAATTGAGTAATTATAATAATTAGTGTAGGTACAGTTCCTAAAACTAAGATCACAAAAACGCGACTATATAATATAGTAGATAAAGTTAGTAGCTACTCGTGGAAATTTGAAAATAATTGTTTTTTTTTACTGAACTTTTTCATCTGCGACAATAATAATATTTTTCTACTCCTGTTTTATAATATACTTATTAAAAGACTAAAATCTGTATCATAATGATATTCATTATGATACAAATTTTCATTATGATACAGATTTTTAAGCCAATAGGAATGCGACATTCGCACAATATTTAATGTAGCCATGGATACCTGGTTGACATTTCTGAAATTAATTATATTAGGTGACACTTAATTTGACAGCTGTCAAATAATTTTGATTTTCAAAAGTAACTATATTTAAAATTCATTAATTAAATAATTCTTATTAATCGGAGTAGAAAAAATATTGTATGCAACTTTCAGGTAATGGCCATTAATACACTCGCATATTATATACGAAACTCGCCTGCGGCTCGTTTCGTATCCTACAACATGCTCGTGTCTTAATGGCTATCATTACATGATCGTTGCATAAAATACTATTACATACCTAAAGTCACGTCATAATGGAGGACCTAATAGACATTTGACAATGGCGATCTCCCCCGCCACTGCTTGAAGCGTACATTTCAATATATAGGTACTGTTCAGTGTGATAGCAGCTTAAGTTATTATTTTTTTATCAAAGCAACAAAATATCAGCTAACCTTTGTAGTTCACCTACCTTTAGAGAAAGAAGTTCTCTCATCTAAATACATCGAATCGATGTCGCTGCCTTTATCATAAATATAAGTTTGTGCAGAAGACGATTCTTCTTCTTCTTCCCCAGAAATAATCGGTGTAGTTGGACTTGACATCACTTGTTCGGACACAGATTTTAAGTTGAGATATTCATCATCCGTGATACTTAGTAAATTTCTAGAAAAAAGTCATTATTAATTTATGGCAAGGAAATAATGTGTATTCGCATTATAAGCAGTAGCCAAGTTTCTTAATCCACAATTGATTAACCTGGAATTATTTGAACTCAATCTCAGTAGTTCTCATACCAAATATTTCCCAAATTTTACTTACTCGCTTTCGGATTTTGGAATGTCTCCATATCCAATGCAGAAATCACTCACTGGCGATTTTCTACTCTTTCTAGGAGATTTTTTTGTTCTTCTGTAAAAAATATAAAACATAATAATTGTTAATGAAGCTCCTGTAAGTAGTGCCTTTTTAAAATATTAATTTTGATAATATTAAGGGGGTTTGTAGCAAAATGCACCATAATTTTCGTCAAAGACTGTACCCGTGGAAATATTACACGTATAGTAGAGGTATATATTCCATTTCTCAAATGTTTATCTAGGTATAGACACAAATACTATGAACAATTTCCACAAGTTGCACATTTTAATAAACGTGACCGTTCACTTAATAAATAAGACATTGTCATTACAGATGTCAAATAATTGATAAACTTACGATCTCTTTTTCTTTTCGTCCACATTAAATTTTGTCAAATTCGCTAAATCATCCAAATTAAATTTTCCCAAATCAATAGAGTCTTCATCCACTAAAATGTATAGAAATTAGCCTAGACATAAAAGGTGATAAAATGTTTCTGTTACCTGTAATCCTCGGGCTTTTACTTTCCATATTGGAAAAATAATAAATTATGTATAGGGTCGATTAATCACATTTGATTTGGATAATATATTTAAAAAAAATAGAAAACTCAAAATTGTACATCAGACATAAAATTCTTACGAAATAAAACTGTCAACAAAAACATTTACATACTTGATCGCTTTTTGGATTTAGATAATTAATAATGTGATCATAGAGATACTACAGAGAGAGGCAACAATCCAGCTCGGAACCCATCAGATGAGAAGAAGGTGTTCGAGCTGATGCGTCGGCTGTTTGGGGAAGTGAGGAGCGGGAACAGCATTGGAGAGGTGGTGGTGCTGAAGAAGATGGTGGCGTGAGTGAGAGGTGACGGAGAGGAGGCGGAGGTAACAATCTATACAGATGGGGAAAAGGAAAAGGGGGGTAGGAATGGGGCGATAATCCTGAAAGATATCGGGGAAGTCGATCAGGAGGGGATTTAAAGGATTAAGAAGGGGTTGGGGGAGATGAAAGGGGAGTGGGTGGATAGACTAAGAGTCTCAAGATATAGGAAGGTGGTTATAGAGGCAAAGAAGGGGGTTGAGGTGAGGGGAATTCTGGAGGAGGTGGAAAGGGTGATAGGAGCTAGGGCGGTGGAAGCGGGGAGGGGAACAAAAACCATAAAGATGGTAGGGATAGACCCGTGGATGAAAGATAAAGGGGTGAGGGTGAAAATAAAGAAATGGATTGGGAAAGAGACAAAAGTGATTAAAGTGGTAAAAGAGAAGAACGGGGTGAAAATGACGGTGGTGAAGGCGGAAGCCTTACTGGGAAAAAGGGAAATTAGATTGGGGTGGAACAGGGTAACTATTGTAGAGGGTAGATAGGTGGGCAGATGCCGGGCAGATACAGATAAATTTAGGGAAATGCATGATATATTGGATGTAGTGATTTTTAGGGAGGAAGTGGATGTAGTGTGTGGATCCGAGGTAAATGCTAGATATGTGGGGAAGCAGGAGGATGGATTATGGACGATACAAGAGAGGCAGGAATAAGAGTGGTAGGGGATGAACTGAGGGCGGATGAAGTGAGGAACGGAAACGGATGGGTGGTAGTGCGAATGGGAGACATGGTGATGTACAGTGTGTATATAAGCCCCAATGTCAGCCTGGAAGAATATGAGAGGAGAATGACAGGATTAGAGGACGATCTGAGGGTGTCAAAAGGACAAAGGAGGATCATAAGGAGAATGGTGGCAGGGGACTTCAATGCTAAGAATACTATTTGGGGGGAAGAAAACGGACAGGAGAGGGGAGATTCTGGAGGAAGTGTTGACATCCAACGGGTTGGTGGTGCTGAATGATGGACTACTGCCCACCTTCGTGGTGGCTGGGGGAAAGAGTGACTAGTTGAAGGGTTCTGGAGGATATGTGGAGGTATGTGGAGACGGATATAAGGAAAGGGAGAAAAGAATTATTGGAAGAGTGGGGATGGAAGTGGACGAAGGCCGAGGCAGAGAGTATGAGAAAGAAAGAGAGAGAGGAGATAGGAAGGTGACTTGGACATGATGCAGATGAATTGTACAATGTGATACAGGGCTGTAAAAGAGAGGGAAAGAGGGGCAATAGGTGTGAGCGGAGGGCCAATTACAGGTGGAATGAGAAAATAGAGGAGTTCTGGAGGGAGTGCAAGAAAGAACGAAGACGGATGCTGAGGGAAAGAGGAAGGATACAAAGAGAAGAAAAGGAACTGGAGCGTAGGGTGGAGAGGACAAAAGAGGGAAGTGCGAAGAGTTACTGGAAGAATTGTTAAACAATCCATATGGAAAGGCGTATGAGTTAGAGGTGGAGAGGATGGGTGGAAATAGGAACGAGGTGCTAGAGGAGGATTGGGAGAAGGAGATTCTAGAGAAATTGTTCACAGGGGGAGAAGGAGGAGTGGGGGGCAGAATTCGAGAAATCCAGGATACTAGGGGGGTAGGGAAAATGAGAGGGATAAGGCCGGTAGAGAAGTGGGAAGTAGAGGAGGGAGGGAGAAACATTAAAATGAGGAAAGCCCCTGGGATAGATGGCCTGAGGGGTGATATGATGAAGAGGCTGTTGGGTGACAATGGGGAGTACTTCTGCGAACTATTCAACAGGGTGCTGAGGGAGGAGGAGTTCCCGGGAGGATGGAAGGTGGCCAGGGTGATACTGATGAAGAAGGCGGGTAGAGAGGGGAAGCGGGCGGGAGCCTACAGGCCTATCAGCCTAATGTGTGGTCTGGGTGAATTGATGGAGGGCATAATAAAGGATAGGATTGAGGAGGAAGTTGGAAGGAATGGGGATATTAGGGTAAACCAGCACGGGTTCACGAAGAGGAAATCTTGCATCTCGGCACTAGGCAAGGTGATGGGCTTGGCGGTAAGAGCTAGGGAGGGCAGCTGGAGGAAGAAGAAATTGGTCCTACTCGTGTTCTTCGACGTCGGGAACGCGTTCAACACTGTCAGCAAACTGGCAGTGTTGAGCGCGTTGCTGAGGCTTGGAGTGTGGCAGGGGCTGGTTAACATGGTGGAGGACTGCCTGACGGGGCGTGTAATTGTAGACTCCAGAGGGAGGAGGTATGAGACGGAGGCTGGAGTGCTTCGGGGCTCGGTTCTTGTACCGACGCTCTGGAAGTTTGTGTTTGATGAGGTTTGTGAGATAGTATATGAAGAGGGACGTGAGATTACGATGTATGCGGACGATGTGTGTCTGGTATGTACGGCAAAGGGAGAGGCGGAGATAGAAAGTAAGGCGGAGAGAATGTGTAGGAAGAGTGTGGAGTGCGGTGCGGACTGGATGTGGCGGAAGATAACACGGTGGGGTTGCTAGTGAAGGGACGGAATTTTTTGTGACTACTGAAAACCCTAAACTTTGGCACATGAGAAGACTCAAGTTCATTCCACACCGAATAAAAATTTTCTAATGCCGCGTTTGCACTGCGTTCTAACAATTTAGTATCCCAACAAGTTCCTTGTATTTCCCGAACTAACCTATCAAAATTGGCTTTTTTGAAGTCATAACCTCCCTCATGCTTTAGTTTAGAGATAATCTGACTATTTTTTTGATACTGAATGGTTATGTTTAGACATGGATGATAAAAATCTTCCTTCACAAAAGGATTTAAATCTCTAGTTACTGTACACTTTTCACGATTATTTTTGGAAGCTATTATTAAGTCCAAAGTATTTCCTTGAGAATTCCTGATATTATTAAAAAGTCTTAATGAATTAAAATCTAATAATTTCTGAAATATAGAATTTTTTTCATTTAATACATTATAATTAAAATCGATTTCACTGATTTCAGATACATTAAAATCACCGAAAATATATGTATTTTCAACGTTTTCTAAATTTTCTTGCATAAACTCATAAACCGAGTTGTACACTTCAAGTGTACTGTTTGGCGGAATATATAATCCATTAAATGTAAATTTATTGTTACCTACCTTTACGTGAATCGCTACAGATTCATAATTAGAACAACTCCTAGCAACTTTTAATATTTTGAACCTGTTTTTTATAGCAACAAGAACTCCTCCTCCAGTAGTTTTACTTGTGCATAGTAAATTTCTGTCAGCTCTTATTAAATGGTACATATTTGTATCCACAAGTTCATTATCCCTGACTCCTGCCTGCCAAGATCCACAACTTTTATATTCAACTTTATTTTCTCGGAACTCAACTTTGGCCGGTAATAATGTCTTTTTCCAATCCCCAAAAAAAGTGTACCGAAAAAACGTCAAAATTTTCAATATTTTTATTTGATAATTTTTTTCATGGTTTGTTACTATGAAAGCCAGCTTCTACCAAATTGTCAACAAAATCGAACAATTTTTGACGAAACTAAAGATAAAAAACGACTATTACGGTACTTAACAAAAACAGTTTTTTATTGTCACTGATTCTTGGCAGTGCTGTCAACATCATTTCTGAATTCGGCAAAAGGCCTTAGTACACGTTGGCCGCCGCGACGACATTATAATGTCAGTCTACTATTGAAAAATAAACTTATCTATTTTAAAACAAACAAACAGAAAGTAAGATTTTAGGAAAAATTTTAGCGGTCAAACTTGAGTTTTGAGTTTTTATGAAATTATCTGGTTATCATCGATTCAATGTTTTATGAAAAAACATCGATACATCGAGTATATCGATATCTTTTTAAAACATCGGATTGATTCGATGGATCGCATTGTAAACATCGATGCATATCGAATATCCCTACTCAGGACTATCTACTGTCATTAGTGTCAACATATCAGTTGTTGGACATGCCCTATAGATGTTTTTGAAAAATAAATATATTAATACAGGACCGTATCCAGCGACAAAAATTATATGAAAGTTAACAATTTCGGACTAGAGGTTTTACTCGTAAGAACCTCTAGGTAGGAACCGTCCGTAGCGCAGAGGGTTGATTGATTGGTTCAGCACCACCACCAGTCAGAGGCTTAGAGACCTCGGTACCTCAGCCTTTAGGCTTTTTGTGTTCTTGGTTCATAAAATACGTTACGCCAAAATTAGCTTTTTTGACCCCCTTCCCCCCTATTGTCACTGGCACGAAAAAATATTCACATGATGACAGTAATATACCAGTGGTGGCAGGCTGTTGAGACTTACGCCAGCTACTGGATACAAGTAAACGCGCCTTTATATGCATAACAACTTTCGAGCAATGCGAGTTGGTTGTATACGTCGAAGTACTTCATCTTTTCGTTTCCGTTTTCGATGGAAATTTTTTAAATGATGCAGTAAGGTTTTATTAGACCTGTGATATAGGCCAGATTCCTTACATGTTCTACTTGCCAATTATTTATCGTGGACCGATGGACAAAACCAATCGTAAGGAGTTTGCTGAAAATCTACAGTTTCAAAATGAAGTTTCACTGACGAAATAAATACTAAAGTAATTTTTTTTATGAACCACGAACGTCACGTTGCCGTAGACCCCCCGTCCTCCCTTGTCACACCCAGCAAGACCCCTCCTCCCCCTTGTATGCGAACGTAGTTTATGAACGGCCCCTTATACCGTTTATGTGAAGAGACCAGTAGCCCTTATCAGGCTCAACAGTATTTTTACTAGGTCCTTCTTGGAGAAATCTTCCCTTGGATACTTTAGTCCTAGAAGTCTATATCTCCAATGAGACAGTGCTTCACAATCGAAGATAATGTGAGAGGCTGTTTCCTCATCTTCCATGCAAAACCCACAGATAGGCTCCTCGCCCTATATGCCTGTGCTTTCTTGGGGTACAGTGATCGGTGAGTAATTCCGTCTCCACCGAGATGTACAACCACGTGCAGCAGATTTTGATATTCCAAATAATGGTTCAGGATCAGTGAATACAGTTTCAGACCCTAGCTTTGCTAGGGTGTCTGCCTTTTCATTGCCTACAATACCCTTTTGTGCCACGGGACCCAGTTAAAAGTTACTTGCCAGGGTTAAAAGTTTTTGTAGGCAGTGTCGATTGCGTACATTTCTGCATGGAATACTGATGCAAACTTCCCAAACGATGCGTGGACATTGCACCTGGGTCTGGCACCATGGACTCCAGCTCCTCTATTCCTATGTCAGTTTTGGATCCGTCTGCGTACCACACCAACCTTCCTTCCTGACTGCATGCTTCCAACCCATCCCAGTTTAGCTGGATATGTTATGGTTGGTTGTCGTTAATTGTGGCTAGCATGTTATCACTTCTCATTTAAAGAAGCGAGTTTGTGATAACATCTGTGATTCTGGAATGACTATGCCAATTCCCATTGCATTCCAGCCTGTATGCACCCATTCTCGCTTCCGCCTTAACAGGAAGAGCAAGAGGTGGAAAATTGAGAATGGCTTCCATTGTCGCAGTCGGGCTGCTTCTCATCGCACCCGTTATGCACAGGTGAAGTTTTGATAGCTTCAGTTCGGCTTTCCTCTGATCTGTTTTTGGCCACCAAACTAAGGTTCTTTAGGTAACCATGGGTCTTACCACAGTTGTGTACTGTCAGTGTACGATCCGTGTATCGCCCGTTTGGCAGCCATTAGGTTTTGTCATGTAGGTGTGAATTCCAGGTTAGTTTTGCATCCAGAATTATGCCCAGATACTTGATCTCCTGGCTAAGAAACAGCTGCACGTTGAACAGACTTAGTCTCTCAAGCTTCCTTTTTCTAGTGAAGGGAATGAGCGCAGTTTTTGCAGGGTCCACCCTTAGGCATTCCCTCCTTCACCAAATCTCCACCATTTCCAGAGCTTGTTGCATCAGCTCCGATATAACGTTAGGGTATTTTCCCAGTATAAGTATTGTCAGATCATCTGCATACCCCTGGGTGTATATCCCCTTCCTGTTCAATTCCTCTCGGAGTTCATCTATATCAAGGTCCCACTGCAAAGGTGATAGGACTCCTCCCTGTGGGCATCCCTTCATTATCGATACCTCCATGGAATTTCCACATAATGTTGTCGTTGCTGTCCTGTTGAAAAGCATGTTTTTCATCCACCGACATGTGGTGTCGTCTGCTCCACGCCTTGCATCAGCAGCTATCATGGAGTCGAAGGAGGTGTGGTCGAACGCTCCTTCTATATCAAGAAATGCTCCGAGAGCTATTTCTTGATTTCCTAGGGCAACCTCAATTTTCGACACCAGTTGGTATGAGGCTGTTTCACAGGATTTTCCTGATTGATAGACATGTTTGTTATAATGTAGTGGCCTTTCAATGAGAAAGTTTTCCCTAACATGCCTATCAATAAGTTTCTCCATTATCTTCAAAATGAAAGAAGACAGAGTTATTGGCCTGAATGACTTTGCCATTGCTATTTGCGCAGAGGTTTACGTAAGGGCTTTCTAACCGAGGGGACCCGGGTTCGAGTCCGATGGTTTCCCTTTTTCAATGATCAGAATATTTAGCTTATATATCAGAAGTGGGAAGGCCATGATGTGATGTGCTAGTGAGGGGGGTGACTGGAATGGGCGTGCAGGCGTAAGGCTTGCCAGGAGAGCGAGATAGGCGTAGACAGGTAAGACATCAGGCTCACGAACGAGTAGGTGAGATAGCTGTACGCACAAACGTCAGGTCCAGCACTCCATCTCCTTGTCTTTCTTTAAAAGATTCTGAAAGTTTTCCCATATTTGGGTATTTGTTTTAGGAATGCTCGAGTTTTAAGGTACTATTTGGAAGTTAGATTTACTACGATTGATAGAGTCATATGCCCTTTTAAAATCAACAAATGTACAACATCCAGCGCTGGGGCTCTTAAATAAATAAAAATGCATAAAGAGTTCTTAGAAAATATTTATTTTACATTATTTGAGATCTGCTTATTTAAACATTATTTACAAAATGCCAAAAATAATACAAGACCCGATTGTACATTCTCGTACTATATCAGTCAATTTTTTTGTAACAAAAATATATACAGTGTGCAATAATAATATAACAATATTTTCAAGGTTCGCTTATTACCTATAAATTATTTTTAGTACAAAATCTAATGTTCGTCATCAATTATTTCACACCAACAAAAAATTCTGATAGCTCAACAAAATTTGGTAAAAATAAACTAGTGGCCCTGAACTTGGGTATTATACCGATTATATTATCGAATGCACACACGTATGTACACACACAAAATCGAGATAAAAACTAATTAGCATCTAATTAGTTTTCAATTTACCATAAATTTGTTACGAATTCCGTGGATCTTTATTAAATCTTTGGAGGAAATAGACTAATTAGCTAACACTCAGTACATCAGATTTTGTAATAAAAATAATACAACTTTTCTTAAAATATCTATAGTATAAAATATATCAAAATTTTTTTAGTAGATCAGCAAAGCGGGTTCTGAGGCACAAGTGGCCTTAGTCAAAAGGGGGCTATGGAAATTAACTAATAAATAGTGTGCTGTGTGAGGCGTAACGTAAGCGCGAGAGGTATTACGTCGGAAAGAGGATACAGGGTGTATCAATCTTACGACAAAGTACGGTATATGGATTATTTTAAGTGAAAATTTTATTAAGAAAATTAGTAGACCATATTTTGAAATTATCTAGAACTATACAGGGTGTTGAATAACTCCGTTACAAACAAAACATATGATTTTTAAAAGGGAACCCCTGTATATTATACCGAATTCGGATTGCTCACGTTTTTTTTAAGATTTGATATAACGTTTTACTACGTTATCCGAATTCAGTATAATTATACAGGGGTTCCCTTTAAAAAAAAATCATATCTTTCGTTTGTAACGGAGTTATTCAAAACTGTATAGTTCGAAATAATGTCAAAATATGGACCTTAAAGACATCTAGTATTTTTCTTGATAACATTTTTTGATATCTCTTAAAGTAACCCATGTATCGAACTTTGTCGTAAGATTGGTACACCCTGTATATTGAATATACGGGATATGGTTTGGGACAAACGGCACTGTGATGGTTGTGTGACATAGATTAACGACATATAGAAAAAAATCATGCGCAGTGACAATACAAATGGTCCGATAAGTGTAAATAATATATTATTTTAGAAAAAAAATTTATAACCATTCTGTTGTCGTTCTTTCCGACGTACTACTTCTCGCACATACGTCACACCTCACAAAGCACACTTTTTAAAATTTCCATAGCCCATTTTTCATGATCGCCACTTATGCCCCTGAGCCCGCTTTGCTGATCTACTTTTGTTCGATCATCGTCTTATCGTTTAAGAACACATTTAATAGTATTAGGCTAGGCGTACATTCAAGTAGTAGTGACGTGGCGGTGGCAGACACTGATAATCGTATTCTTTCATAGTTAAAAAATAAAACTCGGAAAATAAAAAGCACCAACGGAAACCCATTGATGAGACCCGTGTCAAAAAAATCGAAGTACACCATTGGATTTGTATAGAAACGAAAATTTAAACTATAAAATGGAATCCACCGTTTGACATACGTTACTCCACCACCAGACTAGTTCTATGCGCGCCTTAATTGCCTCAAAAATATAAAGTTTCAAGTTGAAAATTACCACCTACTATCACAAATTATATTGTTCAGAAGTTGTTCTTACGTAATTCTACCAAATGTAGTTGAATTGACCTTTTCCAAGTACGTCATCGTGACGAATTTCTGTCACCGAACAACCTCCACACTTAATTCTAATATAACCTCAAACCGAGTAATACAACACGATAAAACTCATAAAAATTGCATTTTTACACTTTCAGATTATTAAAGTATCCAACATACACACTAGTATTCAAATTTACCAAAACCAATTAACTTTTGTTCTCGATTTATATTTAAATCAGTAAAAAATGCTATTTCCGTCCATCTTTCTGAAGGTTGTCCGGGATCAGCTGTTCAAGACAACATGGCGTCACTTGGAAACGCCCTATTGAGCTAAATCTATACTCTGTGTTTCGTTATTCAATTTTTCTGGCGTGTGACTTTGTGACCAAGAACCACAGAAATAAACAAACAGAGTTATAAATCCACCTCTAATGACAGATGCTTCAACTGGGCATTTATTTTTTAGTCCAAACGTTCAATTTCATTAAACACCTACATTACAGTCGCGGACTAATAAATTTCTAAATTTCCATTACATTGCCGTTTCTAGAGGTTGACTTTTACTTCGACTCGCGTCAGAAATAGGCTGATTAAATTGAGGACTGCCACCTGGGGGAATGTAGTCGAAGTTCGTTTCTAATAAAACCTCACTTTTTGCTCTCGTTTTCGGTATAGGAGGAACGCGTTCGTCGAAATCTTCTTCTAAAATATTCGCCGACTGTGGTCTCGTATCATGGGAATGCGCTAGTCCTACGGTATTAAAATCGGGAGAGTAAGTCATATTATCGAGTTTTTCAGAGTAAGTAGGAGAATATTTTCTTGGTGGTTTCTTTTGCGGAAGTTTATTTTTTAACTCTTCTATAAAACCATAATCATAAGGTTTGTTAGCTTCTTCTATACCTCTCTTCATATCCAACGTCGAATCAGTTTTATTATGTAACGGTAGGGTGTCTGTGTTATAATATTGACTTGGAGGGTAACTACTTTTATCCATGATAGGACTCTCTTCAGTGGAATCGTCCTGAACACTTTCGGCTCTCGATTGATAGTTCGAGTTTGAAGCAAACGTATAATTATCCCTGAAACCTTCGTTTTTATAGGATAAATCAAAAGTGGGCTTTGCATATTGGTTTTCAAAGCGGGATGGTGATTTGTGGTATTCAATAGTCGGAGAAAATGAGAATGAAGTCGGATTTGGATTATGAGATTCATACACATCATAAGATTGATTGTCATCTATAGATGAGCTGTACGTTGATTTTTCCATGCTGTCTATGGATCCGTTCGTAATCATTTTTTTTGTGAGAGTATCCGTAGATCGAGTGCTCTGAAAATAATTAAATTACTTATAACCAATAACTCGCTAAAAATTGCCTATTATATACAGAAATGTCAAAAGTTGTCTCTTCTCTATCAGTGGGATATTCTGTGGTTTGTCATATTGTCATTTGTCAAACAAACAATTTTTACCGACAACTGAAAATATATGTTTAAAATGAAATATTTGCACATTATTTCAAATAATATTCAGACTGTACGTTTAATTATTGCAAAATCGTATTGTGATGGAAAAAATGTGAAAATTTTTGATAGTGAAAAATTGAATAAATACAAGCAAGGTGGCACTTTACTTTTCAAATGCGATGAAGAAACTTACGAAGTTACCGAAAGGGAAAAAGAAGCAACTGTAACTAGTCGATTATCAAAAGAATGCGATCGATTATCTTCGAATAAACTTGTTTTGAGATTAACGGATGGATTTAAATTAGCTTTAGACGATAACCAGAATCCAAACTTACCACAGGATCAACCATTAGATAAAACTATCAGTAAATTGAAAGATTCTATGATTGCTGAACCCCCCTCCGATGGTCCACCTCCAAAAGAACCTATTGTTAAGAAACTAGCTCTTCTTAGACAAGAGCCAGGTCCAGTTATTTGGGGTTTTATACCAAAAGAATGGGCAACTTTTTTCTATCCGAAAACTGGTGTCTGTGGATTTTACACATTCTTATTTACAACTGGAATATATTTAGTTAGTAAAGAGAAATATGTACTGGAACACAATTATTATGGGGGGCTGTCTATGGCTGTAATGGTTTGGGCTTCTGTTCATTATGTGGGACCTCCATTGGCTAAATGGTTGGATAAATAAATTGATGCTTATGAAAATGGATGGCAACAGAATAGAGAAAACAGTATTCAAGAACTAAAAGAAGGTAACCATTTATAAAAAATTATACATTTTATAAAACATCCTATTTGTATCAGTATATGAATTTACGAGTGAGAAGCTAGCTTCTAGCTCCAATAGTGAATCTGCGACAATTCACTGAGCCGGCAACAGCGCACCAAGATGTCCGTTTATTACGGTCGCCTTATGGCTCGACCAGTCCAATATACGGGGGGAAGTTGAAATCTGATATAAAAATTTGGTTGAAAAAGGACCGAGTTATATGTGATAATATAAAAGTCCATATTCAGAATTCGCTGTCAAACGTTACGAGGGTTGAAAAAATTGAGAACCAAGAATTTTTAAAAAAATTTACAACTTTCTTTTTATCACTGTAATGCGATTGTGCCTCGTTTATATTTTAAACAAAGGTTGATAATATAATAGTCTTTCATATTCCATATTCAAAATTTTCGACCCTCGTAGCGTTTGTCAGCGAATTTTGAATATGGAATTGGAAGACTATTTATTATCAACTTTTGTGCAAAATTTAAACGAGGCACATCAATATATGGCATTGCTGTAATAAAAAGAAAGTTGTAAATTTTCATGGAGCGATATCGATATGATTATGATTTTACTCTTTTACAAAATATCACACTTGAAAGGTCGAAACACACTTATCAGCACCTCATAGGAACAGCGGCTGATCATCACCAGCAGATTTTATTTCTTATGTGTATTTAAACGTAAACGCGCATACCTAACATCAGCACATTACCGACAAGGCACGTCAACGCCTCGACCACAACATATTTCTCAGAGAGAATATTTTGCGGACGGCGCGTGCCAATACAATATCTCTGACAATATAAAGTGAAGTCTATGGTCGGGTATCGCGGCGGTGCTGATCCCGTGACGATGCGTTAAGTGAGCCCATACACAACCGTCGAGTTGACCACTCGACGGTGCTCTGACGATGCTTGTCAGGTGCTGTGCCGATAAGTGTGTTTCGACCTTAAATTGCTTCAATTGATTATTCCCCCCCGTAACTGTCGAATCCGATAACCGATCGACGGCTGAGCGGTGTTGCCATATCAATTTCGCTCGATAGGAGCCACTGATTGTTTTTAATGTTCAATATTTTATTTACGGAGTTCATCTAACCAGGCAACGGTGAATAACCAATCATATTAATATTTCTCTACAGTTTTAGCACATGAAAAATTTCTTCTGTATCAAGCCGAAGGCCAATTACTGTTAGTAGAAGCAAAAAAAGAAAACGTAGCTATGCAATACGAAGCAGAGTTTCGCAAAAGACAAATGCACGTCTATGAACGAGTAAAACTTATTTTGAACTATCAAGTAGCTGTTGGGGACGTTTTCAGAAAAATCCAACAAAGAAATTTGGTACAGTACGTCGAAGCGGCAGTAAGAAAATCTGTTACGCCAGATATGCAAAATCGACTTATAGACGGTTCCATCGATATGTTGGTTGGCGAACTGTCCAAAAGTATACTATATCAGAAGAAATAAAGAAACCCGAAAAAGATCCAGCCGACGATAAAGGCGGTAAAGATGATAAAGATAAAAAGTAAACAGTTGTTAATATCCCGTTAATTTATAAGAAGAGTTTATTTTCAAATTACGAAAAATAAAGTTTTATTTTTGTGTAATATGTCGTGTATTATATCAACAAATTAGTGTCATTATAATTTTTCTTACCTGTTGATTTGGCTTACGCCTGTATCCAGTATCGGCAAAACTGCTTTGAGACATTCCGATCGATCGAAGCGAATGTAAACTTTGTCTGATGCTATTTCTTCGTTCTAATCGTTGGGCTTTTCTAACTTTAGATTTTGTCAACCAGCAGGCGACAACAATGATTATTAAAATAACAGCCAGAGCTAAACTACTTATCGCAGTTATTGTTAACATGTCGTCTGCTAACGGATGAATCCTGATCTGAACTTTTGGATCTAAAAAAAAATTAGATGCGTTAATTCAATAAAACATTCATCGACTTTAAAGGTCAGACTGCAGGCGGAAGTAAAAACACATTTTAAAAATTTTAATTTACAAAATGGCAGCTTAACCTCAAAAAAGTGAATATTTGAAGCGGAAGTATTAACTGCAACAGCGTCGGAAGAAATTCAAGTGGTATCGATTGTCAGTTGTCAGATATAATAGGTTTGTTCCAACTGGGCCCGTATTCTTAAGGGACAAGTGAGAATCTCACCATGAGATTATGGTGTATTACGGGTTGCGTGAAACGAGAGAGAGATTCAATCTCTCACGGTTCGGACCGATAGAGAATCTCGCCTAAACCGGTGAGATGCCAAGAAGCATGCGTATTGGATAAGGCCGGCGAAATTAACAATTTTTAAAATGTTATTACTTCATTTTGCATCAGAGTTTCTAGTACGTTTTCCATTATTTTTCTTATTTTTTCAATTTTATTTACCGAGTTGTATTGCTTCAAATTTTAGTTTGGAGTCTGTGTGTTGTTGATATTTTCGTTTTGATTTTAATTTTTTGTTAAGAAAAATTTATATTTATTCCATTGACAATGAGTGATTAGCAATTTCCACGGATGAGCAAAAACTCATTCTGGTTGAATGTATGACTGAACATCCTGAATTGATTAACTGGGTATATACGGAAGGGTTTACCAGGCAAGTTGCCAAAAAATTGTGTTGCTGAGCAATAAAACTCGTTGATTGGAGTGGCTAAAAAGACTGGTTGAAGTGACCGATAAAAAATGTCTTGTGCAATTTTGTAACATTTCAAAATATTCTAGACTGACAGGATTCTAAAAAAATGCAGTAGCCAAAGAAGTAAAACAGAAAAGGAATGACAGGTACTGGTGGGTGGAGCCTCTCACCTAGTGGGAACAGCAAATTTTTAATAAACAAGAAAAGTATGGTCAAGTTTGTTTAGCGACGTTGCCAGTTGGGCGGATGAATTTTCCTTTTTATTCTTACACATCCACTACTTTAAAAAGTATACAAAAACATAACTTGCATGCTTGAATCATGATATGTAATAACGGTAAAACTGGTATTAAGTAATTGAGAACAATTAAAGTTTTTGAATTTGCGTAGAAGTCTGACAACAATGCAGATCTCACTATGTCTTTCTTTTTAAAAATACGACAAATATGGAACTCTCATGTACATCAGATGCATTTTGTTCCATTGCACTTATCTGCAAATTTTCATAAATATCGTTCTTTTCGTTTAAAAGATTATTATTTACTTGGTTCCATACTTTATCCCAACCCTGTATATAACATATTTGTTATCAAAACACTCAAATCAAGCATACTACCGAATAACTTAAGAAACGTTATTTCCTCCCGGATAAAAATTTATAAGAGGATTGTTAACATACTCTAGTAAATAATGAAAAAAATCAGCTAGCTGTAAGTCAAGGGAAAAGTCGTTAGCTGATAAGATTCAGTAGGTAATAAATAGATGCTGCTGCGTTACATCTTTCAAGGTACCAGCTGACAAACTTTCCACTGAGATACACCAATTT
Source organism: Lochmaea crataegi (assembly GCA_947563755.1). Classification (NCBI taxonomy): domain Eukaryota; kingdom Metazoa; phylum Arthropoda; class Insecta; order Coleoptera; family Chrysomelidae; genus Lochmaea; species Lochmaea crataegi. Next base: position 61,228,925 of record OX387422.1, on the reverse strand, counting down.
TCATTCATAGTAGCATATAAACGATCACCAGGTAAATTTTTAGTTGAGAGGAAATCATTGAAAATATAATTTTTTTTCATGTTCACGCAGCCAGCTGACGTATAATCCACCATGTTATGGTCAGCTGACTTTGTTTTTCCTTCAAAATATTAGGTAAACTATAATCTGACAAATTTTCAAATGGGAGGAAATGACTGAAAAAACTTTTTTTTCTCCATGCATGGGAGGCTGCCACTGCCCGCTCCACCTACGGAGTCGCAGCTGACGGTCACGAGTATTCATAGTATAAGTCCCTAATGCATTTTACGAAGTTTCGCTCGAGAGGAAATAATTGACCGAAATTATACCTGGCTCCTGGACTATAAGGTGTAATTCGTTTCAGGGAATTCTAGGTTTTCCAATTCCCAATTTATTTATTCCGATTTTCCTAAAACGAAAATAGGCAGTCAGTAGCATGTTTATTATACTAATACATGGTTTTTTCTAGAGGGGACGAACCGAGAACAAGATCTATTGAGATGTTCACCCCGTCAACATGTGTATTGACTTTTTATTGACCGTTTTTTAGTTGGCATTATTCAAGAATAAATTTCATATTTTTTGTAAAATATTTATTGTATAAAAAAGGTATTTACAAATTAAAAAAAAATTGTTAATCTTCGTCCATATCTTCGGATGAATCATCCGAAGATGAGGTGTTACCATTTATTCTGTGTAGATTTGATTCCATTTTTTCTATTGTTGCATTTGGTTTTAAATCTCCATTTGAATTAAAATTTCTATTGAAATTTACTGCCATTACCAAAAAATGGCCAATGGCAGTAAGCAAGCCAAAAACTGCAGTGAGATATTCAATCAGCCAAATCGGGGGTAAGAATTTACTTTTATTCTCCATAATAAAATTTAGATACTTTAATTTTGAAACATTAATTTAGACATGACATTTATAGATTTTATGTCAGTTTTGAGATAATTTCAGCTTTGTTCCGTATACAAGGCTGCGTTCGAGAAGATGGTTGTTGGTATGAAAATTATTTTAAGGAGTGGGGATCAAAATACAGTTCGGTGTGCTAGACTCGCTCTAGGTTTTCGAACGGTGATGGAGTGTTTTGTTTCAAGATCATGTGTGTGTTTGTCGTGTTGTTGACAAATAAAATTAAAAATCTAATCATTTAAATCTTTGCCTTAATAATTTCTTAGATTTTGGATTAGTAAGTGATTAGTTATCAGATTGGAATGATTTACAAAATGGATGAACAACGGAGATGTGTAAAAAGAAAATGCATTTTGGCTGCAGTAATGGGTGCCTCCAAAAGATTTGTAGAGATTGTAATAATTAATACTAATTGACTCAAGCTCCGATAGTGAAGATGAAACTCAAATGTTGGAATTAATAAAAAAGAGGGTTTCCAGGGAATATATCTGCTAAATCTTCAAAAATTCCTAGAATTGGGAACTACTTTCAAGTTGTTATTCCAAGTTATGATGACAAAACATTTCAATCCCATTTCAGACTAACTAAACCAGCATATAATAAAGCATTTAGTCTTTTGGAACCTATTCTAAAAACAAAATATGAATATGCACGCCCTAGAGAGCAAATAGAAAAAAAAATATTAGCGGTTCTATGGCTTTTATCTACATCAGATTCATAAAGGTAAGTAAAGTAAATTTTCTACAAGCTTGTGTTTCAAACTGTTTTTATTAACAATTTGCATTTCATTACATTATTTTGTAGATTTACATACATTTTCTATTATAGATCTGTAGGAGACAGATTTGATCTAGGGAAAGCCAGCCTCTCAGATTGGTTCTTTAGAGTAATTAGAGCTCTTTACGAATTAGCACCAATCATTATCAAATGGCCGTCTTATGAAGAAAGAATAATTGTTAAGGGAAAATTTAAGAAGTTTGCTACTTTTCCAAATGTAATTGGGGCCGTTGATGGCACCAAAAAACCATGCTGAAGCTTATTTGACGAGGAAATGTTGCTATGCTTTTACTCTACAGGGAATTAATGAACCTTCACTAAAGTTCACTGATACATTTATAGGATATCCAGGGTCTGTCAATGCGACTGTAGAATTTTTTCAAATAGCGATATATACGAACTGATAGTTGCAAATACAGAGCACTTTTTTGAAGAAAATGCATTAGGATAAAGCATATCCTCTAATGAATTGGTGTTTAACCCCATATATAAAAAGGGGAAATTTGACACCATCACAAGTTCACTTTAATGAGGTACATGCCAAAACTCGACAAGTGATAGAAAGAACTTTTTGTTTATTTTTTGGGAGGTATAGGAGATACAAATTATTGGATATGACCTGTACAGATCTAATACCTATAACAGTTGTTGCAGCTTGTGTTTTGCATAACTTATGTATTGACTTTGATGTGGACATTGAAGCATATATTGGAGAAGGTGAGTAGTATTTTTTTTCTCAAAAATCAAAACGTCCAGAAAGTATGTATATAGCGAGGTATATAGATACATTTTATATTTTCTGCAATATAAATAACTCGTTAAATTTAATTTTAGGAAGAATTTTAGTACAGGATTTAATTCTTGATGGTGCAGAAGTTGAAAGAGGGGAGAATCATAATTTGGCCAGTATTAAAAGGGATGATATTTTCCTCAATTTATTCATTAACCGCAGAAGATGATAGAAACAGGATATTATGCTCAAAAATATTTGAATTTTGTTTAACTAAATAAAGTGTTTTTAATTTGTTACCTTTGATTTTGTATTCAAGATTTTGCCCTCAATAATTGAACTATTTAATAATAACTAGGTATTTATTGAAACATTGTAGATAGTACAAATAAGAATTGATTCAAAATTCTTCTGAACAAAAACATAGCTAATCTCGTCTAATACATAAATATACAGTGTCCAATTAGTGAGGGACTCTTCAATAGCTTGTAAATGGAAAATGCTAAAAAAAAAATACCAAAAAAGTGCGCTTCTTTTAAAAATATTTTTGACATTGGGACGTTGCCGCTTCTTGACTAAACACTTAGTTATTTCAAATGAGACTGTATTTTATTACTTTTCTTAAATCTATGAATCATAAGAAATATTTTTGCAATTATGGTTCCAATACCTATCTCTTTTCATTTTGAAAATACCTATTGACAGTTAAAAATTGTCAATTTTGACCCCCTGTAAAATTTGTCTGCCATTTGAACTTTCCTATCTCAACTTTTAATAAGATATCCATTGACACTAATTTTGGATTTAATCAGCGATTTAAAAAATTCGCTTAAAATTAATCTCGGTTTGAATCCAAAATTAGTGTCAATGGATAGCTTATTAAAAGTTAAGAGAGGAAAGTGTTTTGTTTTTCTTGATCTCAAACCATTTAGATTTTAAAGGGGGTCAAAGTTGCAAAATTAACAATTTTCAACTGTCAATATTTTGAAAACGAAAAGAGATAGGTGTAGAACAATAATTGCAAACATGTTTTTTATGTTCCACAAATTTAAAAAAAGTGAGAAAATACTGGGCGTCTCATTTAAAAGAACAAAGTGTTGCCACGTATAGTCAAGAAGCAGCAATGTCCAAAGTCACAATCGAGCTATCAAAGAATCCCTCACTAATTGGACACCCTGAATAATCACAAAATTAACAAAAAAAACGTTAGGTTATAAAGCATAAAGAAATGAAGAACTAAACAGGTCAAATTTATATCAATGACCAAAATTCCTAGCACTAAGTCCATCTATAACTTGTCATAGGGATTATATTTTATCAATAAATTTTTCCATCATTCTCTCAAAACTGTTTATGACCTTTTCTGCTAATTCTTGTCGTTCTTTGTGTCTACGTTCTCTCTCCTCTTTTTTGTCTATTTCCCTTTGTCTCAACTCTTCACTCCATGATGACAATTCCTTTTCAAACCTAGTTTTTTGCTTTTTTTGTGGTGATTCTTTATTTTCCTTACTTTTAGAGATTGATTTGACAGCCTGAGTAGAACTTGATGCTGTAGCTGTTGGTGTAATGGAAAGTTTTTTTCCAAATATCTCATAAAATTCATCAAAATAATCAAATTGTCTTCTGAAGCATTACCTCCCATGTTTTCCTTTTTTTATATATATTTTTGTTACAAGTAGGTACTTAAATTTATTTTCAACTTGTTTTTTGGTGTAATTAAAACCTTCCGCATTTATTGCCGAAGTAATGTCATTCCACACCATACAATTTTTAACACTAGTGCCACACATTCTATGAAAGTTTTCTTCATAAAAGTTGATCAACAGAAGTAAAGAAATGTGGCTCCATTTCCCAATAGATGGTTCTTTAGAGATATTTTAACTTGAATTCCCTTCGGTTTCTTGTATTTCCGTAATTCCAAAAAAACTCAAGACACTGGGCACTGGTAAAATGTAAAACATAGACTGATCTAGAAAAAACATCAAGGTAATAAGTTTTAGAGAAACTAAAAAAATTACTTATAAAGGAACATAGGAACGAGTTTGTGCTTACCAAGTTCGTCTAAAATTAACCAATTGCCATGACCATCCTGCTCATTTTCTACCAGAATATGTCTACCTTTTTCCAATGTTATTTGTTCCATAATTTTCCTTTATCTCGCCAGAATCAAAACAAGAATCGTACAAGAATAAGAATACAGCTCAAGCTGTCATAGTATGTCACTTTTTTTGTCAGCTTAAATTTTACCTCAGTCGGGACTAGAGTGTTTGGTGCGCGTACCAGTACGTGACAACAACCTTTTTGAACGCTACAGTACCGTACTATTTTTGTAAACACTCTGACTTTTCGAACGACAACTCTGTGATTTTTATACGACACACCAACCTTTCGAACGCACCCTTGGTTTAATATAGAAAGTAATAATCAGAAGGCAGCACCGCCGTGGAAAGTTCTAGCATTGATGTGCACGGTCTTCTCCACAATTTATCAAGTATTTAACATTATAAATTAATCTGTTGACCAGAAAGTGTATAGAATGCCATTTCTATATTTTTACTTTTTTTTAATGTATAAAACAACTGCTTTGTGTCCATTATTAATATAAACAAGCTCGAATGAGGCACACAGTTATAATCCGTTTATCCCCACAATACAAACAAACAGATATCATAATACCGAAGTTAAAAAATGCTGGACATGAGGTAGGTACATATTCGCGAGGTAGGTACATAAGTGCTTTTTTGATAAATTAGCCGTCCTTTGTGCCGATTAAGCCGTATAAAAATATATTATTTTTTCAAAACTTTATTAAAAACTGTTCAAAATGTCATAAAAATTAGCCTTACTTTTGATGTGACAGAAAAAATGACACATTAGCAAACCATAGGCGTTGCGTTTCATTTTTAAGAGGTGTTGTACTTTAAATTAATCAAGACTTTTTTTGCAAATATGGTGTAAATATCGAAAAAAATCGTGGACTATCATTATGTCTGAATACTCCATCTAAATGCCTTTCTAATGATGTACCGTACATGTTATATTCCCTATTTCAAAACAAGGGGTTGGTGAAGTGGAAGGGAGGAGGGTGACAAATGACAGATGCCTGTATCGTAAAAATGTGTCCTCCTTAGAACAAAAATCCTAATTTCCTTAAAATCTAAGGGATACTGCCAAATATGGGAGTGGATTGCTTTCTGTGGCCCACTCTGTATAGTAAAATTATTTAATATGCTTATAAAATTATATATGTTGAATTTCATCAAGTTTTATGAAAGTTTTACGCTAAATAAGTCACCACAGGTTGAAAGGTTTATTTTTAAAAACTTTATTTATTGTTAACTACAATTTAAAATATTCCCGATAATTAAAATACGTGTTGTCTACTCGAAATATAATTACTGACTGACTGACTGCTCTAAATGATTTTACATAAGAAGTAATTTATTTAGTGTAAGCAAAAATAATGTCATGTCAGCTTTTTATTATGGAGGGTAGAAGGAAGGAGCACCATCTTGCATGGGTGACAAGCTGAAAAAGTGTCCACGTGTAAACAGCAAATTATAATTCGAAGATTCACCGAAATGGCGCTCGTGTAGATAATGGAAATGATGTGAATTTAGGGTTATAAACCGAGTGAAGTGTACTGGATTGAAAAATTTAGTATTTTTCGTGTCTTGTGTAATTGAGAAATATACAGTATTTAAAATCTCAATTATTTACGTAGTATTTCCTTTTTTAATTTCGTATCTTACTCTAATAATTCATGGCGCTGTTTTTAAAATCTTTCCACTTGCTACTATGGCGCCACCTTAATTTGCTTCCGTTCGATGGACACTTTTTAATACATTCAGATGGTGCTCCTTCCTTCTACCCTCCATACTTTTTATATATTATGATCTTCTCAATAAGGAATGACATAATTCGCTCAAAAACGCCTGAATGCACTAAACGTGTCCTGCCGTGACCATGATTACAGTTTCAGGACGATTTCGCACCTACTAGGAGCGTTAATGTAAATTTTCTTGCTTTTTTTTAACACAACTGCTTCCTGTGGATTAATTTCGTGCTTGATGTGGCGTTTTTTGTGAACGTGGTGGTACATCATATGCATTTTCCACTGTCACAACCTCAAAATTGACATTTTTTAAGTTGTGTCTGCGTCTGTAAATTCTGCATTGTCCAGTTTTCAAAAAAAAAGGTGTCTTAATTTATCTGTATTTATATTAATTTTTCAATGGAACATACATATATCCCTATAAAATATTTTATTATAAATAATATATAAATTTTTTATCAAACTAGATAAATAAAATTTACTGCTCCCGACCTATTTTACAATCTATTTAAATGCATATAAATTAATGAGAATGATAATAAAAGCATGATAAGTTCAACATACTGCACAAAGAAGATTATAGAATAAATATTTAGGTATTAAGGTTTATTATGCTCTATTTTAAAACATTAAATTTATCAGATGCAGTGAATCTCATAGGCGTGCATATCTCGAAAATAATTATAATGAAAGCCTTTTATATAAAAAATCTGCTTTCACAGTTTCAATATAATATTACTTAATATTTTAGAACGTCAAGATAGATGGATTGGAGGTATTTATAATTGGAAATCTTCGGAGTGGATATGGGCAATAACTGGTCAACCAATATCTTATAAAGGTTTTAACAAAAATCGAATAATGCAGAATAGAACACATGATAGTTTGATGTGGAACGGTATAATTATGGATCCAGCATACGATAATCAGTGAGTAAATATTTATATAGTCCAATGAAATGGGAATCCTTCAGGTTATGCTCCTGGGAATTTTTTTTGAGTTGATTGGTCCATTCTGGAATCTATCGTGTACTGTATAGTGCGCAAACTCGAATTAAGAATGGAATCATCAACTTTATCACCTCTTCCAGAAGGTACAGTTTTTGTACCGCCCCAAGAACAATACTAAAGCAGGCCGCACACTATCGCGGATCGGAACGGAACGGAATGGAACGGAACGAAAAGGAATGGAAATTTTGAATCTCCGCACATTATCGGGAAATTCAACGGAAAAATATATTTGTTAATTAAATAAAATTGCAATGCATTATTACTTACCGGGTATTTTCATTTCGATGGATATTTCTTCCCAGGCATTTTCTTTCATTTGTTGATTGTGATAATTTTTATCAGACAACAAATAAAGATGTGGATAAGCACGAATTTTAATGATTAATAGATCTTCGTTCATTTTTAATTAATCAGAAGGGAAACAAACACAAAACGGCGTGATATTGTCACAGGAATGAACACGTTTTGTTGTACTGATTAGTAGCTACGGGCTGGTGGGTAGTGGAGGGGGCAGCCGAATCGTGGAAAAATTCGCTCAGTGAGCAATCCAATAAATTCCGTTCCGTTCCAATTCATTCCGCGGTGTTCCGATCCGCGGTAGTGTGCGGCTACTAACTTAATTCTATGCTTCCGAAATTTCCGTTCCGTTCCATTCCGTTCCGCGATAGTGTGCGGCCAGCTTAATCAGTTGGAACGCGAAAGAAATACAGCACTTGCGCGAACGATTCCTAGAAGTGTTCTATCGCCAGTTGGAGCGAACTTTGATTTTCATTATATTTGATGTAGTAAATTAGATGAAGTAGAGTGATACATATTATACTAACCTAATCTTAAAATAGCGATAAATAGGCATCTACCCATATAATTTAAAGAAGATTCTATAACTTTCTCAAAATATTCTAGATGTCTTATAAATATTAACTTTGTTAACTTATTTGGTTGTTAATTATAGTAGTATATTTTGACTTGCAATTTTTTTGTTTATCAATGCAACATGGAATCTTACGTTTTTCAAGTAATTGAAGTATACATTTTAAGAAATAGCTCAAAATTGTACATTAAGATTTAAAAAAAATTTTCGAATTCGAGTATTTTTCGTTTCTTTGCATTTTCTGAGAAGATTTACCATAGTATTGTATATTGTTTTTTGACCATCAGAAAGTAGAGATTTCAACGAACAAACCGACTTTTTTGAAAAAGCCGATATTTTGATGTGAGAATTTTTTCGATTGAAAATTAAGGTGAAAACATAAATATTTTAGATCAAACAGATTACAGTGTGTTTGGGACATAAAAAGATAACTTTTTGTAAAAGATAAAAATAAAAAACCAAAAAGTTGGTTTTTTGAATTTTTCACATGAATTTTGAGGTTATGTTTGCCATTTAACTTTTTCCTATAGTTGAACCGGAAATCGAAATCGAAATTTACCCTTAAAAACCCACACCCGTAAATTATTTTTCCTCTCATTTTTGTTGTATTCTCTTCCTTTTCCAATGGGTTTCATCCTACTATAATTTTTTTCACTTTTTCAAAGGCTTCATCCCTGGTCTATTGGTGACATTTTTAGATGTACTTTTTGTGTTCATTCATTATAATTTTTGATGGACTAGATTAGATGTTTCACCTAAATAAAATTTGCGCACTCAAGTAAATTTTGGAACATTGTTCTTTATTTTAAGAGGGCCCTCCGCGCAGGTGTATAAACCTTAAAACTTACACAAAACTTGTTACTTATCTAGTAATTTTTTGGTTCAAAATATTTACGATAGATGTCGCTAGTAGTACCGAATCGGCTTTTATTTATGCAACTTATTTTCTCTCTCCATTTTGTCTTTCCACTCTTGACCGTATAGGTATAAAGTAATTATCTTCACGATTCAAACAAACTTCTCTCCGGATCAGCTGTTTCGATGTTTTGGTTTCAAACAAACACAATTTCTGCCAGCAAATATTTTTATTTTCAATCGCAATAGGTAAATTATGATTTCATTTATTTGCTATTTTTACTCAACAGCTAGTATGTTTATTTTACCTATAGGTATTCTCTTTTCTTCTTTAATTTTTTTCTGTACTTTTATAGGTTAATTTTGAAATTAAAATAATATTCCAATCATTATCGTCGTTTCTCTATATTTTCAAGTTTTATATATCGAGATTTATAATTTCCATTTATTGAGAAGTAGGTAAGTACCTAATGATAAAATACAAAGCAAACCAAACCGACCTAACAAAAATCCATTGGAATTATCTGAATGAAAAAACACTACAAAAAGCTAATCTTGTGAATATTTTCACGTGATAAGTTACCTATAGATATAATATATACAACATAACTTACAACCCATTATTAATTATTACGGACCATTTTTCATTTTTTTAAAATAATTTATTGAATTCGAAATAATCTAGGTATAATATATACATTGGATATCAAAATTTAAATTAGATGTGATTTTTGCTCAAGAGTCTCAAGTAGGTAGGTAGGTACATTTATTTTGGACAATTTCAAAAATTATAAAGAAAAGATGTTTAGAATTAAAAATAACTTCCAAATATTTAACACATTGTTTTACATCAAAAATTTTTTTATTTCACAGAAAATATCGAAAAAATTATTTTTTTGATCTAAATAAACAATATTGAATACCTATATTTAAAAGTTATTTTTAATTCTAAACATCTTTTCGTTTTTAAAAGATTACTTATTTTAAAATATATTTATACAAAAAGGAACTGAATTTGACCGAGCTTTTCGCTAGAACATTTTATAAACTTCAGTTTTTTTACCCATTTTACGGACCTACCCTCATTTCAAAAATATTTGAAGCCACATAACTTTGTACCTACTGATAAGATAAGAAAACAGATTGAAGGGAAACATAAATAAAGCTCAGATATTTCAACTCTACCAAGTCGAAGAAGCGCTATTGCCATTTCTAGAGTAGGTAGACGAAATTAATTTTTTAGTCTTCCTTTGTTTTACAATATTTTTCTAATCAACAACTAACACTATTACTACGTCATCCCTTAATAATAATTATTTGGGTTCTTATTTTCTTTCATTGTTTTAAATGCTTATATAATCAATTAATTTGCAAGGTAATTTCGACTAGGTAGGTATATTGACAAGACAAAGTTACCTACAAAACATTTATGCTTCGAAATTTTTCAAAATATAATGTTACCCCTACCTCATTCATTAATTTTATTCAACAATTATTATTACCTATGGCAAGCTAAAAACTAGATAACCATCCTCATCTCTTTTTATCGTCATAATGGAGAGGATTATTAAATTGTATCTAAGGATTTCTAGGGATAATTTTTACATTTGGCATCGAAGCTTTAAAATCCAAAAGAGCCAAGTAAAATCGTAAAATACAGAATGCTGCATTCACAACCGATGTTGCCATGTTATACGAAAATCCTCAAACAAGGAGAAATTTTTTTTTATCAAGAAAATCTATGCACGTCATAAAAGATATTAGGTATATTTTTAGGGACTTGCAATATCTATATAGTGACCATTTGACCTGTATGTTAGGTTTCTTATGTTTTCAAAATTCGATATTCGATATTCGACTTCGTACCTAGAGTGTATTAGTCATAAGGCAAATTGTGATTAATTTTTGGGTTTCCGAAATAGAAATATATCAGGTAAGTATGTGCTTATATTTTGTTATTGTTTCATTTCAGATAATTGTAGGTTTTTCATTATTATTTTCTCGTTACAATATCTAGGTAAGTAAATTCAACATTATTTTTATAGTTGTGGCAACTATGTAAATTCTAAACATTTACGTTTTATTGTGCAAAAAAAACGAACAAATTCGACTGGGTAGGGGTAGCGTGTGTTTTTAGATCCAGGGGCAATCGGCGGGCAATTGAATATAACCAGAATATAACCAAAGAATACACCAAAATAACTAATAGTCACAACACAACGGGGTTGTGTTGTGCTAATAGTAGCAGATGTTACTTTGTTGTGTATATCTGCGATAATATAAATCTATATATACAGGAAATTGAGATAAATAGAAAAATATGGGCCGAAAAAATGCGTCTGAAACTGAAGCAATTCTATACAGAATGTATAGCTCCTGAAATAATCAGAAATCAAATAGGAAAAGGACAGAAATGCATTGACCTCCCTTATATCAAGCAAGCAATATCAGAATATGAGAAAAAGAACTCTGGCAAGACGGAATCCAGAAAATAAGGGCAAAGATATGGATGCCGATACTAATGCGTAAGTAAAAACACTAACAAGACATTTTAAAATGAAGCCTGATGTAACTGCCAGCACAGGTCCAAATAATATTCCATATAGCAGTGTTCGCTATAACTATTCAGTAAGTAAAAAAATGTCAACACCTATTTAGAAGAAACATCTAATTTTTTATATCATTTACAGTTCTGATAAAATGGATTGTTTAAAACTTTTGCTGAAATGAGTTTGAAATAATGTTGTTAGTAAAAATATTTATTTAGAGTATTTAGAATTAAATTGTTTTTTTTTTCAGTCTTTATAACTATATGGATCAAGACTTCAGTATGTCGATGGGTGTCACCACCCCTTTGTGAGTGTAGAATCGTAAAAAATGGATAATTTTATAAACTTTTAATTTTCTTTTCGTTCTGAGGAGAAATGGTAGAGAAAAATGGAAGATGAACTTCAGTTGCTATGTACTAATAAATATGAAGACAAATACATTAAACATAATGTAATAATAATTTTATTTATTTTTATAGAATATTTTTGATTTGTTTCTTTTCAACAAAAACATACATACACCTATTTTTGCTGTGATTTTTTTTGAATAATTAATAAGGATCATTGAAAAAGCAGACATGTCTGTTTATTGCTATAATAAACATTTTTATAGTTTACCTAATTAATTAGCATTTCTTTCTGTATTATAATTAATATAAAAACTGCCTACTTACTCTGTACTTCAAATTTGTAATACTACAATTAAACAAAAAGATTGCCTAAATAATTTGTTTTTGTTTTCAATAAAAGAAGACATTTTTGGTATAATTTACTTGAATAATTAGGATTAAGAAGAGTCAATGGAAAAACAGGCATGTCCGTTCATTACAAACTGGAGGAAAACTGCAAAAAGTATTTATAATAACATTTCGATACATCACCTGGAAAAATTGAAGATCAAAAATATATAACATTTTTATTCTTGTGTTTCGAAAATAAAAGATTACAACAGTATAGAATAGAATACGAAATGTCTATTTTGGTCAATTAGTAGAATGCATTTATTACTATCACCAATGTAGTTTTTCTCACTAACTCGGGTGGCCAATGTATGTATGATGATGAAGTCTATGGTTGTGTACAGGTCCCCGGAGGAACCAAAAGGCCCCGATATGGGGATTAATAAATATAGGGCACTTTTTTGTGGGATCACTAGCAGTAGCCAAAAATATTTGTGGTTTATTTCACACATATAGGCACTAAACACGTTACTTGTGATGGAGCACATGTGGAGTAAATATAAAGAGCATTTACGAAGAACAAATTTACTTTTTCAGCATGAAGATTACTTTATTATAACCACTTACAAATACTGACAAGCTATGCTATAAACAATAATAAATAATTTGATATATTTTTATGGACACAAAACCGTCATCATCTGTCATTGAAGTTTCATACAGCGCCATCCATCAAGACGGTGGAACGTCTGAACTAATGTTCGTTTCCAAAATTTTGTATGCAACAAATCTCAAAAAATACAATGGTTTGAGATTTCATATTTTCAGAATCGAATTCTCTAGGCTTTCTTTTGGGGATCAGATCTTGGCGTTCAAATTGGTGACCACAAATTGTGAAAACTGTCAAAAACATACCATCACATAATGGCTAATATCTTTTTTAAAACAATATAAAACTTAACCAAAATACGTGATCCCCAAGACAAAGGTCCAAGTTATATTGTGTTAAAATTTCAACACTTAATTTTACTGCGTTCTTTAGATTTGTTGTTTACAAAATGACCTAAATTTTGTTGCAAGTCAGGGGTGCCAACTGTTTTGAGCTGTCTAATTTAGGAGCGCGCTCTTAAATGCAGGAACCTCGTTTCGGTCTTCGTTCGTGAATAGTCGGGAATAGTCGATTAATGAGGTTAAGTGTTTGTTTTCGTTTTATATATTTTAGCTCTTACTTTTTCAAGAAGGGCAAGGAAAAATAACCATTTCATTAACCTTTTCCCTTGAAGGTTCATTAAGGTTTTTTCCGTTCCACTTGTTTGTGAGCGTTACTATCCTAAGCTCAAGTGGAATGGATTATGGACCGTTTTGAGCGTTCATTCATGTAAACATTACAAATGGCGAGTTTTAAAAAATAAAGTAGAAGTTTAAAGAGGTTAGGTTAGTCTTAGTCCTATTCGAAAGTCAACACGCTACTGAATATAAATCGACAAAATTTATTCGTTAGTCACCCCGTTAAATAAGTAAAGTTGTTTATCATATCTACGATTAATATTTATATATACCGGCCGTCCTAGAAGTGAATATAAAAGTATATTATTTTGAAACCCTTATTTATTAGTCTTTTTAAGGATGTTCGAAGAATTTTCGGGGGTAATACCACGAGTGCTGAAAAATTACCGATAATTTCCATGGAAGCTTGTTGTTAATAATTCCACGAGTTCAAAGAACGAGTGGAATTAGACAACAAGCTTGAATGGAAATTATCCGGTTAATTTTTAAGCACAAGCGGTATTTGGGGAGAGTATTTCTCGAATAAAAATACAAATATCTCCACTATATTGAATTTGTACTTTTTTCGTCGCAAAATAACATAAATTGTCTCCATACACTATTCTTACTCTTTTCCGTGTTTATGGGTACACTTTTAATGCCATTTTTATCAATTTCCCATTTTGTTATATCTCCGAATCGATTCATAACCTCTAAGAAACTCTTCTTTGACGTTTCACGTTTATTATTTTAATGTTTTCGGTCAACAGTTGTCATGGCAACGTGGAATTATCGCTGGGTTGTCATGGCAACGTGGAATTTCCGCTGTAATTTTTGAATTTCCATTTAATAATTCAGCATTCGTTGCATTGATACAACATGTATGAGTGAAATATTGAAGAAAATTTTTGTTGTTAAATCATTTTTCAGGATATTTTTTGCATTGTCTAAAAAAATAAAAAGCCTGTCATCCTAATGAGCAGAACAGAGACCCCAAAAAGAGAGATGCATATATACTGCTCTGTAGCAAAATAGCGTCATTCAAAATAGCGCTGATGGCACCATCATCAGCTTAAAATATCAGATCAGAGAGTAGTCGATCATTGCAATCAAAGAATGGAATTACGCGAAAGTAAACTCGTTGTGTTTGCTTTGACCAGTTATTCTCTGATCGTTTCTGACAGTTTCTGATTGCGGTTTGGACAGATCTAATGTGTAACTCCCGATTTTAATACCTTAAAAAATTGTGTACGCCACTGCCTTACTCTTTCAAAATATATTTGAACACTTTTTTGATAAAGCTCCTAATAACGTGGTTGTCAACATTTATTAAAATTTAGTACTTCTCGATTTTCCCTGGTATCTCACAAATAACAAGTATAAGAAAAAAGTTAAATGTAACCAATGATTTAAGTTTAAAAAAAAACGTAGTCCACTAATGGGACTGCCGACAGAAGTGAAAACACCAATAAATGAATCCCTTTTAAAAATTTTATCCATCGTGAATGTAATTTTTTACAAATAAATTAATCCTCTTTAAAAATTCTATCTTACGCCCATGGTAGATGTAAATTTTTACATATAAATTGATCCCTTTTAAAACAAAATATGTACGCCTAATGGTACAAGGAAATTCTTACAGTAATTAAATTATTAACCCCTTATAAAAAAAGTACACATATACACACAGTATACATAAAATAGCTCATGGAAAGTGTGACGATGATTTATTCAACACTATATACGCTTCATTGTTAATGGGGTATTAAACCCAACAAAAATATGATGTTTTCTCACTGATGTTAATATAGTTAGTGGTGGACAAAATCATAATGGGGAATCAATTATTTTTAATATTTTCATTCTCACAAGGATTTTATGTCGATTTGAAAATTCAAATTTTGGATGATTTAAATAGTTCGCCATTCATGCTTTTTCATACATAACCTAAAAGAGAAGTTAGCTAGGTACATAAAGGTTGATATAGGACCACAATTCTGTCGTCTTCAGTTTTAAAATCGTGCTGAAGTATAGGTTATGCTTATGTTATATTGCTTTTATAGTGAAAGACTTAGGAGTTGTCTAAATTTATTTCCGATTTATTTTTACACATATATAATTACTCAAAATTATCTTCACAGCAATAGTAACTAGTTGTAGTCTGTTCATATTTTCTTCTATAGTTCATTTAAGAACCAGGAGGAGTAATTTGAATTTAAGTTGGCAATTCTGTAGATCTCTGATTGGTCAGATTGCACCCAGTTTCAAACAGCACTTTTTAGCATTGACATCTCGTGATAATTGACAGTTCTGACCCGACATATATAATTTATTTGTTTTTATCATCGCCTTCGTTCCCTTGTTATTTCATCATTTTTACTTAGTTTTCCACTCTATTTCGTTAGAACAGTTCTTTTCAGAACTCCTGTTTGTTGAATTTCTGCGATTGTTTACATCTCATCTCAACCCGACATCTTAAGAATCATTTTCAGTACAAAAGGAATATCTATGATTGGCTAGTTTCCGCGTCAAGTCAATCAAGGCATATTTAATAGATTTTGAACCCGACTATTTCGGAACACGCTCTTTAGTTACTAATCTAGTAACTTTTAGTGGTGTGGGTAAGGCTTCTGAAATTACTCCTCCTGGTTTTTAAATGAACTATAGTAGCTTCAAACCACAATTTTCGTCACAAACTTTTTACGAGGCGTTGTAACTGTTGTGTTCGTGCAGTGTATGATACAAAAAAAGATTTACATGATTATTGTGGAGAAAAACTAACTAAACTTAACTAAAAAAATATTAACACAATGCTTCTATTTTTTTTTTATAATATTAAAACGTCAAGCTCGTATAAACTGTAAACAAAAACAAATTATCATAGACTTTGACTGTTCTTCAAACTTCAAATTCAAATGGCCTTTTTGTAACTGGCTATTTGTTCATAAAACATCTAGATCAGAAAGTGGCTAGCTTCATCTTTAAGTGCGTGACGTATCTGTAGTGAAAGTTGCAAACATATAGGAAATCTTAATTTCCAGTTTTCTCCTAAAATATTCAGTTTAAAAAATTTTTAAATTATTCTTTGCAAAGTAGTACCATTATACTTCAATAAAATACCAAAAGCCGGATATCGGTTTAGCACCCCATTCATTCACTCTATCATCCGTGTCATTCTTAATAGTATAAACATGAAATAAATCTAAATTTGTAATTATTATGTCTTTAACTTTAATACAAGCATTGTCAAAGGTTGAGTTTAATATTCGGACATAATATGGTTTAGTGTTAGAGGCTATACTTCTAGCTATAAATATTCCTGGAGAGCTTTCTTGTTGCTCAACTACTACGTCGTATCTAGGATTTTTAAAGGAATCTATAAGTCTAAAACATTCGCATCTAGGTGGTACTACTATTGTGTCATAATCAGGACTGTTAAATAATTTTAACACTACTGTCTCATTGTTTGGAAAATTTACGTACATTTCCCAGTTTCCATAATCTATTGTACATTTATATTTTGTTAAGAAGTCTCTACCTAGAATTCCATTGGCAGAAATTGGAAAAAAAATTTCTACTATATGAAATTGATATAAAACGTTTACATTGTCAAGATATAGTGTCGTGTCTGAGTTGTACCTTCCGTGACTCCCTTAATATTAATTTTGTCCGTTGTTTTAATAAAGTGTCTTGGTAAGTCGTCACTAAGTTTTAACAAAGATATATCAGCTCCAGTGTCAACAATAAAATTGCAATGCGATTTGAAAGTATCTACATAAATTGTTACGAAATTCGATAAACTTAAATCCATATTAAAAATTAAGTTACTTTTTCCGAATAAGGAATTTCTAATTTTATTTATGGTATACTGTGCTCTTGAAACCCCAATTCATTCTTTTCACCTATTTCATTCACTTCCTCAGATTCACACAGTCTTACATTTCTATTTTGGTTACTTTAACTTCTTCGCACATTTCTTTGCTGATTTCTATACCTATAATTATTATGAATATTTCCGTCATATTGCCTGTAGTGGCTATTTGATGTATTTTGATTATAGTTATTCTGAGTTGCCTGATGTCTTGCATAACTATTGCTGACTTGACCAGGATATTGATTCCTGGGACTACCTGTCCAATTATTATTTCTGGCGTCTTTGTTAAACCGTCTATTACCGAGATTATATAACTCATGTTCTAATGAACCAATACAATCCTTGAATTTCCCTTAGTTACGACGTATTGATAAGTGAATATACACCTTGACGACGTGATATAATCGTTTTGGTGTTTCGCCTCCTGCCATATTGTGATCATTTCCATAGTAACGGGCAAGCTCAATGAAATGTCAGTTAATTCTACTACAAATTCCGAAAACAACAATACATCAAATATGTATTTATAATAATTGTACCTTCAATATTAATCAATAAAAAAAATTAGAATATTATTCGTTATATAATCGTAACGAATACCAACTCGAGCATAGACAATATTTTTGGATTATTTACCTCTTCACTCGACGTATTTCGCGAAACACCACTCGAGCTGCGCTCTCGTGATGTTTCGCCAAATACGTCTCGTGACTCGGTGAATAATCGAATATTGTTTATGCTCTTGTGATATTATAACTGATTATTGTATCTGTAATTAGATTGGTATCGTAGAACATTGTTTATTTCAGCGGTTTTGTCAACCGATACAAATTTTGTCAATGCCTCCTGCGTGGATGTGAAATTACCAAGAGCCATTATTAGCCTGGTATTTCCGGAACTAGCATTTACTGTTAACGCCTTCATTGCGGCTTCAGCAGTGTACTTGGCAGCTATATTTGCAGGCATTCCTTCCGCGACAAATGCTGCTTGTAATCTGTCAGCCAATTTTTCCACCTCAGTGGCGTACGTTACACCTTCTTTGTGTCCTTGCTGATACTGGCTAAGTTTCGCAACCAGTAAACTAGAGCTTTCGCCTTTAATACCACTTCTCAATGCGTTTATTATTTGGTCTATAGAATTTTCATTGGTAATAAGGTTCCTAGCTTTGCTAGTGAGTCTGTTTTTTATAAAAGCTATGACATTTTGCTCGTTCCCTGTAGCATGTATTTTAAGCAAGCCTAATCCATCTAGGAACGCTTGTAATTTCTCAGGAAAGCTATCTAATTCGGAGGGAATTATCTTACTCGCTAGGTTAAAAAAATATGTAGCACTCAACGCTATTTCGTCTTCACTTTCGCTCGAGTCACTTTCAGACGCGCTGTCACTTACTGTTGTAACTATCGCTGAGATGCAAGAACCAGGTACTACGTACTTACAATGTAGCACTTGAAATGATCTTACGGTCTTTTTTTTTAAATTAGATTTGCAAAATTTTTGTTGATTTATGTCTAAGTTTGCCCAATACTTATTCGAAAGATTAGTGTAGATGTTTGATACTATATCATTCCTTATTTCAATATTTTTTTGGAACCTTTTGTTTTAATGCTCTTTTGGTATGTTTCAAAATCTCATCAAAAAATGTTTGTAATTTATTTTTCAAATCAATCCACTGAATCGACATTAGACTTACAGAATAATCTTTTGTTTTTTTTTTTGAATTTGCTAACCTAACTTCAATTAAAAAGTAAGTTACGAATAACTAGTTTTGAGATAACGATATGAATTATATTATTAAATACGGCTAATACTGCATAATACAAATTACTCATTCCACAAATAAATGTATACGATAAACAACAAATTGTAAAAATAGAGTTGTACTCATAATAATAAAATTTATGAAGAATAGATTGTTTAGAAATGAGCTTACCCACACTAGACATTCAACACAATGGTACTGGATGTTGGCTGGATCCCGGGATTTGTCATTACCATGCTTCTGGTAACTTCTCGCTTGATCTGTCGTCTGAAAAATCAGGGTTTGAACTTCTTTATCTGGTCTTATAGCATCTTCTTGGACGATGAAATTAGAGTTAACGACTACAGTTTCTTAAACACTTTGTTTTGTTGGATGGCTTTGACCCATTTTAGCCATCACTTTGCAATGTCTTCCGAAATTTTATTGTACTATCAACATTTATGCTGCACTCCACACCACCATTTTATATATAATGATGACATACCATTTTCATCATTGAATTTAAAACTATCTCGATTTCGTCACGGTCGCCATGTAATGGATGGTTATGGTGTTGATGAATAATTGTTTTAGATTTATAAATAATTAGTTTATTTCAACAATCACTATAACTAATAAGCACAACTTCAGTTGACTAGCAATGCTATACCATTTTAATGTAAGTATAATCAATGTAAGAATATCTGTCTTGGTTTCTATTGACCTCTCTATATATAAATTCAGGTTATTGCTGTTAATGACATATGTTTGCTGACAAATATTTATTATATAAATATTTGTCATCAAATTACTAACTATTTTAGTATTAAGGAGAGTTGTACAAATAATTAAATTGAGTTTGATGAGGTATTGTCATCAACTTCTTCGTCAGTTTCTATAAGTCCCATTATAATCATCTCTGTGATTTGTAATATGTCAAGCCTTTTCCTTGTGTTTCCGAAGTTATATAATGACCAAGTGTTTACCGCAGCGGTTCCAACGGCAACTTCGCAAAATACCTTTCGATACCTCTTGGATTGTCTTCTGTAGTGTAAGTATAATAGGATGACATCTGATTTGACATATCAACACCTTTCTTTGCTTTATAATAATATATTACTGGTGATGGTATTAGTATTTCTTCTCCTTTTCTATTTTTACGTCCAGTTGGTATTAGCTTGTCACCGTGCGATGGTACTGTAGTTATTAAAACTTGGCGCTTATCCATCCACTTTATAACTCTAACTCCATATTCTTTTTGTTCACCGCATATTTCACCTTTTTTTAGTTTTTTCAAAGTATCCGACTTTGGATTTCTTTTACGATTCGTTCTTAGCGTACCGCACACATGTGTCTTTTTGTCCAGGAGATCCTTAGATTGTTGAACGCTTGTATGAAAATTATCTATAAATAGTGGGTCTGATTCATCTGAAGACCAAGCGTGTTTATCCGTCAAGATTACACGAGGTTTTTTAGTGCGGGACGTCTGACTGGATATTTTGCACGAGATGTCGACAGCTGG
This sequence comes from Lochmaea crataegi, assembly GCA_947563755.1. NCBI lineage: Eukaryota > Metazoa > Arthropoda > Insecta > Coleoptera > Chrysomelidae > Lochmaea > Lochmaea crataegi. The sequence goes on along the minus strand of OX387422.1, from coordinate 61,208,284 downwards.
CAGTCAATATATAAAGAAGTTGGGTTTTTATTTGGTGCTCCAGATTGTTTCGTAGAAATATCTATTTCTTGCAGAGAAGCATCTATTTCTGCAGAAAGTGGGTCAACCGAATGTTCGTCAACCCCGACTTCTGGTTGTTTTTCTGGGGAAAATGTGCCTGTGCGCAGAGTGGCATCTATTTCTGCAGAAGGTGAATCAACCAGATGTTTGTCAGTCCCAATTTCTGGTTGTGCTTCTGGGAAAATGGGATCCACGTGCGAAGTTCCAGCTAACAACGGTGACTCCGGCCCAGTTTCATTTGCTGGTGGGAGGCGAGCGGTGTTCTGCGCTACTTTTAAAATTTTCTTTGTTCTCGACGTCTTTATTGTTGTTCATACATTAATCTGAAACAAAAAATATTCATTGAGGGCGTCAGGAACCACCGATGGTGCACATCGAAAATGGAATCAAACTACAAAAAAAAACTCATATTTACAGTTCAAAAACAAAAATGAGACAGAAAATTTTCGTCCTGAGTATATCGGTATACAACCAGACCATCGTCGCGAACGTGTTAATGAATCACTTTATCAGCAGTTTCTAATTTATTGAATTCGTAGTGAAGTCGAATGTCTATATACAGTGAACGGCTAAATTATGGAATATGATCATTATTTCGAGAACCGTCGAGTTTTAAAGGAAATGCCGAAACAGGTCGATTTTTGTTGTAAAATACCCATGTTATAACGTACATGGAGTAGGGATGACGTCATCGGTGTAGGTGTAGTGACGTAATCGTTAATTTTTTTAAATAGAAATCGGTATATGAAACCTCATTTGAACGAGAATTTAATTCTCTATTTAACGACATTACATTTTTAACTAAAATATTTTTTTAAGGGTACGAAAGTAAATACTTAAAAAAGAAAAAATAAGTAAAAATAATAATGGACACAAAAAGTTCTCTCATAAACACTGAAACTTTTTGTCAAATGTTAATTCAAGCAAGTGATAGTGGCATAGTTACTGTAATATTTATTGTCGTAAATCTTTTGATTTTGTGAATTTTCATCAGTCATCAGTTGTCAATTGTAATTTTTACTTTTGAATAGTAAATTATGGCTCACCTAAATGAAACACAACGCATAGAAATATTAATCCTTAGCGAATGCGGAGATAAAAAAGAACACAGAACGAGGTATGCAATTTATTCAACGCAAAATATCCCGACAGACCCATCAGCCAATCAACAGTAAGTAAAATAGTCCGAAAATTTGGAGAAACTGGGCACGTTAATCATATTCCAAACGCAGGGCGTCCTAAAATTGAAGACAATGTGAAACTTGATCTTTTATTAAATGTACATGACAATCCTCACAGTAGTTCAACACAAATGGGTGAATATGCTGGAGTTTCCCAACG